>CM037787.1:40198117-40248117 GCA_021229015.1 Solen grandis
ATCTGAATTAGAAATAAAAAGATACATGAAGAATAAATAAATAAATAAATAAATCTTCTCTTTTTATGCATCAACTAGAACTCACCTGTTGAGTGATGTGTGAGCAAATTTGTAATGGCGGTCCTTATATACAGCTAGCCGTCTAGGTTCACGTCGGGAGTGACGTAAGGCTCCACCCTAAGGTAGTGCAGCTGTCAAATGGTTTTCTTCAGTTGTGTTAAGTAGTTTAGGCCTTTAAATTAAAATAACATAGAATTTCTATGATGAAAAATTGAAAATCATGATAAATGTTAGCATTTTATAACATAAACGCGGCCAAAATCATAACACCGAAATAAAAGATAAAATGAAATTGATATGTAATGGGAAAATGTACACATAGAAAGGCGAAATATTTTGGTTCCAGGACTGTATTAAGCATCTTACAGACATATACATATCTACATTCACTAATCCATCCATCCATCCATCCATACATACATACGTGAGGTATCTTATTTTTCATAGAGAAAATAAGTTTTAACCATGCCAGGTAAATATATGAAATTTAGCAGAATATACACCTAGATGATACACAAACTTAAATGTATGTGGTATGACCGGTATTATTTATTAATTTATTTATTTTAATCAGTTTAATGATCATTTGTCAGGCCAATATATTTGTGACATTTGTTTTTCTAGATCACGAATCCTTTTTCCTAAATCTTTCAGGTCATTTGTGTTTAAAATGAAATAAAACTTTTTCTTCATCTTTCCTTACCGTGAAATCATTTTATTTCGTGGGGATGAAATTTCGTGGATTCAGTAAAAAAAAACATGTTCGTGGGGACAAGAATTCGTGGATTCGTGCTTTAGAATTTTTTTTTTTATTTTATTTTTCAACGTTATCTGGACGTTGATTTGAAGACCTTTACAAAATTTAAGTTGAAAAGAATGCAGCCTAATATTGGTCATAATATGTTAATGACATGACATTTAGTATATGTTAAGATCTGTTTTCAGAACTTACTTTTAGGGAGCGTTAATCAGACCAAAGTAAGTGTAAATAAACAAAGTTGTGGCCATTAATTTTGTAATATTTCGGCCATGTATTGCTTAGGATAAAAACCGGGGTCACCACAGTTGTGGCACAGCATGATATCCCGGACCAACTCATCATCAACAGGGGCTAGACAGGATGTCCTGTAGTGCCTGGGGGCAAGTGGACAATGGGGGCACAGCAGGTGTCAAATCAGTCGTCTTGATGACAACGACAAATCACTGTGCTATATTGGCCATAATACAGGGTGGATCTCTCCTACCCATGCAGCTTATCTACGCAGGAACTTGAAGACATTCGTGTACTCAAAAAAAATTATGCCACAATTTGTAATGAAGCAACACTTCACAAATGAAAGGATAAAACGAGTAATATATATACATGTACATATATCACGTATATATTATAAAACTATGTACCATAAAAAAACAACTAGTACAGCGACCGCAGTATAAACAAAAGTGGGTAGAGTACTGTAAATTATGGTGGAAACCAACTCAAAATTAGTTGCACTTGTACATTAAACACAAAAAGTAACACAACTAACATTATGAAATTTTCTTTGGCGATTTGTTTATTTGCTTTTTAATACATTATATTCCAGAACATAAACTTTATATATATTATTGAACTCAATTTACTCGAGTTTGTTGGGGTATGGGAGAAGGTCGTCATTATCGGCAAGCTGTTTGACATGATAAATGAAAACTTTTCGTGGGGACATAAATTCGGGGATGGCGGCGTCCACGAAATCAACGAAAATTAATCCCCCACGAAATATTATGATTTTACAGTATTTATTTTTCACACGTCTAACAACACGTATCAACAACAACAACAACAACAACAACAAATCAGATGATCCAGCGCTACATTTGCTATAAAGACAGACAATGTGGTCTAATTTAATATAACTTACTTATTTTTAGTGTCGTGTTGGAATTAACCTTTGATGCAACAGTATTTCAGCCATACAGTTACCTCCTGCTATTTATAGGCGAAGGGAGATTCCAGGTCACGTGTTCTCAAAATTAAAATTGTTACTTTAGTATGATTTTCAGACTTAAACTAAGCCCATTAGTTTCAATAAGGATATGCTTATGAAACTCAAATTTGAGTCTGAGAGCAGTCAGAGGCGTCCATGTAGAACCATCAACCTACCGTAAGCCAGCTTGAAGGTCTCCTAAAATGAATAATCGGAGAGACTCGAACCCACAGTATTGAGGGGCTAAGTGACTAAGTCAGTTACTATATACACGCTCCACTACGAGGCCCCTAGTGATATTTTACCACCAAAAATACGACAGAGTGCTGATTGATTTGGGTATATTGACAGTTTACAGTGGTTATCACTACCAGCCGTGATCATGTAAGATTAATTATAATTTGCTTTAAAGGCATTCCTTTTTATATACGTTTCAAGATTATTTCGTTTTGGAACACACCAGTATCAAAGGAGTCAACAGTATGATTATTAAGAACCATAATTACAGAGTTCCCGGTGGTCTAGTGTTTAGAGAGTCTATCTCGGGAGCTGGAGGCCGTGGGTTCGACCCGGCGGTCGCGACGCGACATACCAAAGCGTTACAATGCAGCTCACGGCTCTCAGAATGGCAAAGCTTTCCTGAAAGATAACCCTGTTGATTTTGGACAGCTTCACAAAAATATGCACAGGTGTACTTGGAGTTTAGTAATGTCTTAAATTCATCTGTTTAAATATTGCTAGCTTAATTTCAATACCCTGTGAGAAAGCTACATGCTACACTTTCAAAGCTGGCGAAGCTAATTTAATAATTATTTATTAATTTAATGTAGATGTGGCGCCAACCTGCTCGTTTTCAGAAGCATAGCAACATCTGGCGGGCTAAATGAATACTGCCTAATCTGAGTGACAAGATCGGAAAATGTTCAACTACTCGCGTAAATCAGACACCCAAACCATGTTCGTATTTTTACTGGAATTTATTTTAAACCAACGTGTACGTTTGTTCGTCCGTGTTTCAGACTCGTCACCATGAAGATCGCCGCCGCCATCACTGTCGCCCTCTGTGCCGTGCTCGGGCTCGCTCTCGCCGACGAGCTCTGGGGAAATGACAACAACTTTAACATCTACAACAATGGCTTCGGTGGATCCGCTGGGTTCGGACAATCATTCGGATCCGGTTTTGGAAAGTCATTCGGTTCATCTTACGGATCCGGTTTCGGAGGACAGTCCGTTGGATCCGGATTATCCGGCTACGGATACGGACAGGGAGTCCAGTACGTTCCCTTGCCAGCTGGTGGAGCTGGGGCCAGTACCGGGGGTGGTCTGGGTGGAATCTGTAAGTTGAACACTTTACTTCACCTCTCTTCAGTTCGTTTAAAGAATAGTTTGTACAATTGCCTAGCTATCATTCAGTCGTTCATGCTTGCAACATTCTCTTGCATATAAATGTTATTTCGTTTATATGTGTTCCCTAATCCTTCTGATTTAAATAAACTACCAACGTGACCATAACTTGGTAAAATCAACTCATACTTTCATTGAACACCAGCTCTATATAGCTTACCCTGTACATGTTTTCTATGTAAAATGCGTTTGTTTGTGTATTTTTAATCAACAAGATGTCTGTATATTTTCAGTCCCCCTCATCTTGCTCCTCGTCCTCCTCCCTCTCCTCCTTTACGGATTCGGCAACACCAGCACCCCGGACCAGGTCATCCTCGTCAACTCTACCCTCAGTAAGTGACGTTTTGTCTATGTGTATACATTTTCCTACTATTATATTATCTTCAATAGACCGCTATCAATACAAATGAAAATGTTTTAATGACCAAATAATCAGGATCGACTATACAACGGGGAGAATATATAACCCCCAGATCATTACAGTCTTATTATTGCATTGTTTCGTCAATGGTCCGTCAAAATTAAGCTCTAATTTAGAAAAAGCTAAGATGTACGATAGTTTATGGATAATGCACTTTATTTTAGCGCATCCTGCTTTATATGCAAATATTGCCAAATTAATTCACCGTCGATAAACACGCACGTATTGCGGTTTAGGCAATGATTTCTGGGAAAAGCAGTGTCGTTATATCGAGAGTTCACTGTATGTTTTAATTTGTTTAATTAATGTTGCAAAAATATGTTGATATCTTGTAGTGAAATATCGGATAATTTAATACAAAATTCATCACACAGTTTACTTTAAATGGAACAGGTAACAAAATGATCAAAATTTGAAACATATACAAGTAGTCAAGTAGTCATTTGCTTTAATGATTTAGATATGATTCAATTTTTCTTTCAGCTGATTAATTTTCTCGCTATGACGTTTGCGTAATTTCTTCATCAGAGGAAAGCCTTCCATGTGATCATATATATGTGATTGTTTATGTTATTTATTGAATAAATATAATACAAACCAGTATTGGCTCACTACATATTTAGAGAGAGAGAGAGAGAGAGAGAGAACATCGCTATTCATCCATCCATCTTAATCAAAAGTTTATAAACACATGTTATTTAATAAGAAAAGGGTGATAGGAAAAAAAAAATACGACCCAGTAGTCCTTCTCTTCTGTATTCATCTCTTTATCTCGTGGACATACTTTGACGTCTTGGCAAACACTCCCCGGTGGCCAAATAGCTAGAGCGTCCGTTACTGGAGCGAAAGGTCGTGGATTCGATCTCCGACCGCAACACACCAAAGTCGTTTAAAAAAAATACTGGTAGCTTTAGGACTGGCTGGCCCGGTGTCAGGATAATGTGTCTGGGTGTGGTATCATGCCACATGTCTACGGCGTGGTACTGCAGTGTGGCAGCACTATATCTGTCTCAATTAAACTTAGTCTCCAAAAAAGCAGACCCTGGTTAGAATCTCTATGGTTTTACACAGTTTGCAGAGCAAAGAGAACTTTATAGATTTCTACAAATCCTTTTGGTGACT
The DNA here is from genome assembly GCA_021229015.1 of Solen grandis. Lineage (NCBI taxonomy): Eukaryota > Metazoa > Mollusca > Bivalvia > Adapedonta > Solenidae > Solen > Solen grandis. Next base: position 40,203,092 of record CM037787.1, read on the forward strand.
TTATGAGAGCGGGGTAATACAAAGTTATACAAATTTCATAAAGAAAAAATGCGTTTTTTAACATACTGCGGTTTCTTCCACCATTTCCAAATTAACGATATAGAAATTAACTTTCCTGATTTTTCTTTTAAATCACTTAATCCTGAGCAGTTCTTATCTTCCTGGTTTAGATTAGAGATTAGTTGTACAGACAGCCAAGTAACTGGTCTTTTCCCTGCGTTTCTATCATAGATATTGAAGAATTAATTTACTAATGCCCGATTTTGATTGGATGCGCTAGTATGTATAGCATTATTTAATATCTATTTTTATCTCGACCTTTCGGGTGTAAATGAAAAGGATATACATGCAAAAAAAAAAAAGAAAAAAAAAAAAAAAAAGAAAGGTCGAAAGCTGTCGAATATTGCACAGAAAAGACATATGATCTTTTTTGTTTTCTACGGTTTTTCTTTATAAAACTATTTTGCACAACAAAATAAACGAGGAATATGAGTCATTCTTGAAGTAAAAGATAATACCCATGTAACACAAGGAACTGGAACTTTGCATGTTTGCGTTTACATTGTGGACCAAATTTCCTTTTTAGATTGAAAATAGGATATTAGATTTATGCTTTATAATCCGTTTGAGATAAAAAAAAAACCAAAAAAAAAACCAACAAACAAAAAACCTTGGTAAATCTTAATATCTTAGTTGATATAAGGTTATATTTTACAATATTTCGTGAGAATTCCTAAAGACTCGGTACCAACACCGGTAGCGATATTTTTTGGATGATCAATAAAAACACGTGTTTTATATGGTATATATGTTAATTATTATTAATTATTATTATTATTAAGTACGTAGAATAATTCATATTAGTATCAAAACTGTTAGCCATTAAGGTAATAATTCATGTTATTTAATCTTTTATTTGAATATTTTATTAAACAGGTATTTTAAAATGTGTATCTACCAAGTTTAAGAACTTCAGTATACTTAGCGTTAGGTATTGTTGACAGAAGTTTAGCCAGTTTATATTCCATGAGTTCTTTCCCCTTTCGCCTTAACTTACAGGGAGGATTGCGGGAATTAAGAAATCATTGAAGTAAGGCTATGTAGAAAACATGTACATTAGATAACATGCACATTGGAGTCGACGACAACAGCCGTGCATTATACATGTAGCCCAAGTCGCAGTGGAATATTTTTTCCGTTTTTTTTTTAAATATATTTTCTAACCAATTTAGGGTAAAATCAAATTAACGATTTCAAAACCTACACAGAAAGGGTCCTGACGAATTGTTTGCCCTGTTAACAATGTACTCATCATGAATGTGAATGAAAAATGACCAAAACTTTGGATGGGATGAGCCATTTGACCTATCAGTCACAAAAACTTACGTTTTCTGGTCAAAGTGAATTATTATAAAATACGTATCATTAACTGTAATATTTTGTATCATATTGTTCGAAATCATGGCTTCCCATTCGCTTTTCTAGCGGAGATATAAGATGTAAATGTTAGTATGTCTTTGAAATTTAAATAACGATAACAACCGTCGGTAGTGATTCAATGAAATCAGTTACTTAGCTGTTGTTGTCGACTCAAACATGGGTAGGAACAACAATGCTCCCAGTAAATCAGATTAGGGTGATATCTCGGTAGAAGTTTCAACTACTCAATCAAGTCTTCCAACCCAGGATTTCTTTTTTCGAAATGATGCTGATAACCTCATTGGCTACGCAAACGTTAAGCCATTCTGACAGGCATAACTTCAGTGCTTTCCTAAGCTATCAGTCACCTGGCTCGAATTACACCTACCATGCGTAACGTTAAGTAATGTTTGAATATTTAGGGGCGAATATTATCATGATTCTTGTTTCTTGAATAAAAAATAATTGTCAGTCAATATGGAATACATATGCATCTAAACAAAGATGTAGCTGAAATATTTCGTAAACCAGAAATGGTGGAATTCGCTCAAAATGTAAGATTTTATTATTACTTAGTGTTAAGTATTTTTGGTGGAATTAGAACCAGAAATGCTATCAATCACTATCAGAAATGACCCAGGTTGCTATACAGGCAACGCTATATGTCGGCAACATTGATATTTAAGTAAGCATACGGGATTTGGTTGAAAATAGCCGAATCTTAAGATATTTAAGATTATCAAGATTTTTTTTAAAACTTTAAACGGACTAGTCTCCTGACTGTAAGTATGACAACGATACTTTGCGCTAAGTAAGGACTGATTTACGTGAGTGATTAAGTTACCGATTAAGAAATATCAATCTTGAAATATGCGTCGTAAACTTTTACAAATTTTCTTGTATAAATCTATAACATAATGAATCTTTAAATGGTATATCCAGAGACGTATAAACAGAGATTAACAGCTTATTCTTTGCCCATATCGATTTTCTGAAGTCGCGCGCGGCCAACGAGACTTCAACGAGGACGGTCCGAATTTGGAATCAAATACATATTTACAGTAAGTTCCAATGGATATTTAAAGTAATATGGTATTGATATGGTTATTTTGTTTTGTCGATTATTTGTTCGATTACATTTGAAATGAACGCCTGTACGGTTGATCGACATTACGGCGAGACGAAATTAAGGGAATCAATCAGTAGAGCAATCATTCTACATGTTTGCTTTTGAAGATTTTGTGTTACTAACACCAGTCACTCTAATCTGCAAAAATCACGGGTTAATCCTGCACGTACACGAGGATAACGTGTATCTCGACGTTTTCTCATGCCGCGCTTTGCCATATCGGACCAGTTATCTACCCCCCTCTCTTAATTATAACTGACTAGACTTGACTATATGAGTTTACCGTCTCTTCGACAGTTTTTCAGTATTTCAGTCATATAGCGACGTCCAGCTAATTACAGGTGGAGGAAGACCCGAATGCACGGAGGCATCCGGGTAGAACCAACGACCTACCACAAGCCAGCTGGAAGGCTTCCTCACATGAAAATCCGAATGTCCCTGCCGGGATTCGAACCAACGCGGTGAGGGGCTGAGTGAGTGTTAAATTCAGAGACTTTAACCTCTTGGCCACGGAGGCCCCCTTAATCATACCTATTAAAACTAAAATAAAGTTCTCAAATAATGCATCCGACCTCCTCTTTCCTTCATTTAAACTCATTTTTGCTAAAATAAGTAGATTTACTAAAAGTATTTGGACAATTATTGTTGTTTTGTAAGAATTCCCCAAGCCCTAACGAAATGCCCGGTACCCTTGTGACAGGACGGCGCTCTCTCCGTTAACTTTCGAGGCACGCGATAAAGCGCGTTATTTCGGAAAACTGTCCATCTCTGTTTATAAGTCTCTGGTATATCATACAATGGATATAACTCTGCTATGCAGACTGTGTAGAATCTGAGCAGCAAACAAATTAGATTCAGATCAGGGTCTCCCCTTATAACTCATATATAGGAGCTCATATTTGCTACGACTATATGATTTTAATGTGTGTGTGTGTGTGTGTGTGTGTGTGTTTTCAGTAACCCAATTCGTAATATTTTGTTTTATACTTTTTCTTATTAAATTATCTATACTTTTGTTATACATAAACGTATTATATAAATATCAAAGAATACTATAAATACAGAACAGTGTTCACATCTCTCTTTAATGCATATATAGTAGGCAAATATCATTTCGGTTAATATTTATTGAATAAATAACATCAACATACAAATAATCACAGGAATGTATTTCTTCTGTTGAAGAAGTTATGCAGGCGTCATGCTGAGAAAACTAACCAGCTGAAATAAATAAGAAACCTTTAGACATTTTTAAAGCATTGAAGCAAATCAATTTAGTTGTTTATATACATTTAAGTTTTGAAAGAGGTCCTGCGAATTTTAACTATGTTTGTTCTGTTGCTCCTAATTGATGCTGTGGAACGACTTTGAGAGAAAAATATCAGATATTCATATTTCCTTGTAAACTATATCAGAATAATTTTGCAACATTCATTAAAAGATCAACACCTATTTACAAAAGCGCAATCCATGTTTTACTATTGACGGTGGATTAATTTGGCAATCGATTTATGTACGATTCACTAAAATAAATGCATCTTATAAATTACCGAACAACGTTGGTTTTTCTACATGGCAAATTAGTTTTAGTTGACAAGGAGGAAGCGCCAAATATTAACACCGCAAAAACCATTAGTTTTACAAAACCGCCAAAAATAAGTCCGTCATTAATAAGTAGCATGCAGTGTGTTAAGTGCGAACAAACGCAAAAATTAGATACAATTCAATTCATATGAAAGTTTTCATTTTCCCTGTTGTATGTTCATTAAAGCAGTTTCATTTGTGACTTGTTTAGATTGCTAATAGTCGCATAGTCTTCTGAAAACGAAAGCTTGATATGCTATAACTTCATATAGACTAAATATCTCCATCCGTATCACTTACTGAGAGTAGAGTTGACGAGGATGACCTGGTCCGGGGTGCTGGTGTTGCCGAATCCGTTAAGGAGGAGAGGGAGGAGGACGAGGAGCATGATGAGAGGGACTGAAAATATACAAACATACGAGTCTTAATGATTTGAATAACAAATGCTTTTACAATTTTAACAAATCACATTCAAAACAAGTGTCAAGATAAGTAAAATAGAGATGGTGTTAAGGTAATCTATCTATCATTACATTGTTATCATGGTCCTTTAAGTTACCATGAAAACTTTATTGTAAATGCAAACTTTGACAGAATTTGAGAAAATAGCCTACACCTACAAGTTGATGGATTCTTTTTTTTTTTTTTTGCATTTAAAGAACCCTGATTATGATTATAATGATGGATGGATTACCTTAATGTAGTGTTTTGAAATCAAAAGCATGTGGCACCATAGTATTGCAACTTAACATTAAAAGCACAATAATATGACAAACACGAACGATTGGGTGAACTCGAGAGATGGAACGATATTCAAGCATGAAAATATAATCTGTAAACAATCTTAAGAGAGATGCAGCTAACGAATCAACTTACAGATTCCACCCAGACCACCGCCAGTACCGGCCCCGGCTCCGCCAGCTGGCAAGGGAACGTACTGGACTCCCTGTCCGTGTCCGTAGCCGGATAATCCGGATCCAACGGACTGTCCTCCGAAACCGGATCCGTAAGATGAACCGAATGACTTTCCAAACCCTGATCCGAATGATTGTCCGAACCCAGAGGAGCCACCGAAGCCATTGTTGTAGTTGTTAAAGTTGTTGTCATCACCCCAGAAGTCGTCGGCAAGGGCGAGCCCGAGCACGGCACAGAGGGCGACAGTGATGGCGGCGGCGATCTTCATGGTGCTGAGTCTGAAACACAGACAGACAAACGTACGCATTGGTTTAAATAGATTTCAACATGCTGTGCGCATTCTCTCATATATATTATATTTTATACAAATCTAAACTAATTTTTCAGTTGTATTTATACAAAAAACCTAGCTTGTATTGTTATCAATTACTGAATTTGGCAAGACTTTTACGAAACTAAGCTCCGTGAAATTTCGCGTTATTTCAGCAAACGAGTCAATAGTTTCAGTTAAAGATATTGTTTATCATTTATTTTACAAAGACTCATTTGTTGTATATTCTGTAAGTTTGACCCCAGTTGTTGAATTGAAGATGCCAAAGAAATATTAATCACGAGCGATTAATTTTATTGGCGTGTTAATGTGATTAAGATCTTGCGATTGCATTCAATATTTCTTTAAGTAATAAATACATTTAATGATTATATAAATGATTATATAAATCAAATCTTAAAATCACGGCGCATGAATACTGTGATTCTGTTGTTCGCATTTTTAAACCAGTTGTATATCGTAAATATATAAGGCATGTTTTAAAATCTCGGAAGTAGGTTTTATGATAAACATTCTTTCTCAGCTATATTTGATTTAAGTCTTTGTAAGGATATAACATATGGCAGAAAATAGTTAAATAGAAAATATGTGTGCTAAACAATGTCAATATATCGAAGGATGCCATTAACATTTAGTAAATCAAATCTGAATTAGAAATATTCAGATATATGATGAATAAATAAATTAACAAATCCAAGGAACTAATATAAACATTTTCTCATTTTATGTATCAATAAGAACTCACCTGTTGAGTGATGTGTAAGAAAATTTGTAGTGGCGGTCCTTATATACACTTAGACGTCTAGGTTCACGCCGGGAGTGACATAAGGTTTGACCCTTAGGTAGTGCAGCTGTCAAATGGTTTTCTTCAGTTGTGTCAAGTATTTTAGACCATAAAAAGAAAATAACATAGAATTTCTATGATAAAAATTGAATATCATGATAAATATGAGCATATTTTTAACATAAACGTGGTCAAAATCATAACACCGAAATGAAAGATAAAATGAAATTGATATGTAATGGGAAAAAGTATTATTATTAAACATAGAAAGGCGAAATATTTTGGTTCCAGGGCTGTATTAAGCATCTTACGACATACATACATACATGCATGCATACATGCATACATGCATGCATACATACATACATACATACATACATACATGCATGCATGCATACATACATACATAAGTACATACATACATACATACATAAATACGTGAAGTGTCTTATTTTTCATAAAGAAAATAAAGTTTAACCAGGCCAGGTAAATATATGAAATTTAGCAGAATATGCACCTAGATGATACACAAACTTATATGTTATTTATTTATTTATTTATTTATTTTAATCAGTTTAATGATCATTTGTCAGGCCAAAATATTTGTGACACTTATTTTTCTTGATCACGAATCCTTGTTCCTAAATCTTTCAGAACATGTGTGTTAAAAGTTTCATGTTAGAACTAACAAGCCATGTCAAAAATATCGCCATGCTCTAATCTCCATAGTGTCCGATAGTCAATATCTTTGCCATATCAAAATTGTGACAGTATCTAACTATACACCATAGTGTACGTTTGTCTGTCTGTGTTTCAGACTCAACACCATGAAGATCGCCGCCGCCATCACTGTCGCCCTCTGTGCCGTGCTCGGGCTCGCTCTCGCCGACGACTTCTGGGGTGATGACAACAACTTTAACAACTTCAACAACTACAACAATGGCTACAGAGGTTTAAGCGGGTTCGGTTCATCTTTCGGATCTGGTTTCGGAGGACAATCCGTTGGATCCGGATTATCAGGATACGAACAGGGAGTCCACTACGTTCCCTTGCCAGCTGGCGGAGCCGGGGCCAGTACCGGGGGTGGTCTGGGTGGAATCTGTAAGTTGAACTCTTTACTTCACCAGTTCGTTAAAAGGATATTTTGTTATAAATGCCTTGCTATCATTTAATTGTTCATGCTTGCTATATTCTCTCGCATATCAATGTTATTTCGTTTATATGTGTTCCCTAATCCTTCTGATTTAAATAAACTACCCACGTGACCATAAATTGGTAAAATCAACCCATACTTTCATTGAACATCAGCTCTATATAGCTTACCCTACACACGTTTTATATGTAAAATGCGTTTGTCTTTGCGTTTTTAATCAACAAGGAAGTGTGTATATATTTTCAGTCCCCCTCATCTTGCTCCTCGTCCTCCTCCCTCTCCTCCTTAACGGATTCGGCAACACCAGCACCCCGGACCAGGTCATCCTCGTCAACTCTACCCTCAGTAAGTGATGCTTTGTCTATGTGTATATATTTTTCTACTGTTATATTATCTTCAATAGACCGCTATCAATACAAATGAAACTGTTTTAATGACCATATGATCAGGATCGACTCTACAACCTGGAGAATATATAACCCCCAGATCATTACAGTCTTATAATTGCGTTGTTTGCACTTTTTATACTGCATTAATATTGACGGGTCTATATTTGTCACTTTTTAAATACCGATTTTTTTTTGCGGTGATCATACTGGCGCTTCGTCAATGTTCCGCCAAAATTAAGCTCTAATTTAGAAAAAGCTAAGATGCACGATAGTTTATGGATAATGCACTAATTTTAGCGTATCCTGCTTTATACGCAAATATTGCCAAATTATTTCACCGTCGATAAACACGCACGTGTTGCGGTTTAGGCAATGATTTCTGGGAAAAGCAGTGTCGTTATATCGAGAGTTCACTGTATGTTTTAATTTGTTTAATTAATGTTGCAAAAATATGTTGATATCTTGTAGTGAAATATCGGATAATTTAATACAAAATTCATCAAACAGTTTACTTTAAATGGAACAGGTAACAAGATGATCAAAATTTGAAACATATACAAGTAGCCAAGTAGTCATTTGCTTTAATGATTTAGATATGATTCAATTTTTCTTTTCAGCTGGTTAATTTTCTCGCTATGACGCCTGCGTAATTTCTTCATCAGAGGAAAGCCTTCCATGTGATCATATATATGTGATTGTTTATGTTATTTATTGAATAAATATAATACAAACCAGTATTGGCTCACTACATATTTAGAGAGAGAGAGAGAGAGAGAGAGAGAGAACATCGCTATTCATCCATCCATCTTAATCAAAAGTTTATAAACACATGTTATTTAATAAGAAAAGGGTGATAGGAAAGAAAAAAATACGACCCAGTAGTCCTTCTCTTCTATGTTCATCTCTTTATCTCGTGGACATACTTTGACGTCTTGGCAAACACTCCCCGGTGGCCAAATAGCTAGAGCGTCCGTTACTGGAGCGAAAGGTCGTGGATTCGATCTCCAACCGCAACACACCAAAGTCGTTTAAATAAAACACTGGTAGCTTTAGGACTGGTTGGCCCGGTGTCAGGATAATGTTTCTGGGTGTGGTATTATGCCACATGTCTACGGCGTGGTACTGCTATGTGGCAGCACTATATCTGTCTCAATTAAACATAGTCTCCAAAAAAAAGCAGACCCTGGTCAGAATCTCTATGGTTTGCAGAGCATAGAAAACTTTATAGATTTCTACACTTCCTGTTGGTGATTTTATGAGAGCGGGGTTATTATTATTATTATTATTATACCACATTTATATAGCACTCTTTTCATAGCAATGTACGTTCAAAAGTGCTTTACAATTGCATTCAAAAACACACACACATACACACAAATCACCACGCTCACTCACATTGTAATATAAAAATATATTGTATAAAAATATATAATTAATAAAGCATCAGGTTTCTGATGGAGGAATTAGATACAGTTAACTCCCCCAACAGCAAGGAACCAAGTAACTGCAGTAAAATGAAATAACTAAAAATGATTAAATAACTGATTCACTAACAGTAAATCATGATTAGAAGTCCCTGAACAGTTACCGATTAACAGTTAGGTCAGCTAACTATCAACAGACTGAAATCCTTAGTAGTAACTGACTATATAAAGTTATACAAAGTTATACAATTTTCATAAAGAAAAAAAGGCATATTTTGACATATTTAGGTTTCTTCCGCCATTTCCAAATTAACGATATAGAAATTAACTTTCCTGTCTTTTCTTTTAAATCACTTATCCTGGGCAGTTCTTGTCTTCCTGGTTTAAATTAGAGATAAGTTGTACAGACAGCCAAGTAACTGGTATTTTCCCTGCGTTTCTATCACAGATATTGAAGAATTAATTTACTAATGCCCGATTTTGATTGGATGCGCTAGTATGTAGAGCATTATTTAATATCTATCTTTATCTCGACCTTTCGGGTGTAAATGAAAAGGATATACATGCAAAAAAAAAAAAAAAAAAAAAAGAAGAGAAAGGTCGAAAGCTGTCGAATATTGCACAGAAAAGACATATGATTTTTTGTTTGTTTTTTCCTTATAAAACTATTTTGCACAACAAAATAAACGAGGAATATGAGTCATTCTTGAAGTAAAAGATAATACCCATGTTACACAAGGAACTGGAACTCTGCAGGTTTACGTTTACATTGAGGACCAAATTTCCTTTTTAAATTGAAATTAGGATATTAGATTTATGCTCTTTAATCCGTTTGAGGTAAAAAAAACCCAAAAACTTGGTAAATCTAAATATCTCAGTTGATATAAGTTATATTTTACAATATTTCGTGGGAATTCATAAAGACTCGGTACCAACACTGGTAGCGATATTTTTGGATGATCAATAAAAACACGTGTTTTATATGGTATATATGTTAATTTTTATTAATTATTATTATTATTAAGTGCGTCGAATAGTTCATATTAGTATCAATACTGTAAGCCAATAATAATAATTCATGTTATTTAATCTTTTATTTGACCTCATTAGCTACGCAAACGTTAAGTCATTCTGATAGGCATAACTTCAGTGCCTTCCTAAACCTATCTGTCACCTGGCTCGAATTACACATACCATACGTAACGCTAAGTAATGTTTGAATAATTAGGGGCGAATATTATCATGATTCATGTTTCTTGAATAAAAAATAATTGTCAGTCAATATGGAATACATATGCATCTAAATAAAGGTGTAGCTGAAATATTTCGTAAATCAGAAATGGCGGAATGCGCTCAAAATGTAAGATTTTATTATTACTTAGTGTTAAGTATTTTTGGTGGAATTAGAACCAGAAATGCTATCAATCACTTCAGAAATGACCCAGGTTGCTATACAGGCAACGCTATACGTCGGCAACATTGATATTAACAAGTAAACAAGATGTGGTTGAAAATGACCGAATCTTCAGATATTTAAGATTTATCAAGATTTTTTTTTAACTTTAAACGGACTACTCTCCTGACTGTAAGTATGACAACGATACTTTGCGCTAAGTAAGGACTGATTTACTTGAGTGATAAAGTTACCGATTAAGAAATGTCAATCTTGAAATATGCGTCTTAAAGTTTTATAAATATGAATTTTATTGTATAAATCTATAACTTAATGAATCTTTAAATTATCCAGAGACGTATAAACAGAGATTAACAGCTTATTCTTTGTCCATATCGATTTTCTGAAGTCGCGCGCGGCCAACGAGACTTCAACGAGGACGGTCCGAATTTGGAATCAAATACATATTTATGGTAGGTTTCAATGGATATTTAAAGCAATATGGTATCGATATGGTTATTTTGTTTAGTCGATTATTTGTTCGATTGCTTTTGACATAAACGCCTATGCAGTTGATCGACATCACGGCGAGACGAAATGAAGGGAATCAATCAGTAAGTAATCATTCTACATATTTGTCTTTGAAGAATTTGTGTTACTAACACCAGTCACTCTAATCTGCAAAAATCACGGGTTAATCCTGCACGTACACGAGGATATCGTGTATCTCGACGTTTTTTCATGCCGCGCTTTGCCATATCGGACCAGTTATCTATCCCCCCCTCTCTTAATTATAACTGACTAGACTTGACTATATGAGTTTACCGTCTCTTCGACAGTTTTTCAGTATTTCAGTCATATAGCGACATCCAGCTAATTACAGGTGGAGGAAGACCCGAATGCACGGAGGCATCCGGGTAGAACCAACGACCTACCGCAAGCCAGCTGGAAGGCTTCCTCACATGAAAATCCGAATGACCCTGCCGGGATTCGAACCAACGCGGTGAGGGGCTGAGTGAGTGTTAAAGTCAGAGACTTTAACCTCTTGGCCACGGAGGCCCCCTTAATCATACCTGTTAAAACTAAAAACAACAGTTCTCAAATAATGCATCCGACCTCCTCTTCCTTCATTTAAACCCATTTTTGCTAAAATAAGTAGATTTACTAAAAGTATTTGGAAAATTATTGTTGTTTTGTAAGAATTCCCCAAGCCCTAACGAAATGCCCGGTACCCGTGTGACAGGACGGCGCTCTCTCGTTAACTTTCGAGGCACGCGATAAAGCGCGTTATTTCGGAAAACTGTCCATCTCTGTTTATAAGTCTCTGGTATATCATACAATGGATATAACTCTGCTATGCAGACTGTGTAGAATCTGAGCAGCAAACAAATTAGATTCAGATCAGGGTCTCCTCTTATAACTCATATATAGGAGCTCATATTTACTACGAATATATGAGGTTAATGTGTGTGTGTGGTTTTTTTCAGTAACCCAATTCGTAATATTTTGTTTTATACTTTTTCTTATTAAATTATCTACACTTTTGTTATACATAAACGTTTTATATAAATATCAAAGAATACTATAAATACAGAGCAGTGCTCACATCTCTCTCTCTCTCTCTCTGATGCATATATAGGAGGCAAATATCATTTCGGTTAATATTTATTGAATAAATAACATCAACAATTACATACAAATAATCACAGGAATGTATTTCTTCTGTTGAAGAAGTTATGCAGGCGTCATGCTGAGAAAACTAACCAGCTGAAATAAATAAAAGAAACCTTAAGACATATTTAAAGCATTGAATCAAATCAATTTAAAAATTAGTTGTTTATATACATTTAAGTTTTGAAAGAGGTCCTGTGAATTTTAACCACGTTTGTTCTGTTGCTCCTAATTGATGTTGTGAAACGACTTTGAGAGGAAAATATCAAATATTCATATTTCCTTGTAAACTATATCAGAATAATTTTTCAACATTCATAAAAAGATCAACACCTATTTACAAAAGCGCAATCCGTATTTTAGTATTGACGGTGGATTAATTTGGCAATGTTATCGATTTATGTACAATGCACTAAAATAAATGCATCTTATAAATTACCGAACAACGTTGGCTTTTCTACATAGAAAATTAATTTTAGTTGACCAGCGAGGAAGCGCCAAATACTAACACCGTAAAAAGCATTCGTTTTATAAACCGCCAAATTAAACATCCGTCAATAATAAGTCGCATGCAGTATGTTATGTGCGAACAAACGCAAAAATTAGATACAATTATATTCATATGAAAGTTTTCATTTTCCCTGTTGTATGGTCATTAAAGCAGTTTCATTTGTGACTTGAGTAGATTGCTGGCAGTTGTATAGAATTTTTAAAACCATAGTTCGATATGCTGTAACTTTATAAAGAGTCAATATCTCAATCCGTATCACTTACTGAGGGTAGAGTTGACGAGGATGACCTGGTCCGGGGTACTGGTGTTGCCGAATCCGTTAAGGAGGAGAGGAAGAAGGACGAGGAGCATGATGAGGGGGACTGAAATATACACACATCAAGTCTTATTGATTTAAATAACAAATGCATTTACAATTTTAACAAATCACATTCAAAACATGTGTCGAGATAAGTAAAATAGAGATGATGTTAAGGTCATCTATCCAGCATTACATCGTTATTATGGTCCATTAAGTGACCATGAAAACTTTATTGTAAATGCAAGCTTTTACAGAATTTGAGCAAAGTAGGCTATAACTACTAGTCGATGGATTCTTGCATCTGCACTGAAGTTTTTTTTCTGCATTTGAAGAACCATGATTATGATTTTAATGATGGTTGGATTACCTAAATGTACATTATCAGGTGAGGTCAAGTGAACAGATGTATTGAAATCAAAAGCATGAGACACCATATTTTGGCAACTTAACATTAAATCACAATAATATGACAAACAAGAACGATTGGGAAAATTCGAGAGTTGGAACGATCTTCAATATGGAAACATTCTTAAAGAGAGATGCAGTCAACATTTCAACTTACGGATTCCACCCAAACCACCGCCAGTACCGGCCCCGGCTCCGCCAGCTGGCAAGGGAACGTACTGGACTCCCTGTCCGTATCCGTGGCCGGATAATCCGGATGCAACGGACTGTCCTCCGAAACCGGATCCGAAAGATGAACCGACGGACTGTCCGAAACCGGATCCGAAAGATGAACCGAAAGATTGTCCGAACCCGGTTGAACCACCGAAGCCATTGTTGTTGTTGTTGTTGTAGTTGTTAAAGTTGTTGTCTTTTCCCCAGAATTCGTCGGCGAGAGCGAGCCCGAGCACAGCACAGAGGGCGATAGTGATGGCGGCGGCGATCTTCATGGTGCTGAGTCTGAAACACGGACGGACAAACGTACACATTGGTTTACAATATATTCTAGTATGCTGTACGCATTCTCTCATTGCAATTATATATTATTTTTCAATTTATACAAATCTAAACTGACTTTCCAGTAGTATTTATACAAAAGACCTAGCTTGTATTGTTATCAATTACCGAATTAGACAAGACTTTTACGAAACGAAGCTCCGTAACATTTCCCGTTATTTCAGCAAACGAGTCAACAGTTTCAGTTTAAGATTCTGTTTATCGTACATCACAGCGACCCATTTGGTTGTTGTCGTTTCTGTAAATTTGACAGTAGTTGATGAATTGAAGAAATATTAAACACGAGCGATTAATTTTATCGTGTGTTAATGTGATTAAGATCTTGTGATTGCATTCAATCATTCATATAGTAATAAATACATTTAATGATTATATAAATCAAAACTTAAAACCACGGCGCATGAATATTGTGATTTTGTTGGTCGCATTATTTAACCAGTTAAAACAGTTATTTAACCAGTTATATCGTTATATATATAAGGTATGTTATAAAATCTCGGACAGTAGGTTTTTTGATAAGCATTCTTTCTCAGCTATATTTGATTTAAGTTTGTATAAGGATATACCATACGGCAGAAAATCGTTTAGATAGATATGTGTAAACATTTAGTAAATCAAATCTGAATTAGAAATAAAAAGATACATGAAGAATAAATAAATAAATAAATAAATCTTCTCTTTTTATGCATCAACTAGAACTCACCTGTTGAGTGATGTGTGAGCAAATTTGTGATGGCGGTCCTTATATACAGGTAGCCGTCTAGGTTCCCGCCGGGAGTGACGTAAGGCTCCACCCTAAGGTAGTGCAGCTGTCAAATGGTTTTCTTCAGTTGTGTTAAGTAGTTTAGACCTTTAAATTAAAATTATATAGAATTTCTATGATGAAAAATTGTATATCATGATAAATATAAGCATATTATAACATAAACGCGGTCAAAATCATAACACCGAAATGAGAGATAAAATGAAATTGATATGTAATGGGAAAATGTACACATAGAAAGGCGAAATATTTTGGTTCCAGGACTGTATTAAGCATCTTACAAACATTTGCATATCTACACTCACTAATCCATCCATCCATCCATCCATCCATACATACATTCATAGAGAAAATAAGTTTTAACCATGCCAGGTAAACATATGAAATTTAGCAGAATATACACCTAGATGATACACAAACTTAAATATACGAGGTATGACCGGTATTATTTATTTATTTATTTATTTTAATCAGTTTAATGATCATTTGTCAGGCCAAAATATTTGTGACACTTATTTTTCTTGATCACGAATCCTTGTTCCTAAATCTTTCAGAACATGTGTGCTAAAAATTTCATGTTAGAACTAACAAGCCATGTCAAAAATATCGCCATACTCTAATCTCCATAGTGTCCGATAGTCAATATCTTTGCCATATCAAAATTGTGACAGTATCTAACTATACATCATAGTGTACGTTTGTCTGTCTGTGTTTCAGACTCAACACCATGAAGATCGCCACCGCCATCACTGTCGCCCTCTGTGCCGTGCTCGGGCTCGCTCTCGCCGACGACTTCTGGGGTGATGACAACAACTTTAACAACTTCAACAACTACAACAATGGCTACAGAGGTTTAAGCGGGTTCGGAAAATCTTTCGGTTCATCTTTCGGATCTGGTTTCGGAGGACAGTCCGTTGGATCCGGATTATCCGGATACGGACAGGGAGTCCAGTACGTTCCCTTGCCAGCTGGCGGAGCCGGGGCCAGTACAAGGGGGTGGTCTGGGTGGAATCTGTAAGTTGAACTCTTTACTTCACCAGTTCGTTAAAAGGATATTTTGTTATAAATACCTTGCTATCATTTAATTGTTCATGCTTGCTACATTCTCTCGCATATCAACGATATTTCGTTTATATGTATTCCCTAATCCTTCTGATTTAAATAAACTACCCACGTGACCATAAATTGGTAAAATCAACCCATACTTTCATTGAACATCAGCTCTATATAGCTTACCCTACACATGTTTTATATGTAAAATGCGTTTGTCTTTGCGTTTTTAATCAACAAGGAATGTGTATATATTTTCAGTCCCCCTCATCATGCTCCTCGTCCTCCTCCCTCTCCTCCTTAACGGATTCGGCACCAGCACCCCGGACCAGGTCATCCTCGTCAACTCTACCCCCAGTAAGTGATGCTTTGTCTATGTGTATATATTTTCCTACTGTTATATTATCTTCAATAGACCGCTATCAATACAAATGAAACTGTTTTAATGACCAAATGATCAGGATCGGCTATACAACTGGGAGAATATATAACCCCCAGATCAGTACAGTCCTATTATTGCGTTGTTTGCGCTTTTTATACTGCATTAATATTGCCGGGTCTATATTTGTCACTTTTTAAATACCGATTTTTTTTTTGCGGTGATCATATCGGCGCTTCGTCAATGGTCCGCCAAAATTAAGTTCTAATTTAGAAAAAGCTAAGATGTACGATAGTTTATGGATAATGCACTAATTTCAGCGCATCCTGCTTTAAACGCAAATATTGCCAAATTAATTCACCGTCGACAAACACGCACGTATTGCGGTTTAGGCAATGATTTCTGGGAAAAGCAGTGTCGTTATATCGAGAGTTCACTGTATGCTTTAATTTGTTTAATTAATGTTGCAAAAATATGTTGATATCTTGTAGTGAAATATCGGATAATTTGATACAAAATTCATCAAACAGTTTACTTTAAATGGAACAGGTAACAAGATGATCAAAATTTGAAACATATACAAGTAGTCAGGTAGTCATTTGCTTTAATGATTTAGATATGATTCAATTTTTCTTTCAGCTGGTTAATTTTCTCGCTATGACTTCTGCGTAATTTCTTCATCAGAGGAAAGACTTCCATGTGATCATATATATGTGATTGTTTATGTTATTTATTGAATAAATATAATACAAACCAGTATTGGCTCACTACATATTTAGAGAGAGAGAGAGAGAGAACATCGCTATTCATCCATCCATCTTAATCAAAAGTTTATAAACACATGTTATTTAATAAGAAAAGGGTGATAGGAAAGAAAAAAATATGACCCAGTAGTCCTTCTCTTCTATGTTCATCTCTTTATCTCGTGGACATACTTTGACGTCTTGGCAAACACTCCCCGGTGGCCAAATAGCTAGAGCGTCCGTTACTGGAGCGAAAGGTCGTGGATTCGATCTCCGACCGCAACACACCAAAGTCGTTTAAATAAAACACTGGTAGCTTTAGGACTGGTTGGCCCGGTGTCAGGATAATGTGTCTGGGTGTGGTATTATGCCACATGTCTACGGCGTGGTACTGCTATGTGGCAGCACTATATCTGTCTCAATTAAACATAGTCTCCAAAAAAAAGCAGACCCTGGTCAGAATCTCTTTGGTTTGCAGAGCATAGAAAACTTTATAGATTTCTACACTTCCTGTTGGTGACTTTATGAGAGCGGGGTTATACAAAGTTATACAATTTTCATAAAGAAAAAAAGGCATATTTTGACATACTTAGGTTTCTTTCGCCATTTCCAAATTAACGATATAGAAATTAACTTTTCTGTCTTTTCTTTTAAATCACTTAATCCTGAGCAGTTCTTGTCTTCCTGGTTTAAATTAGAGATAAGTTGTACAGACAGCCAAGTAACTGGTCTTTTCCCTGCGTTTCTATCACAGATATTAAAGAATTAATTTACTAATGCCCGATTTTGATTGGATGCGCTAGTATGTATAGCATTATTTAATATCTATCTTTATCTCGACCTTTCGGGTGTAAATGAAAAGGATATACAGTCCATTCGCGATGGTACGAAGTAGCCCCGGGAAATGCATTTATTTCGTTCCATCGCATCTTTCATATTGACGATTGAGAATCCCTCACTCGTTTGTTTATGTCGTGTTTTAGTATGTATTGCCGAAAACAATGTACTGTCGTAAAGATTTAGTGTCGTAATATGTTTAGTGTGATGTTGTTTCATTATTTGATTCTCTATAGTTTTTATTTTTATACGATGATATTAATAAATAAAAAAGGCGTTCTGCAGTACAAATGTCTGATCCAGTTATCCCCCAGGTAAACTGGGTCCTTCACTGAATTACTCAGAATATTGCTATTAGATATACAATGAAATTGTATTTGTAGTAGTCTTAGATTTATATGTCGTATTAACATGAAGTAGAATGGAATGACAAGTCAGACCTGGAGACCAATATTTATACTGCTGCTTATTAAGTTTTGACATAAAATCACTCATTAATCTTTGTAACAAACAAACAAACTCGCTTGTAAGCTTCGTGTCAGTTTGCAACAATCAACGTCACGGATGGCGTGCTAATAGGCTGATTACAGCCAATATAATGGCGGACGCGTGTAAGCGACAGGTGTCACTCGGGTAGGTGTGAAAACTGACCGACACGTCGTTCGAACGCGTCATTAATTAGTTGTTAATTAGCAAATCGGACCAAATACATACTTCGCTCCAGTGCATCTTTCGTTCCATCCTATTCGTCGAAAGGTCGAAAGCTGTCGAATATTGCACAGAAAAGACATATGATTTTTTGTTTGTTTTTCCTTTATAAAACTATTTTGCACATCAAAATAAACGAGGAATATGAGTCATTCTTGAAGTAAAAGATAATACCCATGTTACACAAGGAACTGGAACTCTGCAGGTTTACGTTTAATATTGTGGACCAAATTTCCTTTTTAAATTGAAATTAGGATATTAGATTTATGCTCTATAATCCGTTTGAGGTAAAAAAATCCAAAAAACTTGGTAAATCTAAATATCTCAGTTGATATAAGTTATATTTTACAATATTTCGTGAGAATTCCTAAAGACTCGGTACCAACACTGGTAGCGATATTTTTGGATGATCAATAAAAACACGTGTTTTATATGGTATATATGTTAATTTTTATTAATTATTATTATTATTAAGTGCGTCGATTAGTTCATATTAGTATCAATACTGTTAGCCAATAAGGTAATAATTCATGTTATTTAATCTTTTATTTGAATATTATATTTAAACATGTATTTCAAAATGTGTATCTACCAAGTTTAAGAACTTCCGTATGACTTAGCTTTAAGTATTGTGGACAGAAGTTTAGCCAGTTTATATTCCATGAGTTCTTTCCCCTTTCGTCTTATTGCGGGAATTAAGAAATCATTGAAGCAAGGCTCTGTAGAAAACATGTACATTAGATAACATGCACATTGGAGTCGACGACAACAGCCGTGCATTATACATGTAGCCCAAGTCGCAGTGGAATATTTTTTCCGTTTTTTTTTTAAATATATTTTCTAACCAATTTTAAGTAAAATCAAATTAACAATTTCAAAGCCTACACAGAAAGGGTCCTGACGAATTGTTTGCCCTGTTAACAATGTACTCATCATGAATGTGAATGAAAAATGACCAAAACTTTGGATGGGATGAGCCATTTGACCTATCAGTCACAAAAACTTACGTTTTCTGGTCAAAGTGAATTATTATAAAATACGTATCATTAACTGTAATATTTTGTATCATATTGTTCGAAACCATGGCTTCCCATTCGCTTTTCTAGCGGAGATATAAGATGTAAAATGTTGGCATGTCTTTGAAATTTAAATAACGATAACAACCGTCGGTAGTGATTCAATGAAATCAGTTACTTAGCTGTTGTCGTCGATTCAAACATGGATAGGAACAACAATTCCCTCAGTAAATCAAATTGGGGTAATATCTCGGAAGAAGTTTCAACTTCTCAGTCAAGTCTTCCAACCCAGGATTTCTTTTTTCGAAATGATGCCGATAACCTCATTGACTACACAAACGTTAAGCCATTCTGACAGGCATAACTCCAGTGCCTTCCTAAGCCTATCGAATTACACCTACCATACGTAACGCTAAGTAATGTTTGAATAATTAGGGGCGAATATTATCATGATTCATGTTTCTTGAATAAAAAATAATTGTCAGTCAATATGGAATACATATGCATCTAAATAAAGGTGTAGCTGAACTATTTCGTAAATCAGAAATGGCGGAATGCGCTCAAAATGTAAGATTTTATTATTACTTAGTGTTAAGTATTTTTGGTGGAATTAGAACCAGAAATGCTATCAATCACTATCAGAAATGACCCAGGTTGTTATACAGGCAACGCTATACGTCGGCATCATTGATATTTAAGTAAGCATACAAGATGTGGTTGAAAATGGCCGAATCTTAAGATATTTAAGATTTATCAAGATTTTTTTTAAACTTTAAACGGACTACTCTCCTGACTGTAAGTATGACAACGATACTTGCGCTAAGTAAGGACTGATTTACGTGAGTGATAAAGTTACCGATTAAGAAATGTCAATCTTGAAATATGCGTCTTAAAGTTTTATAAATATGAATTTTCTTGTATAAATCTATAACTTAATGAATCTTTAAATTATCCAGAGACGTATAAACAGAGATTAACAGCTTATTCTTTGCCCATATCGATTTTCTGAAGTCGCGCGCGGCCAACGAGACTTCAACGAGGACGGTCCGAATTTGGAATCAAATACATATTTATGGTAAGTTTCAATGGATATTTAAAGTAACATGGTATCGATATGGTTATTTTGTTTAGTCGATTATTTGTTCGATTGCTTTTGACATAAACGCCTATGCAGTTGATCGACATCACGGTGAGACGAAATTAAGGGAATCAATCAGTAAGCAATCATTCTACATGTTTGTCTTTGAAGATTTTGTGTTACTAACACCAGTCACTCTATTCTGCAAAAATCACGGGTTAATCCTGCACGTATGCGAGGATATCGTGTATCTGGACGTTTTCTCATGCCGCGCTTTGCCATATCGGACCAGTTATCTATCCCCCTCTCTTAATTATAACTGACTAGACTTGACTATTTGAGTTTACCGTCGCTTCGACAGTATTTCAGTATTTCAGTCATATAGCGACGTCCAGCTAATTACAGGTGGAGGAAGACCCGAATGCACGGAGGCATCCGGGTAGAACCAACGACCACTGCAAGCCAGCTGGATGGCTTCCTCACATGAAAATCCGAATGACCCTGCCGGGATTCGAACCAACGCGATGAGGGGCTGAGTGAGTGTTAAAGTCAGAGACTTTACCCACTTGGCCCTTAACTATACCTATTAAAACTTAAAAAAAAGTTCTCAAATAATGCATCCGACTCCCTTTCCTTCTTTAACATTTTTGCTAATAGTGTTTACTAAAAGTATTTGGAAAGTTATTGTTGTTTTGTAAGAATTCCCCAAGCCCTAACGAAATGCCCGGTACCCGTGTGACAGGACGGCGCTCTCTCGTTAACTTTCGAGGCACGCGATAAAGCGCGTTATTTCGGAAAACTGTCCAATCTCTGTTTATAAGTCTCTGGTATATCATACCATAGAAATAACTGTGTAGAATCTGAGCAGCAAACAAATTAGATTCAGATCAGGGTCTCCTCTTATAGCTCATATATAGGAGCTCATATTTAACACGACTATATGTGGTTAATGTGTGTGTGTGTGTTTTCAGTAACCCAATTCGTAATATTTTGTTTTATACTTTTTCTTATTAAATTATCTATACTTTTGTTATACATAAACGTATCATATAAATATCAAAGAATACTATAAATACAGAGCAGTGCTCACACATCTCTCTCTCTGTCTCTGATGCATATATAGGAGGCAAATATCATTTCGGTTAATATTTATTGAATAAATAACATCAACAATTACATACAAATAATCACAGGAATGTATTTCTTCTGTTGAAGAAGTTATACAGGCGTCATGCTGAGAAAACTAACCAGCTGAAATAAATAAAAGAAACCTTAAAACATATTTAAAGCATTGAATCAAATCAATTTAAAAATTAATTGTTTATATACATTTAAGTTTTGAAAGAGGTCCTGTGAATTTTAACCACGTTTGTTCTGTTGCTCCTAATTGATGTTGTGAAACGACTTTGAGAGGAAAATATCAAATATTCATATTTCCTTGTAAACTATATCAGAATAATTTTTCAACATTAATAAAAAGATCAACACCTATTTACAAAAGCGCAATCCGTATTTTAGTATTGACGGTGGATTAATTTGGCAATGTTATCGATTTATGTACGATGCACTAAAATAAATGCATCTTATAAATTACCGAACAACGTTGGCTTTTCTACATAGAAAATTAATTTTAGTTGACCAGCGAGGAAGCGCCAAATACTAACACCGTAAAAAGCATTCGTTTTATAAAACCGCCAAATAAAAAATCCGTCAATAATAAGTCGCATGCAGTATGTTATTTGCGAACAAACGCAAAAATTAGATACAATTCTATTCATATGAAAGTTTTCATTTTCCCTGTTGTATGGTCATTAAAGCAGTTTCATTTGTGACTTGAGTAGATTGCTGGCAGTTGTATAGAATTTTTAAAACCATAGTTCGATATGCTGTAACTTTATAAAGAGTCAATATCTCAATCCGTATCACTTACTGAGGGTAGAGTTGACGAGGATGACCTGGTCCGGGGTGCTGGTGTTGCCGAATCCGTTAAGGAGGAGAGGGAGGAGGACGAGGAGCATGATGAGGGGGACTGAAATATACACACATCAAGTCTTATTGATTTAAATAACAAATGCATTTACAATTTTAACAAATCACATTCAAAACGTGCTTCGAGATTAGTAAAATAGAGATGATGTTAAGGTCATCTATCCAGCATTACATCGTTATTATGGTCCATTAAGTGACCATGAAAACTTTATTGTAAATGCAAGCTTTTACAGAATTTGAGCAAAGTTGGCTATAACTTCTAGTCGATGGATTCTTGCATCTGCACTGAAGTTTTTTTTCTGCATTTGAAGAACCATGATTATGATTTTAATGATGGTTGGATTACCTAAATGTACATTATCAGGTGAGGTCAAGTGAACAGATGTATTGAAATCAAAAGCATGAGACACCATATTTTGGCAACTTAACATTAAATCACAATAATATGACAAACAAGAACGATTGGGTAAATTCGAGAGTTGGAACGATCTTCAATACGGAAACATTCTTAAAGAGAGATGCAGTCAACATTTCAACTTACGGATTCCACCCAAACCATCCCCATTACCGGCCCCGGCTCCGCCAGCTGGCAAGGGAACGTACTGGACTCCCTGTCCGTATCCGTGGCCGGATAATCCGGATCCAACGGACTGTCCTCCGAAACCGGATCCGAAAGATGAACCGACGGACTGTCCGAAACCGGATCCGAAAGATGAACCGAAAGATTGTCCGAACCCGGTTGAACCACCGAAGCCATTGTTGTTGTTGTTGTAGTTGTTAAAGTTGTTGTCATTTCCCCAGAACTCGTCGGCGAGAGCGAGCCCGAGCACGGCACAGAGGGCGACAGTGATGGCGGCGGCGATCTTCATGGTGCTAAGTCTGAAACACGGACGGACAAACGTACACATTGGTTTACAATATATTCCAGTATGCTGTACGCATTCTCTCATTGCAATTATATATTATTTTTCAATTTATACAAATCTAAACTGACTTTCCAGTAGTATTTATACAAAAGACCTAGCTTGTATTGTTATTTATTACCGAATTAGACAAGACTTTTACGAAACGAAGCTCCGTAACATTTCCCGTTATTTCAGCAAACGAGTCAACAGTTTCAGTTTAAGATTCTGTTTATCGTACATCACAGCGACCCAATTGGTTGTTGTCGTTTCTGTAAATTTGACAGCAGTTGATGAATTGAAGAAATATTAAACACGAGCGATTAATTTTATCAGTGTGTTAATGTGATTAAGATCTTGTGATTGCATTCAATCATTCATATAGTAATAAATACATTTAATGATTATATAAATCAAAACTTAAAACCACGGCGCATGAATATTGTGATTTTGTTGGTCGCATTATTTAACCAGTTAAAACAGTTATTTAACCAGTTATATCGTTAAATATATAAGGTATGTTATAATATCTCAGACAGTAGGTTTTACGATAAACATTCTTGTTTGTATAAGGATATACCATATGGCAGACAATCGTTTAGATAGATATGTGTGCTTAACAATGCCAATATATCGAAGGATGTCATTAACATTTAGTAAATCAAATCTGAATTAGAAATAAAAAAGGATACATAAAATAAATAAATAAATAAATAAATCTTCTCTTTTTATGCATCAACTAGAACTCACCTGTTGAGTGATGTGTGAGCAAATTTGTAATGGCGGTCCTTATATACAGCTAGCCGTCTAGGTTCACGCCGGGAGTGACGTAAGGCTCCACCCTAAGGTAGTGCAGCTGTCAAATGGTTTTCTTCAGTTGTGTTAAGTAGTTTAGACCTTTAAATTAAAATTATATAGAATTTCTATGATGAAAAATTGAAAATCATGATAAATTTAAGCATTTTATAACATAAACGCGGCCCAAATCATAACACCGAAATGAGAGATAAAATGAAATTGATATGTAATGGGAAAATGTACACATAGAAAGGCGAAATATTTTGGTTCCAGGGCTGTATTAAGCATCTTACAAACATTTGCATATCTACACTCACTCATCCATCCATCCATCACATCCATCCATCCATACATATATTCATAGAGAAATAAGTTTACCATGCCATCTTATTTAGCGAATATCATAATGATCATAGTAGAGCAATTATTTTAGTTTTATTTATTTATTTATTTTAATCAGTTTAATGATCATTTGTCAGGCCAAAATATTTGTGACATTTATTTTTCTAGATCACGAATCCTTGTTCCTAAATCTTTCAGGTCATGTTTATTTAAAATGAAATAATACTTTTTCTTCATCTCACCTTATTTATTTTTCACACGTCTAACAACACGTATCTAAAACAACAACAACAACAACAACAACAACAACAACAACAACAACAACAACAACAACAACAACAACAACAACAACAACAACAACAAATCAGATGATACAGCGCTACATTTGCTATAGAGACAGACAATGTGGTCTGATTTAACATAACTTACTTATTTTTAGTTTCGTGTTGGAAGTAACCTTTGATGCAACAGTATTTCAGCCATACAGTTACCCCCTGCTATTTACAGGCGAAGGGAGATTTCAGGTCACGTGTTCTCAAAATTAAAATTATTACTTTAGTATGATTTTCATACTCAGACTTAAACTAAGCCCATTAGTTTCATTAAGAATTTGATTATGAAACTCAAATTTGAGTCTGAGAACGCACTTTAGTATCTTCGAGGACAGTAAGAGGCGTCCATTTAGAACCATCAACCTACCGCAAGCCAGCTGGAAGGTCTCCTAAAATGAATAATCGGAGAGACTCGAACCCATAGTGTTGAGGGGCTAAGTAACTAAGTCAGCTACTATATACACGCTCCACTACGAGGCCCCTAGTGATATTCTACCACCAGAATACGACAGAGTGCTGATTGATTTGGGTATATTGACAGTTTACAGTGGTTATCACTACCAGCCGTGATCATGTTAGGTAAATTATAATTTGCTTTAAAGGCACTCCTTTTTGTATACGTTTCCAGATTATTTCGTTTTGGAACACACCAGTATCAAAGGAGTCAGCAGTATGATTATTAAAAACCATAATTGCAGAGTTCCAGGTGGTCTAGTGTTTAAAGAGTCTATCTCGGGAGCTGGGGGCCGTGGGTTCGACTTACAAATATGCACAGGTGTACTTGGAGTTAAGTTGTGTCTTAAATTCATCTGTTTAAATGTTGCTAGCTTAATTTCAATACCCTGTGTAAAAGCTACATGCTACACTTTCAAAGCTGGCGAAGCTAATTTAATATTTGATATAGATGTGGCGCCAACCTGTTTTTTTTTTTAGAAGCATAGCATCATCTGGCGGGCAAAATGAATACTGCCTTATCTGAGTGACAAGATCGGTAAATGTTCAAGACCTTTCTGATTGAGGTTGAACTACAGAGAAAATTTGCTCTAGATCAAATACATGTACTATAATTATTAGAATATTGGTTAGTTTAAGTTCCTGTAATAGTTCCGCTACGTCTTGGACTATTTAACCTCTACCAAGATATCCAAGGTACCCTAATGAATCATTAGGGAACCTTGGTTATCCCCGTGAAAGGACATGAGGTCCGAAATGTGGAGGAACCATTACAATGAATTTACCTTAATTTATCTCGTGACTTATACACCCGTGTGTGTGTGTGTTGTTTTTTTTGTGTGTTTTTTTGTGTTGTTGTTGTTTTGTTTTGACAAACCTTATCATCAACGTGATTTACTTGAATGTCTTTATTTTCCGGTCATTGGTTAATCGTGGTTTGATTAATTCAATGGTTGACTTTTTGATGCTGGTGTAAGCCTCTGGGAAAATTCGTTGGTTTTCCAATGGGAAATAATACAGTAAATCATTAAATTTGCTCTTTTTCAATATACGGTATATATGGTAGCAAAACCAATATGGCGACTCTATAAACGTTCACCTTGTAAATGCTAAAAAAATGTTGTTGTTTTTTTCTTGAGAAAGGCACATTTTTGTCGAAATATTGAAAAAGAGTGAATTTAATTGTTTACGGTAAGACTCTGGAATTTAACTATAACTAATAATGTGTGGCAATCTATACCAGATTGTCAATATACCCATTTCCGTCAGCACTTTGTTTTGGCGTTACCTACAAAAGTCAAGTTTTTTTGCAACTGCATATATGTCATTATCTATCATTCCAGATTATGATTTAAACAACATTTTTTTAAACTATGTTTACATTTATGATGATTTTTTTTTAATTTAAAAAAATAATACAGTTTTTTTTTTTTTTTTCATGTTAAGGACCAAAGTCCTGAATTGAATTGACAGCTTTACTACCTTAGGGTGGAGCCTTACGTCACTCCCGACGTGAACCTAGACGGCTAGCTGTATATAAGGACCGCCATTGCAAATTTTCTCACACATCACTCAACAGGTGAGTTCTAGTTGATGCATAAAAACAGAGAAAGAAATGGGAGTTTCTTTCTATCTATCTATCTGTCGGTAATTCAAATTTGATTTACGAAATGTCGATGCTATCCTTTGATATATCTAGCATCTACACCCGTCGGTAATTCAAATGATTTTCGAAATTATAATCCTTGAAATATAGATGCTAGTAGATATTAAATCGGTTACTATATAGAAATTTAAAAATATAAATTGCATTTGTTAATGCCTATCTTAGTTTCAGGACTTAGCACCATGAAGATCGCCGCCGCCATCACTGTCGCCCTCTGTGCCGTGCTCGGGCTCGCTCTCGCCGACGAGTTCTGGGGAAATGACAACAACTTTAACAACTACAACAACAACAATGGCTTCGGTGGATCCGCTGGGTTCGGGCAATCATTCGGTTCATCCTTCGGGTCTGGTTTGGGACAGTCCGTCGGTTCATCCTACGGATCCAGTTTCGGAGGACAGTCCGTTGGATCCGGATTATCCGGCTACGGATACGGACAGGGAGTCCAGTACGTTCCCTTGCCAGCTGGCGGAGCCGGGGCCGGTACCGGGGGTGGTCTGGGTGGAATCTGTAAGTTGAACTCGTTTTGTTCTTAATCTTGTTTAAATCTCATCATTTCTTTTACGTCTTGTTGTCTTGCAATTGTTCCTTAATTTAATATTCTCTTGCTTTTAGTACTTTTTAGTACGTTGCCTCATTATTTCTATTTAAATACAATGTCCAGCTATTCTCTACTTTGTAATATTAACAGATACTTTACATGGACATATTCTCTGTTTCTTACCCCGACACACATTTAATTAACACTATTATAAAAGTTAATGCACTTTTTAAATCAACATGTGCACATTTTCAGTCCCTCTAATCATGCTCCTCGTCCTCCTCCCTCTCCTCCTTAACGGATTCGGCAACACCAGCACCCCGGACCAGGTCATCCTCGTCAACTCTACTCTCAGTAAGTGATACGGTTTGTGTCCATATCGAATTTTCTAAACAGATTCAATTAATTCAATTGATTTTATATCCAAATTATCAGTGTTCACATAATGGAGAAAATAAAAAAATAAAATAAAATAAAAACTTATCTCAAAATAAATGCATCCTAATTTTGCATAGTTTGTATTTTAAGCACTGCTTTATTTGGCGGTTCTTAAAAACGGATGTTTGGGTTCTCGTGATGGAAAGCTATCGATGTTTTATAGATTAAATATCATGCATTAATTTTGGGGCATTATATTTAAATTTTTATCGCATCCAGTGTCAATAATAATTTGTATCCGAATACATTATATATAGGATCTGACATGAATTGTTATTTTATATCAAATTTGATTAAACGAGTTCATGAACAAGTTAAGTAAAATTGATATAAATTCTTTTTTTTTTTTTTTTTTTGTAATCTAACACCAAGATATTAGTTGCAATTAATAATTGAAAATAACAATTAAACGTGTATATCTCTCATACTTTTTCAACATCATATGAACAATGCACTTTTTTTTTTTAATCAAATTTAGTTGCGTCAAACACAACTTAATCAGCTGTTCGCTATCAACACTGCATATATATAGAATATTCGCAAATTGTATTATAGAAACAAAAATGATGAAGCTCATCCTTAACTGTTTTAGTGTACATGCATTATCAAGCTCTAAGCATTTTTGGTGAAATTCGAGCCTGATAATTTCATACTTAAAGTCATTTCAAAGTACCTTTAAATGCATCCTAACAAATATTAACATCACTTCTTTTGAAGCATGCATATATATAAAGAATAATTGTGTAAGTTGATTCGCTCCAATCATTTTGATATATCTGAATGTATTGTTTTCTTTTCTTTCAGCTGGTTAGTTTCCTCGTTATAACGCCTGTTTGACATCTTCAGGAGAGGAAAGGCTTCCCTGTGATTATTTATATGTGATTAGTTATGTCATACTTTTTAATAAATATAAACAAAAACAAAAGTGGCTTACTTTATATACATCAGAGAGAGAGAGAGAGAGGACCTAGTTTTATTCCTGATTATTTATATAAACACGTAACAAACATTAATACATAGTCTTATAAGAAAAAGAAACCACAACTCATATATAATAAATATTATAAATACCACCGCGTATGTGTATTGCTTTGACACAGA
Source organism: Solen grandis (assembly GCA_021229015.1). NCBI lineage: Eukaryota > Metazoa > Mollusca > Bivalvia > Adapedonta > Solenidae > Solen > Solen grandis. Next base: position 40,232,189 of record CM037787.1, read on the forward strand.
AACGAAATCATTATAGATGCAACATGTCAGATATTTGCAATAATTATTATTGTTTATCCAGCGAGTTATTTCGACATTTCAAGTCAATCCTTTTGATAGTGTTTAAATGAAGCTTCGAACAAAATAAAATAAAGGGAGATAATTTGAAAAGACACCTTGTCTACATGTCATCTATGTATCTTTAAGAATTCAAGAAAATCATTTTCTAATAGTTAATCTCTGGAAAGCCATAATTCTGTAATGAATTGCTGATGATATGCATGCCTATGTTAAATTAATTAAAAGAAAGAAAGAAATAAAGAAAGAAATAAATAAAGAAAAAACAAACAAACAAACATGCCGAAAATATATTAATCCCATGAAGTTTCACTCAGTTTTTTTTTATGATAAAGTGTCCATAATAACGTATATAAAAAAACACAAAGAGCCACAATTCTGTGTATTATCAAACAATCCTTACATTCCGACGATATGCAAAAGTAGACTCTATACGGAACATTCCTGTGAAATTTCATCCATTCAAACCAAGGAGTTTTGAGAATGAAGTGCGGAACAGACAGACGAACAGAAAAACGGACGGACTAGTATACCCCACAACATTGGTACAAACAGAACAGACCCAGATCAGACGCCGGAAGACTGATTAAGACCCCCCACTGTGTACACAAACAATATTGTAAACATTGTCTATACAATTTGCACAAGAAAGAAAAATCGATTGTTTCATAAACTATTTTAAGTTTTGTGAATTAATATTCATCATATAAATTCGTGACGCAAAGGGTTCACACTCTAAGTTTCAGGGACATATTTCTTACACTGAGCAAAAGAATCGATCATTTCTTAATCATTCGTATTAATCAGGTACCACATTCTGCCAACCTTATTTAGCTCGAAGTAAAATTATAATACTTATGGTCGAATTTTATTACCCTTCTTCTCAAATAAAAATACCCAGATATTTCAATTCTTTACAGACAGTGTTAGTTATTAGGGTAAAGTCCCTGTAATGGTTCCGCTACGTCTTGGACCACTTAACCTCCTCCAAGATAACCAAGGTACCCTAATAAAACATTAGGAAACCTTGGTTATCTCCGTGAGAGGCCATGAGGTCCGATATGATTTCAAGATTCAAAATTCAAGATTTTTATTTCAATAAACCAGAAGGTCATTAGACCCATGTGGTATCATTACATGGCGACAGTATAACATAAATTTACATGCATATTCAACACTTCATATTAAATTACTTAATATAAACTATGTACCCTCAACACATACAGCTTAGTGGGGCCGCTGTGGCCGAGCGGTTACAGTCGTGGACTACAGCTGTGGGTTCGAATCCCGATAGGGACTTCGGAGTTTTCATGTGAGGAAGCCTTCCAGCTGGCTTGCGGTAGGTCGGTGATTCTACCCGGGTACCTCTGTGTACTCGGGGTCTTCCTCCACCTGTAATTAGCTGGACGTCGCTATATGATTGAAATACTATCGCAGCGACGGTAAACCCCAATACAACAACAACAACAACATACAGTTTAATACACAACATTTGTATACATGCAAATATTCATTCTAAATTACATTTTTGATTTTATATTAGACTACATAGATAATAGATTTCACACAATTGTATTGAATTAAATAATGACTAGGCAAGAGAGAGAGAGAGAATAAATTAATTAACCAATTTAACCAATAAAATGAATAAATAAATAAATAAATAAATAAATAAATTACAACATTTTCAGAGAAATAAGGTTTCAAACAGATACATAAAAGTTTTACAATGTTTATCATACTATATATCTTCCATCCCGTCCCTTGACGAAACGAAAACACACAAGGGAGATCAAACAAACAAAAATAAATAAGTAGCATCTACCATTCTTATGATATGATTACAGTGATTTGCATTCGGAATAGTGAATACATTTCTTCCCAATTTAAGAATTCAGATTTTACTAAGTGCAAAGTAATGTTAGTGGAATTCGAGTAACAATCCAGTGACACTAGAACACGACACAGTCTTAAAATATTACCACAAGCAGACGCCCTATATTCAGCTAAATGCTGTAACTCAACAGAAGGTTTAATTCTTTCCTAAGCATATTTTAACGTAAACCCTTATCATTTCAGAACATTATATGGAATAGTGTACAATATCTTAATTATATTATTTTATCAATATGTAATTTGACGATCATAACATATTAGATTAATTGGCGCCCAATAATGACATTTGTCACCCGATATTTACACAATACATGAGTTCCCCGTGTTTCTTGTGTAGTGTCTTTTTCCACAAGATTTCCTCTTATTCATCTTACACATATTTTTGTTGTGTGTAATACTTAAAAAAAGATTGAAAATGCTTAAAGTATAAGAAACAACGGAATTTACCCAAAATTCCTCGTGCCCTTTCAGTGAGATATTTCGGAATAACCGTTAAATTGTGAGAACTCTTTGTCATTTGTATATTTGCAGTATATTGATATCGTTTTGTTTATTTTGTAAATATTTTGACAATAAAATATGTTTAAACATAGCCTGATTAATCAGATCGTGAGTATCGAGGTAATCTAACGATATGATTTGTCAGCTAACTCGTGGCCACGAGATAGCTTAGTCGTGGACACGAGTTAGCTAGCCAATCAAATCGTTTGATTATCTTGTGGCCACGATATAGGAAACTTTTTTCCCCCATTTTTTCTTAGTTATTAATTCGTGCCGCGAATTAGCGAGAACTGTTTTTTTGTTTTTTTTTTTTTTTTTCAGTTACTAATTCGTGGCCACGAGTTAACAAGATTTGTTTTTTCGTTTTTTTTTTAGTTTTCGTGCCGGATAATAACTAAGAAAAACACCATGCCCCCCCCCCCCCCACCCCCGGTGCTTCCGTAGTTTCCGGCCTTTCTTTCTATGTAAAATGAGTAATGGTTATTTAATTTTCATTTATTTCTTTTTAACACACCGAGATGTCATATGTTATGACGCTTGTTGTTTGTCCGTCCGTTAGCAATACAATCCTTCTCTCGGTTATAAAGGGATTTAGATGAAACCTAATTGATATAGTCACAAAAAAGTATTTTGTTTTTATTTATCAAGTCAGATCGGAATCGAATCAATCAATATTTAAGCAGTACTGATGCTCCAAGTGTGGAGATAAATCAAATGTTTGTAGAATTTAACAGAGTACAAAACTAGCACGAAGGAAAACCCTTCTGAATTTCAAATTTTCTGTCTATAAAATGATATGCATTCAGTTCGGTTATCTGGGAAAAATCAAAGTGTAAAATTTCAATTGAAATATCTTTGCATAAGTATTTACTCAAATTCAATTTAGACCGGAGAAGAACCACGAACACGACCGGTAGACACTGTCCTGTTGCAAACAACTTGATGAGTTGGAGAAGACGTTATAGAGACATGAAGCCCCTTACGTCTGGTACGATGTCACACGACATTAACCGACGTTTGTCATAAAAAATCAGAAAAATATATGCAATGTAAAGTTTTCATTAATAGAATAATAAGTTGATATAGTCACCAGGAGATAACACAGATAACAAACATCTGCATCGAGTAGTTCGTAACAAATTATATATTAATTGAACTATAATATTTTCAAACTAAAATAGGGTAGGGTACTAGATTCAGAGCCAGAGGCAGTACTTATGTATTTTTGAAAACTAATATCTTTATCCGCTTTCTTAAGATGTAGTAGTAAATTAATCTATATGGACGTAAATAAATAAAATGATAATTATAGAAATACTTGTAATAATATGCATATTTAGAGGCATGTGTGTGTTTATCCATTGATTCCTTTTTGTGGTTGTTTGAGAGAGAGAGAGAGAGAGAGAGAGAGATCATCTGATCGCTGTTACCAGCAAGCGATATATCATATGGTTCTAGTTTAAAACTTTTCATTCTATTTTAGTTAAAATCAAATTAAACGCTACCCTCCTGATCAGTATTCAAAATGAAAAATATGTAACTACATTTTTATACTTATGTATTTATATTAACGTATTGTTATATCTTTTTTTCTGTGGTTTAAATATAGAAATGTTCTGTTCTTATTTACATGACTTGCGTATACAAGTAGAAGATTGACTGTTCCATTATGATCATGTCCTGTTACTTGGGATAATTAATACTGTTTACTACGTATACAAGTAGAAGATTGACTGTTCCATTATGATCATGTCCTGTTACTTGGGATAATTAATATGTTTACTACTTAAGATTTAACCTCAGACAATTGCCAGGTAGAGTTAAAAACGTCATTATGCATCTATGAAAAATGGTTCATCTTAAGTAAATCTAAACATACGTTGTTTAAGCACATAATATTTTGACATACATTGAAATAATGATTAGAACGAAAAATGAATTTTATCGTGTCCTTCTTCGTGTAAAACATATTGTTAGCAATGACATGGCTGAGATAGCTGTATATACATGTATTAAAATATTATAACATGCAGAAAACGTGTTTCCTATCAAAAATGAATGCTAGTGGGAAATATGGACAAATAAGCAATGACAGCAGATATAAGGGGGATTTTGTATGTATGTATGTATATATGTAACGAATTTCTGCATGACGCTGAATTCGTTGAAGCCTCGGTAATACATATTCATATCTTCAATGATAAAAATATATATGTCTTGTTGTTTCGTGCGTAACCTTTTATTCTCCCAATTACATATTAATTTCAATAATCTCTCATCCGGGGTGGGGTGGGGGTGGGGGGTGATTGTAACAACGTTTCTTTTAGTCAAACTATGGTCATTTTACCATGATAGCATAATCTTTAGTTTTAACAATTTATATCATCTTTTCATATTACGGACTAAAATATTGAACTGAATTGAAAAAAAAAATCATTTGACAGCTTTGCTACCTTAGGGTTAATTTGCGAAACACAGGTTTACAGTTATGTCTTACCTTACATCACTTCCGGCGCAAAACCAGACGTCTAGCTGTATATAAGGATCTGGAGTTCAGATCTAGTCATACATCACTCAACAAACAGGTGAGTTCTAGTTGTTTCTCAAAATGAGAAAAAAAAAATACTTGGGACATTTAATTTATCGGTTTAGTTTAATACAGATTTGATTTACGAAATATTATTGCATTTTTTGAAATGTGCGTATTGTGTCATACATACTTTATTTATTAAAACGATTTTTTTTCAAATGGCATGTCATTAAACAAACTTAAATATAGATAAGAAAAAAACTTACCGACCAGAGATATAAGTAATTATATATTCAATATTTCAATGTGTTACTCAATAATTGTTGCCAGCCTCAATACAGTCAGTATATGCCGTGTTATAAATATATATAAATTATATATTTCTATAATTATTAAATGCACTCATTTCATAAAAAAAAATTTTTATTTCATTCAAACTAATTTAACTTAAAAAAAAGAATTGGATATCATTCACGAAATTTTATAACTTTTGAATGAAATTACCATGTAAAGAAAAGTGATTGACTTCAATGAAACACTTTATTTGCATTTCTTTGGCGTATTCATTGAAACCGAAAAGCTTCCATGGATTTCTCAGAAACTAAAACAACCACAGCTGGAACATTGCGTTATGTTTTAAATAGAATCGGTAAACGAAACTATTCAACTACAGTTGACTGAAAAATAATCAAAGCTTTCGGTCGTATAATTCTTTCTAACTTCGGTGATAAATAACCGTCCATGTTATATCCTTTATGTAAATATTACTAGTATTGGAATTTGGTGAAAGATTTGTATTAAAAAAATCGACGTGTAAGATCTGCACACTTTGTTGAAACATAATGTTGGCAATGTAACATTGTTCATTATTTCATGAAATAATTTATTATCCTAGTATTGCGAGATTTATTTCAAATATTAATACCAATGGATATTTTCAAATGATTTTTTGCGTATAAATTGAAGTGTCTTAAGCTTTGTGGTGTTTTGAGCATCACTTTTAACGTTTGTCTGTCCGTGTTTCAGACTCAACACCATGAAGATCGCCGCCGCCATCACTGTCGCCCTCTGTGCCGTGCTCGGTCTCGCTCTCGCCGACGAGTTATGGGGAAATGACAACAACTTTAACAACTACAACAATGGCTTCGGTGGATCCGCTGGGTTTCGGACAATCATTCGGATCTGGTTTTGGAAAGTCATTCGGTTCATCTTACGGATCCGGTTTAGGAGGACAGTCCGTTGGATCCGGATTATCCGGCTACGGATACGGACAGGGAGTCCAGTACGTTCCCTTGCCAGCTGGCGGAGCCGGGGCCAGTACCGGCGGTGGTCTGGGTGGAATCTGTAAGTTGAACTCTTTACTTCCGTTATTTTACAGCCCTTTTAAAGATATTACTGGTTTAATTAAAGCATCGTTTTAAATCGCTATCTTCTTTTTGTTTTCCTTTGCAACAATCTTCAGCTTTTGACCTCATATCTTTTCAATTAAGTGTCACCAGGGTATCTTTATATTCAATATTACGAGACCCTGGTGTTACCATTTTTAATTTCAATTTTATCTATACATATCTACCTCAATGAGCTTTTAATACTAAATTAAACATAGTTCACTGATTTAGAAACTCAGCATAATCTCTAAGTTGTATCTTCAATGATTTAAAAGAGTTCAAATCAACAAGGAATGTGTATATATTTCCAGTCCCCCTCATCATGCTCCTCGTCCTCCTCCCTCTCCTCCTTAACGGATTCGGCAACACCAGCACCCCGGACCAGGTCATCCTAGTCAACTCTACCCTCAGTAAGTGATCACGTGTGTACATGCGTGTTTGTTTTAATCGCGTATTCAGTACTCATGTAATTTCATCTGTATATACTTTTCATTGGATATAAATCACGTAAATAGAAAGAAAGTTTCTTGGACCTCGTTATGTACAACAGTAAAACCTTTTCTTATACTGTAATGTTCATAAAACATAAAAATAACATAAAAAAGACAATTTAATCATTGATAAAGAAATGTACGTCTTATTATAATGGTGTGTTGGTGTGAGTTGTACGCTTACCGGAGCCTTGTAATTTAATTGAACCTGAAATAACGCACCGATTGCATTTTCTTGCATTTTTTATTCTGCAGAATGCGTATAGTTAACTGTTTGTAAAATCACCATGAAATGATCATGTTGGATATATTTCATTATCTAGTTTTCCTGTCGGAACTGTTTAATATGCTGCAGTTACATACAACACCAATAAATAAATAAATAAATAAATAAAAATCTAAAAAAAATTGAAAAGAAAAAAAAGTATCTATAGTTCAGTTTTAAAATATGAATATAACGCAAGCGAGGAGGAAAGTTTTGTATTTGAGGAAAAAAAAACTATAGTAATCTGCTATTTGTCCCACTCTAGGCACGTTAGCGAGAGCGGCATATCGTTGGAGTATCATGCATCAAAGCTAACTTATATTGGCAAAATACGAAAATATGAAATAAAAGTTTTGAATTTGGAAAGAAAAAGAGCTATTCCATTGGCCAAAAAAGTAAAATTTGAGGTTTGTAAACTGGACCTCGATTTAAAAAAATGTATATGCGAACAATGAACATTTAACGTGATTTTGTTTATGTTTTCAATATATCTCATTGTTTATTTTCTTTTCTTTCAGCTGGTTAGTTTTCTAGTGTGACGCCTGCATAACTTCTTCAACAGGAGAAAGACAGTCCTGTGATTATTTGTATGTAATTGTTCATGTTATTTAATAAACAAATAAAAACCCAAAACAATATTGACTTTATGTTGTTATACAAACATTAACCTGTTGTAGCCAATGTCTCATACATGTGTTATATCAATATGTGCTCTTTGCAAAGACATTTTATACCCTAAAATAAAAGTAAGAGAGAGCGTGAGAAGGAAGAATAGAGAAAAAAAAGAAGAAAGAAAGAAAAACGTGCTGTGTGCAGTAGGATTCAATACTCATATTTATATAATGTTATTATATATATAATAGAAATCGGATTTGAATTTGAATAAATTATCTATAATAAAAAAATTGATATATTCTTATAATTTCATAATACAGTAAAACTTCGCTTTAAGACCATCTCAGAATTAAGACGACCTCGCTTTCAAGACAATTTATTTTTGGAACCAAATATTTCAAAGTCATGTTCTGATTATATTGGTTAAATTCACAATTAACACCATCTCGCTGGTGGTCTTAATCGCGAGTTGTACACCTTTAGACATGAAACATATACATGTATCACGTTTGCAAAGCTGGAAAGAACTCTCTCTCTCTCTCTCTCTCTCTCTCTCTCAGCTTATGCAAATTTTTATTATTTTTAAATAGATTATTTCCTACATGATCCCTCCAGAAAAAGTCGGTACCTCAGTTGTACCCCATGCACAAACCAGTATCGTGGTGCTCATGGAGTATCGTGGAGCTCGTGCACACACACACACACAAAAATACTACTACTTTTTACAATAATATCTACAAGGTTTATTTCCGCCCGATTGGTCCGGAACATCACTGAAATTTAATCAACAACTCGAGGAACGTCCAAATAAATATCATTTTCTTAAAAAATAATGTATTTATAATAAACATGCGAAATCCTAAGTAGCTGGTTCAATATTGAATGAATATTTATATAAAATCTGAAAAACATGCACGGGACATCACTGAGGCGACAAGTAAAATTGCAAATTATCAGTAGATATTTTGAGCTGTATAAGAGGCAGAAATTGAAAAACAGCGCCCAATCAAAGATACGTTCAATTCATTATTTTATATCTGCAAGAAACCTGTTGATTTTATCGTAGGGACAAATTCCAAGCTAATATCGTATGTCTGTTTCTCATTTTTTCCAATCAGTTCGCCATGTTGTTTCCGATTTTCGCACTGAAGTGAAATCGAAGCTTTACCATAGAAGAACGGGATGTCCATGTAAGAAAAGTTCTGGTTTTTAAGGGCAAAATGTGTTTGCTATTCAATACTTTGTTATTTAACATTGTCATCGCATTTTCATTAAATTATACACAAATATCGATGAGTTTGACGGAACACAAAAGTCACCTCAGTGATGTTCCGGACCAATCGGGCGGAAATAAATCTTGTAGAATGAATGTTTACTAGATATTGTTGTAAAAAGTAGTAGTAGTAGTGTGTGTGTGTGTGTGTGTGTGTGTGTGTGCACGAGCTCCACGACACTGGTACCTGTGGTTGAATCAGACAGATAGATGAGTGCCAAGGGAGTTTGTATCTGTCTCATTGATGCTATATCACTTTCGGGACCTCCGTGGCCGAGAGGGTTAAGTCGCTGACTTTAACACTAACTCAGCCCCTGACCGCGTGTGTTCGAATCCTGGCAGGGTCATTCGGATTTTCATGTGAAAAAGCCTTCCTGCTGGCTTGCGGTAGGTCGTTGGTTATACCCGGATGCCTCCGTGCATTCGGGGTTTTCCTCCACCTGTAATTAGCTGGACGTCGCTATATGACTGAAATAATGTCGCATATAGTCAAGTCTATATCACTTTCGATCGCGTTTTGAACAGGGTTGCTTGCAACTCTGTTTTATGGCAGCACGCATTTCTCGATCACCGAATCCAGTCTGATCAATATTTTTATGTGTGTGGGTGTGTGTGAAAAAAAATACATTGATACGTTTATAAAAGAGTGAAAGTTTGTTGTTTTATATTAGTTTTCTTTTTTATTTAAATGCATACATACTTACAAACAGTAGGAATTAGAAAGAGAGGCAAAGCAGTTTATAACATTCAGTTTATCGGCATGAGTAGAATTTTGATCCTCGTTTATCAAATTTACGTTAATATACTAGTACAATATAAATGCAACAGCTTTCGGTAGGTCGGTGGTTCTACCCGGGTACCTCTGTGTACTCGGGGTCTTCCTCCATCTGTAATTAGCTGAACGTCGCTATATGATTGAAATACTATCGCATCGACGGTAAACTCCAATACAACAACAACATAAATGCAACAACCAAGTTCTCTCAGCGCTATCGGCGCTTTGATTTTACAATGTGTGTACATAGGCCTGTTTGCTATACGGAAAACAAATTTTCCGGTAATTAAATACATAATTATACACACAAATGACTATATTTATGTTTCTAATGCAAAATTAGGTCAAACTTCATGACTGTTGAATAAACTGCTTTAATAACCAATTAACAGGATCAACTCAGTGTACAATATATTCCCAACATTTCATGTCATTCATATATAAATCGCATATAAAATAATGACATTAATATGTAAATAAAAGCGGTCAAATGAACCTAGATACGGTAGTAAGAACATTACTTTACGTATTATAATGAATCGGTATCACCTTCAAATAACACTGTTTGGTTTGCTAGCTAATTAATTTTTGGAGCAAATCAAGTGCTGTTTATTTACAAGTGAACTTTTATCTATTTTTTTTTATGAAACATCTGTTGTTTTGTTACAATTCAATCATTGCAACGGGGTCAGGCCCATATCCGCCATTGTTAGGGTATCTTAAATAAAAGGTGTTGTTTTTTTTTAAAAATGGATTTTAGTTAATTTTTTACTCCCTAATATGCGTTATTAATAGTAGGTACAGATAGGGCTATGTTGTCAGGAAGCAGAACGCTCTCTTCAATATTGTCAGAATGGGGAAGGTCAAACAACTATACAGAGGTCACACATTTTTGTTTGCTTTCTCCTTTTCTGCCTTTCCTTATCTCCCAAACAACACTGTATTATAAGCCTTTATAGATTAACACCAAGAAGGTAAATGTATGATGGTTCACTCATAAAACCGACCCTCTTTACAATTATTCTTTTATGTATATATTTTTGTTTTATATGCAATTCTACTTTTGAATACAATTTTAATTAAATCACTTTTTATACTTTTATATTAAGCTTATAAGATATTGATTTGTTTTTATATATAGTTATATTTCATATACAAATATACTTTATAATACATTGTCATACGCAACTCAATTCTTTCTTTTTACATTATAAATCCCTATTTTTGACTACGGTTTCACTCTGCAAGATCTTCACTGATACAAGACCTGATACAACACAGGAACCTCGAAGATTTTACTTTAAACTTTTTCATTTCTTTGTTCATCACCCTCTTTTTTTCTCACTGCTTTTCTCTCTCCCTCGGCGATTGAGTGTGAATTATGACGTGTATGCATGTGTCGCAATGAATTATTTTATCATCAACCGTTTGTTACAATTATCTTTTAAACAGTGCCAAAATATGTCTTTACATAGCCAGCAAGTCATTTAATCAACAAACCAGCAAGAATACTAAATATATTTAATAATTTTATTTTTGAAAACAAACAACAATAAAATAGCAACACGAAGGCATGCGGAGTGTTGTTGTCTGTACACGTGACACCGTCCGTCCAATGGACATTTAACCAGCTGCAACAGACAAATATGTACACGTGAACACAAGTATGTCAACAGAGGTTGTATTTACACGTAATTTTAAAGTTAACCATTGCATATTTTAAGATAAAGTAACCAAATGAAGGCATGCAATTTATAATTTATTCATGCGTTCCCATCTTATAACATGATTATATTATATAATATGCTGTATCACATTATACAACATAGGATAGGAATAACTTTTAAATTCACTAAAAATATTTCTTTTTTTTGTACCAATACATTCTTAAAGTATTTAATGCTCCAATGAAGGTAAGACAATACATAATTAATTCATTATCAAGAAGGATGTACCGTGTAAAGATTGAGGTAAAATACCCCGAACAAATTAGGAGTCGTGGAAAATGTAAATATTTTCAGCCTTTACAAAAACATATTAACCACTACTATAACAGTAAATTATTGCGGAAAAAGATATTTTATTGAAAAGTCTACTTACTGAGAGTAGAGTTGACGAGGATGACCTGGTCAGGGGTGCTGGTGTTGCCGAATCCGTTAAGGAGGAGAGGGAGGAGGACAAGGAGCATGATGAGAGGGACTGGAAATATATACACATTTTATGTTAATTTGTAAACGGAAAAAACAGCATAGAGGTTAAACTTAACTCGAGAATCCATCAAACCTTTCACTAAGTTTAACATATCATGAAGCATACTAGATAGAATTTATGTCACCAAATAGTTCTTATATAAAGCTTTACACAATATCAAGTGATTATGAAAAATGTGGTATACACGTTTTACAGTTTCTTTAAAATGCTGATAACTGACTGATGACAGTGAATATATTGTTTGAAGGAGAGATGGGATAATGAGTTCAACTTACAGATTCCACCCAGACCACCGCCGGTACCGGCCCCGGCTCCGCCAGCTGGCAAGGGAACGTACTGGACTCCCTGTCCGTATCCGTAGCCGGATAATCCGGATCCAACGGACTGTCCTCCGAAACTGGATCCGTAAGATGAACCGACGGACTGTCCGAAACCGGACCCGAAGGATGAACCGAATGATTGCCCGAACCCAGCGGATCCACCGAAGCCATTGTTGTTGTTGTAGTTGTTAAAGTTGTTGTCATTTCCCCAGAACTCGTCGGCGAGAGCGAGCCCGAGCACGGCACAGAGGGCGACAGTGATGGCGGCGGCGATCTTCATGGTGCTAAGTCTGAAACACGGACGGACAAACGCCATATTTATGTTTATCTAGAATACCGTGGTAGTTTTGCTTTACTTTATACAGACATTGATAATGTAAAAAGATAAAAATATAAATTATATTTAAAGCTTAATAAAATCATTGTCTAAAAATATATTTCATTTCTAGACATTATTCTTGTTCTGTAAATTAATTCATCTATATGAAAAAAATATTAAGAATTTAAATTTCATTTTATGAATGATATCAAAGCAAATGATATTCCAGTTTGATAATCTTTCTTTTTGAACAATTTCAAGCAACTTTTTTTATTCTAAACAGTTTTAATATAGGTCTTTCAATACTTACTTGGTTGACTTGACGTTCTTGAGCAGAAGTGACGATCACAACTGCCAGTCGAGTATTTATACCGTACCCGTTATACGGAAGTTCCGGAAGTGGTATAATATTTGCGCGCAGTTACGTGCAGTCGAGACAGGTGGGTCATTCGGGCATTTACAGGTGTCAGGTGGGCATCATGGTAGGGGTTTTGAAGTGTATTTTTGTAATAATTTGTCTGTATAACGTGCAGATCGTTATTTGAAGTTGTTCTGAAAGTCTGGCGTTTGTTTTTCATTCCAAGTTATCACAATCAATTCCCTTGAACACCAAATGTGATGATGATGATGATGATGATGATAAAATAAAATAATGAAAGTAATTTATGAGGAATGAGTATAATATTAGAATGTTAGTTTCAGTATCATACATTTTTGGAAAAATACGATTCACAGTGTAATCATCGTCGTCGTCATCATCATCATCATCCATCCAAGGCCCTACTGGAAATTCATAGGCAATCCTAGGTTAATATATACCAATGTTCCATTTATAGATGCTAAACTGCGATTTTGGACCCATACAGATATCCTAACTTCCAAAGTGTATGTTCCTATTATATGACGTGTGAACAGAAGTTTTGAAGGATTATAGCTGTGATAGTAATATCACAAAACAACTGTGATTTAATGCCTTTATTCATCCCCTGAAATATTTTATTGCTTTAATTCACTTTCAGTAATGGTCAGTCTTTGGTAGCTTACTGATTTTATACATCTGTCAATTTTTTTTTACCAACTTTTTATGTTTATATATGTCTTTCAATTAATAATCAAAATATTTCTTTGTCTTATTCTATAATTAACAATTGAAATAATAATTTTAAGATGCCATATATTCACAATTTTATTTCTAGAACATCCATTAGACCATAGCCCATGTGGACAAAAATTTACAAAGTTAAAAAGTGATTAAAGTATAAATACAATAAACATGAAATTTATATCATTGAATTTAGGAAAAGGCATGAAGGACACTTATCAAGTGTTCTTTCTACAATATGACAGTAGTAAAAGTATAGTAAAAATATTGTAAATATTTCAAATTTCCCAAAGGAGCCATCTGATCAGTATCTCTGTTTGCTCATACAAAATTGTATCTCAGATTCTTCACAATATGTATGGCCAAGGAAACCCATTTGTTTCATATACTATAGTTCAGCCGATGAGTATTCATCGAGTCATAAATTTGTACATGAATATTCATGAGGTAAGAAGATAATGTAAAAGATGGAGTAATAGAGTAATCAACTGTTACAATAAACCCAACATAGGATTATCCAATAAAAAATGAATATTAGAAATAACGACGAAACAGTGAACCTGTATATGCTCAAGATGTCTGAAAAGCATTCAAAGGCTATGAAGTCACTTTGACAGCTTAGTTACAAAAATCCATACCCTGATATTACCTTCCCTGATGAACAGCACGCTCTTTTAATACCAACACGACATCTTTTTTTGTAGATGAAAGAATTTGGCCTCCAGATGAAGGTCTTAAATATGAATATTCCGCAGGCTTGTATTCCACAAACTATACTTAGCGCTAAGTAACACTGTTTCTTTCTAATATGAATACCCAACTAATGCATTTCTGCACAAATATTTATTATTAAGGCAATAATATATGTAAAATTACTCAAGAAATCAAATATTTCTTTAAATATGAATGGTGGAGTGCGTCTGTGCCAAATTAAAAAAAAAGAAAGAAAGAAAAAAAAGGTAAAGGGTGGAATTCCGCCAACAATTGTTAGCGCTGAGAGGGTTGGCGGAATTTGAGCCAAATGTATTTCCTAACGCTTAGTATTGCTGGTGAAATTTTAACCTTATCATGTTAATACGTGTGCCGCTGATGTGTGATGTATGGGAGACTTTACGGCAAGCAACACCAAAAGCACAAACAACACAAAAATTTAAAAAAAAATCGATTAATCAAATGCATTGTAAGAAAGTCATCCAGATATGAATTTAAAAATATGAAAATGAGAGTAAAATCTTGGATAAAATCTCACTGTTCTTTCTAAAATAAAACTTGCATTTCTACAAATGTCAAAACAGCTATATCGAGGGCTGAATGCGAAACTGTACCTCCTCTCTGTTTCTATATTAATTTTGTTTAATTTTGCGGTCAACAATTGATATATCGCTACCTAAAAACAAATTAACGTGTTCTTTTTTACATTTTGGTGAATGTTCTTTATTAATTTATTAAAAGCGTTAAAATCTTGACAATTTGACATCCAATATTACCTTATTTTAGTACCGCAGTAAGGCATACAATAATGTTTTAATAATTGCCAGATTTGTAAGCTAATGTAACACTAAATGAAATGAATTGGCACTTGAAAAAAATGACGAAACATTGGCTGATTTCAATGATCAAAAATATTTCAGACTTCACACTTCTGAGATTATTGTCTATATATGGTTCCTGTCTTTTTTAACTTTTCGCACAAACCGTTCCTAATATATATTAAAATAATCACTTTCACTACATCTATCAGGTATCTTTCTAATTGTTTGTCTGTGCATGAATAATAATTAAGTTCATCGTGTACACGTGCCTTAATTTCCTTTTCCAAATATCTCGTTGACAGACAATTCCCGCTCTCTTTCTTTATTGTCATTTGAGCGAACATATCTAGCCTTTTGTGCTTGTTCCCATGTCTCCTCGAACGTTGGCATGGCGTGTATTGTACGCAGGGTACCATCTGGATTGAACCGTTCACTGTCATAGGGCGGAAGAATGCTTCCTGTCTGGGTAACAAATGTTATACAAGAATTACATGTAAGTATTATTGAACTTAAGGTAATCCACCCATCATTGAATTATAATCATGGTCCCTCAAATGATTGTAATTACTTCAGTGCAGATTCTTGCATCCATTGACTTGTTTAAAGGCTCGCATTAACTATAAAATTCCTGTGATCACTTGAAGGATAATTACC
>CM037787.1:40248217-40298217 GCA_021229015.1 Solen grandis
GTAATTTGATGTTTATGTGAATATTAAACAATAGATGAAAAATAAAAAAAAAACATGTACAATAAAATTGCGATTATCCGGGAACTGGTTGGAAGAAATCAAAAGTTCGAAGAATCGCAAGGTTGGGAAAAAAAACAACTACCTCCGTCTCTCCTGTAATGTAAAACAAAAAACTCTGAACTCGAAATGGGACGAGTCATTGGCACAATGCTCGAAATATTTCAACCTTCGGGTAATTGAAATGTCACTGTACTTGCACCTTGGGAGGTCATACAAACACAATGCTCCCAACGGGGTTTGGACCCATGGCCTTCGAATTTCACGTATGTTACCACGGGACCACGGTGCCTTTTCATACATTACATCACGTTGTTCATCTATAGATTAATTATCCAATGTATTGTATCAAGCAGTAGGTTTAATATCTTTACACCGGTTTTGAAACAAGATCTTACAACTTATAGCAAAAATTGCGGTTTTTCGATTATTGTTGGTGAAAAATGGATTGTTCGAATGAACGCAAGACACGGAAACATATTTCTTCGGACTTGGAATTCACTTCGAAATTATGCATAGTAAATGGAAAATTGTATCACTGAAAATCAAAACTCCACTGTATGTACATACGAGTATTCTCAATAGTGAGATGGACGTCATATGTATTTTTTCTTGCTTCAAAATAATGAAGAAAGTTTTTAAAATTTAAACAGCTCTTTCGTAAATTTTCTATGCATACAGTCGAATCCCGGTTATTCGAAGTCCTGGGGATCGGCGTTTTATTTCGAGTAAGGCATGTATTCGAATAAACCAAATCACGTCGACCGTTGGAACAAAAGCCCATTCAGCCATGCTTTTTCATGCAGTGAACGTAATATATAATGTTTTTTATATCAAAATATGTTATTTTGATTTAGGAACGTTAATGAAAACGACTATAGATAATTAACTTTCATTTTTTTATGCATAAATGATATCGATGCATATATAATAAATGCATACGTCAATTACAAAGATACATACATACATTTATCAGGTCTGACTTAATCACATGCGACTACACGTATCCACGTGATATCAACATCATCTCGAAATGTTCATTTAAAAAAGGATGTAATCGTGGTCTGCTTGTTACACTTGTTTAATTCTTCCTTTCCAAGCGTATCCGAAACACATATCACATACCTAAAAAATCATCAATCATCACCTTTATCTTTATGATTGAACTGCACAAACATCCAATCAATTAACAACATATGCAAACTGTAAGCGGCCGTCTCCCACCCATTTCGGTAATTAATTGACGTTTGCGCCTTTCCATTGTTTGTTTTCAAAATGTCGCCGGTAATTAATGTTCGTCAGCGACTTCGGATAAGGAGGTGCGAAACTCTTACGAATTTATTGGCATGGGCCGTAAAATCTTTTCGGATGAGGCCAGGTATTCGAATGTCACAAATTTGAATAACCCAGATATGTTTATATAGAAATAAGAAGGAGAGTGATTGGGACCAACGAAGTGTTTCGAATGACGCCGGGTGTTTGAATGAGAGGTGGTGGAGTAACTGGGGTTCGACTGTATATAATTTGTATTTCATCAGTAATTCAAAATATTATGAATACATATTACTTTGTTATATCCAAAAACTTACGACTTCAAAATCGTGTGCTACATGGAAACATTGTTAATAAAGATCTTGATAATCGATACCACATTCTTCCGTGGTTCTTGGCTTGGACCAGTACTTTGCGCCATGGTAAGACATGAAAAGGAAAAAGGACCATGATTCCTTTCACAGTAATTACATCACGAAGTACCATTGCAATCTCATGCCATGCCGCGTGTTATACTCAAGAAAATTTCTAAACGTCCACCTAAAATTTTTGGCGCACAGTTTATAACCACGGAGAGTGACTTGTTTTTAGCAGTCAAACAAATGCGTATGTACACCTAAAATATTGTACCACATTATAACTTATACATTGTTTGAGATAAACAATTTTGCTTGAATTAAATACATAACTCTAATTCTGTAAAATTACGAAAATTATATAAGTGGACGTTCAGAAATTTCTTTGATTATAGATAACAATGTCATATTTTGCGATTTATTGGCAAACAATAGAATGGATACCGTTAATATGGTTTCTCTCTCTTTAATTCAGCAATCTGTCCTTTTCAGTGTTCCTTTTTAAAGGGAAAATTGAAATTCTATATAAAATTGATACGGTGAATGATTTATCTGCCCTATTCTACAGGTGACAGCAACGTAACTTCCACGGAGTTCTTGATGAACTGGGAATCCAGGAAGCTCGGCACTTTCCGACATGGACTGACTTTGTTCTTAAACCTTGACGCCAACAAAGATATCATTTTCGACGAACACAACGACATGCCGTACATCTTCCATTTCTTTGATAGAAACGGTTTGTTTGTTTTCTTTTCTCTCTTTCTGTATGTGTGTGTGTGTGTTGCTTGCTTACTTGAAGTTAGCGTCCTACCTAGTGTTAAAGTTGTTAAAACGTTTCGGAACAGTTAAGCACTTTTATGAATAGTTTAAGCATAAGCCACACGTAATTATATACTTTGGTTTCAATGTATTTATATTTATACTGAATTATTCCTACGATTATGTTATTGCATTAATATATGGACTGGCGGCGAAATCACGAAATTGTGAATCCTCGGATCATGCAATTTTTCGAATACTGAATGTTGATTATATACACATTTAACTGAACGTAACTTGATAGTACTGTCTGTATAGCAATATTCAAACCGATGAGATATATCAGTAATGTATTAAACTGTCAATACAATAAAACAGCGTTATTTCGAGAAGCGTTATACAGAGCCATGTGCCTCTTACGAAGTATACGATCATTCCTAGTCCTTGTGTGAACTACATTGTTTTACACAAGAGAATCAGGCAAGGGAATTTATAAACTTATGTGGATCTTCCGAGTCTTGCAACTTTCTGAGAAATTCGTCTCCGTCAGTCCCCGGATCCTGCAAAAAACAACGAGGGTGTTCAAAAAGTTCCGGAAAGGTTCCCTCACTTATTTTTGATATGGTTCGAAGTATTACTCTTTCAAAAGTAATACTTTGATATATTTTGAACTTAATCCGAAAGAAAAAAATGATACAAATTGCACTTATGCGAAATCTACGGTCACTATGGCAACGTCTTGTATAACCATTTTTCTTATTTTTGTATGTATTTCAGTGGACAATCACGTGAGTGAGGGAGAGTTCGTGATACAGTGGGTGAAAATCTCGTCCTAACTGCTGTATGATGTATGATTATCTGTACTGATGTGTGAACATCTACAAACATCACATTAAAATAATAAATGCATAGATGGCCTTGCTTTTCGTCATAATTAAGAAGTCAATGTTCAGTCGTATATACAAAGCGACGTCAGTGGAGGAAGACCCCGAGTGCGCAGAAGTGACTAGATAGAACCACTAACAAACCAGATAGCAGACTTCCTCATATGAAAAGTCCGAGTGATAACGCCGAGACCCACAACAGACCCTTGCTTGCCGCTCAGCATTAAAAGGTAGTTCTAGGACTGGTTAGCCCGGTGTCATGTTATTGTGACTGGGTGTGGTATTATGCCACATGTCTATGGTGTGATTATGCCTGTCTCAAGTAGACATAGCCTCCAAATGACTGAAATACTCTCGGCAACAAACAAACATACATACGACAATGACATGCCAAATTTTTAAAAAAAAAAATGCAGTGTATCTTTTGCTTAGCGCTCAGTACATTATGGTAGTTTAAGTACTTTGCCTTTATCATGCCTATGGCATGATATCGCTGTATATCTGTCATATGTTGACAAATATATCAAAATGATTGAAGTATTGTCGGTAGGACGTAAACCCCAAGAAATTGCCTTGAATAAATATGAGTATTGCGTTAAAGAAAGGCCCCACAGTATCGAAGAGAGATATGCCTGATTAACATTGAGCGTTGCGACTTCTTATTTATTTGTATTTCGTATTTTACAAAAATGGATAAACATAATACACTGTATATTACGAACTTTTCGAAAACAACAAAGTGATCCTAAAACACCTTCGTCGGTATATGAACAGCAAGTACGCTTGTATTAGCAAAGACCTAAACCCAAAGAAAGCAACTCGGCGAAATATCGTATATTCGCGCGCCAGGAACGAGACTGGAACAGGTGTAGTCAGCGGAAAATTAAGATCAGTGTTACTAACCCATAGCAGAACACAGATCAATACAGCGATTCGTTATTTTTGTTTTGTTGTATCATATTTATCTTATATAAATTATTATGGTGTTTTTGCAGTAGACTTTAGTCCTTTTAACATGAATTTACCCAGTAATAGTGTGTTTATATCTATTATTTCAATAATTAATCGTAATGAATATTTGATATCCTTGATATATTGTCCGATATCAGATAGAACTTGTAGACTGACTGTGTGAATGCAAAAGGAATTTTTGTTTTCACATTCTAATAATCAAGCATTTATTTTTATGCCCCCGCATCGATAGATTGGGGCATATTGTTTTTTGGTCTGTCTGTTTGTCTGACGTCTGTCTGTCTTTTTGTCACAAAACTTTAACCTTGAAAATAACACGGATGTCCTTCCAGCTGCAGCCTCAAAACTTCACAGGTGCATGTACTTTGGTCAGCTCAACCAGCCAGGTGACCTTGACCTCCTTCAGATGACCTTGACCCCCATGGTCTAAGGCTCCTGCGAGAGCATGACATTTATTCGAAAGTGGCGCTTGTTGTTACTAAAAATAATCCACTTTGATGTGAGTTAATTATGGCCAATTTTGAATTAAATTATACTTAAGTGACATAAAGTGTAGCAGGGTCGTCTATGCGATAATTATTAATGACTTAAAGCACTTTTATTTTCTTAGAAAATGAATATGAATATGCTAGTTTGTTTGTATGTTGTGTTTAACATCCCACCTACAGTATTAAAAGTCATTTTGAGACAGCTGTTTTGCTGCCATACTGCAACATCACGTCGTAGACACCCAGTCACACTATTCTGACACCGGACAAACCAGTCCTGGAAATACCTTTATATGCTGAGTGTCAAGCAAGGGATCTCTATCTTTTACGACTTTGGTATGTCGCGGCCGGTAATCGAACCACACGGCAACCGGGACCATAATATATGCTTTTATTTAAATACTCGTAAATAAATAAAGACACTCCATACAAAAATACCGTTATGAAGAGGGAAAATACATTAAAGCGGCAGTACAAACAGAAACGCTGGAGTATTCATTTCATCTTTTCGTCATATGGACAATATTTGCCGAAATATTGGCAAAAATTATCATTTTTCATCAATTGACAAATTTCCTTCCTGAAACTTTCCTTCCAGTCCTTAATCAATCGTAAGGACCTTATATGTCCACTCTCAAATTTAAGCAGGCATTAATTAACTTAATATATCTGCCGTATGCAACCAGTTACAGTAAGCTATGAAGTTGTCTTAGGACCATATGTCATGCTCTTCACGTGCACCTAATGCTATAGATGATTATCGTAGGCTTTCAAATGGCGTCGGAACACAACTCCGTGCAGTAGTTACTTCAGTACAAGCGCACCGCCTTTTTCTTACAATATTGCGGCGGCACCGAGGGTATACGAGATTTCCTTCACATGCCTATTTGAATAACTTATCTTTGGGTTTTGGTCTTTTGTATAAGTGAATTGATTTTGATGACGCATGTAAGTATATCTTCAATGGATGTTAAACATATTTGAACATTTCAAATTTTATTTTGCTGTAACGTTTCAAGCGTTTTAATAATATTTCGTTGTACTTTTTTTTCTGAATACTCTGTAGTTGGCATTTTGAACAAGTGTTAAAAGGACACACACACACCACATTTCGACAGAATTATCTTTTTATCATGCATGCAGGTGCTTTCTTCCGCGATTAGTACACTTCCTGACCTTGCAATGATATGCCTTCTAAAACCAGAAAGCTGCAAAATTCCTTATCGGCAGAAAGGAGTGAGACTCCAACGGACTTTAAGTAAGAATCACTCGAAACTGGATTTCTTTCCACGAACAAGCATTTTAAGGTACGTAACGCATCAAAGTTTTGTGTCTGCTTTTTTTTCTGGTTAAGAAAATCTGAATGTTTCATGGTAGTTTGTTGATCGCTTTATTCGTTTGAGATATTCTTTAGTTATAAAAAGAAATACTTGTGATTAAAAATGAAATTGTACTTCAAAATGACATCGGCCGTAACGACTAGAGTTTTATTGGATTAGTGTCTTTTCCTAAATCTTACTGAATTACATAGTGTATAATATCTGGGATCGGTCAGTTGCTTAGAGTCATAACAGCTTAGATTTAAATTAATTTGATAAATGTTCTTTTCATTAATTTGCGATTTTTTTTTATTAAAATGTGATATCGGGACAGTCTCCGGATTTGAAAAAATAGTCATGTTTCATGTACTATATTATCATTAATATTCTTGGAACAAGACTATTTTCCAGGACTTCGTGGGTGATTTTTTATCCGCACGAAAAATGTTCATTTGATTCTCACGTTTTCTATTTGTCCAATAATTATTGCAAATTCTATTTATATGACAACGTAAAAAGAATTTAAAATCGGCGCTTCTACATTGTCTTTAAACAAGTTTTAACTGCGATATTACGCCGTAGACTTGTCACATGATACCACAACCAGTCACATTATCTTGACGCCGGGTCGACCAGTCCAGTCTTGATACTTCTTTTATATCATGAGCGGTAATTAGTAATTAAACAATGCGACAGAAGATCGGATCCATGACCTCAGTTATGTGGTTTCGCTTTGACTCCGTGACAAATGGAGATATTTTTAACGTTGATTTTTATCATAAATTTGCAAGCTGCTTGCAGCATCTGACCAGAAGATTATTTGGTCATATAGTCATCATTTTTTTCATTAGATTTTAGATCTACAAGTGACGGCCATGACATCTCTAATGTGGATGATAATGGCCTCAGCGTCCTTGTTATGCGGCAGGTCGGTAACAGAGCTAAATACTTTCTCATGTAATCAAAAATTCAACCAGGTTTTACTAGTATATTGAAAAAAAATGTATATCATATTATCGAAATAATACTCATGATCAATGAATCAATCATATGATCAGTATATTTACTCATTTGATTTTGCCGAAAACTCATATTATCACAGTATATAATCATACTTTCTTGTAGATAGAATTTTGTTTTCTTTTGGGCATGTTCGCTTGTGTCAAACATCTAGAAATATATGCTGATATGAAAGCATTTTAATATTCTACCGGTATATCAAAATCTGCATTTTTTTTTTTTTTTTTTTTTTGACATTTTATTTCTCGTCCGTGAGAGCCTCGATGTGTCTTTACTTTGAAATATTAGACAGTTTACGCACCGTTCTCCAAAACCTTAATGTCATGCCTCAAATTTGGCAAGTATCATGTTAAGTTTATATTTGAAAACAAAATCAAACGTATACTAAAAAAAGACATTCCCATTTATGGTTATGGTATTAGTTAAATACCTGGCATATTTGTATCTTAATTATCATTTAATATATAATTTTACAAGAAATTATAAATAATTTTACAAGGAAATATAGATATCACATTATAAAAATATATTTCTTCAAAGTTTTTAGGGGTTTACAAATGTATTTATTCCTTCACTGGCAGCATTTTGTGTATGTCCCACGGCGGTGGTTTCGATGACAGCCCTCAGGCACGGACTGTGTTTCATCTCTCGGACATAGACCAAGATGGTCAACTGACAAGGACTGAGTTTCATCAGGTCTTTCTTGACTTCGATGTAGATGGTAAATATTCAATCTGATGTTTATGTGAATATGAAACAAAAAAAAAAAAAAAAAACATGTACAATAAAATTGCGACTATCCTGGAAATGGTTGGAAGAAATCAAAAGTTCGAAGAATCGCAAGGCTGGGAAAAAAGAACTACCTCCGTCTCTCCGGAAATGTAAAACAAATAACTCTAAACTTGAAATGGGAAGAGTTATTCGCACAATGCTCGAAATATCTCATCCTTCGGATAATTGAAATGTCACTGTACATGCACCTTGGGAGGTCATGCAAACTCATTGCTTCCAACGGGATTCGGATCCATGGCCTTCGAATTTTACGTATGTTACCACGGGACCACGGTGCCTTTTCATACATTACATCACGTTGTTCATCTATAGATTAATTATCCACAGTATTGTATCATGCAGTAGGTTTAATATCTTTATACCGGTTTTGAAACAAGATCTTACAACTTATAGCAAACATTGCGATGCTTCGATTATTGTTAGTGGAATAGGAATTGTTCGAATAAACGCAAGACACGGAAATCTATTTCTTCGGACTTGAATTCATTTCGTAATTATGCATAGTAATCGGAAAATTGTATCACGGAAAATCGAAACTCCACTGTATGTACATGCGAGAATTCCCGATAGTGAGATGGACGTCTTATGTAGTTTTTCTTGCTTCAAAATAATGGAGAAAGTTTTCAAAATTTAAACAGCTCTTTCGTATTTTTTTTATATATATATAATTAGTATTTCATCAGTAATTCATAATATTATGAATACATATTTTTTGTTATATCCAAAAACTTACTTCAGAATCATGTGATACATGTAAACCTTCGTTAATAAGAACTTGATAACCGATTCCACATTTACTGAGTTTCTTTCTTCCGTGGTTCCTGGCTTGGACCAGTACTTTACATGAAAAGGAAGAAAGACCATGGTTCCCTCTCACAGTCATTACAAAACGAGGTACCAGGAATCATATTCCGTGCCGCGTGTTATACTCAAGAAAATTTCTAAGCGTCCACCTAAATTTTTGACGCACAGTTTACAACCACGGTGAGTGACTTGTTTTTAGGGTGTTTCTTTTACTGCCGACATTTCAACAGTCAAACAAATGCGTATGTACACCTAAATATTGTAACCACATTATATCTTATACATTGTTTGAAATAAATAACTTTGCTTGAATTAAATGCATAACTGTAAAATTCTGTAAAATTAGGAACAATCCATAAGTGGACGTTCAGAAATTTCTTTGAGTATAGATAAGAATGTCATATTTTGCGATTTATTGGCACACAATAGAAAGGATACCGTTATTTTTTTTTCTCCCTCTTTAATTCAGTCATCTGTCCTTTTTATTGTTCCTTTTTAATTCTATATTAAATTGATACGGTGAATGATTATCTGCCTATTCTACAGGTGACAGCAATGTAACTTCCACGGAGTTCTTGATGAACTGGGATTCCAAGCATCTCGGCACTATCCACCAAGGACTGACTTTGTTCTTAAATCTTGACGCCAACAAAGATATCATTATCGACGAACACAACGACATGCCGTACATCTTCCATTTCTTTGATAGAAACGGTTTGTTTGTTTTCTTTTCTCTCTATGTGTGTGTGTGTTGCTTACTTACTTGAAGTTAGCGTCCTACCTACTGTTAAAGTTGTTAAAACGTTTCAGAACAGTTAAGCACTTTTCTGAATAGTTTAAGCATAAGCCACCTGTAATTATATACTTTGGTTTCAATGTACTCCAATTTATATTTATACTGAATTATTCCTACGGTTATGTTATTGTATTAATATATGGACTGGCGGCGAAATCACGAAATTTTGAATCCTCGGATCATGCAATTTTTCGAATACTGTATGTTTATTATATACATATTTAACTGAACGTAACTTGATAGTACTGTCTGTATAGCAATATTCAAACCGATGAGATATATCAGTAATGTATTAAACTGTCAATACAATAAAACAGCGTTATTTCGAGAAGCGTTGTACAGAGCCATGTGCCATTTACGAAGTATACGATCATTCCTAGTCCTTGTGTGAACTACATTGTTTTACACAAGGGAATCAGACAAGGGAATTTATAAACTTATGTGGATCTTCCGAGTCTTCGCGACTTTCCGAGAAATTCGTCTCCGTCAGTCCTCGGATCCTGCAAAAACCAACGACGGGTGTTCAAAAAGTTCCGGAAAATAATCAATAAACTTATTTATTGATATGGTTCTTAGGATTACTCTTTCAAAAGTAATACTTTGATATATTTTGAACTTAATCCGAAAGAAAAAAATTATACAAATTGCACTTATGCGAAATCTACGGTCACTATGGCAACGTCTTGTACATGTATAACCATTATTCTTATTTTTGTATGTATTTCAGTGGACAATCACGTGAGTGAGGGAGAGTTCGTGATACAGTGGGTGAAAATCTCGTCCTAACTGCTGCATGATGTTTGATTATCTGTATTGATGTGTGGACATCTATAAACATCACATTAAAATAATAAATACGTAGATGGCCTTTCTTCTCGTCATAATTAAGAAGTCAGTGTTCAGTCGTATATACAAAGCGACGTCGGTGGAGGAAAACCCCGAGTGCGCAGATGTGACTAGATAGAACCACTAACAACCAGCTGGCAGACTTCCTCATATGAAAAGTCCGAGTGATAACGCCGAGACCCACAACAGTTTTATGGAAAGGACAACTAGTACACGTAGTTACATTTTTTTTTATCATACTTGGATCAGCACTTCAGATGAAGCATTTGCGAGCTAAGGACAACAAAGGTCTCACTGACTAGACGGATTATTTTCGTATGACCGTAATTTATATTTCGCATGCGCTTTTTCTTTAGTGTCCGGATAGCGTAGTGGTAACGCGCTTCGCTTCTCACCAATGCGTCCCGGGTTCGATTCCTGGTCACGTACGTGAGAGGGTTTAGTGGTCGCCCGTCCAGACACATGAGATTTCTTCGAGCTCCTCGGTTTCCGCCCACAATAATGTCCCCATACGTCGTCACCAGAGCCATCGAAAGTGATTAATATAAGTTGTAAGAACTTAATTAAACTTTTTTAGTAGTCATTCTCATTCTCAAACAGCCCCATAAATAAGACTTTTAAATGCCATTTATTGTGAGTAAATAATCTAAGATCGAAAGATCACAAGTGATTACAGCTGTGAAACGTCATGTAAAGTCAATTCGATTTTGAACATTTTAAATTAGGATGTATTTATTACACTTCCGGTAAACAAATAAAGATTCAAGACACAACTGGGTTGTCCGCTCCCTGTCAATGGTTAGGAGGACAAGCTGAACCACACAGTGATGAATTCTTCCTCCGAGATTTTGCCATCACCTGAAGCAAATCACACAAAGTACTCAATAAAATATACTGAAAAAAAGAAACACAAGGTAACAAAAATAACATTAATATCGGTAGCTAGAGTCAGGATGTGTTTTTAACCACACTTGGCCAATCCCGATCCATTTATGTGAACCAATTATTGTGTTGTGTGCATTTTCTATATACTAGTACATGTAGGATAGCATAATGATACTTACAATGTAATGTAGCGTGCATATAATGAAGTGCAGGATACACCTACCGCAATGACCAGAACACATAACATACTGAAGTGTGCATATCATGAATGACACAGTGGTCGGAACGCATATAATTAATGACATATGCACATAACGAAATGGAGAATACACCTACAAAACTAACCAGCACTCATAGAATAAAGGGGTATGTATTTGACAGTATAACCCTTTCCCTCATATAGACTCATTTTAACCCTTTCCCTCATATAGACTCATTTTAACCCTTTCCCTCATATAGACTCATTTTGACCCTTTCCCTCATATAGACTCATTTTAACCCTTTCCCTCATATAGACTCATTTTGACCCTTTCCCTCATATAGACTCATTTTAACCCTTTCCCTCATATAGATTCAGTTTAATCCTTTCCCTCATATAGACTCATTTTAACCCTTTCCCTCATATGGACTCATTTTAACCCTTTCCCTCATATAGACTCATTTTAACCCTTTCCCTCATATAGACTCACTTTAACCCTTTCCCTCTTATAGACTCATTTTAACCCTTTCCCTCATATAGACTCATTTTGACGCACTCAATAGGTACCACTTAAAGCCTGATCTGCAGAAAACCACAGTTAAACCTTACCAAATTTAATTACAAAATCCTCATTTCCAGACCACTGAGGAGCAGCGAACAGCATAAAACCTGATCAGCCTGTGAGTTACTCGCAGGCTGATCTGGTTTTATGCTGTTCGCATAGGTCTTTTCATGGTTTCCTCTATGAGGGAAAGGGATAGAGACCAGTATAATGAGGCAGCAAAGGCATTGTAGACGAGCCTGAATTTATCGTCATTGAAAAGAACACTCACTGTCTCTGTCGAAGTAGTAGAAGAGGCGGGAAAAGTCCGGGTCACGTGATATGCTGCCGTCCCTGTTGGTGTCCGCCCGGTGGAAGAGGGTGATGGCGTGGTCCATGTCGCCGAGACGCAGATCCGTCCAGTGGGTGATGAACTCCTTCTCCTCGATATTACTGTCACCTGCATAGTTCACATGATTAATTCACAGCGCATGCGTATTTTTATACTATATAATTTATTTCGGCAGATAATAAGCTTAAAATTGCATAGGGATGTGACTTAAAATGCATGGGCCTTTTTTTCTGACTGGCGGTAGCCAGGCTTACGTACAAATAAACAAAGCAGGCATCGTTGATTTGCATAATTACCACGGCCATTTTAACCGCACTGTATCCCTCCGCGCACAGCAGCATATCAAATCTATGTGATTTTAAGGTCATGACCTCATTAGGTATTCAATTTATGATCATGAAACAATCCAAAGCATTCATGGCCCGAGAGACTGACCAATGTCTCTGTGGAGTTTATAATGGAATTTGAATTATAGCTACTTCGCCGTGTATATCCGACCGACAGTCTCTCGGCGCAATATGCTTTTTGATTTACTTATTCACTAGTATTTTACTGGTAAATATCATCATAGGATAGTGGTATGTTTAGGTAGGTTAATTGTAATAGGCATCTTTCAGCCATACACCACTTAAATACATATTTTGATCATTTCATGTGCATTGTTTTTGTAAAGTTTGACTTACAGTCAAGATTTACTTTTCTCGTCCAAATTATTCACTGTAAAACCAGGAGTCTGATACAATATACAGGTCACATTACGTTTACTTATTTTTTCCTCAGTAAACGAATGTTTATATTATCCGTAAATGGTCATTTCTGAACAAGGAAATAAACAGAATTAATAGTTCCATCAATAAATTTTATATTTTTTACCAAATAAAATAACATATACACATTCAAAATCAATGTTTTGCCGGCAATGATATTCTACCATACAAAAGAAATGACAATATTAACCAGTATCAAAATAATGCAAAGGAAATCTTGTTTTATTCTTAATAAACGGCGTAATTGCCATGTTATACTTCCGTAATCTTTTAAGGACATTAAGAAAAAAAATATAGTGTCCTTTAATTGTCAACTGTGTATTAAGCTTAACAGTACATGTAACTTGTATTTTCTAAACGTTTAACATACACAAACCTACACTTTACACACAAGGCTTACATACAATCAAATTACATACAATCAAAGCGCACAGTGCGCTGAGCGACGGTCGAAAGGATTAACATGCTGAACTAGCTATGCAATCTCCAACATTTAAGCAGGGTTGATAGGTCACATGACGCCATATGACACGTTTTCCTGCACTAAACTAGATTGAAGTAAGTCAGCTGAATTCGCTCTTTGGTCCATGATAAACCCGCCGGCAGTCCCTCGGTGCCATGAGCGCTTTGATTTGTTCGAGTTCATGACCTGATGTACACACAGCATTGATGCGCTACTGAGCACAGAGCGATACAATAACGGTGAAAATGGCTATGATAATTATGCAAATTAACAATGCCTACTTTTGATTTACAGCTACCTAAGACTGACGGCTACCGCCAGTCTAAAAATAGTATTCTTCAAATACCGTGGTCCAGTGGTAACATATCTGACTGTGGATCCCAAGGTTTTTGGGACAAGGATTTTCAAAACTTTTCTAGACGCTAAGTACTGGTCCAACCCAGGAACTGTTTAGAGAGATTAGCATAAGTTGAAAGAACTTCTTTTCCATCTGATGTAAAATATATAAATTTTACTTAAACTAACTTAAGAGAAATGTTTTGTGTATGAGTGCTTTGATTAAATTCAATATCAAATTACATCAATATTCTAAAACTAAACCAAGTTTTACTACTAACCATTAAAATCGAACCGCATAAAAATGTCCTCCATCTCAACATCTGTTAAGAATCCGTCTGCTGTTCTGTTCTCTTCTGCTGTCTTGAAAATAGTTCTTGCTTTCGGGTCGTCGGGGATTGACGGTCTACTTGGGTGGGCAAACAGTCTGCGTAATAATACGATAATAGTAAAAAGTAGTGCAAAACAAAGAAAAGTTAAGATGATACTTTAAAACTGTAAATATATTATTATAAAACTTATTTAAATAAACATAGCGTACGGATAAGGTAGTGGTTGATGTTATGGCTTATGCCCCGTGCAACCCGGGTTCAATCCAAGATCGGCCCGTCGTTGTACCTATCCAGAATTGCGAATAGGTTGAAATATGTTTCGATAAATAAGTATAACTCAGCGTTATATATAACCCTTGCGGAATTAACACCTGGTGTGCGAATATGTTTTTCGGAAAGTGGACATTGAATTGCATCACGATTTCTCAATCATGGATGTAAATATCCAAGGTTAATTGAATACTTTATTGTTCATGGTATCGATTCCTATTTTCTTATCTGCTATAACTATACCGCGGGAGTGAACATAAAAAGAAAAGTAATTTAAGGGCGACTCTATAATTTTTAAAAGTATTTCGCTGTTTTGAGACAAGTATATGTCAATACAATTATTAATTTTTTCTTGACTAATTTTCGTGGAAAATCTTAAAATATTATTAAAGTCATGCTCTCTGCATCATGAATACACGAACATAAGTACCCATGAAATGGTCTTTAATACAGATTCAATGAATGGCAAATTTCACTAAATAGATGATGTTGCAGTACGAAAGAGTTACCTACCCTGGCAGAACAGCAACGATACAAATGGCTACAACGCATGGTTGAGTCAGCCCCATCTTCGCCGATGTCTGGAACAAAAGAAGAAACGTTCAAATATAACTAGATTTCTTCCAGTCAGTCTTGATTTGAATTTCACTTGGGTTCTGTGTGATTCTTTGTAGTTTGTGCCTTCGCAACTGTCAGAATTTGGATGTAATATGAAAGTGACCGTTACTTTCCTGACCCGCTTTTAATTGCTAAAAATGATGAATAAAAATAGAAATAACAATGAGTGTAGTTTAGTACATATAATTATCATCATATATGTGTATCTTTGTAATTTGTATGTATGTACATGTATTACATAGCTCTACATCATGATAATGATATGGAATAACCTACATCAATTATATACATGTACATTGTATATTCATTCATTTTTAAACGCGAGAGTACATGTATACACTTGTTGTTCGACAATTTTTTATCTGTATGTCTGAAACAATTAATATTTCTTTTAAAACAGAGCTGACTGCAATACTGTCGGCGGGACGTTAAACCCAACAAACAAACAACATAAAACAGAGCTTAATTGCTTGTACCTACGCACAAGAACATAAGTATTGTGGTGGTAAATTAAGTACATGTACTTGGAAAGGGTATTTGTGCGCATATACTGTAATGATGGAGAAGGCTGTGGTTAATTAAAATTGTGCATTGACTCCAATAGCGAAGACTTTGGGTTCGATCCCAACTGGAAGGAAAAACTTTCCAGGCGAAATAATCTGAGAAAAATCTGAGTTCAATGCGAAAGTATATTGCAATTGTGTTTGCGGGCGTAGCCACTTAATTCCGACTTCGCCTCAAATATTTTGTACACTTGCCCAATCACACATGTTTCAAGTGCTTTATGACCAAGCTACATTTTAAGTACTCTCACGGAAAGATAAGGAAGTGACCTATATCTAGAATTTAGTACAACAGCCCTATATACCATATTAGTCGAAATACAAGAAAACGTTAAAAAACTCAAACACTCGAATGTTTAAACAATATCAAATCCTATTTATATTTCAACTACTGTCATAACCTTTAATACTTCAACCGATATATTTATTTTGATCAAAAATACGCTTTTATCTGAAAGTTAGCTATTTACCGTATTTTTCGATATCCGTCTCTATGTGTAGTGCTATGGTGAGTGCTGGTCTGGGAGAGTGTCCAGATGGTCAACCTATGTCCCTCTTATCTAGACGTCACCAGTGCACTATCGAATGGTTACCAAATATGTCAAATGTTAGCCCTTCCTTCACTGTTTACCTCATGTTGACTCTCTTAGTACATTGGTTAACAGATCGGACCCGGAACAGACAGTTTCTTCCGGGAGCTGTCTGATCAGGGTCTCCTCTGTTTGCTCATACACTGCCGTGCTTTATATTCTTCTCAGTCTGTACAACGAAGAAAAATCCATTATTTTATACCTTTTAGTTCAGTAAATTGATATTCAGTTCCACGATTTAACATTAGGTAAAAAATTAAATGATTTTTTTTTTCATTTTTCGATGTGTTATCATATAGTATTTATTATTATAGATTTGTTGTTTGTATCTACAGACAATGTCACTTTTTGTTCACAAGAATAGGGGTTTTGGTTAATAAGCAATGGAATTCCTAATAATATATAATTTGATTAGGAATATTTAATTTCTGCATATTCTACTAGAAGTCTTCGGGATTTTTTATATCAAATAATGTGTTTATTTATTACGGCTTTCCGCAAACCTGCGGAAAACGTAAAGGGTTTGTTATGTTTATTAGGACTTTCTGTCGTCCTATTGGGTTTGTACTGTTTGTTGTTTTTTTTTTATTATAAGGTTTTTGCAACTCGCAGTGCGAAAACTTATTGTTCTTCTTCTGTTTTATTTTTTTATTATTATTTTTCTAACCTTATTTTGTGAACGGCAAACCTCCATGATCAGGAAAGCCATATTAATGAAATTTTAATCAGATTTTACTATGAATTTGAAGATGATCCTAATGTTTAGAAAATTTCCATTTATGTCTTGCTTTTCCCGCTAGTAACTCAGTAATATGAGGTTCGATTCAAATGCGTTTTTTTTTTTTTTTTTCATTCTGTTCCTTGTTGATATCCTAATAAAATATGATAGGTTTTAAGGATAGGAGTAGGTGAGAGTTTTTAAGCTACGGAAGGTTGAAAGTTTGAACCTATAAAAAAAAACTACAAATGAGGGTAGGTCTACGAAAAACATGTCCATTTTTGTTTGAGATGCAATAGAAGAATTGTTTGCTGCATATGATTTGCAAAACATATACGCAAACAAATATTTGGGGTGGCGAATTTAGAGTATGTATGTACAGGATGCGGTCAAACTTCACTAATATATTGGAAAAATGAAAATTTCAAAAACATGACTTTTTAGGGATTTTTGGGGGCTCCTGACTTTATTTTTTGTTCAGTCTTCATGATTTTTTCACAGGTAACGTAGTTATACAAACGTATATACATACAGATAACGTGATACAAAGAGCCTCACAATTTAAAAAGTTAAAAAAGATATGCAAAAGTCAAGGTCATATTACGATTATTGCTAAAATAGCTAGGGGCCTCCGTGGCCGAGAGGGTAAAGTCGCTGACTTTAACACTCACTCAGCCCCTCACGGCGTGGGTTCGAATCCCGACAGGGTCATTCGGATTTTCACGTGAGGAAGCCTTCCAGCTGGATTGCGGTAGGTCGTTCTACCCGGATGCCTCCGTGCATTCGGGGTCTTCCTGCACCTGTAATTTGCTTGAAATCACTCTTTTGCTTATTACTCAAAAAATTGAAATCTGATTCAAATGCGGTTTTCAGCATTCTGTTCCTTGTTGACAGCCTAATAAAATATGATAGGTTTCAAGAATGTTATGTAGTTTTATGTATCAAAGGACTTCAAAGTTTTAAAATTATAAAAAATGCAAAGGCAAAGGTCATATTTCGATTATTGTTTTTGTTTTTTCTTAATTAATAATTAGCTCAAAAACCAAAAATATTTTATCGAGAGAATGTTCTCATAAATGTCTATTTTAAAGCATTTCAAATTTCGATCCTTTGTTGAACAATTGCGAATCTATGTGTTATGTTTAAAATTGTAATATGTATTGATATCATGTAAAAGTGTAATGTTAAACAAAAACAAAGTTTTTGCAAATCTGTTCAGAAATAGTGATGATATATCAGTTTAAAATGCATGCTGCCACTGTCAAATTGATGATATCTAAGACACAGGTAAATTCATATTGACAGCTAGAGGCAGTATGTCGTATCTCTCAGTTATCAGTATAGGTTGCAAAGCTCAGTATGTAAAACGTGTAGCTACGTTTTCTTATGGTTTGTACTACATACACAACAAGGCGGTGTTGTGTCATCTAGCTCATTTCTATGATATAAGAATCATTTACCATTTGTATATGAATTTGATATTAATATCAGATATAGTACTTGGCTTATAACAATATTAATCAAAGAATTATTTTGCAAGATTTTATTATTTAGGCTTTTTATTCATGAATCAAATGAAGGTATTTTACCGAAGTAACCGATGGTTTGGACAAAGACCTAGGTCTTTGGTTTGGACATTCAGTATTCAGAATTTATTAAATCTTATAATGAGGTATTTTTGGAGATACTTTTACATGTTAAATCATGGGGAAATGTATAATTTTTCATATTTCCTTAAAATTGTAGACATGTTCTTTTTGAATGAAAAATGAGTATGCTTTCTTTAAGAAATTATCGTGACCGGTGCAGGGGTAATTATCCCATCGTTCAATTAATGAGAAATTATGATACCGTTATTTTTATTACGAAACAAAACATAGTTAAATAAAAAATGATATCTAATATTGAGTCCTCAGTGTGATTGAGTTTTGTATTATCTGTCATTTAATCTATAATAGCCATTACAGGAGGTTCCTGTCCATTTGTTATTGTACATGAATAAAGTATTGCAAGCTTGTGACAACATAATCAAATAGTGGTAGTCAACCAGTTTCAAGGACATGATCTTTTGTTTAAATAATGTTCTTTCTTTGTGAGCAAATATCTGAAAAATCATGCTATTTTGAATTTTATAACAGTTACTGTGTTGGTCTTATATGAAAATCAGTTTTCAAGCTCGCGACTACATAATTGAAAGGTGGTGATCAATCGTATTCAAATACATGATCATTTGTGTAATGTGTATTCAAACATTGCGATAAAAAATTGGAAAGATTATAAAAAAAAAACTACATTTAATAAATTGGTCTATCTTCTGAAAAATAGTTTGCAAGCTTGCGACAACACATTGACCAGTGGTAGTCAACTGTAATCAATTACATGGTCTTTTGTTTAAATAATGCCTATTCACTGCGAGAAAAAAATTGACAAATCATGGTAATATGAACTTTACAAATGTATGTATCTTGGGAAAAGCAGTTTTCAAGCTCGGGTCTACATAATTGAAAGGAGATGGTCAACCGTATTCTAAACCATGATCATTTGTGTATCATGTATTCAAACGTTGCAATAAAACTTGGAAAGCTTATTCATATTCACATCAAATAACTTGGTCTATCTTTTCAAGCTCGCGACTATATGATTGAAAGATGGTGGTCAACCGTATTCAAATACATGATCTTTTGTTTAGCATGTATTCAAACATTGCAATAAAAAAAATTGGAAAGATTATATATGGTGGCATTTAAGAAACTGGTCAATATTGTGAAAAATAGTGTTTAAGTTTGTGAGTACATAACTGAAAGGTAATTACAAATGGGTTTACAAATGGGTTTATCTAATGAATAACAAAATTCAAGCTCAGGAACTCATAAAAGTTAATAAAACTATCCAAAAAATGGTTTGTCACCACTATTTGTCACATTCAAAACCTTGGTCTTTCGTTTGAAAAATAGGTTGCAAGCTTGCAACATCATAACTGACTAGTGGTAGTCAACTGTAATCAATGACAAGGTCTTTTGTTTAAATAATATTCATTCACTGCGAGCTCATATTTGACAAATCATGGTAATATGAATTTTACAAATGTTTTAAAAATTTTAAAAAATCACATTAATAATTCGGTCTATCTTTTGAAAAACAGTTATCAAGCTCGCGATTACATAATTGAAAGATGATGGCTTACCGTATTCAAATACACGATCTTTAGTGTAACATGTATTGAAACATTGCGATAAACAAAATAGAAAAAATTATACATAATCGCATTTACATTGGTCTATATTTTGAAAAAAAGGTGCTCGAGCTTGTGTCGCAGACCAGCTCAGTCGGCATGTGGGTTTAAAGGACGACACAAGATACGACAGAATCGTGTATATATGACTCCATTCTTAACTGGAATGTACAAGTTCAGATACATGTACGTTTCCTGACAATACAGTTTAAAAGTAATTACGAAGAAATATATGCGAAACAATCGAAAATACAAGATAAAAGACAATTATATGAATATATATAAACAATTCACGGTTTTCTGAAGCATGTCAAAATGGCGATGTTTATCTTTTCAAATAAATTACGGAAGTGATTGCGATTGGTTATCGATCTAGTGCTGAAAAAGGTTAATGAGGTTAAAAAGGTTAGAAAGTTCAGTTACAAAAATAAGGAATGGTTAAAGGGAGAAAACTCAATTACGCTACACTTATCGTAATTGCGACAGCACTACGATACCTATTTGCTACCCTACAGTACGTGAATATTACAAGTAAATTATCAAGGGTAATTCATTATATAGAACAAAGACGTTTTCAATGTGCTTTATTGTTTTATTAAATTGCTAAAACCTGAAATGGGAGAACGTGTGTTATATTTAAATATAAATATTATACACCCTATGACATATTCCCCCCGAAAAGGAAATGGCGTCCCGATATTCTTGTATGCCACAAAATCTAATTAAAGAAAACGAAAACATATATATATTAGTATGTCATAATACCAAATATAAATACAATGCAGACTGTCAAGATATCAATTTATCTAATAATCGATAAAAAAAAAAAAAATCTGAAATAGACCACACAAAAATTAGTGTAAATAATGGTATACACCGAATCTGAAATGAAACCAGACTAAAAGAAACTATAAGGACGTATCCTTTAGGTCGTTATAACATATCCACCAGAACATAAGCTATGACGAGAAAGGAATAATATTGACCTATAAAGAACATTTTTGAAGAGTTTGCCAGAGGTAAGTATCTATCTACTCTTCTATCTTATCTAGATATATGAATTCCATATTCCAATTCTCATTCGTCGCCGTAAGCTGAAATAAAACAATATAAATGAGGTAAGTACATGTACATATCAATGATAAAAATTTTTTTGTAAAATTCATCTTTTTCTGGGCCACATAAGGTAAGTATTCTCTTTAAAAAAAATATCTCCTTGCATGACCTACATAACCCTGTCGCCGGAGCTTTGCCACTTCGGTTGACATCTTCGGCGATTTGGTCGTACATGGTCTTTTTCCTGCTTTTGATGAATCTTTCCTCCAGACGTTACTTCATTGTTCCGCTCTTTATCAATATCGTCTACTTGAACAGATGCTAATGGTAGATATAGATTTCTATGTACTGTTCTTGATTTCCTCGAATTGTTCTTCTTTATTTTGTAAACTGGGATTTCTGAATTCGGCTGATTGATAATAACGTATGGCTCCGATTCCCATTTATCGGCGTTCTTATTTTTGCCTCTGATGGTAACATTCCTGGCCAATACTTTATCTCCCTTATGTAATATTGCTGCTTTAGCTTTTAGATCGTAGCGATTTTTATTCAAAGAAGCTGTGGATTTTGATGCTTGCTTTGCTTTTGAGTATGCATATGATAGTCTATCTCGTAAGAAATAGTACAAGAGGGGCTGTAGACGGCTGTGATTTCCTCGCAATACAACGCTGACAATTGCGAACTTTGTTCTCAATAAAATGATCCATTCCGGGCCAACAGAAACGTTGCTTGAAAAGGGATGTTGTTCTGTCCCGGCCCTGGTGACCTAAATCATCATGGAGGGCTTTGAAGACATCTCCTCGGACGGACTGTGGAAGTATGAGCTGTTTACATTTTTGGTCTTTAAATTGTCCTTGTCTAAATAAAACGCCATCTCTCAGTTCAAGATTGTCCACTTACTAATAATATGTGTGATATTAGATAAGTAGCTATAAATGTCACACAAAGAAAATAGTTTTAAATATGTGTTACACTATAAATATATAATTACATATTTCTCTTTTTTTCAGTTCAGCATGACTATGCACAGTCCAGTCTCCTCAGAAGTTGGGTTGATCAATAGAAGAAATTCTCCTTCAGATTACTTCAGGGTTGGATGCATAATAGATCTATATATATGAAGATGCGCATATATTGATGTATGTTAAGGCCTTATAAAAATTTAAAATGAGTGCACTCACGAAATCTTCACTGATAAGATGAATATATTGCCAGGCGGTGATGAGACGATCCCAAGGTACCGTTGCTCCTGAATGCTCCAAATACTATCTATGGATCTTGGTTAGGTTGAAAACGTTGGGCGCCACTGTCGCAGACCAGCTCATCGGCATGTGGGTTTAAAGGACGACACAAGATACGACAGAATCGTGTTTATATGACTCCATTCTTCCCTGAAATGTACAAGTTCAGATACATGTACATTTCCTGACAATACAGTTTAAAAGTAATTACGAAGAAATATATACGAAACAATCGAAAATACAAGATAAAAGACAACAATACAACAATAGATTACACAAGATTATTATCTGTATTTATATATATAAATATATAAACAATTCACGGTTTTCTGAAGCATGTCAAAATGGCAATGTTTATCTTTTCAAATAAATTACGGAAGTGATTGCGATTGGTTATCGATCTAGTGCTGAAAAAGGTTAATGAGGTTAAAAAGGTTAGAAAGTTCAGTTACAAAAATAAGGAATGGTTAAAGGGAGAAAACTCAATTACGCTACACTTATCTTAATTGCGACAGCACTACGATACCTATTTGCTACTCTACAGTACGTGAATATTACAAGTAAATTATCAAGGGTAATTCATTATATAGAACAAAGACGTTTTCAATGTGCTTTATTGTTTTATCAAATTGCTAAAACCTGACATGGGATAACGTGTGTTATATTTAAATATAAATATTATACACCTTATGACTCTTGCGACAACATAACTGACCAGTGGTAGTCAACTGTAATAAATGACATGGTCTTTTGTTTAAATAATGTTCATTCACTGCAAGCAAATATTTGAGAAATCAAGGTAATACATGTATGAATTTTATAAAAGTGTTATCTTTTGAAAAGCAATTTTTAAGCCCGCGACTACATAATTGAAAGGTGATGGTCAAATATATTTTAAAACATATTCATTTGTGTATCACGTATTCAAACATCTCGATAAAAACTTGGAAAGCTTATACATATTCACATCAAATAACTTGGTCTATCTTAAGAAGAAGAGTTTTTAAGCTCTCGACTACATAATTGAAAGATGGTGAAAAACAGCTTTCAAGCTCGCGACAACAGGCCAATGGATGTATAGTTGTGCCAGGAAAACTGATAACATTCCTCTTGAAGGGTATCGATAAATAGGATGTAGTCTGATAGATAGGATGTAGTCTGTTGACACATCCTTTAGAATTAATTTTATTTCAAATAGCATAAGTAAGCTTTTTTTAAACAAGAAGCCAGAGAGATGTGGAACTTGGAACTTTCAGCATGATGATAGAAACTCGTCTGTCAATTATTTGTTGGAGCGCGAAAGCAAGGGACACATGTCACGAGCTATCGCTTAGGGTATGCACAAGCATTTGGTTAAGACAATTTCATATTACTGAAAAAATGAGGGGATATTTTGTGAAGATGTCAAACGGGCATTAGATGACTATCAAATGCAGATTGTTGATTGTTTTAATTCCCATCTAAAGCGGGGGACGGACAAAAACCCCTTAGAAAGTAAGCCCACTGTTTTTGTTTTTTTTGTTTGTGTGTGTGTGTGTGTGGTTTTTTTTTTGTTTTTTTTTTGTTTTGTTTTGGCAAGGTAGACAAAAGTCCGCCTGTGAAATAAAATGGTTCAGAAAAGTTAATGCATTTTGGAGATAAAAAAGAGAAGTTTAAAAAGTTTAAACTTTATTTATTTTACATCATTTACGAAACAAGTTCTCACAACTTATTCACTCTCGATGGCTCTGATTGTCACACATGTGGTCATTATTGTGGGAGGAAACCGGTGTCATGGGCTGAGATTACCACCAGGCTGAAGCTTCCGTGTCTATTGTGCGCATGC
This sequence comes from Solen grandis, assembly GCA_021229015.1. Lineage (NCBI taxonomy): Eukaryota > Metazoa > Mollusca > Bivalvia > Adapedonta > Solenidae > Solen > Solen grandis. The sequence goes on from CM037787.1 coordinate 40,272,571, forward strand.
GCCAGATACATGTAGCTATATTGGACTGAAGTTCTCTGATATGGGCGGTATATTCGAATTTCCATGTACTTCTATCGTTAAGATAAAGTCCTGTATTGTCTACACATTTGATATACGTAGGTATCACATACATTTACGACATAAATGTCTTCAAATAGAATAGATAATTTTCTTGGATAAGGTTGATTTGGAACAGATATAGCCAAAATTTCAGATGTTAGAGAAAAATTATAAAATTAAATAAGTATAGATCTACGTACAATCTTGTGTCAGGTAAGGTACATATCTTTTAACAATTAAAATAAATTCAAGATTCTTGTGATCCTTAATATAAATCAAAATATTATTTAACTAATTCACCCTTCATCTATATAAACAAAGAGAAAGAAAAGGAGAAATGATTGGTAAAAAAACATATCTCTTTTTAGTAACAGTCCCGATATATTAATTTGCAGTATTTGCTCCTTATTACTAAGAAGAATTGCAAACGAAAGAAAAAATCTAGAAATATATGGTTGAGATGGAAAGACTGGCCTGATGGATACATCAGTCTGGTATTTCCACCTGGGCGAAAAATTAAGATAAACTAACTGGACTCTTAAAACTCTTAATTTAACTTAAAGTTGTCTTAAGTTAAGAATATTTAAGTTTTCATAACAGACGATCGGTGTTGTCAATTAATGAATCTCCCATTATTTGTATTGAGGACATATTTATACCCAGAACTCTTTGATTATGGCATTTAAATTGCCAATATCAAAGCGTTATGGACCGATACAGATTATATCGACCTATCGATTGATCGAGGATAACTACTGGTTTGCCGTTAAGTTTAGAACACCACTTTATTGACATGGATAGTATTCAAAGGCGGGTAACTAGCGTGTCTCATGAATATGTAACTGCATCATACGTGTTTAGTGAGATCAGCGTGGATAATTCAGATAAGCCTTTCTTGCACAGTGACTAGAGTGTTCGTCTCGTAATCGGGGGGTTGTGGGTTCGATACCTGGCCGCGACATACCAAAGACGATAAAATGACACCGGAATATTTCTCCCTTGCTTAGTATTTGAGGAATATATTATGTAAAGGTTGTTCCAGAATTGGATGGCTTGGTATCTGTATAATGTGACTGGGAAAGTTATCATGCCACAATATACCACAGTGAGGTAGCACTTTAACTACCCCAAGGGACAATGTCCCCAGATCACTGAACTAATGTCAATAAGATATGACAAGCAGCCCTATCCCACATAAAAACAAAGCAAAACAAACAAACAAACGTCTGACAGATAATTTTGCCGTGTTGCCTTAAAAATCCATAAATCAATTTGAAACATATTTCTAAGTCCAAGAGTCATAACTCCGTCTAAAAATGGCATCTGTATGTAAAATACGAAATCGAAACAGTTCCTCGACATAATGCAACTACATACCAAAGTTAATTTGAGTATTCCCAATCATGTATTTTCAAAGACCGCAAAACTGTTGTTTTTCCGAACTGGTTAAAAATGTATACACTGGCGGAGGGTATAAAATTAACCAATAAGAAAGACTGACATATATTGAATAGTCTATAGTTCTATTATTAGAGTTATTGTCTTATAAAAGTATCATAGTAAAGAAGACGATGCCATTAACCGAGATCAGGTTATTTTAAGTGTACCCACTGTACAACATGTGTATATAACGTCCGCCCTCTTGGCTGTATCAAGTAAACACATCAAATTAAAACAATGGCCGCTATTGTAAGTGTTAAATTTTAAGTGACACAGCATATTTGCCCTTTGTATTACTCACGTGGGGTTTGATCACGAAACATTTTGCAGCTGATGTGTCAGAATGACACTAAGTTTATTTGTGGTTAATACTCAAATATGGAAACGGTGCTTTTGGAATTAAATTCAAACTGGTATAATTACGTTTTGTGTTCAATATCGCATTTAAAGTGAGTTTCTGAAATTCTTGCACTCTACGTAAGTACATTTGAATACTTCTCTTTACTATCCATATCATCTGTATATAACCTGACTTTTGCGTTGATATAATCATTTATTTGATTCGATCGACTACCTTAATTTAAGGTGTTTTTGTAATAACATAAAAAATGAACAAATATGTTTTGAGAATGTAATATACAAAGACGCCGATTTTAGAATTAAGCTATTGTTTATTTTACATTGATTGAAAACTTCTTAAAACTTAAATACATATGTACATTTTGTAAATCAGTCTCGATAGCTATGGTGGGTAGAAATAGTTCTGGGTCAAATTCATAAAATCAAAAACAACAGCAAAGTGGAATATGATAGCAAAAGTTTTTCTCGATCAATACAGTGCAAAATTATCAGATATTTAATATGAATTTGGATTAATTACAATCGCTTTCTATTATAATATCAAACTGTCTGCTTTTTACCAAAACCTGATTGGATTCGAAAAATATCTCTCATCCAAAGAAAACTGTGATTTATTGTTATACACTACGAAAACAAATTATTCAAGGAAACAAATAACAAATGCCTTTTATCTAAGAATTGGTGAATTCTGGTTTTATATCGATGACATAATTTTAAAAAAAAAAAATACTGGTGAAATTCACCGTTTTCGAAGGTAAACGCAATAAAAACAAACAGCTATTCCGAAAGAATGGACAGCTCATCTTCACTCAACACACCGTTAACATCAAAGTAAAAACGATATGTCAGGACGTTAAACTTTTTACTTGAAAGAACTCACAAATAAAGAATATGCCAAATATATTGTAAATCGGTTTGGATCGTACATTAACACATGGAAGATCGTTTTAAAAAATCGATAAATTGGCGATCGTGGAATTTTATTTTGCGCTCAAACATTTCAAACACAAGCTAGTACATAACATCTTGGTAATTCAAAATCTATATAAAGAAAAAAAGAATAAACATTTCTTTTTTTTTTTTTTATAAATTCTTAATAGAATTTAAAGTCAATTGTTCATTCATTTAAAGACTTCAAAAAATTTTTAACGTTTTTATTGTATAATTAACCATACGTCAATACAATGTTAGTATTTTTGTAATGTATATGTTATTCTTTGTATCATTTTTTTTTTGGGGGGGGGGGGGGGGACGGATTACCAATTGGTGATTCCAAAAGGAAAACATGTACTGGTATAGCTCCCTTGTTTCGCGCTTATATGCGCTCAGCGTATAAGGATAGATCAAGGACTGATTGGTCGGGTGTCAGGATAATGTGACCGGGTATGGTATCATGCAAAATGCCTACGGTGTGATACTGTAGTGTGGCAGCACTACATCCGTCTAAAGTAGACATAGTCTCCAGATGACTGAACTACTGTTGGTGGGACGTTAAACCCAATAAACAAGCATAACTAGGTTGGCGACGTATGTGATTCAGATGTATAGATATAGAACGGAAGAAAATCGAGAGAGAGAGGGGGGGGGGGGGGGATGCCTTGAGTGCAACGAAGAAGAAGAAAAAAATTCCGAATGACTAATTTGATCATTCAACGCCTTAAAAGTTAATACTTTCTATTAATTTGTCCATATTTCCAACGTGATATATATGTATGCTAAACTTAATCAAGATCCCAAATCGAATATGCGATAAAAATGCTTATCAATGGTAGTTTTTCTTTTAATACCCATGATGCAAAAGTTACGCTCGTATGAAATTAAGTCATTGAAAGAGGAGATATTGATTATTTTCTCGTATTTTTTATGCACGTGGTAACCCTATCATGTTATAATTGATAATAAAAAGTTAATAATTAATTTCTTGCTCTGCAATAACTTAGGTAAAAGCAATCCTGATCATCATCGATTTTAGTTTCTGGGAAATCTATACGGTGTTAAATCTGTTGCTTTTTATAGAGTCTATATATGTTAAACATTTTATGGGGCTTCTGTAACCGAGTGGTTATAGTAGCTGACTCTGCTGTGAGTTAGTTTTAATCTAAATATTTATACCCAGTATATGAAGTATTAGTACTGTTATGATAATAACAACAAAATCAATATCATTAATTATTTCATTTTTTTATCATTATTATTTTATTATGATCATTATCACCAGCACCATTATTGTTGTTTTCATTATTATATTTATTATTTATTACTATTATTTCTACTACTACTATTGTTGTTATTGTTATCACTTTTCATTGTCACTTTTCTTCGCTTACTTATTATTTACAAACGATTTCAACATTAAGGAGTTACCCGAAACCTAAATTCATCCCGATTTCCAAACTTAACAGGGAAAAAATATGCACCAACCCGAGTGCACGGCAAAAACAAATGACCGTAAAAACTGTAGTCTTGATTCCACAATGTCCGGGTAATCGTTTCCAGTGTTTGATTTCCATAATTGATCACATAAATATCTAGCGTCAACACGACTCAACTATTGACACGCTCCAACATTAATCTATCGCCGGTTTGACTTGGCTATCACTTATCTGTATAGAGCGGTTTGGCATTAACACCAGATAATAAATTATTAACCAACCCGACCTGCCCGGTGCATTGTGGGTAATAAACATGTTTTTCATCTTGGGTTTATTTATGCACATGGAACAGATAGCGAAGAAATCCTTTGAGAGGTATTGTCACTTTTATAAGATTTATCCATTTTTTTTCACCACTTTTGTCATTTTTTTCTTTATTTGGTTACTATTATAGTTATAAGTATACTCGTGTTGCTGTTATTGTGTTCTGTCTAATGACATTATTATTACACGTATTCTTTTTCCCCTATATTTCTTTTCGACATCATCAAATGTATTCGAGTGTTTTTAGCTTTATTTCATTTATTTAATTATTAAGAATCATTTTCTACTTTAATTTAAATTCATACGGATATTTAATGCATTCATCGCACTTATAAACTTATCGGTTCCATACAAATTCATTCTCAATTTTGATATCCAAAATTAGATTTAAACCTTCTTTTATTTGCATCATATGTGGACAGTTTTCTAATAGTAATGTGTACATGCATATCATTAACGGAATTGAGGAAACAAGTTGTCTCTGGAAAGATATAGTGTCTGAATTACATGGGAATAGGGGAGGGGGGATGTTACAATATGCCCGTGTACCCAGTTAACAAACAAGTTAATTCTATTGTTGTCAGAGAAGGTAAACCTCTACTTAATGATTTTCACGCAAGTTGTCTTTCTTTAAAAGACGTATGTTAGATTGTGTACTCTCCCTCTCTCTCTCTCTCAGAGGCACGCACTAACATCCACCGGAATAAAAAAAAATCCGATTTTTTAGAAATCAGATTAAGTGTATTGATGACATATCTTCACAGGCATATCTATAGAATGACAATATTCTCGCAATAAGCGATTAAAAAGATTAACTCTCGGAAATCTTGCCATTACGTCATTAATCCGATTATGACATCATAAAGATTTGATATTCTTCTCCAGTAATGTAATATGAGTCACATGACCACCCGCGAAAACTAGTTCCTTTTAATTGTACACAGTCAAGTATTATCATTTAGTGATTTGTCAGCCATATCAATACTGCTTGTGTTTACATTTGCTTTCCTTGTCATTCCAGACAGTTTGCCGCAGGACAACTATAATGTGACAAATTCAAATTAAACAAAGGATGAAATCTCTCGATGTTTATATTACGGGATTACTTAGATGTGCCGGGCTCATGGTAAACGATTTGACTGTAGGTAGATGAGGGTGAATTGGTGATATTAATGAAATAAAAACAAAAAGCAGCAAAAGGACGGATTACATACGTGAATATCACCAATCTGTAATTGCTATTCGTGAAAATTAGTTCTGCAGGAGTGTCATAATGCTTTAACACTTGCTTATATAATGATGGAAGAATGGAACTACTGGGAGCTCATTTTTTCGCTGACATTTAATACCGTTGAATCTGGATTAAAGTAAATTTCGTGGTAACATTTATTCACGGATTCATTTTATAGAAAACATGAGGTCTCCTAAATAAGCTGGGGTCAATATTTGTGAAGAAATAAGTCAACGAAAATTAGTCCCGCGAGGATGTTAACGATTATATAGTTTCATGCAGGGAGTGGATGAATATATGCATTTAGTTAATCATACTTTATAATTTATCAACCGTATCTCCTCTGCGCTAAAAGCGATCTATAGAACAGAGAAAATGCTAATGTACTGCCTCAATAATTGAATTTATCATATATAACGTTTTAAGCAACCAAAACCATGAGTTGGTACGCGCAAATGTTTAAAAGCCAGGAGGCTGCAAAGGAGAGGAACCGACGGGACCAACGCCGCATGGACGAAGACAGACATGGTCCGTTGTTCGTGGCTCAATACCACCTAGCGGAGATTGACAAGGAACGAAAAATGATCGAAAAAGAACTGGAACGAATCCGGAAAGGCATTCATAAGCAGCCTCGGCTCGAACATCAGGTGCAGATGAAACCCACGGGCAAGAAAAAGCACGTGCTCAGTATTGTGTCGCCCAGGGAACGAGAACGAGAAATAAGATCATCCATTTCACCGGAATATTCAAAAGACGAGAACCAACTGTACGATACAATTTTGTTTCTCCAAAACAACCCATCGGCTCTCGTGCCAATATTGACTGCGCATGCGCAAAGTGATGCCTTTTTAGAAACCTTGGAAAGAATATCACCACAACTTTGTTCAGAAAATCCAGCTCCATTCGTGCCTAAGTACATTAAAGATCACCAGTCAAGGACCGATAAAGAAGTTCTTGTTAGTAAATACACGGAACTTCTAAACAAACAGTCTTATTTGCTACGGAAGACCAGTCCGCCGCTAGTCCGACGTGACAGTCCATTCCTTCGACGTGAGAGTCCGTTGGCTCACAGGGATAGCCCGTTACCAGAGCAACATATACCCGAGGAGAAGGACACGGGTAACGTTAATGTGTACCCTATATCTGACACCGATGATGCTATGGACAGCGGCAAAAAGGTAAGTTAAAGAGTTCATTTATTCTCAATTTGCTAAAATCATAAGGTTAGAACATGCCAACCGAAAAATACTCCTCACGTAAAGAATACGAAGTACTCGGGAAGGGAGTCGAACTCATGGGTGTATAGTCTTACCATTAGTCCAACAGATAAAATATCCTTTAGGCTGTTATGTATAATTTAAGAACATATTAAAACATAAAGAAGCGATCCTCGAAATTTATTAAACTGCACGTTTAAGCCTGGCCATCAGTTCTCGAGAAATACTTAAGTACACAATCATCATTTGATTTCTTTTGGGTATATGGATAGCGCAGCTGTAACGTGTTTCACTTCTCACCGATGCATATCGAGTTCGATTCTTGGTCACATGCGTAAGAAGTAGTATCCATACGTCTAGATACGTGGATCTTCCGGATAATCCGGTTTCCTCTAATGATGATGACGTCATACGCCATAATAGACCATTTCGCCTGGGGTTCGGCAATACTCGGTATGACTCGTTAGTTTAAACTGACCAGTACATGACTGGGGAGAAAAAATCTCAAGATAATCTCAAATGTATGTTTATTTACCCATTGAATTATGTGTGGAACTATACACCATCATGTAGATTAGGTGTTCGGGGAGTAATCGTTGATTACGTAAGTTTACGTCTCATTTCAGAGTGAAAAGATTTAATTTCGCAATCGATCTTAAACGTTTTTGATACTTTATTGAATATTTGTTAAATTATTTTGAATATGATATGATATCAGTCGAATATGGTCATTAAGTTGTTACCAAATATGCTGCTTTGAAATACAGATTGATTTTATTAATGCTGAAAAGATAAAACGTAGACGAGTATGTAATCGATTGTGTCCAATTTGAAACATGTTTTATTTAACATGTTATTAACGAGAATCCGCACGAATTGATTTTGCAGCATTATTATTCATTTTGATTAATTAATGCAAATTTTAAAGTTATATTTGATGCAAATATACATTTCATTATCTAGATATGCAAATATTTTAGATGACATCTTAAACATTGTAATAACTTTGATATTATCCCGTTAGTATCGATTTACCAAAGCCATGAATTAGCCGTTAGTATGGAAATTATATTCTAATTAATTCAAAGTTCATGTATATCATTGCTGAATAGGTTACGAATGTGTTAACGTGACTACAGACGGGGCGTCGATATATTCAGAGTATTCAAAGCATTTTTACATAATCGACTTTGGACGTTCTCGGATTTTGCCGGTTAAAGTTATGATTAAATCAATTGTGGGCCAGAGATAATGTAAATAGTTGCGGATGAGTTGGTTGTGGGTTCGAATCCCCGTGAAGTGCAGAATTATACGATGACCTTGCCGGGCGAAAAGTACTGATCCATCTCAGAAATTGTTGAGAGAGATTAGTTTGCTGTTTGAACTTGATGATGTAAAATTAAACAATTTTTAAAAGAAACTTTGGGTATTGGTGTATATAAAAGTTAAGCCGTATACGATCTGATGCAAATGGACAGGAGATAATATGGATTTCATCTAATCTAATTCATGAAAAGTAGTTGTTCTCACTTATTGGCGATAGAAATTTAAACTTTCCTGATTGGGTTAAACAACAGCAACAACAAACCTTTATATTACCTATCCAAGAAAATTATTTTCATTTTATCACTTGATCAAGTTTTTTTGTTTTTTTTAAAAAAAAAAGGAAAATGCAGCCGGAATTGTTCAGTTTATATCTTTCATTAAACTTTGAATCGTTTATTGAACCAAGAAATCACAATCAGCGCAATAATACAATTCCCTGTGGACGAACTAGTTAGAGCGCCAGGACGTGGGCTCAAGCCCCGGTCGTGACAATTAAAAATTTATAAAATACTGATATCTTCCTTTCATTGACGCACTACGTAAAATGGGGCTGCAGGAGTCGTTAGCCCGGTATATATCCTATCAAACAATTTGTGTGATATTGCAGTGAGGCAGCACTGTGTTATGGTTCATGCTGACTCAGTATTACTTTTGGTAGGACGTTAAACCCAACTAAAGAATGAAGCAACCATATTGCCGCCACTAGCCGAATTTATATATTCATTCATTTATTTTAAGATAGATTTATAATGATGATTTACGGAATCATTTGATTGAAGAACTAAAGCGACAGGAAAAGTTAACATTATTATTACCACCGGCAAAAGAAAGATAAATGTGATTTAAAATAAATGTTCTTCTCTTTGGGTTATCTCCCCGTAAACTTTTCCGTTTCATACACAGTGCCCGATAGGCCATCCACCCTAAAGCAGGAGGTCAAGGGCACGACCCCAGCACGCAAATCATCATTCATTGAAATTCATTTTTGTGTCACACATAGGGATCACTTTAACGTCGTCTGTCTGTCTGTCCGTCTGTTTGCCACAGTGTCTAGCACACTGTTTCCCGTCAAGTGACATTGCAGACGCGTGTGTTCCAGTGAACGCTGTGGTATCATAGCATATGGTTAATGTCGGACTTGCTTCAGGACTGGTATTGGAATGATATGCACGAATATGTATAATACCACAACCCTGTACGTATTACTACAGCATGACATGTTTTAAGTTTCCTTAGTACTTTTTAAGCCCTTCTTACTCTACATAAGTCATAAATTTAAGGACGACTCTTCCAACATGCGCTTTGGGATTCCTCGATCTCCGTGCCTGTATGAAAAAAAAAAAAAAAAAAAAAAAAAAAAAAACATCGGCGCCATAAAAAACAAAAACCAAATGGTCGGTAAATAAAAACAGCAATGTTCGAATTATTTCTTCGTGTAAAACGTATTTGAAATACACGTAAAAAATCAACATGTTTACACCCTGATCATAGTTAGGTACCTAGAAGAGACTTATCCCGTTACTCTCCATACATCTGGTCGATTTGGTGAAGCGTCATAGACAGTCGTGGGTATCCTACGATGCACTCAGATCAAAATATTGAAAACTAGTGATTAACACGATTTTAGTGTTATATGTGAAACCGATTCACTGATGGGTCACTCACTTATCCATTATTATGATAAAAAAATACCTGCAGAATATGTATCACATGACCGACTGAATAACAAAAAAAAAAAAATCCTTAGTGGTGGTTCGAACTCAAAGTGCATACAGTCAAGTGGATATTATAACCGACCTACAGCAAGTCGGCTGGTGGTTTTAACACGTGAACATTCCAAGTAAAACAGACATAGTAAAGTGTTCACGAAAATATTCAAAACGCTGAAGGCACTAGAGTCGTATGCGTATTTTTACGGACTTTTACCAATCCGCTGCGCTTTTTATACTCAATTGTATCTAACCCGTCATTTGCCGGGTGCTTGTATCACATGTCCACTGCGGTAATAATGCAAAAGTTTTTTTGCAAAGCCAAAGTCATGAAGTGGAATGTCAGTAGGTTTCGGTTATTTTATGGCGTTAACCACTGAGGTATCTAAGGCCGATAACTTGGTATGATAATCAGCATGTTTCCAACCTTTTTATGTTTGTTTGTTGGGTTTAACGTCCCACTGACAGTATTACAGTCATTTGGAGACGATGTCTACTTGAGATAGATATAGTGATGCCACACTGCAGTATCACGCCGTAGACATGTGGCATGATAACACACCCGGCCACATTATCCTGACACCGGGCTAACCAGTCCTGCAACTACCATTATATGCTGAGCGCCAAGCAAGGGAGCTATGACAGTACCATTTTTCACGACTTTGGTATGTCGCGGCCGGGGATCGAACCCACGACATTTCGCTCCCGAGGCGGACGCTCTAACCACTCGGCCACCGGGGTCGGTTCAAGCTTTTTACATCAGATACCTCCTTGGATTTTTGTAATACAATCCAATCTTGGTTATTCGAAATGACTAGAGCCAGCTTTTAATTTCGAATAAGGCGTGTGTTTGTACAACCAAAATCAAGATTGTTGTTAGTATATGTATTGGTATCTTCATGCATAAATAAATAGCATAATCAAAACAAATGTTGTATATGTCTAATTAGAGTAACGAGCTAGACAAATAACACACACGAATAGCAGATGTTACCGTCTTTTCGAAAAGTTTTTTTTTTGTTTTTTTTATCACTCAACTAGCATGGAATCAGTTACCCGTCTGATGTCAGTTATGATCGGTCTTCATTTCACCATAAATGAATATCAATGACGTATAAAATCATTTATAATCACCTTTAAATTAAAAAGAACACACATCGAATGAATTAACGGTAAAACCCATTATAAACGTTTCCTCACCCATATACTTGTATTATAATACGTTTCAACCTGTTCATCATTTGTTTTCAAAATGGTACAAGCAAGGCGAATTCGACAAAAAGTTGTGAAAAGCCATAGAAAACTATTGTCACGGGCAATAATCTAATTCGGAAGAGGTCGTATTTTCGTATATCACATATTCGAATTTTCCAGGTAGTTTTTACATAGAAATAAGAAGCACTGTAGTATTTCGGATAAAGCCAGGTTTACGGAGTAATCGAGGTTCGACTGTACCATAAGATGATCGGAACTTGTATAATTATTATCCAAAATAATGGTATGAGCCTCTTTGCAAAAATCACGTGATCAAAACAAACTATTCATCGCATGGTAAATGCGCACATAAAGCGATAAAGTTACGCAACATCAAAGAGAAATTATTTCTTTTGTGCTTTCACGTCACAGACAATTATTGTTTCTTTAAATAATTATTTTTGACACAAAATTGATTTTCGACACTTTTTCTTAATCTAGCATACTTGTGTTGTAGAGTTATGTTCAGCCGTTTGAAAACGGGATGCAAATCGGTTTTCAAGGTAGAAACGCGAATGCTCGGGAAGTGACTGACGTCACACACAACAAAAAAATTGTATACTTACATATGTAAGAACGAACTCAAACTATGCCCATTTTTTTTTCTTTTCGAAAATGGACACTGGACTCGAACCTCCAACAGTTTGACGCTGAGTCAGCAGCTATAGACACAAATGTCTCTTACTAATGATCTAAATATTTAAATAACTATCAAAGCCTATATATTATCAGGTGTTCTATGAATATATTCATCTCTAGATGTACTTTAATGGATCCACTCAGTGATGCAAGGCACACGGTAGTCTTAAATCATCTCATCAAATATAGACATGCTTTGAGTAAATACTCTGTGAGAAGACTCAATCTCTTCAAAGGACGTTTTTAAGCTATTTATTATAGCTCTTACCCATGATTTATTCATTAAGCTGTTTTTTATCTGCGCCTTCTTTTTTTTCTATTTATGATCCTTTCAGTTAGACAGGTATACATAATTGTCTAACACCTTAAAGAAATAGATTCATCCATTACTTTATATTTGACCGTCTTCACCTTCTCACAACAGCTTTATCGGATATTTTATAAATGTAAATATGAATGTATTAATCCGTTTTGTAGACAGGTCATGGGGCTGAATAATTTATGGATCTGACAAAGTTGATTGGCGATATAAGCAGTATTTAGGTTCAGATATTTCGACTTAAACTTTACAGTTTTTCGTCTTACAAAAATGTATACATTTAATATAACAAAGGCACGAGTAAAACATCATATCGGATGATTTTGCGATGTATAGCATCATATCGGATGATTTTGCGATGTATAACATCATATCGGATGATATTGCGATGTATATCATCATATCGATGATATGCGATGTATAGCATCATATCGGATGATATTGCGATGTATATCATCATATCGGATGATATGCGATATATAGCATCATATCGGATGATAATGCGATGTATAGCACCATATCGGATGATAATGCGATGTATAGCATCATATCGGATAATATGCGATATATAGCATCATATCGGATGATAATGCGATGTATAGCACCATATCGGATGACATGTATAGATATATAACATATACGATATATAAACTTTATGGTCCAAGATATGTGTATGCATCTAACGGAAACACGTGTTCATGTTGCAAGCCTATTGACCAGTTCACTCCAAAATGAGACGTAAATCGACGTAAATCAACGAGCGCTTCCCGAAAACCTAACTTATATGCTGGTAAATAATTTCACACTGAAATAAACATGCATTTGAGATTGTCCCCAGTCACTGATTGGTCAATTTAAATCTGCGAATTATACCGGGTACTGCGGATCCTCTGGTGAAATAGTCTATAAACTTTGTCGATTTTTTTTATTTTATAGTTTTTATGAAGTAGATGCAAATCTATGCTTGTTATTTCACCAGCATTGTGTATTGACTCCTCTATTTTCAGTCCTTATTTCTAATGGAAAAACGGGCGAGCACTTCTTGAAAAATAATATTAGAAATTGCGTAATAATGCCATGCTCAGCATCAATTGAAAGTGTATTTTATATACCGTATGGCAATCAATATGTATTGTAATGTTTAATAGTCTTATTTAAACTCGAGTCTCCTTATATTGCAGAAATGTTTTCTTTTGTAACCTAAGCTGTGTATAAATGACTTAAATCATTTATAAATGTGTATATAAACAACAAAGTATATAAACCGATGGTAGACAAACGCGTCATTCTGCAGTAATTGTTTGAACAAGCTAGGGAGACCGCGTGCTGAAATCATCAAACAGACAAATTTTATTGAATTGCATTCAGAAGCAGCAAGTGAGTTTTTATACGATCTTGGAACAATACATGTGCTCCTGTGATTTCTATTGAACTCTGGGTGTGAATATTTACACATACGTAATTGGGAGACACGCAGTTGCAAAAAGGTTACTTTCTAAAGAAATTGCGACCATAAAAATTCAAGACAGGTGCGGAGGTGATAAATTAAAATTCAAGCAGGTATATTGTAGCTATTTCTCGAACAAATTAAATAAATCTTCTTGAACTCTATTAGCATACCCCATATTTAAAATTAAAATAACTTACAGAATACAATTATCATAAAAAATGTCTTTAAAGTAAGCACAGCGCGTGTATAGATATTGTAGATATGCATGTTTCTTTGATAGTACTGCCCGTGTGCAAGGCCCTTGTTATGTCTGTTGAAATGAAATTGTGAATTGTAAATTTCATCGCCGACTTGTTACCTGCATTATTTTCATTCTTATAGTGGTTAAATAGTTATCCTGCATAGAAGCAAATGAATCTAACTGCACTTATAAAATCTGTAAGTCAGGGACCATATATAATACATATATTTTATAAAAGATCCCTGGATATAAATGTATCATTTTAATATATCAACTTTAAATGAGTAACATTTTTTATAATTATCTTTGTACTGCAAAGCGCATAACTTCCCGTATCCCATAGAACACATAAAATAGGTTATTTCTTATCTGATAGCTATGTTGGAAATTTTATCTGTATTTGTACTGTTCACATGTGGTGTTTTGTAATGTTGTTTGTTATTGATTGTACCTCATGAGCCAAAAAGCTAACCTATACTTATTTCACTGGAAAGAATAATGACGTGTGTTTGTATTGCTTACGTCACTATCGTTTGTTTTATTTATGGCTGACACACTCAATCATTTTCAGTATAGCATCGCTATTATCAAATTATAATTTGATATCGGATTTTTCCAGATTTTTATATATTTGACACTCTGGAAATTCTTTTCATTAAAAATATGGGAAATGTATCGGAAAGGCACCCACTCACTAATGGCAGAACAGTGGCAGAAAACACAAGATTATTAAGATGTGTTTAAAAAATAATTAAAAATTGATTTATTTTACGACGATTGGACAAAAGTATTACAATGATTTGACAAACATTTAATATCACTTATAAAAATATTATTGTTGTCACTGATAATGGTGTTCACGTAGTCTTTTGTATGACAGGAAACCGGTGTGAGCCTGGGTAGGCGTCATATCCCGGCGCAAAGTACTGGTCTACCCAAGGAGCAGTCGAGTATGATTGATATATTAAGCTGTAAGAATGGTAACCAAACAACGCAAAACTACAGGCGACAGAATACTATATTACAGGCAACGTCGGGCCGATATAGGCCGATTGATTGATTGATTGATTGATTGATTTTACCGTCGCTGCGACAGTATTTCAGTCATATAGTGACGTCAAGCTAATTATAGGTGGAGGAAGACGTCGAGTGTACAGAGACACCGGGTAGACCCACCGACATACCGCAAGCCAGCTGGAAGGCTTCCTCACATGAAAATCCGAATGACCCAGCCGGGATTCGAACCCACGCGGTGAGAGGCTAAATGGATGTTAAAGTCAGCCCTCTCGACATAGCCTGTGCGTGAACCACTCCCCTAATTAAACATACAGTACTGTTATAACTCAGTTATGTCTCTCATTAGAAAACTCTTCTGACAATTCCAACTGAAATACTTTTGGCATCCGTGATAGATGTAATTACGCACTTTATTGAAATTCTCTTTTGAAAAAAAAAAAAAAATATATAAATGACTTTGAAAAGGAAAGAGATTTAACACAGAGTCTTATAATAAAGCTGTCATTAAAACCTACTTCGTCTGTACCCGGACACTGTCTGATAAACTAAAACCGCGTCATGTTTTAAATGACCAAAAATCAATAATACTAGCCACACGGACCGCTGGCGTCGTAAACAGTAATTTATCAGTTTTGGGTAATTTCTCGAGGTGCCGGTACACCCAAGCAAATAGAAATCGGGCGCGTTTATAACTTTGTATCTACCATAATGGGAAATTGACTTCGGTGTTTACATGTTTACTGTCAAAGCGTGAAGCCATTGAGTAAGCTTGAAAAGAAGGATTACATCTGGCCGAGGAATGGTCGGATGTTTTATTTACTTTTATATGAAGTTACTGGGGATTTGGTTATGAATGACAATATTTCATTTGATATACATCATCTTGTGTGTTGAGAAATCCCTGCGGTCTCGGGTATCTGGAATTATTTGTGTGTTTAATGCAAGGACACATTCTAGGACCGTTTACATAGATTAAGATAATTTTAAGCAAAATACTTCAGAAAGGTAAGCGATTAATTTTAAAATGACCGTTTTGATAACGCTAGTTGCACATTTATTTTTTTTAGTTCGCATTTATCTTTAAAGCTCATACATAAATCAGGTCTATTTATCCCATATTTGGAAGAGTCTTATTTTTTAAGTTGTCTATTTTTAATTTTTATAGACAGTTACCTTAAATCATTATGCATTAGATTTACAGTATAGTTTGTTAAAATTAACATTTTCGTATGACGATAGATCTAAAAGTTTATAAAACTTTTTGCATAAACAATTTTAAGTCCTTTTTGCAGAGTAACGTGTTTTTCAGATACTGATGAGAGGGAAAAAATATTTGTTACATACAATATAGGGGTATATTTGTTAATTCACTCAAATACAGTGCAATCGCGATGTTTCGAATTGCGAATTCTCAAGCACCGTGTTCACTCGTGGTCTACGTCCTTTTCTAGCGCGGATTACATCGTCTGACACTAAAGAAACAAGACAGTTAGTAATAATTAGTAATAATAATAACACTAAAGTAAAAATAGTCTCTCTTTTCCGACCCTAGCGATTATTCTAACATGTAATATTTCCCTATCAGTCCCCAAGGAATCGCAATACTACTGTTAATTAAAAAGCCATACATGCAAAATGTGGAAAAACATTTTCAAATGTTCACTGTCACTTTATACCAGGACCCGTGTTCTCGAAAATACTGAAGTACGATCTCAGGATCATACTCACATCCCTAGAGTATCATGGGCATGGTTTAAGTCTGGGTTTGGAAATCCATTTTCATTTTCGAGAGACACGGAGCCTGATGAAGAGAAATGTCCGAAATGACAGCAAAATAATGTAAGACTTTAAACACAAGGAAACAAACTGACAAGAAGACTGTACGTCATACACAGATGTAATCACAATATAATACAACTATGTTGAATATAAATTGGAGAAACCATTTTACCATTCCAATCAGGTTTGATACCCAATAGACTGCAGCGTTTTATGTCTATTCATTGTGTATTTCTATGTCTTATGTATCCCCATTTCTTATTTTCTTTGATGTATCGTATTGTCACCTCTCTTTCATGCAGTGGTGAATAAACGCAAATGAAAATGCGTTTGGTTAGTCAATTTATAGTGTTTTTGTGGGCAATAATGTTGACATTTCTGTTTATTGGTTCTTTCAAAAGACACCTACTGTATACACAGAACAGGGAATAGGAAAGATCGCGCTTGATCTTACGTTTGATTAATATTCTATTTGTGTCTTTTAAGTATACCTATGAATGTACGAGTCTCAGACACATGTGAAACACATATACTTTTTATCTTTTTTTTATTTTCTTTCATATCTTTTATCAATTCTTCAAAGGTGTCTCATGTTTGTTTGTTTGGTGTTACGTCACCGACAATTTTTTCATAACATTGCCTATTAGGTAGGACAAAATTAATGAAAGACAAACTTATCATTTCACCCTTAATGGATAGAAATGATAGCGTTTGATATTTGTATTTTTTTTTGGTTGTTTTTTTGTTTTTTGTTTATTCCGACGCGACGTCACGTTACTTATGACGTCATGATGTCCTGACGGGTTTTATAATCTGCAATAAAAGTTGATCGAGACCATGAATTTGTTAACAAAGTAAAACTGGCCTGTGTGTCTTATCATATACTAAGTCACTTGTGATTATAAAGAAACTAGTTCTACCTACCTGAAATGAATTTCTTACTGGACATATATCACTCTAGTGTTTTTCGAATTTCAAAAATTATTATTGCAGTTGTATTGTTGGAATATTTAAGAAATAAATTTAAACTTGCGCAAAACATTGAGATGTGGCCGTTATAGCATGCTATTAAATAAAGCCAAACCAGTGAAAGCTTTGACTGTATGCAATTTTCTGTATATGAATAACTTTATAGACGTTAGTAAATATATATGACAACAGTAATAAGAAATATATATTGCCATTTTACCAGATACAAGACACCATAAAATGTTTTAACATGCAGAAAATTCAGCGAAATTTCAAGGACTGACTGGAAAAAAAAAGGATGTATACGCGAGTATCGACAAAACCGAGAGTAATATTTTCCTCTTGAAACATTTCCCTGGCAAACAGAGTAGACCCATGCCAGACTGCTCCTTTAAAACCTGTCCGATCAGGGTCTCCTCTGTTTGCTTAAACATATTGTAGCTCATATTCTATGCATAATTATGGCGGGCAAAGACAAACTGTTGGTTATATAGCATTTTAGTTCTAGTAAATTAAAATTCGTAACGGCATACTTTTGTTCATGAATATTCAGGGGCTAGTAGTTAAAGAAGTTAACTATAAATTATTATTATCATTATTTTTTATTTTATTTTATCATTATTTTTTTTAGAATATAGTTAACATAACATGAATATGTGATCCCTCAATGCCAACTGGGCCAGCCAAAACCCTTGCTAGTTTATGCAATATTACTTTCCCTATACGAATGTTTTCGATGAAACATTATAAACTCGATATTCACCTGTCACAAACAATCACCATTGCTTTGTCAGGAAAACAACCAATAACGACAACTGTAAACCGTTTCAACATTCCATTTGAAACATTAGTATGTCACAAATATATACACTAAGAGAGGCAGGGAAATCTTGTTACATGTGTATTGAAAATGTAAGAGATTTGTCGTCTGCTGAGATTTTACTCATAGATAGACGAACTGAATTACGTATTATCCGTATATAAGCCCTTGTTAGGAACCCCCGATTTGGAGATTTCATTTAATATCAATGTCTGATTAGCGAAGCGACCAGGGACAGACCTATTTTAGATCTAGGATTAAATAGAGCTACAATTTTTATACGCCCGAATGGTCGTATCATGTTATACAACAAGTCGTCTGCCTGTCCGACCGTTTGTCTGTCCATCGGTTAGCAGAACTCCTCTCACTCTACAAGAGGGATTTGGCAATTTGTCAATTTTATTTCCGGAGTTTTGGCCATAGATCACTTTTCCTTTACAGTATAGACCATTCGGCAGTACCTGGTGAAGATCGGCAGAACCCGGTGTAATTCGCTTTTTTAAATTAACCAATCAGTGACTGGGGAAAAATCTCAAATGAATGTTTATTTCCCATTTAACTAAGTGTGAAATTATACACCAGCATGTAGATTATGTGTTCGTGAAGTGCTCGTTAATTTACCTAGGTTTACGTCTCATTTCGGAGTGAAATTGTCTATTATGTGAACGCAAATCATCTTTTATTGCGGAGATTTTTTTTTCAAATTTGCTCAATATACTAACATTATATACACAATAATTATGATGGTTATGCTAACTTTGTGGAGAGTGACAGTATTTTTTACTGTACAGCATACAAGGGCTTCTACTATTGCAATATCGCCACGTTTTGCGGTGCACTTGTTTTAAAAATCCAATGAATGTCCGGACTCCATCCCACCCCCCTGGATCTGCGCAGACTTTTAATAGCATTTAGTAACCTTTAGAGGAGAATTTCATTGAAGTAGATCCGTGCTTGTCTGAGACTGGGCCAAATTTCACAATTGTGGGTTAGATTAATACAGATTATGCCCAGATGCAATCCACATGCTGACTCTCATTTAATTATCTTGATTTTTCTTTTATGACCGTGACATTGATCCTTTAAATACAACTAGGATGTGATGCGGGACGAGTGTTTTTAGGAATCAAGAATTAGTTTTTATACATAGATGACCGATAGATAAGAGCGTCCGTCCTATACCTATCGAGAGGTCGCGACATACCAAAGTCGTACAATATGGTTCTGGTATAGCTCCCTTGGCGCTCAGCATATAAGGGTAGTTTCCAGGACTGTTTGGTCCAGTGTCAGGATAATGTGACTGGGTGTAGCATCATGCCATATGTGAGCGGCGTAATACTGCATGCGAACTCAGTGGTCATCGCGTGCGCACGCGATATTTATCTAGTTCGCACGCAGTATCCATCGCGTTCGCATTGCGTGCACACGCGATATAAAATACCTTCCATGTCCCATTTATGTCACCGTAGATTTCCGATGCTATTTCTCATACTTTCTTCATCACACAGGGCATGATTGTCAACAGCAACAAACTGTCAATGTCATCAGTATACCAGTATTGACGCTCCATTGTATTTCACTTTTGTATGTTATCATTTAATTTCTCCGCCATGACTAAGGTCTTTATCGATCACTAATCGGTAATTGAACTTGTCCGTATTCTGGTTAGCTTGTGTTCGGTATCCTTTATATGGATCTCACTTTATCGCAATTCAAGAAACGTCCAAATTGAATTCCAGCCCAGGTGTAATTTCAATTACCATATTCGTGCCAAATATTTATTTTGTAGATTGCGATGTTTAATTGTTTATACCGTTATTATGATAACTCAATAACTGGTAAAAGACCGTGTAATGTTTTCAGTTCTAAACATAACTCAATAAGTAATGAAAAATACCGTCTTAAGTGGTCAGTTCGAACATTAATTCAATATATTCTGGGTACAGTTCGATGAGTACAATTTATCCCATATTCATTTCTTCATTTAGAATAGTTTAGTAGGTAACATATGAGTGTATATTCCATATATCTTTAAGTGCATGTAAAGTTCTAAAAGTTCACTGAATGGTAGATAATCTTTATTATATGCGTATCGTAAGGAATAAAATATTGTTACGTATGATTGTGTGTTTGTTTGAACGTCCCGCCAGCCATTATGAGACAATGTCTACTTGAGACAGATATAGTGCTGCCACACTGCAGTATCACGCCGTAGACATGTGGCATGATACCACACCCGGTCACATTATCCTGACACTGGGCTTACCAGTCTTGGAACAACCTCTAGCCGCTGAACGCCAATTAAGGAAGCTATATTAGTACCATTTTTTTACGACTTTGTTGTGTCGCGGCCGGGGATCGAACCCACGACATTTCGCTCCCGAGGCGGACGCTCTAACCACTCGGCCACCGGGGACGGTACGTATACATGTACTGTCGTATCAGTGGATGAAAGAAAATAGATTTTAACCCTCGAGGTGATATACAGATTGATTTAAAACAGATTAAGCGACATACAGATTCACTGTCACACAACTGATAAAATACCTAAATACTATAGTTTAAGCTTGGTTGGTTTTATTTCTACCCGAAAGTGTTACTCTCCTATTGAAAAGTGTTTTGTATAATAAATCTTAACTGGATGTAAAGGCAAGGCTTTAACCTTGCTTCAGTTTTATAACCTGTAGATTCATTTTACATGTATCACCCTATATTGATCGAAGTTAATATATTAATCCTTGAAGTGATATCGGTTTCAATATATTTTTACATGAATATATCTTTTTTGTTTGCATGTAAATCACTCTTGATAAATATTCTCTCTCTCTAAATATATATACATATGGAAATATATACGGCAATTCAATATAAATATACATTTATAAAATGCTTTTTTTTATGCTGTTATTGATGATTATGTTATCTTTTAATGCTTTTGAATGAAAATCTTATATAGAAAACAGAGCAATCATGGGGCATTTGGTGTAACCTACACGGTAGACTATCATAAAGGAACAGTATGGTTCAAGTAAACATGTTTTGAGCTGAATCGTACATCCATTTTTAGCCATAGTACTTTTTGGATCGAATAGTAACCCACCCGTTTTAGCTCACCTGAGCACTATGTGCTCACATTGAGATTTACTTTTATCACTCTGCGTCCGGCGTCCGTCGTCATGCGTCGCCCGGTCGTCGTCAACAATTTGCTTTAAACGAAATCTCCTCTGAAACCGCTGGACAGAATTAGATTGAATTTGGTAGGGATGATCCTCAGGTGAACCTCCACAAAAGTTGCTAAAATAAACTTCATCCATGTAGAACTCTGGTTGCCATGGCAACGGAAAAATATATATAAAAAAAACCCTTTAAAATCATCCCTTTCAAAACTACTGGCCAGATTTCAAAATGGTTTAGTACAGATGTTCCTTGGGTAACCCTCTATCAAGATTGTTAAAATTATTCCAATCCGTAGAAGAACATGGCTGTCATGGGCGTGGCTAATTTGCCATAAATGTATATAGTGAAAACTTTAAACGACATCTCCTCTGAAACCGCTGGACAAAATTTGAGTAAATTTGGCAGGGATGATCATTGGGTGAACCTCCACAAAAGTTGCTAAAAGAAACTTGATCTATGTTGAATTCTGGTTGCCATGGCAATTGAAAGGAAAAAAATCGAATTCTTTTAAAACATTCTCCTTCAAAACTACTGGCCAGATTTCAAAATGTTTTAGTATAGATGTTCCTTGGGTAACCCTATACTCAGGTGAGCGATACAGAGCCTCCATGGCCTTCTTGTTTATACTTTAGTAAATTGCAGTCTAAGTTGCCAAACTATGTAATCTTATTCAATAAGGAATACATGTATAGTATGTGTAGAACGTCAGCCTCGGGAGCAGGAGGTTGGTTGTTCGATCCCCGACCGCGATATACTGAAGTATTTTAAAATGGTTCTTGTAGATTTCTGCGAGGCTCTTAATATGTAAAGGTCCGGCATCAGGATAATTGACTGGTATTGTATCATGCCACATGTCTACAGCGTGATACTGCATTGTGACAGCACTATATCTGTTCGAGTAGATATAGTTTCCAAATAAATGAAATTCTATCGGTGGGAAATTAAACCCAATAAACAAAACAAATATAGTAATTTAGTCAAGTTGTATTTAATAAAAAAATGAATGTAAAATCTTCACATTTAAAAACATCTGAAGTGCTGTAACAATACACACGGTACAGCTATTTCATTACCGAGCTCGATTGCCGGCTGATAAGAACTTCCGCCCCTTGACAGAAAGGTTGTTGGAGTCCGCAGAGTCACTAATTATATATCTACTGTATAACCATAGTTCCAGGACTGGTTGCCCCGGTGATTAGGAGTTACTGTACTATCATCACACATTTTCCATGGCGTGATACCAAAGTGGCGCAACAGTTTGTAGACTAATCCCAATTATTCATATGTATGAAATATGCTCAATTGCAAAAAAAAAAAAAAAAAAAAAAAAAAAAAAATGCATGCTTTACTTTTCGTTTATTTGAATGAAGTATTTCTATCAGAAATATAATGTATATAAACTGTGTAACAGTTTAGGCTGCGAACATTTCTTTAAGATGGTCGTATTTACGAAATAAAAAATGCACCTGGTGTATCGGTCGTAAACACTCAAAGGGTTTAATACCAATCGAAAGAAATAATACGTTCAATTCATCATAAACCTAAGTGCACATATCCTTTTGTAACTGGTTACACGTGTACCGGTAATGGTGCATTAAATGTATGTAAATGAACAATCAAATACAACTTTAAACAACACACAAATCGTGACTTGAATTAATATGACCAATTTTTGTATCGATTTTATTACACACTGTAATTAGTTTGAAACAGAATTCAGTTAAGTGCAATTCCATGATAAATAGTTTTCAATTAGGTATACAAACGGTTACCGAATAATCTGTGGTTTGGAAGACATTTTGATAAAAAGTGACCGGTATCATGTTTCAACGTGAAATTTGATATAAATGATGTTTACTTTATCAAATTATAGGCTGATCTTTCAAATTTATTAAATATATTGAAATGGTTTGTGCGTAGAATATTAACATTTCAAGAGGTTCATCTCGTATGCTATATCTTTGAAAAATGAAATATTCCTCCGTAGGAAGTTAACCCTTACCCTGCTGGAACTGTAAGTGCTAACTTTTGGCACCAGTAAAGAGCCAGGTCAGCCTGCACGGATGTGCAGGCTGGCCTGGCTCTTTACTGTTGGCTGACCAACTACAAGTTTTCATCCTGTTATCCCTAAAATTGATAATGGATAGTTAAAAAAAAAAGGTGCCGGCTAAGTCCATTTGAGAAATACAGCAGGTAAAGGGTTAATCATATCAACTAGAATTAAGATTTATGATTTTATAAATTATTTCTGTTTAAACGGCACACGTGCTGATTTTTTCAGAGATAAACAAAACATAATATAAGCATGCAATACTTGTATTTTCGAACTGTGATTTCAATAATCAACCGTAACAGTGAACATTTTTAGAGGTGATGTGATGGGTTGATACCGCGGTTATCTCAAAGTTGGTGACGTCATATTGTGTCGACCGACGTAGGCGCAAGATAACGCTGTAGTTCGTCGACGTCAGCATAGAAGTAGCCTCATTCACGCACGTCTTAGCAACCTATTCACTTTTTCTTTTCAGTCTGACGGACCATCCCACAGTGCCGCCATACAGAGGACGAATCGACCGAAACAGATCGACCTTGTTACCCTAGCAACGGACGGAATGTCAACCGCGCGGGAGAATGCTAACCGACGTCTGTCGACTAAGGAGGAAAGTGAATCTCAAAATGAAGCTAACCCTGAGCCGACAACAAGTAACATAGTATCTGAAATTAAGCAGGCGAGAAAAGCCTCGAAGGTAATTCGTATTCAAATATAGAGAGAGGCTCAAATTCCACAATCAATAATTAGCGCAAAGTAAATTAAGGATGGATTTCACCATTTTTATTTCTCAAACAAGAATACCAAAATTTCTTCCTTTTTTAAATAACACGTTACCAAGGTAACAACTCTTGTCAGCATAGTCATGTATTTGAATATTTAATAAAATATGAATGACGGAATGCGTTTCTACCTAGTTGAAGAATTTAAGTACGACTTAGCGCTAAGTATTGTTTGTGGAATTGGGCAGCTGAGTAAAACCCTTCATTTAAATACCATTAGAGTGACAATGAAATATTTGAGTAATTAATGTTACAAGTTAGAATATCTAGTATAGGTTTGTCATATCGATTTTAAGCAGTAGCAGTACTGGGTAGGTAATGTTACGCAAAATTACAAAATTAATTGAGACTCTCAATTTTTACCAATCACTTTGATAATTATTGGATATTTGCGACTTTTAAACGGTTAATTACGCAAAAAAGCACCCCAAATTATATTCACTACGCTTGGCTCGGCCACCTAAAGTCTGTAGTAAAATCTTAATTTAGGAATCACCCTAATTTTTTATCATTATATTACACTTTATTTTGTCAAATAGACCGATCTATTGTGTACATGGTAAAACAGAAAAAAAAATAAAGGTTTTCTACTGAAATACATCGCGGATAAAACTGGCTACAAATTTAGGGTGACTTTAGGGTGTATATGATAGCCAAATCCCAACCTCGGCGATTCCCTTCTTAACTATCTTTACAACACAGGCCTCGCGGTGATAAGATAACATTAAAAAATATTTAATACTCTTAAAATCAGAAATTATGTCCCTGTAAAAACATTGTATAATATCGCTTGATGTGCTGAGGGAAAATGTACTTGATTAATTCATGAATGTTTATAAATGCAGTTGTTTACAATCGAATAGAGAGAGAGAATATGCCAGTACTTGAGTTAGTTTTATGCATAGCCATGCATACATTTATTGACATTGCTTTTTACACGTCGTTTACCTTTATATTTTATCTCATGATATTGCAAAGTCAGGTCAATATGGATACATATACAATTTACCCATCTGTGTGTCAACTTACTGAGAGTGCGGTCTTATAATACAACACAAATAATTCCATTCCATATCCAAATTTTACGGTAAACCATCTGTCATTAAAATTT
>CM037787.1:40298317-40348317 GCA_021229015.1 Solen grandis
ATGTTTACACACTAGAGGCCACATTTTTGATCCAATCTTCCTCAAACTTGGTCAGAATGTTTGTCTTGATGATATCTTGAACCCTTTCTAAAATGGGTCAGGTTGGATCAAAAAGTAGGTCAGTAGGTCAAATCTTAGAAAAATCTTGTCGTCCGTCAACAATTTTGATGTTTACACACTAGAGGCCACAATTTTGATCCAATCTTCCTCAAACTTGGTCAGAATGTTTGTCTTGATGATATCTTGAACCCTTTCGAAAATGGGTCAGGTTGGATCAAAAAGTAGGTCAGTAGGTCAAATCTTAGAAAAATCTTGTCGTCCGTCAACTATTTTGATGTTTACACACTAGAGGCCACAGTTTTGATGCAATCTTCCTCAAACTTGGTCAGATTGTTTGTCATGATGATATCTCGAACCAGTTTGAAAATGGGTGGGGCTGGATAGAAATGTAGGTCAGTAGGTCAAATCTTAGAAAAATCTTGTTTATACTCTGAGGGCAACATTTTTGGTCCAATCATCCTCAAACTTTGGCAGAATGTTTGTCATGATGATATCTTTTGTGGATGGGGTCAGAAAATTCCTGAACATTGTTTCACCTCATCATCTTAATTCTAAAGCAATCTGTTTTGTACAGGCAATGAATGATACTTTTCTCAGGTGAGCGATCTAGGGCCATCTTGGCCCTCTTGTAATATTTACTGGCCATATGTTTTGAAAAATGATCTTCTCTACAAGTTTGAAATTGGAGTACTTACATTTTTTCGTTAAGTGTATATTCAATTAATATGACATTGCATTTTTGTTCTTATGTAGTAAAGAAGACATTGTACAGCCGTTACAATGTGAGTCGATGAACTGTCATAGACATGTTATTTATTTTCTCAGTAACTCTCACTCTGTTATATATTGGAGTGTTTGATATTTGATAATTATCAACTGATTGTCTGCCTATGTTCAGATACATTGATGACTTTGTAATTAATAACAAAGTTTGCTCCATCAAAATAGAGAATTATGCTTTGAGCAAAGTACATGTATATAGTTCCCTGAAGATTGCTTTACAATGTAAATAAGTTACACTGAAGTAATCTTTACTAAGAGACTCCCAATCTCCGTTCAATAAACATACCTGCATTACGTAAGAACTTTTTGTTATAATCGACCACAACTCGTGACTTTGGGTCATAGAAGCCGTCCCCACAGTCGTAACACCCTTCTGGAATCTCTCGAGGTGGAACACGATTGGTCAGCTGTGAACGACCTGCAATCAGAGTTTAACCCTTTACTTCATATAGACTCATTTTGACGCATTGGTAAACAAAGTAGACTCAGATCAGACAGATCCTATAGGATATAAATATTCATGAGTTTGACCCTTTCCCTCATATAGACTCATTTTGACACACTCAATAGGTACCACATAAAGCCTGATCTGCAGAAAACCACAGTTAAACCTTACCAAATTTATTTACAAAATCCTCATTTCCAGACCACTGAGGAGCAGCGAACAGCATAAAACCTGATCACTCGCAGGCTGATCTGGTTTTATGTTGTTCGCATAGGTCTTTTCATGTGTCCTCTATGAGGGAAAGGGTTAACTCAAAACTAGAATTATCACTGAAGGTGATTAATAATGATTTGATACAGGAGAAGCCAGACTCCTGGCGGAGCATAGATAAGAACTGTATACATAGATATAAGTTATGATAGTAAGTAATACGCCTATAAGTTTTTATTTAAAGTGGATAGAGAGTTTGGCACAGTAGTTTACAAGTGTAGAGTTACAGTTCTTGGACACTGTACTTCTAATCGCCGTCTGTTTACATTTAAGTTTCAAGTAATTACCATGTATCATTTTTGAGTTCTGTTCCGAAACAAGAAAAAATGGAAATTAAACAAAGGGAGATAAATAAAAAATGGGACCAGGGCAATGACTCTGCCATCCTTGAGACAACTTACACACCTCTCCACCTGATTTTCAATGCATGCACAAAATTTGAACTGAATCAGTTAAGAAATGTAGAAGAAGTTCATATCACAAGATATTAAGAGTTGAATCAGGGGCAGTAACTCTGTAATCAAGTGAAACTTATGTCACGCACCTCTCCAGCTGATTATGAATGCACACACAAAATATAAATATGAGTGACCAGGCTCTGGGACTCTTATATAAGGAGCCAGTTGATAGCGAGTCAGCCACTATGACTACTCAGCAAAGGAGGCCCCCCCCCTCCCCCTCCACAGAGGACAATCATAAAATGGATATAAATTCTAAATTATTTTCCGTCTGCTTGACATTCATGTGTATGGCTGACTATTTTAATAACAAGAAGTGTTCCATGGAACACATGTATCACCAGCTGAAAAGAGCATGCAGAAAAAGTGTTACAAAGTGTCACAGACAGAAAACGGACAGACAAACAAACAACGGAGAAGTAATTCCTATATGTCACCTCTGCTTCCAGCAAGGACACAAAAATCAATGTGAATGAACAATAGTACTGTACGTGTTGTTGCTGTAAATTATTCTGGAACATTTCAGAACGTATTCCTCCACTTGTAATTAGCTGGACGTCGCTATATGACTGAAATACTGTCGAAGTGACGGTAAACTCAAATAGTCAAGTCAAGTCTACAGAATGTGTGAGAACTCTTAGCTCATAATAAATAATTCCTATTGTTCATGCCAGGTTTGTTTCTCACCAAGTATAATGCACTTATGTAACTAACTCCTTTTTTTCAGCTCTGCGTTAAATTTGTATCTGAAACCATTCCCAAATATTGATCTGCACTCAGCGTCAGAAAATTTGATATTTCTGGAACGGAATATTTTCCGCCAGAACTAATTACTGATAACATACAAATATTTGAATAACTCCCTGTCTACTCCATTACATGTAATTTGCTTACCAAAAATATCAGAGCTCTGCACTTAAAATAATTTATATAATTTGTGAAAAGGAAACATTCCTTTCCTGATACATCATAACCATATTAGGCAGAACATGGCTAGAGGAATTTTAGATTTAATTCATGAGTAGGATGGAAGCTCAAAATAAAATAAAAATCCTGATAAAGTTCTGTACTTCTGTTGTCTAAAGCTGTAAATAGCTATCTGCATTTTCTTTTGTAAAACATAATTTTTTTTTTTCTTTGGTTACACAATAGCTCTGTTAATGAATAAAACCTCTTACAGATATGAAGTATCAACAAGATCCAATTTCAAAATGGCTTTCAATGCTGTTAAGAGACCCCAAAAGCTGCATTGGCATTGTACATGTTCCTCATAATCATTGATTAAGAGCAAAGCACATGGCTTTTTCTATCTTGTAGACAGCGTCTGCACACTAACATGTACTCTTCAATCATTTTCATATTGTAGAAAACATCTGTGTTTATAAATTGTTTTTTGGTACCGGAAAATGACATTTATAGCATGCAGCACCATGATAATTTTCATATTGATAGATGCGTTTACAATTCATTTATTTATTTCACGGACTAGACTTAACAAGGGCAGATATAGCAACATTATTCGCAGCCTTAGGTTTTCCAGTTTTTGAGCTACCATTGTTCTTTCGAACATTTAAGTTAAATATAGCATAACTTTATTTATATGCAAAGTTTCATGTTGAAGATGTTTTGGATTTAAGGTAATCCATTAGTCATAATTTAAAATCATGGTCCTTCAAATGCTTAAAAAGACTTCAGAGCATATGCAATCATCCACTGACTTGGAGTTATAGGCTATTTTGCTCTTCAAAGTCTACAAGAGCTGTCAGAGGACAGCACGCTCGACTATTCAAAATGCTTGTTGGTAAATCAAATGAAATCTATTTAAATTCTTGCCCTTCACATTCCCTGTACATAATAATAGTCAAAAATGATATACCTTGATAGTCTGATACCCTTTAATATATTTATGATGTCTAAAATCAATCCCATGCCTAGTTAATGAGACATAAGCACAATAACATTGTGCATGCAAAACTTAAACCAAAAATCCAAGTTAGAAAAGGGCCATAATTTGCATCAGTCCAAAAGTTATCCTCCTGTTTTCTGATGCCCTTGAAGACACTCCTTAACTTTCTAGTCAATCCACAAGCAATTTCTGAGATATAAGCTGGATAGTAACTTGCATGCAAAACTTTAACCAAAATTTCTTAAGTTAAAAATGGGGCCATAACTTGTAATATATTCCATCAAAAGTTATCTACCTTGATAGTATGATACTCTTAACAATCCCATGCCTGGATACTGAGATATAAGCATGAAAGTACCTTGCATGCAAAACTTTAACCAAATTTCTAAGTTAAAAATGGGGCCATAACTTGTAATATATTCCATCAAAAGTTATCTCCTTGAAGTATGATACCCTAAACATATTAAAGATGTTTCAAATCAATCGCATGCTTGATACTGAGATATAAGCATGAGAGTATCTTGCATGCAAAACTTTAACCAAAAAGTCTAAGTCAAAAAGGGGGCCATAATTTGTAATATATTTCATAAAGAGTTATCTACCTTGGTTGTATGATGCCCCTTAACATATTCATAAACTTTCAAGTCAATACCATGAATGGTTATTGAGATACAAACTAGATGGTAGCTTGCACGCAAAACTTTAACCAAAAGCTGCAACGCCAACGCCGACGCCGATGCCAGGGTGACTACAATAGCTCTCATATTCTTCGAATAGTCGAGCTAAAAATGACTTGCTTTTACAATAAAATTTCCAAGATCACTTGATGGACCATGATCACATATTAATGATAGATGGATTACCTTAAGGTTGACATACATATATATATAACAAAATAAAGATAAAACAAGAGGGCCATCATGGCCCTAAAACGCTCACCAGAGTACCATCACTTAAATAGACAATTTAGTTTAACCTTGATTAAAATTCCTGATAAAAAAATACAATTTCAAAATTTCTATATAGACTGAATAAGAACTAGACATCCATCAGCAGGACATATTTTTCAGGGGATCAAAGCCATTAAATGACAGTATAGGACCAAAGGCTATGTAAATTATTGAACAAATTACTTAAAACATGGAATGGCACTTCCATCCTTTAATAGAGATATCCATATACTTGCAAATAACAGGGAAGTCTATATATACACTATTTAACCCTTTCCCTCATAGAGGAAACCATGAAAAGACCTATGCGAACAACATAAAACCAGATCAGCCTGCGAGTAACTCGCAGGCTGATCAGGTTTTATGCTGTTCGCTGCTCCTCAGTGGTCTGGAAATCAGGACTTTATAATTAAATTTGGTAAGGTTTAACTGTAGTTTTCTGCAGATCAAGCTTTATGTGGTACCTATTGAGTGCGTCAAAATGAGTCTATATGAGGAAAAGGGTTAAATGTTTGTAACTTTTGACCTGATATAAAGCTAACAAAAACAAACAAATATTTAAAACC
This sequence comes from Solen grandis, assembly GCA_021229015.1. NCBI lineage: Eukaryota > Metazoa > Mollusca > Bivalvia > Adapedonta > Solenidae > Solen > Solen grandis. The sequence goes on from CM037787.1 coordinate 40,303,756, forward strand.
ACACTGCTGGTTTAGCTATAATTTACCATATATTAATTAGATCAAACACTTTGAAACAATTTCCATGATATTTGTGACATATTTACAAAAATGAAATCAATAAGGGGAGGTAATCAATATTAATATATATATAAAGAGGCCTCTCATTTTTTAAGGGATCAACTTCATTTTAGCAATTTTGGTAGATGACAGTAAGACGACCATTTGTACCAAAGGAAATAAATTCTGAGCATCGGTTTCAGAGGAGATGAATGTTTTTAAATAAAATGGTGTTGGTTGCAATGGCAACCAGAGTTCTGCATGGATCAAGTTTATTTTAGCAATTTTTGTGGGGGTTCACCCAAGGATCATTCATGCAAAGTTTCTTCAATTTCTACCTAGCAGTTTCAGAGGAGATGTCTTTTAAAGCAAATTGTTGACGATGGGTGATCCCAATAGCTCATCCTGAGCATGTTGTGCTCTGGTGAGCTAAAAATCATAAGCATCATCATATTTGCAAGTGTCTTCCTTTTCTGAAACTTGAATAATTTCACACCTAAAATATGACCCATGATCAATATAACAGAACCATCGCAATATGTCTGTAAATTAGTTCTTCACGCTGATAGCATTCTAAGTAATTTATTCAGACACAATGAAAGTGGCAATATATTTGCGTTCTGTGGAAGAGACTATTTTCTATATCAGTTCCCTGAAGGTAGCAAACATTTGTTCAGGAAACACAGGAACCATTTGGCAAAGGCATTACTGCTAAATTGGTTAAAAGGAATGTTGGTGCAGTACATAAACAAATTACATGCATTGGTGATGGACTGGCTAGTGAGACATCCCTTAACAAAGTATAATGAATAGACAAGTCTGGATAAGCCCAATAATCATAAACATCAGTTACTCTCCCTGATATCTGCCAGAATAGTGAAAACCACATTCCTTTACAGTGTGAGGCAGCTGATGTTTTTATTTCATGTCAGAAACAAACATCCCTTAAATATTTCCCTGACTCAAAAGCGTTATTTTCTTTTGATTGCTGTGCAGCTCCATTATAACACTATATTTGAGGTCCAAAGTTAGATACTGTGCTATAAAGGACTCCATTTAAGTTACGTAGAAACAAAATTAAAGACAACTCAACAAACATCGAATAAAAATTTAGAGTCCATGATCTTGGACTGTGTGTTATATGTGAGTACAAAATTTAATATTAAAAGATTTTTGTTACCCAAGGCTATTCACTGAAATGACAATTTAATACCCTTGGCAATAAAGCCGGAAAAAGTTTGTAGAGGCGTGTTATAAAGTGGCCTATCTGATTGGTCTCTGTAGCTTTTTGCGCAGAAAATGGCTGATGGAAAATTAATATCATGGATACATTAAATGGTGTGGCATTATGAAAATTTTACAGTATATTTGTCCAGCATCATTTAGTTTACAAATTTACTGAGGATGATCTATAAATAGCCCATGATATATACCTGCAGGTTTGAGACCGCTTTTTATTTCCGTGTAGAAGCGTCTATCATACCCATCACAGTACTCCCAATTGTCTTCTTCATATTGGAGACCATCAGAAAATGTGTACTTCCCCTGGAATTAAAATAACAATCAGAAAATGTGTACTTCCCCTGAAATTAAAATAAAATCAGAAAATGCATAATGTGTACTGTTCAACCTATGTGTACATGTACTTTCCCATTTAAAAAAGTGTACTTTACTATTTAAAATTACTACTACTTTCCTATCTAGAATGTGTACTTCTCCATCTAGAAATCAGCATACCTTAACATCTGAAAATAACTGTGTACTTCCTCATCTGAAAATGTGTACCTTAACACCTGAAACTGTGTTACTTTCCTATCTGAAAATGTGAACCATGACATCTGAAAATATGTAGTTTACTAACTGAAAATGTGTAGCTTAATATCTTAAAATGTGTACAGTTGGCCATCACAAAATGTATACTTTCTCAGAAACAAGATATAGATCATATAATACACAGATAAAAATAATGAAAATGGTGTTTAACAATTATGACTTCCTCTGTGATTGAATTTCTTCATATTTTACTAAGTCTCCAATTACATAAAAGTACACTGCCTTTTGTACAAGTTCATTAAAAAAACATTAGTTTACTTAAGTGATAATCATTTTCAAAGAAAATTTCCGTTGCTTGACAATAAACAATATGCAAGCCAGATTACAGCGGCTGTTCAGATGCAAAGATTTCCTTAATTCAACAAAACACTGCAAATCAGAGGAACAAATCAATAGGAATTCTCCTGGCAACAGCCTAGCTATTCCCCGTTATCTGATTTCAGAAGAACTCAGAAATCAGCAAAACCTAGATGTATAAATTTGAATAAAAATTTATTTAATCAGGACTCTAACATTTCCTTGCACAATCACCAAAAACTTAACATAACCAGCTTTATTTCCTCGCTGCAGTTAGAATAAACCTTTATTACTGTACATGCAATTAAAGAAGTTGCTCTTCCATGCTAAAGATAAATTTATCCAAGCTCTTATAACAAATGATGCAAATAATGTCTCTGTTCTAAGAGGAATGATAGCAACCACAAATGATTCTCTATTATCCTGACAAATGCTTTGTTTAACCCTTTCCCTCATAGAGGAAACCATGAAAAGACCTATGCGAACAGCATAAAACCAGATCAGCCTGCGAGTAACTCGCAGGCTGATCAGGTTTTATGCTGTTCGCTGCTTCTTAGTGGTCTGGAAATGAGGATTTTGTAATTAAATTTGGTAAGGTTTAACTGTGGTTTTCTGCAGATCAGGCTTTATGTGATACCTATTGAGGCGTCAAAAGGAGTATATATGAGGGAAAGGGTTAAAAGGGTTTATCTTCTCCATTATGGTATCTTTATTTATGCTCCAAAGAAAATTATTTGCATTAGCTCCTTTTACTCAAGGTTACTTGGTTACTTAGAAATGGCTGTTAACAGTTTTTGGCGAAGATATGGCAGAAATCGTTAATTTAATTACTATATTGATTTATTAATTGATATACTTAAAAACCATTTCTTGTGGAGATGCATATCAAAGCTTTTGATGTGCTCTATTCCATTAAGTGTTTATGAAAAATGAGGCATAAGTGGTCCGTAGTGACTTAATTCAAATATTTTTGTGAATATCAGCAAAATGAAATATTGGAATGATACTTTTTAGCTGAAAATTTCAATTACACTCTCTGAGTGTTTTCCATGGCACACAAACTTGTCCATTTTGTTGCTCTAATTTTCTAAAATTTAATGACCCCTATAAATACCTTTTTTTGGTTTTGTTTGTGTATCGGTACATATATCAAGGGGTGATTTAAGCAAAAAAAAAAAAAAAAAATCAGTGGAAAACCCTGCATTATCATTATTTAAATCACTAATAAGTTACAGGTCAGGAGGAAGTTAAATAAGAGCTATCAGTAAAGGGGATGAATACCCTTGCTCAATGGCCTTGACTTAATATTAGGAATCAATATTAAACTTTTTTTTTGTAAAACTGGGCTCTATTCAATGCAATATAGGACAATTAGTGTGACTCATTTTGCAAACATTTTTTGTATGAGTGTTTGTAGAGGTAGAGGGACCGAAGGTTGGAGTGTTCGTAAGTAGTGGGGAGGGTACGAAATTTTATAATCAGAATTATAATCATCATGACACCGAAGTAAATAAGCTGACTTGACTATCTGACTTGAATATTTAAGTTTACCGTCGCTTTGACAGTATTTCAGTCATATAGCAACGTCCTGCTAATTACAGGTGGAGGAAGACCCCAAATGCACGGAGACATCTGGGTAGAACCACCGACCTACCGCAAGCCAGCTTGAAGATAAGCTGATAAGGGTACATAACCCTGTAATTTTCAGATAAATTGACAAATATTAATACCTGACATTGATAATAAATACATATACATGTACCAAGTTTCATTGCAATATCTTGAAGAAAGATGAAAAAGTTTGCACCAAAAGAAATCATGCTGTATTGCCAATATTCAAGAGCATATTATTTATTGTGACCTGTACTCTTTAAAATCAAAAGTTTTTAAAAGGTACATACTTCAAGTAAGGTGTATACCAAGTTTCATAACATCCCCTTGACAAGAGTTGAGGAAGGATAAGTTCATGAACAAAATACCACCTTTATTTGAGGGTAATTATTATAAACTAGAAGATGTTGGTATGAGACAAAATGCCTCTACCCCTGTATTTTTTTTTCAATTAAAGGGTCATAATTTTGTCAAAATGTACAAAGGGGAGGAAAAAGCAATTTTGGTCTTTAATTCATCATAGTACATCTTTATACCAAAGTCATCTTACTATCTCTATCTCTCTTGTTTATTTCATTTAGGAAAAAGAATATATAAAAAAAAAAAAATGTTACAAGTCCAAGGGCTGTTACTCTTTCAAAACTATGCAAAGGTAAATGAAATACAGAGTTGATTTGTGAGCCATCATAATATACAGGTCTAGATATAAAATCTCAGCCAAATATATAGAAACAATTTGTAAAACTGTTTTGGAATGACAAAATAGGACAGGAAATATATTTTCTGTTTCTGGATGATGAAATAGAACGGAACCTGAATTTCAGAGCTGTCTGCGAAACTGCTTCATTTCCTTCTATTTCTATATTACACTAAGAATAATTTTGAAGTAAACCCCAAAATTATACCCAGGCTATTTATTGACAGAGGCATAAAAAAGAAGAGTGTTTGTGGGATACTGTAAATGGAAGAAAGATGTCATGTCTGAAAACATAATCCTCAACGGGATTCAAAACCATGAGTCAGCTGAAATTATAATTGTTGCAGCTTGGGTTCCAAGGACATTTATGACCTTGTGGTTATGACACAACATCCCGACGAAATGTGTATGGCTATATCAACTGCAAAGACAGTGAGTCACGTCCACACTTGAAAAATAAAGATTGCATTACCATCAGTCAAGAATAAAGCGATACAGAACAGGAAAATGACTTGGATTCTGAAATCTGAATATAAACATGTCTGAACAAAACCAATATAAAGTAATAGCTGAGCTGCTTGACTCCTCGTATTGTAATCAATGTTGCAAAAGCCAGGTTCAAAATAGATAAAATATGATCAAGCATTTGCAGAGAACTGCAAAATCGTCCGCAAAAATGTAACCAAACATATGTCATTCAGTCAAAAACATGGCACTCTTACATTTGTTGTATTAATGACATAATGCAGTGTGTGAATTTTAAGATTGTATGAAGTGAAATTTAAAACTAAACATAAGAAAAAACAGGCACATATCTCAGAATAAAATAAGAGACTTATTCCAATGGGCTAGATCTAGGAGAGCAGGGAATGTAGAGGGATTATGCTAAGAAATGAATCAGTTCAAATTTGTCCCTTTTATGTCTTTTTCCTTCTTCTCAGTTTCAATAATTCAAATTTTTTTTCAGAACTGGAAATCGTCTTTTCGTAAAGGTTTTAATAAAGGAATAAAAGAGAAATAATAAACACTTTTATCTTGCCCAAGAGGAAATTTTGACTAGGGTGGTAAATATGGGATGTAACTGGTTTGTCTGAGTGGTAGATATGGAATGTAAACTGTCTTGTCTGAGTGGTAAATTCCAGATGTAAACTGACTTGTCTGAGTGGTAGATATGGGATGTAAACAGACTTGTCTGAGTGGTAAATACAGATGTAAACTGACTTGTCTGAGTGTAGATATGGGATGTAAACAGACTTGTCTGAGTGGTAAATACAAGATGTAAACTGACTTGTCTGTTGGAATAATTAAACTGATTGTTTTGAGTGGTAAATACCAGATATGAACTTACTTGTCTGAGTGGTAGGTATGGGATGTAAGCTGGCTTGTCTTGAGTGGTAAATACCAGATGTAAACTGGCTTGTCTGAGTGGTAGATATGGGATGTAAACAGGCTTGTCTTTAGAAATAAATACCAGATGTAAACTGGCTTGTCTTAGAGGTAGATACAGGATGTAAACAGACTTGTCTGAGTGGTAAATACCAAATGTAACTGGCTTTTCTGAGTGAAGATATAGGATGTAAACAGGCTTGTTTGAGTGGTAAATACCAGATGTAAACTGATTTGTCTGAGTGGAAGATAAAAGATGAAAACAGACTTGTCTGACTGGTAGATATGGGATGCAAACTGGCTTGTCTGAGTGGTAAATATATGATATAAACTGGCTTGTCTGAATAGTTTATGCATGACGTAAACTGGCATGTTTGTTTATTTGTTGCTGGGTTTAACATCCCACCAACAGTATTTCAGTCAAACTTTAAAGACGTGCAATGTACTCAGTGAAAATGAATGGGGATCCTGTTCATTGGACCCATGCTTACTACAACCACTGGTACCCTGTCTCTCCATGAGTCTCCTGGTGTAATGATATACAACATAATTGAATCAAAATTCTATCAAACATTAACCTCATGAATATGAACAAATTTATGACTTAATAAATATCACGACTGGTAGAATCAGAATTTGAGCTACAATATTGTATGAACAAGAGCTACAATATTGTATAAGAAAACTGAGGAAAACCTGATCTAAGTCTATAACCTGTTTACCAAGGCATCAAAACATGTCTCTATGTATCTCAGGTAGACGGATAATGTTTTGCCTCAATATGAAACATGTTTATTGATTTTTCCAAATGAATTTCCAACTCTGCCATGCAATTTAATGAAAACATTACATATCAGAGTTCTCTAATATTTCAAAGCTTTATCTTTATCATGTTGCATTCCAGTTATACTTGTACACAAAATATAGAAATGATTTAACATCTTGTTAAACTAAAATTGATTTCATTAAACTGTGATTCATCTCCATCAAGTGATCACAGGAATGCAAGCCTTTATAGACTTTGAGCAAAAGAGCTTAAAAATAATAACTCCAAGTCAATGGGTCCTTGCATCTACAATAAAAGTCTTTTTAAGCATTTGAAGGATCATGATAAATAAATTACCTTAAATAAACTATTAAGTTAACATATATATAATTTATAAGGTGACCTAACTAATTATTAATATTACTTCTGAAATTATACAGTATATCTAATATTTAAGTAATATTTAATTTTAACCCTTTCCCTTATACAGACTCATTTTGACGCACTCAATAGGTCCAAACCAAAACCTTACCAAATTTAGTTACAAAATCCTCATTTCCAGACCACTGAGGAGCAGCGAACAGCATAAAACCTGATCAACTCGCAGGCTGATCTGGTTTTATGTTGTTCGCATAGGTCTTTTCATGGTTTCCACTATGAGGGAAAGGTTAAGTAAGCTGGTTAGTGCAATAAGACCCTGGCTGAGTCACAGTTACAGATTCAGCACTTAGAAAAAAACAGTCTATATTAAATCTAAAAGAAACATGCAGGATGGTCTGGTTTTATATAGTTTCCAGAAGATATATCATTTATTCGCGCCACACAATTTGATTATAACTTTATTGATGTGTTCGCCCCATCAATATGCTGGGCTGGACTTATGAAGAATCTGCATCTGCAGCGATATCTCTGATTCAATTCTGTTCAAATCAAAAGCTTCCAATTCATATTACAAAATATTATCTACCTCATTTGTTAAAATACAGCTGATGATATTTCTTCATTTGATTCTTATGATCACAAACTGAAGATATATACTTGTTTTAGAAAAAGACTAATGGTTGTTAATAACATATAAATAAATAAATTTATCTAAGATAGAATCATTTTAATATTGTGACATTTTTTTAAGATTTAAAGAAAACCCCAAAATTTTTAATCAAACAAATACATATTGGTTATCATCATCCTAACATTTTCATCATCTCAAAAACCTTAGCTATTATCATCATCATCATCTTCTTAAATTTTTTTAAATGACCACATTTCATTCTACAACATTTCGTTGCCAAACATCACCATGGGGATAAATTCTGGTTTTGAGCTGCACATCATGACCTTTCACCATGTGACCTTGACCTCTGAGACTGACACAAAACTACTTAAATTACAATAGACCTACTAATGAAATGGTAAAAGGGCTGCAGTCTTTCAAATATTTCTAGATCTTGAACAGGGCTTGCCATGCAGTCTGTCAATGATTGTTATAATAATTTATTACGACTCTGACTTTTGATGTACTGACCCTAAAATCAACATTGCTTATTCTAGCTAATACTCACAATTTACAAGAATTTGGCTGCAAATTCTGAGGTCATCAATACATAGACTACTGGCATGCTAAAATAAATATTACTTGAAAGAAAAAGAATGTTGTTTGTTTCTCCACCTCTTCCACCATCATAGACCTTGACCCCTTTCTACAGAGGTCACCATTGAATTAAACATATATATCGATACTGCTCGGAGTTTGGGAATTATTGGCCCATTACATGTCGAGACATCACACTGACAAGTTTTATTCAACAGACAAAAACCATCAATAGCCATTTGCAAAACTATATGCCTCCCTTCATCAAAGATGACCATAAAAAGTCTAGACTAGCTTGTTAAGGGGAAAACTGACATGGCATTAATTCACTACAAATCCTGACAAAAATGTTTTTTTAACATATTCAATTGGATCTGAAGCATTAAGAATATCTCTGTATATCTCACATGTCTGTGTTTAAGATGTATAAATGAGGCCCCAAAAAACATCTCAGCATGAAATAAAATGGCAAAAATTATAAGGGATTTGCCTAATAACATCCGGCTTAGCAACTGTTAATTTGTTTTTAACAACAAAAAAGTCATGTTCATATTTTTCTTAATGCTGCCTAAGACCTTTGTTTTAAATCCTTTGTTTTACAGGCATCCCAAATCAAAGCCATTAATTATGAGGAGAAGGCAAATCAAGGAAAATCTTTTAAAAAGATAATCGGCATTGATGGGGTTTTGAGTATAAAGAGGAATGCAGAAGGGTTGTAAGGATAATAAAAAGTGTCCCTTACTCCACAATTGGCAGAGTAAGCATTTTGTAATGAAGCATACATTAAGGCCAAAAAAATAAAATTCCGTTTCTGGTCTCCAGCCAGAAAAAAAAAGGTGGTAGGTAGGGATATATTTTTCCCCCCTCTGAATGATGGGAAAAGTAAAAAAAAAAGTAAAGGAAAGATTTTTTATAAGGAGGAAATGTATAAAAAAAACTTTAGGGTCGATGTGAAAAAAGAGGGTTGGTCAGGGGACCAGAAACGGAACTATTTTTTTTTCGCCTAACCATTGATGTAACAGACTATGATATCCTGCAGATTTTTATAACATTCTGGCCAAAATAGTTCTTAATGTGCATATAATAGTATTTTGATAATATAACTTTATATATACTTCATTCATCAAAATTCTTTTATGTCAATATTTTGTGCATATGAAGCTTATATTTCAGCTAGATGTCATCTTAACAAACAATATAAATGTGCGTAACCTTTTTTCTGTAAGTATAGGAATACGGTAACCACCAATGAAAAACACTAAGATATTCATTCGACACTGCCTAATGAAAAAAAAAAAAATTTTTCCAATTTGGTGCCCAGGCCCTGTGCTCTTGAAAATATTTAAGTATGATCTCAGGCTCAAATGTGAGTATCATGCTCAAATCACTATTGAAACTAATGGGCATAGTTTGAGTACAAGTAAGAAAATCATACTTAAGTATCATTTTGATTTTTGAGAACACGGGGCCTGGACTTCAAATTGGAGTCAGTGAGAATCCTAATATCTTGCATGTTTAAGTTACAGAATGGAATCTCAGATCAAGCTATAATGATTTATGGAATTCTGCAAATTCAAGTTAATTACATGTTTAATTCTAAATCAGTTACAGCATAATCATAATTCATTTATCCTTTTTTTCACTTACTCATCAATCTTCAAAACACAAGCAACTTTGGCAATTTTAAATTAAGGGCTGGTAATGAGAAAAAAATCAATTTCATTTATTCTTTCCTAAAAATAATTTTTCTTGTGGTCGAGGGTCTGTAACATGAAGTAGAAGAAGAAAAGACGAAGAAGAAGAAAAACAAACAAGAAAAAACAAAGAACAACAAAAAGAAACATTGACAACAAAAAAAAACCAACAGTCCTATGGGAGAGAAATTTTGGATTCGAATAACTGAATTATTAGGAGTTGCTTACCCAGCGTGTTATATTCTATTATAAGAAAGTTTATTTTCCATAATGGTTTTTTGATCATTTCCACAGACAATAATATTTATGGAAATATTCCAGTAAATAAAGTAAACTTACGTTTCAATTTCCATAAAAGAGAGAGAACCATAAACACAGCTTATATTTTTCTAAGGAAAAGTAATGAGAGGAAAATTATCTTTCCATTTGCAGTGCAAAAGTACAAAAGTTAGTTATATATTATATATTCACACCCAAATTTTCCCTATGGTGTACGTATCTTCCTTATCAAAGACTGAATCTAAAGCAGGTAAATAACAAATTTTTATAAAACATGAAATTATTACCTCAAAATAATAATGTTGCAATTCCAGCTGAACTATAGATGACATTTCAAATCAATTAATAATTTATACCCTAAGCCCTAAACAAAATGCTGGTTATCAAAGCTCAAATGATTATTTCATAGTAATGGGCAGTCACTGACATTCTGCAAATATTATACACCAGATCAAACAGTATGTTTTTTTTTCTAGCTTAAAAGCACAAACAAAATGCCAAAACACAATCATTTCATACGCAGATTTAAATGCAAGCATTTCATATGCAAATTTTATAAGTCTTCTTCCACCAAGTGAAATTGGAAAAAGAATATGAATATATATGCAACATGTAAATCTGTCTTATTCATTTTAAATCTGTAATTGGTAATAAATGAAGATTTTCCTTAACTTTCTATAATCTCTGAAACAATTTCTTTGTAGATCCCATTATCTGCTGGACCCCGCTCAATATTTTTACGAAAAACAATCTTTGTCTAGGAATAAAACCAGTCATCATTTCATCTAAAGGCTTGATATGTGTTAGGAGAGTAGACAAGCATGGTACACGCTGGACTCCCCAGATAGAAACAGCCTCAGTGTCCCTGGATTCACAGACACCCAGACCATGCAGATAGAATCAAAGCCATCAAGATGCAAGACAGAAACTTAGGGAGCATTACTATTGCCAATATCTGCAGCCGTGCTGGTGCTCATGCATTATGATATTAGACTTTTCTTGGAGATGGTATAATTTGAAATAACCTGCATTGCCACCTACTCTTTCTCTCGGGAGAAAATAAAAGCCATTGTGTCTTGAATAATGTGCAGAGGTAAGCAACTTACAATACATATAAAGGTACATGTATTAAGTACATGACAGAACAGATAATGTTTTTTTGGGGAAGGAAAAACCATTACATCCTGAACAGGATCAATAATGGAAATAAAGCAGCTATGCCAAAAGGACTAATGTCACCAAGACGTTTCAACAGTCTTCCAGACTTTTCTAGTCACATAATGGCAGTAGCTTGTGATGGGGATGGTTGAAGAGTTTATGTGTAACTGTCCCATCTCCTGTGGACAAAACTAATGAAACCATGATAATTCGGAATAGGAAGTTCTATTGTCGGGGTGAACAGTATTATTTCTGTTACCTTTTCTCAAAAACTGATTGGTGGCTTTGCTACAGTTTCAACTAGATTTATCACTGAAGATTAATTATTCTGATTCAACAATATGAAAATAACATTAGAACAAGAGTTCTCATTAGAACACGTGTGTCACCTGCTGAAGCGTGACGGAAAAAGTGTGACAGACGAACCGACAGACGAGGGAAAAGTGATCCCTATGTGTCACCTCTGCTTACAGCAGGTGACACATAAACAGGATGGGAAGTATCAGGACACAATCTGATAGAGTGGGACATTACGTTATATGGCACCCACATTACTAATTGTAAAGAAGGGCAATAAAACAATCCTAACAGTCTCCAGGATCTGTGAAATTCCAGAACCCTAATGCAATTCTCATGATTCAAAGACAACCAAAGAAACAAATTGTTTTCCGAAAGATTTATTCAGTTTGCTCCGAATTCTGTCAGTCTAACCTTGAAGTGACATGGGCGAGAGATCGTGGGTGAGAAACCATGATCATTTATCACCAATGTATGATCATGGAATGCATACCAATGGTGCTGTGAAATAATTAAGACTTCCAGACAAAAGATATTAAGTATTTCATCATTCTATAACCTGTCTTCACACATCTGCCTCCAGACGTGCTTATCACTTGGTCTTGTTTTATTGTAGAGACGAGAAAACGACCTTGCACTTGTACTCTTAAACTTTCTAATCAATTTAGTGGTTTCCTTGATATCATTCGTGTAATTAGATTTATTTAATTTGAACTATGTTGAAATCAATATTGTTACAGAAAGCATGAGGGTTTATCTGGTGAATTTTAATTATTCTTTTTGCTTGTTTATTTGATTAACATCCCACCAGCAGTACATCAGTCATTTGGGGGTTTTGTCTACATGAGACAAAATTAGTGTCGCCACACTGCAGTATCGCACCATAGACATGTGGCATAATACCACACCCAGTCACATTATCCTGACATCGGGCCAACCAGTCTTGGGTCTACCCTTATATGCTGAGCACCAAGTAGGAGAGCTTTATCAGGAACATGTTTTATGACTTTGGTATCCATATAGTGGCCAGGGATCAAACCCACAACCTCCAGATTCCAGAGTGGACGCTCTAACCATTCAGTTTTGAATAAGGATTCTCCTAAGCTAGTAAAATATTCAAAACTGAAAAGAAAGGAAAATTGAGTCTTGGACCAGTATACTTGATCACTGTGTGTTAAAAACTGATGTGCATAATTAATTTTGACAACTATTTTATTTCATAAATATTTTCTCCACATTTAGTTTGTATATTATTCTTTCATTTGATCAAATGTTGAAAACTTGGCAATTATTGTCACAGGTTAAACTTATTTATTTATTTTGATGGAGAAACAAGTTATAAAATCTTTCTCCTTCTTGGCGGTTTTGGATCAGGCCAGTGCTTTCTGCTTAACTAGGATAGCCGTGAAAAAATCCTTACTCCTAATTATTAGTTGTATATTAAAATGATTGTTATAGTTTTTCATGATTGTACTTGTTTGCACACATCTGTATCTAAATAGGCATGCACATTTCCTTGATTGAAAGTTGCAGTGAGAGTGGTGTGTCAGAAAAAGATCATATATACATATGTTTGGGATTATGTGGATTGACTTTTAACCTTTCCCGAAAAAGATCATACAAGCTGATCGCAGAAAACCACAGTAAACCTTACCAAATTTAATTTTAATCCTTCATTCCAGACATGAGAGCAGGAACAGCATTAAAAACCTGATCAGACTCGAGGCTGATCTGGTTTTATGCTGTTCGCATAGGCCTTTTCATGATTTCCTCTATGAGGGAAAGGTTAAAATCTATCACCAATATTTCTCAATAACCTTAAAGTGGCAAACACTCCAACCCATGTAAAGACCTACTGAGCTATTTGGGCAGTTTTTATTTCTTTGAAATCAGTTATGATAGTTAAAAACAATGAGGTGAAACATGCAGTATCTTAATCTTTATACATAGACTAAGACTAGAATCTCAATGAAACAGTAAAAACAGGATTTTTTAAACATAATATTCAGGTGAATCGTGCAATATTAGAAGAAAAGTACAAATTTACGTCATCTAGAAGTATTACAAGCCTTGGAAAAAAACTTGAATTAATAACAGTGCAATTATCTCTTTTTTTTTCCTGAAGATAAATTGGAAATTTTATATTCAAATTGGTTGAAAGATGTACTTTTTAGCTTTGTAATAGCCAAACCATCCCTGGTGGTCGAGTGGTTAGAGTGTCCGCCTTGGGTGGTCGTGGGTTCAATCCCCGGCTGTGACATACCAAAGTCGTAAAAAATGCTACTGTTATACTTCCCTTGCTTGGCACTCAGCATATATGGGTAGTAGCAGGACTGGTTTGCCCAAGTGTCAGGATAATGCGACTGGGTGTCAAGTAGACAGCGTCTCCAAATGACTGAAATACTGTCGGTGAGATGTTAAACCCAATAAATAATTGCTAAATTACCGACAATAAAAACAGGTAAAAAAATCCTGAAAACCAAATTAGCACGAAAGTATACTTTGTTTGGTGTATGGTTCACTATTCGTCAATACTTTTAAGGTGAGAAGGAAAGTTACACCATGAAATCAGTTCAGATTTTTTTTTTTAACTATGTTAAGGCATTTCCTTGCATTGACATACTGTATAAAATTGCACTGGCACATTTGGTTAATTCAGTTGGTTTATGATCATGATTCATATTCCCCAGGATATGACAAAATGACAAACCTCAACAGCAGTGCCATTTTCCCAGGTAGCCTCGTATTTACTGCCGTTTGGGAAGAAGAGTGTGCCCTTTCCGTGAAACATCCCGTCTTTCAGGTCTCCTTCATACCGAGTTTCTGTAGGGAATGTGTATTTTCCCTTCCCCTCCAGCCTGAAAGAAAAGATAAAATACATCAACAGAGTTTTAACCCTGTACCTCAGGAATATTCATTAATGATCTGATGAATAACAATTTTATGGAATTAAAATGGCAAAAGAAACCATGATTTTATTCTTTTGCCATTCAGACTAGTTACAATATTGTAGAAACAAACAGAGGAGATTCTGATTAGAAAGCCACTGGAAGGATCTGTCTGATCTGGGTCTGCTCTGTTTGCCAATGCGTCGAATTGATCTATATGAATTAACATGGTACTTTAACTCTCTTTCCATTTTGATCCTTGAAATATGGGAGGGTAGGCGTAGCAAATCAAAAGGCAAACCCTAAGTTTCAGGCTCACTTGCTTGGAAAAAGAAAGGTAAATTAAATAAACAAGAAAGTCAGTAGAACTGACAGATGCTCCCCGAAGAACGTCATTGTTACAAATAAGGCCTTGGTCAATGGGTGGGAGGATATGTTAGTGACACGGAATGCTTACATACATGTAACACCAATAACTGGCAAAAAATTTAGGAACTTGGTCAAGCCGAAGATATGCGCATCTCCTCTTGGTAATAAAGCTTCACATAAAAAGTTTTGTTGAAATCAAGCCGTTAGTTCCTGAGAAATAGTCCGGACAAGGAAAGTGTGACGGACGAACGAAGGAACGGACAGACGAAGCGGCGACTATATGCGTCACCTTCAGTGAGCATAAAAAAAAGGTAAAAAAAACCTCTTAACTCTCAAAACAGTAAACCATATTATATATTCTTGTTCCTTTTGATGAGACAGAAGATAAAATGGTAAATACTTTGGTGTCCCCCAAGATCACACAGGGGTCAGGCCCCACCCACAAAATTTTACTTAGGACCACTCAGCTCAAAGCTGTTGAAATCCCCATTCCTAAATCATATCTATTCTCCTCATCAGATGAGATGTTTTACCAACTCTAATTTGGAGACTTAGTAACAGTTTACTATTTAATATGATAATACGTGTTACTCATCAGATCTTTCATTGATTTTTTTTAAGTTTTTATACTACTGAAAATTAAGTCATACATTTCAATGTGTGCTCATATCAAAGAGGTTAACCAACACTCTTGACATATGACTGGATATTTGAAATAGTGTATAATGGCCTAAACAACAATTAGCTGACATGATTATGATTGACATTACTAGCATATTGAATTTTGTGGGGTTTTGTTTAAATGACATGAATATCAGCCAACAACATGGTAGTAGGGGCCATAACTCTCTTAAAAATTGAGGAAACAGGTCACGTCGACGATATGCGTATCTACTCTTGGTAATAAAGCTTCCCATAAAGTTTCATTGAATTCAAGCCATTAGTTCCTGAGAAATAGCCCGGACAAGAATCATGCAACATGAACTATAGGCCAAAAAGTCAAGGGGCCATAACTCTGTGAAAAATTTAGGAACCGGGTCATGCTGAGGATATGCGCATCTCCTCTTGGTAATAAAGCTTCCCATAAAGTTTCGTTGAATTCAAGCCGTTAGTTCCTGAGAAATAGTCCGGACAAGGAAAGTGTGATGGACGGACGAAGCGGCGACTATATGCGTCACCTTCGGTGAGCATAAAAAAGAAGCATATTCCATTTAATAAGGTGTAGCCAATTTTGATATTTTGTTATTATTTTAATTACTGCCATATTTTAAATGACCAGCATTGGAATAGTAGCTTTTATTAGTTTGTTGTACAGGTAGACTCCCGATCTAATACGTTTTAACTAAATGAAGACTGCACTTGATGATGAAAACAACCAAGATTGGTATTCTGACTATTTTGAATGAAATGGCAACTTTCCTGTGAAGTGCCATCAGCATCATTTATATATCTCAACATCAGTATTAGTCAAATATACAAGTCACCTTTTAAATCCAACTACATGTATAGCGAGACCGACAATCACCAATCCAAGCACTGACCCTACCTGATGTAGCTTAACTTAGCAAGTCAGGAAACTGCACAAAACCTAGATTAACTACAAGTCAGTTAAGCTTGTTTTATATCACTACACAACAAACACTCAAATCCTGTGAACATACTCCCAACTAACATAGTACCACACCGTCACATTTCAGTGGTCACATCATCAACCTTACTCTTAACCCTTTACCTCATGAATATTCATGTACAAAGTTATGATATTATGAATACTAATTAATTTATCTTTAAATAGTTTATGAAATAATAACAGCTTACATTAACAAAAATAAGATTGTATGAGTAAACATTCTGTAATTGAGGGGTTTGAGTCCCGGTCAGGCAGCACATCTTTCTCACCTTTTGACATTTAATGTATTTTTTATGACCTATAAGTAACTCATATTGGTGAGAGATAAGTGTTCCATATCAGTAGGTATAGCACTGTTATTCTGTAATCGAGGGGTCCCAGGTTTGAGTATTGGTGAAGCTGCACATTTTTCTCACTATGATAAGCATGCTCTTAAAGAATATTGGGGGCTTGATGCAAAACTTCTTTATTTATTCAGGGTTTTACATATAATTTACATTTTGAGGGTCCCAGGAACTCCAGTTTCTAAATGATGGGGGTCCCATATCACAAAACAGAGGTCCAGTAATGAAATACTTTATTAAACTAATATAAACTAGTGTAGATTTAGCGGAACACAAAACATCATTGGGCCATATATACCTTTCAAGCAAAATATTTAAAAAGTTCCTTCTTTTTTCTTTCTTTGCCATTTTTTCGCGATGATGTTGAAGGCATTGCGTTTTCTTCTCTTTTACTTTCATCATCAAACTTTATTTTGCCAAACAACGAATGAATTTCAGCCTTTTTGACATTTTGATAAAATATATATTATGTAACAGGGAAAAATCTGTGTGTTCCGATATCGGCGTCTCTTGCCTATATGTCCTCAAATCCCACATTTGTGTCGATTGATACTGAACTCGAGATTTTTGAGTTGAAGGGAATCTCAATAGGAGATATGTTTCATCATACACTGGAACGAGGACTAAACAAAGATATGATCAATGGAACTGAGGATCTACACTTTGTCCATTTGAACTTTTTGGTAAAAAAGACTAGAAATTTCATTAGAACGGTGTCGGAAACTCATTTGGCGCGATTATTTATATCCTGGTGGGTTGTAATACCGTGGTATTTAGATTTCAGAAATAAGTTACGAATAGAAGAAGAAACACTCACATGAAAAAATTATCTTCCAGTAATCCTCAACATTTCATTGATAAAATAAATGATTGTGATTTCTCTAGAACAATTTCTTCTTGATAAAAATATTGACAATGTAAACACTACGTAGTATATTTCAGCACTTTCTTGGCAGGGTATTACCAATGCATATATATACTTCACCCCTAGTATTTTTTTGAGATCAAATATCATCATAATAAATAATATATGACGTTCATTGTGATGTCCTGCAACATTTAGAATGACTTTTAATTATGTTGTATATATCTATTTTTTAATTATTGTTTCGAAACAGGTCAGGTAGAAAATATGTTAAATTTCCATAGAATTTTGGTTGTTAAAGGGACATTTTAGAAGAAATGCAAAATCTCGCTTGGAAATAGCTCATACCTAAGGTTTAAAGTTTTGACAGATAGCACACAGTATGTGTTTACCTTAAGTATACAAATGATATTGAGACAAATTTCACGAGACCTTTATTCCTGCTATTTCTGAATACCCCGGTAATATACGACCACCGGTAATACCCTACCCGAGTATAAACACATAGGGCCCAGAGTGGGTGGGGTTGAAATGAATTTTTCAGTTGCGCTTTATCTTATTGTAGAAAATAAACTAGTTTGACAGTCTTTCTTATTTAAAGCATTTAGTTTTCTCTCTGTTTCAATTCATAAATAGTCGTTACTAGCTACATATCTGTCACATTACCTTCCATTTTTGTAGTCACCATCGTAAGAACTACCTGTGTACTCCATTTTGGCTTGTATGTCGTCATAGGAACCCACGTGACCCGGAAGTTTTGATTGGTCATGTGATTTCTAAATATATCACAAAACGTAAACAAGGAAGGACTTGATTGCTTTTCATAATGACTGTTTGGAAGTTGTTTATACTGTTTGTTGTTTATTATGATATACAATGTACCTGTGCTCAGACATTTCTGTCTGTTAGTGGTAAAAATCTAACTCTAAACGGAGAGAAAGTGTTTTTATCAGGGCTTAATCAAGCGTGGTACACATACGCTGCCGACTTTGGGAAAAATTTCTATGCCGTATCAAAACCTCATTTGATACACACATTAAACGCAATACAAACAAGTGGAGGAAATTCAATAAGTATGTAATTTTAAACTGCACATATTTATCGCGATGCATTTTAAAGTGTTGATATTGTTTAAGTTTTACATTTATTCTAATGATGTTCAATGACCAAAAACGACTGCGAAACTATTTACTTTGTGTGTATGTGTTTTGAATATTTTTCGATAAATAATTTCCTCGTTTATGTCAGTGAGTAGTGCTTGAATTATGTGCTTGTTTGTTCAATCTGATTGATGCTGATTGTAAAATGTAGCAATATTTCTTTAAATAAAGATCTAGACCTCGAGGGGACCGTAAATCACTTTGAATTTTATTAAATACACCAGACGCATACCCCTTATCTCTTTAATTACTACTTTATATCAATAGAGACCGCGAATAGAATCAATATACGTGTATTTATGATAATAGTTAAACTTATCAGAGTATATGTAGCTGATAGCACATAACGAATGGCAGTATGTTTCAGAAAAGATGATAGGACAATGACTGTATTGATTTATAAATGTATAATTATAGGAGATTGTACTTCAATGTACGCTACAGTAGTACTGGACTAAATGATAGGGGAGGAAATTTACTGGATATGTATTTTCATACCAGCTGTATATAAAGCGACGACGCGCGAGAATCTGCTGCGATACACGTACATGATCAAGGATTCTATATACAGGAGAATCTCTGGCATGATCCTGAATAACTTAAATTAATGAGATTGGTTTGGCTTCTTCAACTTTTAGTCAATTAAATAATGAATCAATATATATGTACAATTTTTATATGTCAAGGTTAGCTATGCCTCTGTTATGCTTTACTATTTTGTATAAATAGATAATTCTATTACCAGACACGTCATAAAACAATATACACTATTATTAACCGATAATTCTTCCGGAATACATAACCTTTTTATCTCATCAGGATGTATGACGTTGACCCTATGAATACTTATATTCACGTACAAATTTATGCCTTATTGAATATTAATTTACTAAACTTAAAATTTGAGTATGAAACAATGGCATTTTCTGCGGCTTGTGGAATTTGGATAACCCGAGCTACAAATTGTATGAGCATACAGAGGAAACCTTGATCAGACAGTTCTTAAAGGACCTGTCTGATCTGGGTCTGCTCTGTTTGCCAATGCGTCAGAATGAGTCTATATGAAGTAAAGGGGGTTTATTTCTACGTTGGTATCTCAAGTTAAGTGTGTATAAGATAAACAATATCAAATATACATAGTCATACTGAAAACCAAGAGACAAAAATGGCATCAAATATACAACAAAAGGACAAACACGATTCAGATACTGGAAAATAATTAATTTTCGATTTGACATTAAATTTCGTTGATTGTGTACCTAAGGGAATTTCGTGGGTACATTTATTCGTGGATCTATGTTTTAGAAAACGTGAGGTCTATATAAGGGAAAAGTCTTCGTTGGGATTAACATTCGTGGATAAACCCTCCATGAAATCGACGAAAATTAGTGTCCCACGAAAAATATGATTTCACGGTATTTCTTTCGGATTTCAATTTTTAGTTCGACTATTCGAAGAATATGAGAGCTATTGTAGTCACCCTTGCGTCGGCGTTGGCGTTGCAGCTTTTGGTTAAAGTTCTGCATGCAAGTTACTATCAACCTTATATCTCAATAACCATTTATGGTATTGACTTAAAAGTTTATGAATATGTTCAGGGGCATCAGACAACCAAGGTAGATAACTCTTGACTGAATTTAATATAAATTATGGCCCCTTTTTAACCTAGACGTTTTTGTTAAAGTTTTGCATGCAAGAAATTTCATGCTTATATTTCAGGAACCAGGGATGGATTTGATCTGAAATTTCTCTAATACGTTCAATCATGGTATCATACTATAGTGTCAGATAGTTTTGACTGAATAAAAAGCAGATTAGGGCCACTTTTTGACTTAAACTTTTTGGTTAAAGTTTTGCATGCAAGCTACTATCCAGCTTGTATCTCAGAAATTGTTTATGATATTGACTAGAAAGTTTAGGAGTTTGTTCAGGGGCCTCAGAAAACCAAGGAGGATAACTCTTGGACTGAATTTTATACAAATTATGACCCTTTTCTAACTTGGATACTTGGTTAAAGTTTTGTGTTATTTTGCTTATGTATCTGTTACTAGGGATGGCATTGATTTTAGACTTCATAAACATATTTAGGGGCATTAGGCAATCAAGGTATATCATTTTTGACTATTATTATTTTTATATACAGGGTATATGAAGGGCAAGAATTGAAATAGATTTCATTTGATTTACCAACAAACATTTTGAATAGTCGAGCGTGCTGTCCTCTGACAGCTTTTGTTAGTTATAATCAATATCGTTAACATAGACAAAGACAGAATAAACATCTCTTACACGGTGTAATTATTCAGGGTTTTTTTACTACTGCATTTAAGGCGATTTTGATCCATTCCATGTTTTTAACCCTTTCCCTCATATAGACTCATTTTGACGCACTCAACAGGTACCACATAAAGCCTGATCTGCAGAAAACCACAGTTAAACCTTACCAAATTTAGTTACAAAATCCTCATTTCCAGACCACTGAGGAGCAGCTAGTTACTCGCAGGCTGATCTGGTTTTATGCTGTTCGCATATGTCTTTTCATGGTTTCCTCTATGAGGGAAAGGGTTAAAGTAGTTTCAAAATTACCACTGATATTGACGTTTTATGAACTAGCCTCAGACGCTTGTCTCGTATCACAACACCTCCTTTAAACTTAGTTCTACAATCCTTTTTCCGTGATTGTTATTTAGAGTAATCCATCCATCATTGAAATGTGATCATTGTCAATCAAGTAATCCTTGGAATTTTGTGATAAATGCAAGCCGTTATAGACTTAGTCAATAGATGCTTGCATCTACTCTGAACACTTTTTAAGCATTTGAAGGACCATGATTAAAACTTAATGATTACCTTAAAAGATTTCATCGGAAGAACCAGTCAGCTTGCTTTGTAAATAACCGTTGCCTTTTAGGGATGGAAGAGTTAAAACGTCCGCCTCGAAAGCAGGAGGTCGCGGGTTTGATAACCATTAAGCATGCACTGAACGTATTTCAGTGAGGATAAGAATTTTTCTCATTCTAAAATCTCTGTTTTTGAAATGGCGACTTTCCTTTCCTCACCCAGAAAAAATAGGGGGAAATGTTAGAAGTAATCATTTCCGATAGTTACTCAGTGGATTGTTCAATCAAACATACATGACGCCATCTTCAATTTTCTTTCAGTAATTAAAGTCAATGCTTTAAAATATATATCGAGAGCGCCGTGGTCCAGTTGGAAAGTAAACAACTGTGGTACCAAAGGTTGTGGATTCGTGCCCCGTCACGGGTGATGATTTTTCATGACCTTCCATGGCGCAAAGTACTGGTCCACTCCTGGAACCACCGAGATGGATTTTTACATATGTTGTAAGTTCCTCCCAGTCGACGTTAAATAAATGTTTTAACTAGATATTTATTGCATGCTAATTTCAGGCGGCCTTAGGGATTATCGGTATTTATTGCAGGAATATGGCTTCATGTAAGCGGCGCGAACACTCCAATGTTCAACTCCAGTGGTTACGTGATCGGACTGGACCCCAATATCACGCGTGACTTACGAGACTTTCTGCAGGAAGCCCAGAGTCGGAACATTTTGGTCACAATCAGCCTCTGGAACTGTGCCGCCATCAGTCCAGGTATGTTGACCTCTGATCTCAATACAACATGACATTACACCGGTCGCGGTGGTCACGTTTCTAGAGAGTCCGCCTAATAACCGGAAGGTCGTAGGTTCGCCCCCGGCCGTGAAATACCGAAATCGTTAAAATATTACTTGTATATCTTCCTTGTGCTGGCGCTCGTAAGATGAGTGTAGTTCCAGGGCTGGTCAGGAAATATGACTTAATTTTTTCACGCCACTTTCCTACGCCCTGATTTTAAGCATCGTCGGAACCCACGGTAAATAATTCCTTACGGCATATTGTGGCTTTAGTTTTTCTATAGTTTTACACTAGAGAAATAAGCGAGATTCCGCCGTTCAGATCTCTTCCGACCAAACGTGGTTTTGAATTCGCGAACATTTCAGGGCGATTCCTCAGGCAAGGGGTGTTTTTTGTCCATGTATGTCTTCATTTATCCCTTGCACGCAAAATAAGACCATTGTCTTGAAAATCTATGAGGGATCAAAGGAGTTACGGCAACTGAAACGACATGATGTACGATTTCAATGGAAAAAGTTATCTACCTTCATATTATATATAAGGTTGTTCATTTTTTAATGCGGCAGTTTTTCGGTCAAAGCAACGTACCGGGTACCCTTGCTTTAAATCGAATAAACCCTCTTTGTAGAACCTCGTCCTTTCGTTTGTTTGACTTTAAACTTATTTATGTCAATTGAATCCAAAGCCCCTTGGACAATTCCTTGATTAGACAAGTAAATTGCGCCTTAAAAGGCCGTAGAAAATCATTGCTACAAATGGGGTTCGATCCAGCAATAGTCATTTATAGTCATAGTTTATTTGGGCAGAACTATCGGTATTTCTTATACTTAGTTTACATGCTTATGTATACCAATCGCAACTACCCAGTCAAACTCCACCGCAGTAGTTACCTCCCCTTACAGCTGTAGATAACTTGCAAGGGAAATCACTGTGTGGAGTTTGCTACCCAGTACTCGGCCATATCCGGATATGCTCAGATTTTTTTTCGTAGATCAAGGGCGAGGTGTTTTCGATTGAGCACAACAGACTAGTATCGGTACCATCATAATGTGACTGGACGTGATATCACGCCACTTGTTAAAGTCGCAATATTGTAGAATATCGCAACACTGTTTTAATCGGAGTCCCAGAATTACTGCAATGCTGTCGATAGGGCGTTGAAACTACAAAGAAACGTAATTGCACATTTCCATATTAGGTGTTTTACTTCTTTTACTTTAAAATATTATGTTCGTTACAAAATTATTTTCAAGTAAGCATTTGCTGAATTGTTTAGCAATATATAGGATGTAAAGATGTGCAGTTTCTGCAGCATTGGTTCCAGGTATAGGAACTTACTTCTATTCTAAGTTAATGTTCGCACTTTGTTGCAGCCATGCAGTTTTAATTGTCAGTAAATTAGGTTAGGTTTTCCAGATTTAGTTAGAAATGGAAAGTTCTTGAAAGCAGAAACACGCAAATTACCACACATGTTTCAGATGGTGTTTCCGGTAATGCATCAAACTTCAAGCTTAAGACACCTCATAGGAATCATGTATTCACTTAAGACTGTTAACTCATATCAATATATTATTCCACTAACATCTCAGAAATATGCATGCATGTATGATGTGTATTGCAGCACTATAGTTTGACGCAATTGTGGTTTACTGTTTATTTCAATAGACACAATACGGACCATGCCTATGGACAGCATTATCAAATAAACACATAAATATTACATCAAATACGTCACTAAGGCCTTTCTTGATTTTTTTGACCTCCCCCCTTTCCCCATTACACCCTTAATGAACTTTTTTTCATACGTACATTGCTTTGTCACGTCATACACATTGTTGGTTTTCTCGTGACATCATTTTATGTCATTACATTAACGAATGTTAACTGTCTTGATTTTGGAACTAAATCACGTGTTGCTTCCTGTGAGCCTCAAGTATTACTGTCAAGTGACACTTTTATTGTCAAAGGTTGGCCACAGACTTTACGAGATTTAATTATGTGATCGAGAGGGGTTCCCACTTTTTATTGCGTTTCTCATGCGCTGGTTCCACGTATGAAGAACGCGTTGAAACTATAACTAGCCATGTGTAGCGGAACAATTCTTCATATACCTTTCCAGTTCCCCTTTTTTCAAGATTTTCACTGAACGTACCGGAAATAAAGATCTTTAAAAGGGCAATTAAGTGAAGCATGAATGGAATAAAATGAGTAGGAATAGGTTATGACAAATTTTCCGTTTTCTGAACTTAGTTATGTGTTTCAACATTGCTTGGCCCATTGCTAGTTTAATACTACCAGTGGCACTTAGAACAGTCATTAAGAATTTCGAAAGGTAGTTTGGAATTGATTTGGTGGTTGTTTGAATAATGGCAAAGACCACTGCTATTATAATAGAAATTGAACTTGGGCAAAGCCTTTATCATTCAATGATAGCTATACTCCAAATTCTAAGTGTCGAACTTTTATTTTATTTTATGATGATAACCTACTCAGTCATACATGTGTAATCTTAACCTTTCTCTCATATAGACTCATTTCCTGATCCTTAGAAAACCACAGTAAAACCTTACCAAATTTAATTACAAAATCCTCATTTACAGACCACTGAGGAGCAGCGAACAGCATAAAACCTGATCAGCCTGCGAGTTACTCGCAGGCTGATCTGGTTTTATGCTATTCGCATAGGTCTTTTCATGGTGTCCTCAATGAGGGAAAGGGTTAAACTATGTAGTTATTTCTGACTGTTGTTTCCCGCCGTTTATACCATACATTTTTCCAGTATGACCACGTGGTTATACTATATACCAAGCAATCATGTTTGTCCTTCTATTCCAGCGTTTTTACTGAATGACTTAAAGCTACAATCGTATCATCGTCGAAAGACCCACTTTCACTCAGTACGCTTTGCTTCTTTATATTACTGGAGTGATAACGGAATATATATCGTGGGGTTTCGACGTTGCACTTGTATGTGTCTGTAGTTTATTTGCTCCATTACCTAGCCTATGGGAGTTTCCGGGCGATATCCGAAAAACATGATTGCGTTCTCCTAAAATAGACCATATTTGAGGAGCAATTAGATAAGCCACTGGACTGGCAATTACACTCTTAATCTATTTTAAATGCACTACACGAATCCGATCCTGCTTCATTTAATTTCTCAATAAATTAAAAAAGAAATAAAAAAAATAATGAAATGGATTATGGCTGTAGAATATTCATAAGATTGTAGAAATTAGTTTTCTTCAAGAGAGCGGGAAAGAAAAAAATCTCAGATACTTAGAGATGGACTTTTAGGATGTCTTATCATGGCTGAAAGATGATTCCAATTGTTAAAGCCCATTTCACCAGAGGATCGACACTACTCGGTATAATTCACTGATTTATATTGACCAATCAGTGACTGGGGGAAATCTCAAATATATGTTTATTTCACATTAAACAACGTGTAGAATCATACACCGGAACGTAAAAGTGCGTCTTGATTTATGTAGGCTTACGTCTCATTTCGGAGTGAAATGGTCTATTTGCCACTCGATTTTGCATGGTCTTCTTTTCCAGTACGACTTTTCCAAGCTGTCATGTTTGTCTTCACTCCAGCGTTTTTACTGGATGATTTGAAGCTATATTTGCACCCTAACCTAGCCATTAGGCTAAATAGTAATACATTGTAGCAGAAAATCAATTTCTGCTATCCTAGACCAAATTTCTTGTAATTTTAGAATGTATGGAGAAATTACATGAAGCAGGATCGGATTCGTGCAAAGAAATTAAGATAAATTACGAATGTAATTGCAAGACTAGCGGCTAAACTAATTGTATGGGTAAGTTTTCAGGAAGTTTCCTGAACTTCGTGTTTTTTTTCTGATTGCCAAATGACTAAAACTATATAAAATTGATAAATCAGGATTTTCATTTTTTTTTTTGAATTTTCAACTTTTACCCATGTAATTTCTCATCAAATATGAACTGTTTAAAGAGAACGCTATCATGTTTTCCGGATATCTCCGGAAGTTTCCATTGGATAAATTGCCCAAGAATACAAACAGTGTGATTTAACGATAAAATTAGACTGTTCACTTGAGCGCGGAAGAGAAAAAAAGTTCCCAAATGATAAGAGATCGAGATCGGCTCTTAGGATGACTTATCATGCCTTGAGAATGATTCCAATGGCCGCTCAACAAATTACAGGGTTTTCGGAAAGAATCGCTAAAACTTTCATAGTTGTGACTGTATTTCAGATTCTCCTCTTTATGGACTGCTGATGGATGACTCAAAGCTGCAGTCGTACATAGACAATGCCCTCGTTCCCATGGTGACATCCCTGAAGACAGAGAGGGGTCTTGGTATGTGGGAGATCATGAACGAACCGGAAGGGTGCATGCTCACAGGTTTGTGTTATCACATTATTAAGTGTACATTTAAGGCTGAAACTTCTTTTTTTATTCACCGATTACGAGTTAAATAATTACAGTTCCAAGACACGCCACCTCCTCTTACTAACACGCCCACGCACAAACTCCCACACACATATAATTTTTTTTTATTGGTTATTTGTGTGTGTGTGTGTGTGTGTGTGTTTGGAAAGCCTAAGCTAACAACTTTTATAAACTACTAGGTTGCTCAGGTGGATGCGTAAATGTGTGACAAAACCGGTGTATAACACTACTACTTCAACTAAAAAATTGATTCTGGACGTGCGACCGTTGTACCCTTGAGCATACGCCTACTATAATCGGATCCTGGACGCATTAGCGAACCCCTCATCAGAAAACCCATGTTCATTCAATACGCTTTCCTCTTAATCGACCACAGAGAACTTCGTTCTCATGAATTATAAAAGAGACATTTCATTGGATCCGTGGCAGGGACAGCAGTGATTAATTGACCAATGAAATTTTTAAGCTAGATTCGTTCTATCATGTAGAGATGACGTCACGTTCCTCGCCTAAGCATTGCGGTTTATCTTGCGGAAACAATGAGCCAGTTTTTGCTTTTGTAAATTTCAACGAACTGTATTCAAAATTCTTTGCGTGATTTCATTGGTCAAAAAGAAGCTGATTAATATTCATGAAAACGACGTTTTACCAGCTGAAAATCCCACGGTGTATACAGAAGTGATAACGGAATATATATGGTTTTCGACGATGTAGTGAAACGCGAGGTGCGTATAACCACGAAGACGCGTACATTGATTAACTCTTATATGTGTAGCATATTGTTAAGATCTACAATATGCGCTAGTTTACAATCAATTGTTGTCTACTTTTCGCTGTGATTTAAAGATTGAACAAAATCACCGCTTTTTTGTGTTAATTTGATATATGATAATGGAATTTGCGGTCTGCTATTTTTTATCTTTTCAACGACCACCCTGTCACAAGTGAGCTTTACCAGTCAAGCAACTGATATGCTGTGAACACAAACCCATGGCCTCTAGTGGGTTCGGACTCCGTTAGGGGCTAGGAATTTTCATGGTCTTCCCAGACTGGTGTAATTTATTTTACTCTTTCGTAGTTCAAGGCTGCGCGTTTAGGATTGGAATTCCAAAAACCAATAGCTCTTTGCATTTTTCAGCCAGCGGATTTCACTTGTGTTTTCAGGTCATAATTAAAGCCATTCCTTAATTAGAAACAGGCATTGTTTTTAAAACAGTAACCTTTATAAGTTGCTTTCTTATCTTAAACTACGTAGACTGATATATGAAGAGAAGCTCGAATTTTTTCCTCAGTCAGTTTGTCGCTTTCCAGAGTCACTGTGTTATTTTCGTCTTGGTTAAATTCAATATTTGAAAAACATGGCATTGCTGTATTCAATCTTCTGTTTTCTTATCATGGGAAGTATTGTTTGCTCTTTGGAGACAGTTGAATTACGAATGCGCAATTTAAGACCTGGATAGAAAATAGATTGGGCATTCTTCTTATACCAGCTGATGTTGATTAGTTCTGCGAGTTCAGTTCTTTTTATCAATGGTTTTGATCGTTTAACAGCGATGTCAAACAAGCAATCAAAGAGACCGATAGGCCGCGTGTTTGCCTAATTACTCAATTGAAAAAAAAGGTAACAACTTAATGATCCTCTACCTCCTATAGACAATTTATAGAAGATCTCCTTTATACCATTAGACACATTTTGACGTATTGGCAAACCGAGTTCAGACAGCTCTTTCCAAGAATTGTATGATCAGAGTATCCCTTGTTTTTTTTTATGCATTATTGTAGCTCAGGCTCTAAACAGTCTGCACGGTAAACAGAGAAACAGATAAGCTGCGTATCTGCGTATTTTACGCAAATAAAATGGACCAATACGCTAAACATTTCAATTCTGTGCGTACCATTTACGCATGAAAAAACGGCTTTACTCAATTCATTTTAATTCTTTGTGTATTGCTGCCGATGTTTTAACAAACAGCTGATTGTCACTTTCTGTTTAAAGTGTATTGCCTTCAAGAACCACTGATCATTTGACGTTTGTACATTCGAAATTTCAAGAGCATCTGGAGCACCTTGATAACTTAACAGGGCCTGTCGGTAGTACCCAAGCCCATCAATAATGGAATGGGCTAAAAATGCACAATGTCATCTTTGTTGTGATTTCTTTTTTAACACTAACTTAGAAATAAATTATATGCAACGCAAAGAATAAAATAATTATAACATGCGAATATATATATTTTTTCATAAAAAAAGATTATTGCTTTATTTTCAATTATGCCACATTTGTCTCGTGAATTAGACCACGTCATCTTTACCTTCTGGCGAGAAAAACAAAATGTCACTTTGAGGTAGAAAATCAAGTTCTAGGAAATCATCCTTTACAAGTAACCAAGATACCTGTCTCAGATATTGTACATTAAGCCACTTTTTAAGGTAAGAAAAAGTTTCACTCAAAAAAGTTAAACTATTTGCAGTAAAAGTACTTATAAGAAATGTGTTTCACTCAAGTAGTGCAAAAACAGGGAGTGATCACTCAATTGAAACCATTCTTATCTGTTCCTCTGCCGGTAAAGAACATTCCATTTGAATATTAATAAAGTCATATTTTTTACATGAATATTCATAAAGTACTTTACGTACTGAAGGGTAACAAAACTCAGTTAAAATCTAGGATACTTAATGTTTAATCTCAGAGTAATATTACGCGCTTCCCGGCAGACACTCTTTACTACTGCAGTAACTGTCAGTATATGCTGGTTACTCAATTAAATAAAAGAGGACTGGGCAACTTTTGCTTTAAAATTACTATTACTTCATGGATACTCAAGTAGTATTGAAAGCAATGAATAATGCTTAGTTCGTCAGTAAGCTATTATTAATAACTGTTCCTCTGTAGTAATAGTGGATGAACTGGTAATGGAAGGAAAACATAATTGTGTAAGCATTTGTAGGAAATGAACGCGAATATCGCCTGGTCTCGAACCAGGGACCCCCTTGTTCAAAACCTTTACCCTTTATGTTTATGCTTGCGGATTTATTGCGATTCAAATTTTGCATACATTTTTTAAAATCGCACAATGTATGTTCGCTTTAGTGTTAAACAGACACATGTTAGCTGTAATATGTTTATTTTGACTGTTCAGGGTTTACGGATAAAAGCACATTGTACATTAACCCTTTCCCTCATATAGACTCATTTTGACGCACTCAATAGGTACCACATAAAGCCTGATCTGCAGAAAACCACAGTTAAACCTTACCAAATTTAATTACAAAATCCTCATTTCCAGACCACTGAGGAGCAGCGAACAGCATAAAAACTTAACAGCCTTCGAGTTACTCACAGGCTGATCTGGTTTTATGTTGTTCGCATAGGTCTTTTCATGGTTTCCTCTATGAGGGAAAGGGTTAATTATACGCTAATAAGAATCTTACGCATGTGTATGACGAAGAATATTTGTGTCTGTGTGCATACGTGGAGAGAGAGGGTTGATTATATACATTGTCCCGCCCCTTTCCGCCCCTGCTTTACATAAAGTTTGATAAATATAGAGGGTATTTGTTTGAGTGGATATTGATGTAGAGAATAAAAATGTTAAAATTGTATCACTTCGAGATAAGATATATTCCATATCTACTTAAAACAAACCAATTTTCTTTTTATCCTATGCTAACTGCGGATGAAAATGAAACTATTTTGTATAGACCTATATCACTGACACTGTGGGATATGGATTTTATCACACTGATAGAACCCAGTATTTCAACAGTTAGCATAAAACATTTTTGAATAGTTCAGTCAAGGCGGTGAACCGTTGGTATTCACCACATTCAATGAATGTTCGTAAACGTAACAACAGGGGCCATATTCATAAAGCTCCTTAATTTTTAAGGAAAATAATTCCTTAACTGGAATAAATCTCCTAAGGATTTTTATAGATAAGATATAAGGCAATTTCTAATAACTAAGTGAAATCTATGTGAATTTAAGGAAAATCTTCGAAACTAAGGGAATTTTTCTCCTTAGGAGCTTTCTGAATACGGCCCCAGAATCTCAACGTAATATTTATGCTTTATGTTATTTATGTGCACAAGTGTCTTGTGTATTTTTACAGGGGTCAAAGACGACAAAGAGCCGTGTTACGACACCTCCACGCTCCATTTCTACGACTTCCCGGACTGGACACACAAACAGATAAACATACAGAGGCTGTTGTATTTCATTTCACTCCAGTCCAGCGCAATCCACGTGACTGACCCCAAGGTAGGTCACATCACCTCTAAATTTCGTGGTGTCTGGTAGGATATATTTCGATAGGCTTCCGATCTGAAAATTTCTTTAAATTAGCGAAGTTTTCTTATTAAATTCTTCTCTACCCAGGATGAGACTAGTTATGTTTTCCCTATTATAAAAATATATTAATATAATATTTATTGTATTTAGGTCCCTTCCCCATTATTAGAATGAAAGGCCTACAATGCACATGTATATTTTTTATTACATACATGTATATGTTTATTTTAACCATGTTAGTAACGTCTTGAAAAAAGTAATTTTCTTTGCTAGGTAGAAAATGAATTTCCCTGAGTATGACGATTTACCGCTAGGTGTCGCTATTTAAAAAAACTGGTCATTCGAAATGGACTAACGTTGTTTTGTGGACCAAATTATATTCTGTAAATTGAATAGTGGCATTTTCTAAATTTACTAATTCAGTGAATACACATGAAAAATGTGCATAAGAATTAGTATCTGTATTGTAATACAATATTGTTTAAGGTTGACAAACGTGTAACCTTAATGTTAACATGACTGTCTAAAGCATTTCTAAAGTATTTTCAAGGATTTGTTGTTTTTATGTTGTTTCATGGCCGTTTGAAAGCTATATGTTCTTAATAAGGGACAGAAATAGTACAAAGGAGTTCATAAATAAGTCTCAAAGCGTTACTGTTTATTTCTCATAAGATTGTAGTTTACAGTTAATTAAATTGAAATTATATTTTCAAATTCTCACTTAAATGTAAAGAAAATAATAATCACGCATTTAAGATTTACTTTCCTTATTGATCTACGTTTTCAATTGGAATTAGGTTTAAACGAGTTACTTTATTCGCAGTTTGTTCTATTTCCAGAAAGTTATTACGAAAAAGATGCAAAACGCGTGGGAAGTCAGGTTTTCGTAAAATGAATTTAATACAAATATACATTTCATCTGGAACTGAATGCATCCTACGATTTAACGGGACAGGCTTCGAACATGTACATTGAAAGCTTTTATTCTGATATATGAAATAGGGAATGGGCCTAAATGCCAAAACTTAGCGGGGATTAAAAGTAATAATATTTAAGTATAGGGAAATAATAATCCTGGGTAAATAGTAATTTTGGTCAAAACTGCACGAATTTAGATATACAGTTGAACCTGTATTAATCGGTCAACCTGTATTTAGCGGCCAATTTTGATATTACCAAACTGTAGAATTTTGTTGTATATTTTAACCTCATTTAGCAGTCACCTCTGTTAAGCGGCCACTTTCTCTTGTTCTCTGATTGACCGCTTAATACAATTTGACTGTATTCAGAGGGGAAGCCTATGAACGCCGGCCCCCTTATAAGAAGAAAATGTTTACTGAGGCTGAGTACTTACGTCCTACCAGCCATCATAATGTTCTCCTGCTTTTATTTGTCAGTAGGTTAAATACTAAACTGCCTGGGGCAGTACATCACCAAGTGTTTGTAGTGAACGCATCAGAGAGCTGAACACGCAGCAGAGTGGCGCAGTGGAAGCGTGCTGGGCCCATAACCCAGAGGTCCGAGGATCGAAACCTTGCTCTGCTACATTTTTTTTAAAAAATCCTTAGTAACGTCTTGAATCTTAAATCTTTCAGTTTATTTTTGAACAGTTTATAACTCAGATTATAAAACGGTCACCTAATTATTTAAAAAAAATTACGCCTTTAGATTTTTTCCCTTCTTGATCTACGTTTCCAATTAAAAAAAGGTTTAAACGACTTACCATATTCGTAGTTGGTTCTTTTTCTAGAAAGTAATTGTGATCAAGACGTAAAAATCTCGAGGTCGGACGGGATCGTAGAAAAACCCCTCGAAGAATGTATTCAAGGAATCATCCTGATGTCAAAATTTAAGAAAAATAAACAGAAAGGTTTTGAGACGAAAATATCAATTTTAAAGACAAAAATAAGGATAAAATATAATTTAGCAGAGCGAGGTTTCGATCCTCGGACCTCTGGGTTATGGGCCCAGCACGCTTCCACTGCGCCACTTTGCTGCGTGTATAACGCCTTCAAACGTTCACATTACAACACTTGGTGATGTACTTTCCCGGGCAGTTTAGTATTGAACCTGTCAATGAGAATTTAAATAATCTTGAGACGATGTTTATTTGAGACAGCTATATGTAGTGCTGCCACACTGCAGTATCATGTCGTAGACATGTGGCATGATACCACTGCCAGTCACATTATCCCGACACCAGGGCAACCAGTCCCTGTCAAGCAAAGGAGCTATACGAGTACCATTTTTAACGACTTTAGTTTGTCTCGGCTTGAGATCAAGACCTCCCAATTCCGGGCAGGGACTTCTTTTTTTTCTTTACTTATCCACCGTATGGGATATTGGTATCTTGTGATGCAGCAACTTGATCAAAGGGTACATTTTACCGAAAAAAAATTCTTATAATCTGACATGCACCATCTTATATGTATCTATCCACATCAAGCACCAACCAAACTTAAACTTATTCCGAAAGGGTGTCATATAATTTATATCGCTCGTTAAACATGACATCTAGTGACGGCAAAAAATATATCCTCCATCTCCATTCCTTTTGAAATAATTTAATTTCAGCCCAATAATTGCAGGTCTGGTCAGTTTATTTCCGTCCTCATCTACTGATCACGTAGATGCTATTTCTTCTTTGTTTTGATTCCAATCAACGATGAAATCTTATTTTTTTCTTGTGTGTACGGCTCATTGATATTTTACAAATAGAAGGTGTAATGCTACTTCATATCTTCCTCACTATATAAGTACAGTTACGATACTCTATCGTGCCCACAGTGTAAAAATTGCCCCCAAGGTATTTACAAATACGTCACTGCTTTCAAATGATTTAATGGGCTTGTTTTGGTAAAATTTGTTGCTCTGCCTCAGGTTTGCCTCTCTGTTTAAGCCTTTTCTTTTCTATGAAGATGACTTAACATCATCAGGAAGCTTGACACAAATGTGCATCATGATCAAACTTTTAAAAAGTCAACAAGAGACCAACATTTTAAGACAAATTTTGACAACTTTTGATAGCATTGTGACAAGATGAAAATGGATGTAACTTATCTTTTTTTCTATGAGGTTTTCAACGCTTAGTTAACATTTTGATGAAAGGTAATCTAAACTTTCATCATTTTTTCTTTAAATTCACATGGGTAGAAAAGATTGGAAAACATCATTTTGCGAAGTTATATCATTTTTAGCTCATTATAATTTCATTTGAAAAGATGTTTTCAAAATTGCTTAAAATGTGCTTGAAACCATTTTCTTTGAAATCTAGATAAAATCGAGTATTAAAAGATGTGAGATTCCCCTTTGTTTAACAAAAACACAGCAACACTTCTCCGCATTTAACTTATGAAGTTTCCTTATAAAAAAAAAGATGGTTGGTGGATGAATAAATTCAATGTCAAGGTTTAATGAAGAAATTAAATATTAACGTAGTTATGACGTATGTAAACGTGAAAATCTGGGTGTGTCCCATGGCATGTATACATTTGAACATTTTTGATTGATTTTAATACAGTATGCCGTACATCATAAAAACAGTATGCCGTTGAGTTGTCAACAATTTTCAAGCTGCCGTACATTAACAAAATAAATATATATAGAAAGAGATTTTATCGTTGATTGGAATCTAAACTAAACAGAAATTACATCTGTATATAAAGCAGAAAATGACGGATAAAAACTGAACAAACACGCAATTATTGAACTAAAATTAAACTATTTCAATGGGAATGATGTTGGTGGATACAATTTTTGCCGGTACTAGATGCCATGTCTTAAGAGCTATATAAAGCTTATGACATCCGTTCGGAATAATTTTAAGTTAAGTTGAAGGCGGAGCTTGCTGTGGATAGATGCATATAAGATGGTGCAAGTCAGATTTTAAGATTTTTTCGATGAAATGTACCCTCTGGTCAAGTTGCTTTAGACTTCTCTCTCTCTCTCTCTCTTCATATAGTACCAATATCCGGTGTCACTTCCATACGGTGTTATCATGAAAAACGACAACAACAACAACAAAAACGGTCATACAAAAAAAAAAGAATATATATATATATATATATATATATATATATATATATATATATATGTGTGTGTGACCTCGATTGAAATAGATTACGATTATATTCTATATAATTTTATTGCATTACATTCTATTCATTCATGCCATTGCCTTTTTTCCCCGTTCCCACTTTTCACCCGTGTCTTTGTGATTTCCTCACGGGGATCTTCAATTTTGCGATACGTTATTTTTTGATCAATTAGACCTCAAGGATCTTCAATTTTGCGATACGTTATTTTTTTATCAATTAGACCAAAAATATTGTTTCAAAAATAAATTTAAAATAATGATTCAGAATGCATTACAAAATATAATTTTCATTATAAATGCCATGCAAACGTTTGAAGTTAATAGTTAAATAAGATAAATAGGGATTTAAAATATTCATATTAGAAGATCATTTAAAGTGAATTGCAAGAGAAATAGATAACAACATACACTTAGGCAATATGTAAGCGTTACTAGTACGACGCGATTGACCAATTTACGATTCGCGCGTAACGAACACATATTGATTTTTGTTTTCTTTTCTTTTGAAACTTTATGGGTTTTTTTACACCGATAACGAAACAACTTCTCAAAACTTATACTAATCACTCTCGATGGCTCTGATGGCGGCGTGTGTGGCCATTAGTGTGGGAGGAAGCCGCAGAATCAAGAGAAAACCAATATGTCTGGACGGGCGACCACTGTGCCTCTCACGAACGTGACCAGGAATCGAACCCGGGACGCATTAGTGAGAAGCGAAGCGCGTTACAACTACACTATCCAGGCACCCTTTACTTCCTATGGTATGCTTCCTATGTATACTGTATTATGGTATCGTTAAAATGAAGTCTTAAACCTTTTCTCTTTGAGTTTTTTGGGCAGTAAACCTGTATAAAGCAGCCATAAAAACATGTTAAGTGGCTGCTTAACAAAGGTGACCGCTAAATGAGGTTTAAATATATAACAAAATCCTACAGCTTGGTAATATCAAAATTGGCCGCTAAATCAGGTTGACCTATAGTTCATACTCAGTTGTATTTATCTGTGTA
Organism: Solen grandis; assembly: GCA_021229015.1. Lineage (NCBI taxonomy): Eukaryota > Metazoa > Mollusca > Bivalvia > Adapedonta > Solenidae > Solen > Solen grandis. The sequence continues at coordinate 40,340,130 of CM037787.1, forward strand.
CTAATTGACTCCTGTGACCGATTTAGCTGCAATCCTTCGTTCAAGAGATTACAATAGTAAGAGTGGAAATACCAAGTACATGTGTATTTTTGAACAGAGAAGAATCGGAAGATGGTTAAGGTCATATTTTACCTGTAAATGTATCAAACTTAAGAGGCATTAATATTAATTTAAAAGACATACGAGGATAAAATAATATTTTAGCAGAGCGAGGTTTCGATCCTCGGACCTCTGGGTTATGGGCCCAGCACGCTTCCACTGCGCCACTCTGCTAGGTGCTTAGTTCTCAGAGCAGCTCAGTATTAACCTAGCTATACTAAACACATTCGTTTCAAACACAACAGTAGCACTTCACAATAAATTACTACAACTCAGAGATTGGATAAATACATTGCCAGTTTTTAACCCCATGTTAGGTCACTTACTTACAAACAAAACATGTGTTCTTTTATGTAAAGCATGCCAATGATTCCAACCTAGCTATTGGTGACCCTGTAAGTCAGTTTAATACATCTGTAAACAGTGGGATGATCCATGACTCTCAAATACACCAAGAAATAAAAAAAAAAAAAAAAAAAAAAAAAAAAAAAAAAACAACAACAAAAAAAATAAATAAAAAATAACAACACCAACAACAACAAACAAACAAAAAAAAACAAACAAACTATAAACAGCAATTAATTAATGAAGCATTGTTGAGTGTTCCTGTAATCGGTTGTACAAGAATTTTCACGCTATATGAAGATACATGATTCTTAGGACGATTCTGAAACCTGGAGACCTTGACGAAGATTTGCCAAGATGTTGTAGTTCTCCCATATATATTTATATAGGAACAGCTCAGAGAAACATGAAATTTGAGTTAAGAATTCCAATATTTTAGAACCCTGCTATAGAAAAGTGGTATGATGCAAACTAGCAAACTAGCAAATGGATGGACTTATCTTTATTCCATACATTTGGTAAATAGACTGAGAAATATATTTAATGATAAAGAATACCGTGAAAGATCAGATGTTATCACTTTAATGACGATGTAAAATGTTGACACATGTGGCTAGTTTAGGTAAGGTCGCGTTGAATGAAAGACAATGGCCGAAACATGACGTCAAACCATATAACGATACTTTAAAAGCACGGCAATAAAAGTAGAATATTTCTTTATTTCACATTATTTTTATGACATTTTGAGATTCACTTTACTACTAGCCATGCACAAGCAGTTTACTTTGCCTATATTAAGAGTATATTTTTCTATAAATTGTGCTAAATATTGATTTTACATTGTTTTAAAGTACACAAGATATAGTGATCATTGTGTGATTTAGTGAGTATAATAACAACCCGCGTCGGCGAATTTATGGAACGTCGGTTTTTTCCATAAACTTTAAGCAACACTAATGCCTATACACTATTAACCCATATATATTCTGAAAGTACATAGTTTCCAGTTTCCAAAAATAGTGTCTTCAAGAAAATCCATCCATAAAACGTATTAATTCATTCTGTAGAAAGAGGGAGAAGTCACTCTATTAATCAGTGCATAGCGACTTCTGTAGTGTTCGACACAAAGGTGTGTAGTATTAATAATGTCCCAATACTCGGTCAAACACTGAGCTGCCTGGGGCGTTGTTAAATAGTAAGCGTACCGTGAGATTTAGCACGCAGCAGAGTGGCGCAGTGGAAGCGTGCTGGGCCCATAACCCAGAGGTCCGAGGATCGAAACCTCGCTCTGCTAGATTTTTTTAAAGTCTATTTAAATGTCTTGAAAATTGTTTTTCACGCCTTATAATTTTTCATTTTTTTAAAACTCAGTTTACAGTTAAAGTATAAGTTTTTATAATAATTAATATAAAGGTTCCGTTGTTTATAATAGTTAATATAAAGATTGTGTCGTTTATAATAGCCGATATAAAGGTCATGTCGTTTACAATAGTTAATATAAACGTCCTGTTGTTTATAATAGTTGATTTAAAGGTCATTTTGTTTATTATAGTTGATATAAAGGTCATGTTGTTTATAATAGTTGATATAAAGGCCATGTCGTTTACGATAGTTAATATAAACGTCATGTTGTTAATGATAGTAAATATAAAAGTCATGTCGTTTATAATAGTTGATATAATGGTCTTGTCGTTTACAATAGTTAATATAAACGCCAGAGTGTTTATAATAGTTAATATAAAGGTCCTGTTGTTTATAATAGGTGATGTAAAGGTCCTGTTGGTTATAATAGTTAATATAAAGGTCATGTCGTTTATAATAGTTGATATGGAGGTCATGTTTTTTACAATAGTTAATATAAACGCCAGGTTGTTTGTTATAATAATATAGAGGTTTACGTTTATAATAATTGATATAAAGGTCATGATTTTTATTATTAATAAAATAAAGTTTTAATTTCCGTTGTTTAATATAAGTAAAAATAACATTTATATAAGATAAATAACAAATAGCGGATTGTATTGTATCAAAAAAAAAAAAAATATTTAAGACTTGATTTTAATGATACCGTGAGACGGAATATACAGGAAACTGACCCTCTGTATACTCGTAGACTATCCACGTGTAATTTGTCAAAATTTGAAGAGATCCTGAGTTACACTAGTAGGGGTATACTATATATTGCAATTTATTGGATACGCAATATCTATCTTTGCCATAATATGTTCCAATATATTTTTAAATATTAATATTTTGAGACCCAATCTATCTAATTTGAAACACACACACACACACACACACACACACACACACACACACCTTTATATATAGTATAATCTTAAGACTACACTCATAATAATTATATTATAGAGATCAGTCTTGATGTTATATTGATAGAAATAACTTAACATCGTGCAAATGATTCTCTCATGGGAAAAGAACAAATAAACGAAAAGCAGAAGATTTTTATGCCCTCGCAAATGGTCACCTCATAGTGCTCTACCATAATTGCTAAAATAAAGATGATCCCTTGAAAAATGAGGCCCCTAGGGGATCAGCTAGTTTCTTTACACACTTTATATAGAAAATTTCAAAGTTCTTCTTCTGTAAAACCAATGGTCAGAATTTGATTTTATTTGACAGAAATTGTCACCTCATGAATGTCTACCATAATTGCTAAAATAAAATTGATCCCTAGAAAAAATGAGGCCCCTAGGGGATCAGCTAGTTTTCTTATTATCATAGTAAATTAAAAAAATCATCTTCTCCTCTGGAACTTATGTAGAGAATAAGTTCTTATTTTGCACTAATGATTACCTCAAGTTTTCATACCATAATTGCGTAAGCATTTTGATTCCTTGAAAATTGAGGCTTAAAGATGATTGACTAAAATAATATTTTTTTATTTGAAACTTGAATATGGCTGCTGTTGGAAAAAAATATGTAAAATCAAATGACTTGAATCGTTTTAAATAAGATGTACTCTGTAAATGATATACTCTGGTGAGCGATCGAGGGCAATTATGGCCCTCTTGTTTAATTCAAAATGCCAACGAGTGAAAATAATTATTTACTAAGACAACAAATACATGTGTGCTCGTGAAAAAAAAGAAAAGAAAATCATATTTTAATTGTATGAAGATCTGAAAGTAGTTTAGAATCATAAATGACATTTTTCAATACGTTACTAAGGATTCAAGGAAAATATAGCAGAGCGAGGTTTCGGTCCTCGGACCACTTGGTTATGGGACCAGCACGCTTCCACTGCGCCACTCTGCTGCCAGTATACCGCCACGAGACATTCGATCACTATTTAACACTTGTTGTACTGCTCCAGGCAGCTCAGTAATTAATTACAGACCATTGTGTCGAGCACTACTGTAGTGCTAAGCATTAACGGAGTTGCGTCACGTTCTAGGCATAAAATAAAATAAACTTAAGGGTATTTGCTATTAATAATGTAATAGAAAATATGATTTCATGAGTCGCGCCGTCATGAGTAGAAATGAATGTATGACCTAAATTAAGAGGAAATACAATAAGACATGAAATGATGGAAATAGGGTAAAGAAGATTTTTAAAAAATTAAGCATAGCGAGGTTTCGATCCTTGGACCTCTGGGTTATGGGCCCAGCACAATTCAAATGCGCCACTCTGCTAGGCGTTCAGTTTTGAGATACATTCACTTTATATCGTTCCACAGCAGCTCAGTATCAAACCTAGCTATACTAAACAAATTCGTGTCGAACACAACAGTAGCACTTCACAATAAACTTAATGCTCATGTGAGCTTTTATAATCAATGGCTGTCCGGCGTCCGTCGTCCGTCCGGCGTCCACAACTGTTTCAAATGACATCTTCTCCAAAACCATTGTGCAAATTTGATGAAAATTGCCTGTGATGTTTTTTTACATGAAGCTTTACCCAAGTTGTTCAAATGGTCCCGGCCCGTTGCATATCTGGGTCACGGGAGCTAAAAATAGATTTTTAAAGTGAAATCTTTAAAAATCGTCTTCTCTAAAACCGCACGGCATAGTGCTTAGATATTTGGTGTGTGGCATTGTCTTAAGGACCTTTACCAAGTTTATTCAAATCATGACCATGGGGTTGAAACAAGTCCCGCTCCAGGGGTCACTTGATTTTACAAAGACATATATTGGAAAAATCTAGAAAACATTTCATGGGCAAAAAAAAAAAAAAAAAAAGAAAAAGAAAAAATATATCTGTGACCTCGACTGAAATAGATAACTATTATATTCTACATAATTTTATTGTATTACATTCTATTCATTTCATGCCATTGCCTTTTTCTCCCGTTTCCACTTTGTATCTTTGTGATTTCCCATGGGGATCTTCAATTTTGCGATACGTTATTTTTTAATCAATTAGACCTCAAGCATAATCACTGTAAAATGATTTTATTTGAGGAATTTTACCATTAAAACGATTGTTTAAAAAATAATGATTCAGAATGCATTACAAGATATACTAACTTTTGATTATAAATGCCCTGTAAACGTTCGAAGTTAATAGTTAAATAAGATAAATAGGGATTCAAAATATTCATTTTAGAAGATCATTTTGAAAGAGATATTGCCAAGAGAAAAATATGATAATCAACATATCAACTTTATGGCAATATTGTGAAAGCGTTTTCTGGTACAACGCAGAATTTGTCCAAATTTAACGAAATTCGCGCGGTAACAGAAACAAACATTGAAAAGCATGTCGCTTCTCTTTGTTTTCTTTTTTTTTTTGAAACTTAAAGTTTTTTACACCGATTACGAAACAACTTCTCAAAACTTATATTAATTACTCTCGATGGCTCTGATGGCGGCGTGTGTGGCTATTAGTGTGGGAGGAAACCGAAGAACCCAGAGAAAACCAACATGTCTGCACGGGCGACAACTGTGCCTCTCACGAACGTGACCAGGAATCGAACCCGGGACTCATTGGTGAGAAGCGAAGCGCGTTACAACTACACTATCCAGGCTCTCTTTACTTCCTGTGGTATGCTTCCTATGTATACTGTATTATGGTATCGTTAAAATGAAGTCTTAAACCTTTTCTCTTTGAGTACAATACAATACATTGTACAATAGCACCATGTCTACTGTTGCAATTATACTTATATCTTATAATGCTGTGTTTTTTGGATAGTAGAAGGGAATACATGTACATGATATCTACAGTCAAACCTGTATTAAGCGGCCAGTCAAGAAAACAAGATAAAGTGGCTGCTTAACAGAGGTGACCGCTAAATGAGGTTTTAATATACAACAAAATCCTACAGCTTGGTAATATCAAAATTGGCCGCTAAATCAGGTTGACCGATAGTTCATGCTCAGTTGTATTTATCTGTGTACTAACTGACTCCTGTGACAGATTTAGCTGCAATCCTTCGTTCAAGAGATTACAATAACAAGAGTGGAAATACCAAGTACATGTGTATTTTTGAGCAGAGAAGACTCGGAAGATGGTAAAGGTCATATTTTACCTGTAAATGTATCAAACTTAAGAGACATTAATATTAAGTTTAAAGACATACGAGGATAAAAAATATTTTAGCAGAGCGAGGTTTCGATCCTCGGACCTCTGGGTTATGGGCCCAGCACGCTTCCACTGCGCCACTCTGCTAGTTGCTTCGTTTTGGGATATATTCACTTTATATGGTCTCAGAGCAGCTCAGTAGTAACCTAGCTATACTAAACACATTCGTTTCAAACACAACGATAGCACTTCACAATAAATTACTACAACTCAGAGATTGGATAAATACATTGCCAGTTTTTAACCCTATGTTAGGTCACTTACTTACAAACAAAACATGTGTTCTTTTATGTAAAGCATGCCAATGATTCCAATCTAGCTATTGGTGACCCTGTAAGCCAGTTTAATACATCTGTAAACAGTGGGATGATCCATGTCTTTGGTGAGAAGACTCTCAAATACCCCCAAATATAAATAAATAAATAAAAATGTCAATAGTAAGGAGATAACGTTATCTCCTAAGATCGTGGCGAGATACTTTGCCCCCCCCCCACCCCCCCAAAAAACACACACAGAAAAACAACAACAAAAAAAACAACTATAAACAGCAATGAATTAATGAAGCATTGTTGATTGTTCCTGTAATCGGTTGTACAAGAATTTTCACGCTATATGAAGATACATGATTCTTAGGACGATTCTGAAACCTGGAGACCTTGACGAAGATTTGCCAAGATGTTGTAGTTCTCCCATATATATTTATATAGGAACAGCTCAGAGAAACATGAAATTTGAGTTAAGAATTCCAATATTTTAGAACCCTGGTATAGAAAAGTGGTATGATCTAAACTAGCAAATGGATGGACTTATCATTATTCCATACATTTGGTAAATAGACTGAGAAATATATTTAATGATAAAGAATGTCATATACCGTGAAAGATCAGATGTTTTCAGTTTTAAGACGATGTACAATATTTACACATGTGGCTAGTTTAGGTAACGTCGCGTTGAATGAAAGACAATGGACGAAACATGACGACAAACCATATAAGCGATACTATAAAAGCACGACAATAAAAGTAGAATATTTCTTTATTTCACATTATTTTTTATGACATTTTGAAATTTACTTCACTAATAGCCATACACAAGCAGTTTACTTTGCCTATATTAAGAGTATTTTTTTCCTATAAATTGTGCTTAAATTGTGATTTTACATTGTTTTAAAGTACACAAGATATAGTGATCATTGTGTGTTTTAAAGTGAGTAACACAACAACCCGCGTCGGTGAATTATGGAACGTCGGTTTTTTCCATAAACTTTAAACGACACTAATGCCTATACACTATTAACCCATATATATTCTGAAAGAACATAGTTCCCAGTTTCCAAAAATAGTATCTTCAAGAAAGTCTATCCATCAAACGTATTAATTCATTCTGTAGAAAGAGGGAGAAGTCACTCTAGTTATCAGTGCATAGCGACTTCTGTAGTGTTCGACACAAAGGTGTGTAGTATTTATAATGTCCCAATACTCGGTCAAACACTGGGCTGCTTGGGGCGTTGTTAAATAGTAAGCGTACCGCAATGGGTAGCACGCAGCAGAGTGGCGCAGTGGAAGCGTGCTGGGCCCATAACCCAGAGGTCCGAGGATCGAAACCTCGCTCTGCTAGATTTTTTTAAAGTCTGTTTAAATGTCTTGCAAACTGTTTTTCACGCCTTTTATTTTTCGTTTTTTTTTAAACTTAGTTTACAGTTAAAGTATAAAATTTTATAATTGTTAATATAAAGGTTCTGTTGTTTGTAAGAGTTAATATAAAGATTGTGTCGTTTGTAAGAGTTAATATAAAGGTTATGTCGTTTGTAATAGTTAATATAAAGATTCTGTCGTTTGTAAGAGTTAATATAAAGATTGTGTCGTTTGTAATAGTTAATATAAAGATTCTGTCGTTTGTAAGAGTTAATATAAAGGTTATGTCGTTTGTAATAGTTAATATAAAGGTTCTGTCGTTTATAATAGTTGATATAAAGGTCTGTTGTTTATAATAGTTGATATAAATGGTCATGTCGTTTATAATAGTTGATATAAATGTCATGTCGTTTATAATAGTTGATATAAAGGCCATCTTGTTATGATAGTTAATATAAAGGTCCTATTGTTCATAATAGTTGATATAAAGGTCATGTTATATATGATAGTTGATATTATGGTCATGTCGTTTATAATAGTTAATATAAAAGTCATGTCGT
>CM037787.1:40356628-40406628 GCA_021229015.1 Solen grandis
AAGAGCGATATTGTTGTTTGTTTGTTTGTTTGTACTGCACACAGAAATTAGGAAAGTAGTTTGTAAAGACTGACGTACATAATTATCAACACTACACAGATCTAAACTTTCAGACCGGAAAAAAAAATCTTAATCCCCCTCCCCCCTGCGATTTGGCTATTATGCCTATAATATGCATAAAAGAGGGAGGAAAAGGGGTATGACCACCCTCCCCCCCTGCCCCCAATAGGGGTAAGAGGAATAACCCCTCCCTGGGAGTTGGCTTTGAAGTTTAAAAATCCAATAATAAAAACAAATGCCATGAATTGCCTTGCACAAACTTGTAACTAGGAGTATTTTTTTCAATTAGCAGCTCTCAAGACTATTGGTCCTTTAATATAAGACTGGTATGTTGTAGCTGGGGATGCAACCCAAGACCGCTCTATTCCTGGGCAGATGTTCTAACCACACCGCCATCAGGACCAGTTTGGAGTTTGTGAAGCAAGTGCTTACCTGTAATTATATTCTCTGAAATTCTTACAAACATCACATTGAACATTTGTACTACATGTGCCTTAGCCCAAAATAATGAAGGAATGAAGATTGATGAAATAGGACCCTGGACTGTTATCACATACTGACAATGTTTTGAATATAGTACAAGACAAAAGAAATGGTTTACCTCGGACAAAGTTGTCGTACAACCCTCTCACCCGTGGGGGTCTGCCTCTCTGTAATACAAGATATGTACAATATGACAAGCAATGAAAAAAAAATTTCCACACAGTAAATATTTTAAAGGTCTTCCCATCCTAATAGCCAATTTCCATATCTTGCCACTGGATGGTTATTTTTCTATGAAATTTTGTCACTTTGAAGACATTCAAAAATAAAAATATTTCACCAAGAGTTTTTTCAAGTTTTATATAATTTGGGGGAGATAATCCACATATAAGTTAACCTTGAAGCCTAAGGAAAATATGTATTTTCTACAAATATGAAAAACTGGAATTTGATTTATATGAGAAATATGGTAGAAAGATGCATTTTATGATTTGGTATCAATTTCCTTGAAAAAAAAAACTAAACTTTACCATAGGAAAATGGAGAAAATCACTTTTTTCAGTTTTCAGGGGAGATAACTTGTGACAACAAAATAATCAAGGGGTGGTAATAAAAGAACTGCCACTTTCAAAATATGTCAGTTTGCCCCTAAGATTATCATTGTTTGACACTTTAAAAGCTTATATACATGTGTATTGTTAAGTTATATGCATGGCTTTGATGAAATTGATCGCTATTAGGATGGGAAGACCTTAAGGTAAGACATAACTAGAGCTATCACTGAAAGTGATTAATACCCCCACAAAATGCTTAGATACAGGAGAAGCCAGACTCCAGGAGGAGCATAGATAAGATTCTGTATACATAGTATATTGGTTATGATAGTAAGTAATAAGTAAGTAAAATCTTTATTTAAAGTGGATAGAAAGTCAGTTATGGTTGTTTGGCACAGTAGTTTAAAAGTGTAGAGTTACAGTTCTTAGACATTGCACTTCTCCTAGTCGCCACCTGTTTACATTTTAAGTTCAAGTAAATACCATGTATAATATTCGAGTTGTTTGGGACAAAAAACAAACAATTTAACAAAGAGAGATAATTAAAAAATGGGACCAGATGGAGTTACAGTTCTTGGACACTGCACTTTTACTAGTTGCCATCTGTTTACATTTTAAGTTTCAAGTCAATACCTTGTATAATTTTTTAGTTATGTTCGAATGTTAAAAACAGAATGAAGCAAAGGGAGATAATTCAAAAATGGGACAAAAAATGGGAGCTGTCTGATCAGGGTCTCCAGGAGCTGTCTGATCAGGATCTCCTCTGTATGCTCATACGCAATAACACTTTTTAGTTCAGGGGTCGTATTCATAAAACTCCTTAGTTTTTAAGGAAAAAAATTCCTTAACTGGAATAAATCTCCTTAGGTGTTTTATATATAAGACTAAAGGAAATCCTTAATACTTAAGGAAAATCTATGTGATTTTAAGGAAAATCTTAGAGACTAGGAAATTTGTTCCTAAGGAGCTTTATGAATACGGCCCCAGATCTACAGAATCTTCATGGCTAATAAAAAATCCATGTTTTATAAACTATTAAATGTTCTGTAAATTAATATCCCTCAAGCCATAAATTTGAACATATATATATATATATACATAAGTTGAAGGTTTAACAGCCTCTGTATAATTCACAACTTGACAAGAGCTTGACCCAAATGACATGAAACTCAATCATCAATTACTCAGTTACACATAGTCCACACCTACCCGATCTTCCCTGTCTTCACGTTCCTCTTCATGGTGTGCGGCTGAGAATGGCTGGAAGACCACAGACGAGGGAGCCTTCTCCGGGTCCTGCAGTTTTTTCTCCAGGTTTCTCGATCTCTTGAACCCTTGCTTCTCTCTCTTGTCACTGAGCTTGATGGCCTGGCGAAAGTGAAACAAACATGGGGTGGTAGGAGAGGACGTGGATTTTTTATCAAATATATAACAGCAGTCGAAATAAGCAAGTTTCTCAAGCTTGTTCTAATTTTACATAAAGTATTGCTTATAGCAGCTTCTTAACAGATGGTCACTGACTTTAAGAATTTTATTTTTAACCATATGTGTGTATTATGTCTATTAATAGCAATCTACTAATGCATGATTGTAAAAAATATGGATGGTTTCTCCATCACAGGCAATAGTGTTAAGAACAGTATTGAACCTATATTTAGAACAACAAAACCTATATTTAGAACAACAAAACCTATATTTAGGACAACAAAACCTATATTTAATATTTCTGTTTTTGTGAGCTGTCACATGACCGATCATATTCACTCTTTACACAATGTCATGCGCTCACTTCAAAGGCTGAAATAAAGAATTTGCTACACCAAACTAGTGAAGATGCCATGCTGCAGAATGTGTCGCATGTACTGCAAACACCTGCTTTGGGGTACCGTATTCTATATTCAACCAATTTGTCAAAATGACATTTATGAAAATAGTGCTTTCCTGTACAATGTGACCTACACTTGCCAAGTTTATTGTCAGAAAACAAAGACTTCACTAACATAATAACAAGGAAGATCAAAAGTGAACAAATTAAATGGCTTGTTGCTAATGATACCGTACTATTCATATATAACTATAACAATCCTGGCTGGTTCATTTAATTAACTGTCGCTGTGACCAATAATTTTATTGCTGATAAGCCCCTCCAGCTAGTGTGACATACAGAAATGCCACTTAACACAAGGCAGTAGTAGACAGACACTGCCTCAGCAGGAGAGGGTGGTTTTAAAAAGGAACAAGAAGTTTGACACATAACAAAGCTTTAGAGTTTAATATAAAAATGTGAAGCATTTCATGGCTTACCCCTGACATAATGAGTTTCTTGGCTTGTTCTTTTGCATCTTCTGCCGATTCAATTGCTGAAAAAAAAGTTACATAAACACCACTGATCTTAATAATGCTTGCTAATTAGAAATCTACATCAATGACGAAATGTATGAAGTAAGAGCCCCCTTTTTCATGACAAACCCCATAGATTAAAGTAGAGACACCCTAGAAAGATCATCTAATAATCAAAAGGCTCTGTAATCATTATTTTAACTTCAATACATGTCAGGGATTTTCTTAAGTGGACACCCACTTGCCTGCGCCGGGTTAAAATCTTTGCGGCAAATGATTTTTCGAAGAAGTTAGCCGAGTGGGCAAGTTTATTTATGTAGATGAAATCTTTCGTTTTTTTTATTTTCTATAGTATATCTGGGGTAAAATGCTTGCAATTAAAATCCACCTTGATATTGCACATATCTAGTTCTAAACATTAACAAACACCTACAAACTTCAAGATTGGGCAACCTGTTTTCACTGGGGGCTAGTGTATGTTCAAAGTAACCTGCCCCCTGGACAAGTGAAAGTCAAATAAACCCTTACATGTACTCATCAAACACAGGCACACATTGCGGCAGTATACAAAATTTACAGCCATAAGGAAGACTGAAAAGGGAAATTTGATTTGATAGTCATGAGTGTCCTGTGAAATTTCAGTCACATTTGTTGAAATTAGGATGAATATTTTATTTGTCAGGGAAACTGTCTTTCTGTCCAGCTTATTTTCCAGGTTGAGTGGACAGAATGTACAGTATTCAAAACATTTCTTGTGATGGCTGCTGTTAGGATGATATATCAATTAGGACTGTAATCAAGACAGGATCATTCTATACAGTCAGGAAAGAAAGGAGGTTAGTTCTTTACCTCATTAATATTCATGACCAAAGTCATGCCTTAATGAATATTAATGAATATTAATTAACTGAACTACTTTGCTTGCCATGCAAACTGTGTAGGAACTGAGCTTCAATATTGTATGAGCAAACTGATGAGACCCTGACTAGAGTTGTCTGATGTTTGATAATGCAACAAAATGGGTTTATTTGTTTGTTTATTTAATTTAATGTCCCACTGACAGTATTTCATTCATTTGGAGACTATGTCTACTTGAGACAGATATAGTGCTGCCACACTGCAGTATCACGCAGTAGACATGTGGCATGATACTACACCCAGTCACATTATCTTGACACCGACCAACCAGTCCTGCAACTACCCTTATATACTGAGCGCAAAGCAAGGGAGCTATAACAGAACCATTTTTCACACCTTTGGTATGTCGGACAACATGTGTCTATGTGAGATAAATGATAAATCAAGAAACTGATATAAGAGAACTTGTTTTATTATTGTTTTTTCTGCATCATCTCTCTAACATGCAGTTAGATTTTCAGTGACATGGATATCTAAAACTTAAACCTGTCATATTCCATGGCTGTGATCTTAGCTTGACAACTCAACACTAAAACAAAATTCTGTATACACTTACGTCGTTTAACCGGTTTTTCTTTTGCTGGCTCTCTTTCCGGCTTCACAGATTTTAATGCTTGTAACTGCTTTTTCTAAATCATACAAAAAATAAAATCTAAAAAAAGTAATGTTATAAAAATGCATTTGTACAATATGTATAGGTCTGTGATTCACTCATTTTTGTTTAAAAACAAATACTTTATGGTCAAACATTTCTGCAAATCAGATTCAGATATATTGGATTGGATGCTACATGCACATAGTTACACATGATACATAAATAATATTTTTAGGATTATATTTAATACAAGGTCATCCTCAGAGGAACAGATAAGTTTGACAGTAAGGAAAAACAGCAGTTGTAACCTCTGTTTCAAGGAAACTCAGTGGGCACCCAGTTTACAAAATGGGCTAGGCTATCATTAAAAATATGTTTCCTTGCTGTGCTCCTACCCAGAATTTTTTAAGTGGGTACGTAGGTAGGTAGGCTTTCTTCGTCCATGTCAAGAGTATGATTAACGACTGGAGTCAGGAGAGAGCTGTTCATGTCCTTCATGTCTTATAAAGTTATAATGTATTAATTTTCAATTCTGTCCAGCAACAGATGTTGTTTTAATATCATTTGTCAAAATCTACAGTTGTTATTTTTGTCTTCTTTATGCATTTCTAACCTTTCAATTTTATAACCTTTTTATAGCTTATCTGAATTTCTTAAGTCTTGCTTGTATTGTATTGCTGCTTTTAGTGTAGGCGCTCATCCATACCTTTAATGCTTATTGCATGTTGGCTGCTTTGATGCTTTATGTAAAGTGTTTTTCCTTTTTTACTACATGGGTATATTATGTAATCTTGTATTAAGGACTTGTTTGATAATAATTTATATATATATCTTAAATAAGTTAATGTAAAATCAAACTTTTATGTATGTCCATTTTCTATTATATACCTTGATCATAAACTTGTCTTTATCTTGTGTCAATGTTATTTTTAAATGTTATTTGTGTGGGGGCACAGAGCAACAGATTAACCCTTTCCCTCATATAGACTCATTTTGACGCACTCAATAGGTACCACATAAAGCCTGATCTGCAGAAAACCACAGTTAAACCATACCAAATTTAATTATAAAGTCCTCATTTCCAGACCACTGAGGAGCAGTGAACAGCATAAAACCTGATCAGCCTGCAAGTTACTCGCAGGCTGATCTGGTTTTATGCTGTTCGCATAGGTCTTTTCATGGTACCCTCTATGAGGGAAAGGGTTAAGGATTTTGTTTCAATTGGGTAATACCCCTAATTTTTACCATCAGTTTATTGGGTATAGAAAACAAGAGGGCCAAGATGGCCCTTGGTCGCTCACCTGAGAAAGATGATTGCTTAAGAAATAAAGATGCTTGAGTGTAAAAGTGAAATCTGGCTTTTTTTTATGGTGAAATGGGCATAACTCCTAAATTTACAAGTCAATATCAGTTATAATTGAACCCGATTGTGAGATTATGGGCATAAACATTGTCTTAAAGTTTAAAAATGGTTGCTAAAAAAAGGAAGATGCTAGAGTGTAAACAACGTGAAATATGGCTATTTTTTATATTAAAAGGGGCATAACTCCTGAACTAATTGACGGATCTCAGCCATAATCGAACTCAATCGAGACCTTATGGTCAAAAGCATTGTCATAAAGTTTGAAGATGATTGCTCAAAAGATGAAGATGCTAGAGTATAAACAAAGTGATTTCTGGCATTTTTTGAATATTAAAAGGGGCATAACTTCTGAACTAATTGACGGATCTCAGCATAATCGAACTCAATCGAGACCTTATGGTCAAAACATTGTAATAAAGTTTGAAGATGATTGCTTAAAAGATGAAGATGCTAGAGTGTAAACAACGTGAAATCTGGCATTTTTTTATATGAAAAAGGGCTTAACTCCTGACCTAATCAACTGATCTCAGTCATAATCAAACTCAATCGAGACATTATGGTCATAAGCATTGCTATAAAGTTTGAAGATGATTGCTAAAAGATGAAGATGCTAGAGTGTAAACAAAGTGAAATTGGCATTTTTTTATATTAAAAGGGGCTAACTCCTGACCTAATTAAATCTCAGCCATAATCAACTCAATCGAGACATTATGGTCATAAGTATTGCCATAAAGTTTGAAGAGGATTGCTCAAAAGATGAAGATGCTAGAGTGTAAACAACTTGAAATATGGCATTTTTTGAATTTTAAAAGGGGCATAACTCCTGACCTAATGTTCCGATATCAGCCATAATCAAACTTGGCCGAGATTTTATGGTTATAAACATTGTTTTAAAGTTTGAAGATAATTGCTCATAAAATGAAGATGCTAGAGTGCAAACAAACAAATTGTGGACGACGGACGACGGACGGACGGACGACGGACATTCATCGATCCTAAAAGCTCATCCTGAGCACACGTGCTCAGGTGAGCTAAAAACTATTGGGTATCAAAATATTTTTACTCTCTGATGAAGAACTGAAATGGGTATTTCCACAAAAAAGAAACACATTCATCCAAACTTCCCATAAAGCTAAAATACACAATACACAATTCCATGCCAGCCATGCTGCT
Source organism: Solen grandis (assembly GCA_021229015.1). Lineage (NCBI taxonomy): Eukaryota > Metazoa > Mollusca > Bivalvia > Adapedonta > Solenidae > Solen > Solen grandis. The sequence continues at coordinate 40,364,115 of CM037787.1, forward strand.
GTTAATCGAACATCTCCGCTATGTACACTTAACCCTTTCCCTCATAGAGGAACCAATGAAAAGACCTATGCGAACAACATATGCTGTTCGCTGTGGTCTGGAAATGAGGACTTTATAATTAAATTTGGTAAGGTTTAACTGTGGTTTTCTGCAGATCAGGCTTTATGTGGTACCTATTGAATGTGTCAAAATGAGTCTATATGAAGGAAAGGGTTAAACATAATTTACATTGCTTGAGGAAGACACTAACACTCTAAACAACAGTTTGCTAACCCGTCACTGATGTTACAGTTAACAGTTTGGTTACCCGTCACTAATGTTACAGTTAACAGTTTGGTAACCAGTCACTAATGTTACAGTTAACAGTTTGGTAACCCGTCACTAATGTTACAGTTAACAGTTTGGTTACCCGTCACTAATGTTACAGTTAACAGTTTGGTAACCCGTCACTAATGTTACAGTTAACAGTTTGGTAACCCGTCACTAATGTTACAGTTAACAGTTTGGTAACCCGTCACTAATGTTACAGTTAACAGTTTGGTAACCCGTCACTAATGTTACAGTTAACAGTTTGGTAACCCGTCACTGATGTTACAGTTAACAGTTTGGTAACCCGTCACTAATGTTACAGTTAACAGTTACTACTCAAGAATACAAATGTCCCCGCTCACTGTAACACAGCTCAAGTATTTAATTGACGAAGGAATTTGACGATTTTGTTTCTTTTTTTACATTTAGTTTTTGGAGTTATTCGCCGAGTTATCCTCATGACATTTGTTAACATCATGTAAACGATTGCAATGTTCAAGCGACAGAGTGCTACCAATTGTCAATAAGCTTAGATAAAAAGTGTTTTTGCAGGAAGAGGCACTATATCCTATTCTACTGTGCACCAGCTGTTGATTGATACAAATAATTGATAAGTAAAAATTGATCAGTATTTAAATACGATTGGGAATCAGAATATTGATATGCATTGATTTTTATTTCAATTGGGTTTTTGCAAATTTTAATCGGGTATTTACACAAATACGCAGCTTATCTGTTGCTCTGCGGTCAAAAGCTAGTTTGTGTTTACATATTGTATTTTTCTTACAATAATGAAATTTTATTGTATTAGTCTGGGTCTAAGAGAAAAAGTTGGTACCAATTCTGCTAATTCAGTCAGAACTCTGAGCAAACAAACATATTTTAAATGGTGGCCCTATTGGATTATAACACAGGACCCTGATATTCAGTCAAAAAAAAATAAAAAAAAAATAAGTAAATTAAAAAAAAACCCGACCTCTCTATATATAAATAAACATGTTTTTTGACTGAATATCAGGGTCCTGTGATTATAATATAAACAAGAGCTGTCAGAGGACAACACGCTCGACTATTCAAAATGCTTGTTGGTAAATCAAATGAAATCTATTTAAATTCTTGCCCTTTACATACCCTGACTAATTATAGTCAAAAATGATATACCTTGATAGACTGATACCCCTTAATAGTTTTATGATGTCTAAAATCAATGAATCCCATGCCTAGTTACTGAGACATAAGCATAATAACACTGTGCATGCAAAACTTAAGCCAAAAATCCAAGTTAGAAAAGGGCCATAATTTGCATAAAATTCAGTCCAAAAGTTATCCTCCTTAGTTTTCTGATGCCCCTGAAGACACTCCTTAAATTTCTAGTCAATTCCACAAGCAATTTCTGAGATATAAGCTGGATAGCAGCTTGAATGCAAAAATTTAACCAAAATTCTAAGTTAAAAGGGGGTCATAATTTTTAATATATTCCAACAGTGTTATCTTCCTTTATAGTATGATACCCCTAAACAATTAAAGATGTTTCAAATCAATCCCATGCCTGGACTCTGAGATATAAGCATGAAAGTACCTTGCATGCAAAACTTTAACCAAAATTTCTAACTTAAAAAAGGGGCCATAATTTGTAATATATTTCATCAAGAGTTATCTACCTTGGTTGTCTGATGCCCCTAAACATATTCATAAACTTTCAAATCAATACCATGAATGGTTATTGAGATACAAACTAGATAGTAGCTTGCACACAAAACTTTAACCAAATTTTCTGTTGCATGCAAAACTTTAATCAAAATTTCTAAGTTAAAAAGGGGCCATAAGTCATATTAAATTCAGTCAAGAGGTATCTACCTTGGTTGTCTGATGCCCCTGAACATATTTATAAACTTTCAAGTCAATACCATAAATGGTTATTGAGATATAAGTTTGATAGTAACTTGCACGCAAAACTTTAACCAAAAGCTGCAACGCCAACGCCGACGCCAGGGTGACTACAATAGCTCTCATATTCTTTGAATAGTCGAGCTAAAAACATATAACAGCATACTGAAACAAAATGGTTCATGCTTGTATTATAAGTGGATTCACATTGTCCAAGGTTCACATCAGTAGCGGTTCGCGTGTATTGTACATAATTAGATGTAGACACCAGGTTTGTCCAGTCATTTCAAGTGTGCATCCAGTGGTAAGATACACTGCAAATGCCATGGTTTCGACGGTGATCGAATCATATTTGGGGCAAAGATTTTTATGACATTTCCATATGCAAAGTAGTCTGTTTTTCTATTCATAGAATGTCGAGAGGGATAAGTTTAAGTTGCAAAAAAAATGTTTCCCAATCGACATTTAAAAATAAATAAGATTACCTTTATGTGTGGTTTTGTTGTGGGTTTTCGTGCCTATGTAACATGCATTCTGTGAGTTATAGAGTTTAAGTGTATTAAATATTTCTTATCTGCTATTTTAGTACCTTTTTTCTGAGTCTAGCATATTTCTGTTTCAACAGTTCCTCTTCTTCTGTTAATTTAGCAGGAAAATTTATGTGTACCATTTTCAATATTTTTCCTGCTCTTCACTTCTGAAAATAAAAACAATAAGGATCAGTAATTATCCATTAGTTAATAAAAATTAATACAATGTGTTTTTGCAATTTTGCAAAATATATCAAAAATAGATCAGAATTGAAAGAAGTTTCTTTAAAGTTATGTTATGATCAAAGTTTAATGTAAAATAATCTTATCTTAAAATTTGTTTCCGGTTGTTTAATAACTTCTCCTGATCCAATGTGACGGCATTTCGACAAATTCTTTGCACGGGTAATGAAGCATTTTGAATGTTAAAATTCACGTAAACGTCCGATCAAACGTGTAACGATATTCTTTTTTCCTGTTGGATTGGCCATATGGGAATATTTTAAAAAATGTAACCTAATTTAAGAAATTTGAATTTAATTTCGTTTTGTATGTCTATTCGTCCCCAGTCAGTTTCGTCCTAAGAAGTCCTGTATGATGTATTTTGGTGACAGGCCATCACTCACGAACATAGTGCTTATAAGTATCACAGATAGTAGTTAATGAGCTGTAAAGATATTGTTTTTACTATCACAGCATGAGAAACATTTGCAGCCTGACTGGGACTCGTATCTGGGGCCTTTAGCTTACTGGGCCCTATTCAGTAGATGCCCAAAGAGGCGTTGAAGGATAAAGTATTGAAGTTGAAGGGCGAAGGCTCTGAGCTACCTGGCATGTGTTCAGTCATGGGAACATTCGCTCACGGTTGCAAATTGGTACCCAGCTTACATTCATTACACAGCGATAAAACAGGAATCAAACTGCTCACTCTAGCTCCCATTACATTGACTGAATGCTTGGCAGGTTGTTTACGCAAGATTTTCCCTTATTGTGAGTTATTCATACCATGACATTTGTTTAGTTATAAACATTATAACTTGAGTTGATATTTTTTTTTAACTTCATGACTTGGAACAGTGTGTTTCACTTCAGATGTGAAACTCTCCATGTGATGATTGGAACCACTTAATGAACAACTTAAGTCACAGAGCAGGGTAATCACTACTGAGATCCGCTCCAGTTATATTTTTTGTATAGGGTTAGGCCAATACAAAAAAATTAACTGGAGCGGATCTTAGTAGAGGTTAAGAGCAGGGGTACATTACAGTCAAGTTTGAGAGCTTTTTAGCATGCTATGGTAGGAGTTTCAGACCATGCAATGCAACCTGGCTTCACTCTATAAATACCTATGTTATATTGGGTAACTTGCATGTTTTTATCAGATATCCGTTCAAACTTTTCATAGTGATATGATACATATTGAAGATACAGGTTTGTGAGCTGTAATGGGTTTTGTCCTACAGAGCCATGAAACTAACAGTTGTGACAGTTCGAAACCAGGGTGCCAGGCTATGCAAGTAACAGAGGTTGGTCGCCATGGAAACACAACACTTGAAACTCCATACTGTATGCTGTATACCAGGACAGGTAAAATACAAAATAAAAGAGTTCACAATGTCATATAATTTCATTTTGTTATGTGAGAAGTCACTGATTTGATTAGATAATGTTCCAAATCATAAAGATATACTAGGTCATACCATCATGGTACAAGAGGCTACATGTAGTATGAGAAAACCTTATATTGACATATCAACACATTGGTAAATGGAGCAGACCCCGTTCAGGCAGCTTCTGGATGGAGCTGTCTGATCAGGCTTGCACAAAAAAGAAAAATCCATTCAGTATACCATTTGAAGATCAGTGAATTAATATTCATTAAGTCATGAATTTCTATATGGATATTCATAAGATAATGGGTTAATCCAAAATCCACTTTAAAAGTTACCCTAAGGGTTTTTATTTGAAATAATACAGTGTGGCCCTGTTATGTTTCCATTCCTACCTGTTCCATCTTTAAGTACTAACCATGTGGTGTCTGTATGGGCAGGTAGCTGTGCCCACCTGTCTAATGACATGTTGGCCAGGCTGAATAATGTCCCTGAAGTTCTACAAGTGTCTCTCAGTCACACGTAAGTGAAACAAAATTTACCCTCTGTCTATTTTTTCATGTGTGTGACATTTAAAGAAAGATAAATGTTTGTTTTCTTTTTACATCATTTAAGAAACAGATCAAATCTTTACTGATCCCGGTGTCAGAGTGGTTAGAGTGTCTGCCCAGGAATCAGGAGGTTGTGGGTCCGATCCCCAGCCGCAACATTCCAAAGTCGTAAAAATGGTACTGGTATAGCTCCATTGCTTGGCGTTCAGCATATAAGGGTAGTTCCAATACCGGTTGGCCCAGTGTCAGGATAATGTGACTAGGTGTGGTATCATGCCACATGCCTATGGCATGATACTGCAGTGTGGCAGCACTATATTTGTCTCAAATAGACATCGTCTCCAAAAGACTGAAATACTGTCGGTGGGATGTTAAACCCAACAAACTAATCTTTATTAGTAGTTTCGGGTTGGACCAGTACTTTGTCTGGGAAGATTATGATAGATTCTTAGTGAGATTAGTGAGCTATTTTGATTCTGATCAGGGCTGAGGTTTGAACCCACAACCTTCATCATTTTACATTACCTCTGGATTTTTATGCTGGATTATTATGATATTTATAACATGGCCTAATTTAGATTTGGACCTCGTATTTACAGTGTTATGATACACCTATATTGTTCAACTTATTCTCTCAGTTTACGAGCTATTTTGGTTCTGATCAGGGCGGAGCATATGGAGACAATTGAAGGTTTCAAGAAGGGTATAGCCAAGTTTGCAGCACTCGGTGACAAGCTGGTTTACTCCTGTATTCATGACCCTGCCACAGAGGTCAAGTCAGGATTTAATGATAAATCCGGGGTGGGGGTGTGGGGGAAAGGTGGGAAGATCAAGGTAGGTTAATATTTGTTTTTTTATCCTAATTTTTCAGATGAAAATGTGGAGAATGAATTGCAAACAGGACTTTTATATTCATCATAATCTCTTGATATTTTAATGAAAAATGATTATTGGTATTGAATAAAACTCATTCTCTTTTCTCTTTGAAATACTTTACCAGTATTAAACCAGATCAGCCTGCAAGCATTACACTTCAGTATTGAAATGGACAAACAACACTTTTAAACCAGATTAGACTGAATATTCCTGTCATCAGATCAGGTCTAACCATGTTATAAAGGATAAAATATATTGAGTGGTTCAACTTGTAGTGGTCAAGGTACACAGCGCCACTCTTGTCCACCCGTCCCAGTTACAATGATTTGCTTCCTTTCTAAATGCTTTGGAGGAGCTGAATTTAGTGTAAAATTACAGCTGAACCTGCATTAGCGGCCACCTTTATTCAGTGGTCAACCTGTATTTAGTGGTCAACCTGTATATAGCGGCAATTTTAATATTACCAAACTATAGCATTTTGTTATACAGTCCAGTACCGTTAACTCGATCTTTGATAAGTCGATTTCTATGCATACCTCGATCAGGAGTGACGGTCCCAACTTTACTGCCTATATATCCCATATTAAAATATTTTTATAACTCGATATCGTACTAAATGATGTTAAATCATACCTCGATTTAATTTACCGGTCCCGACATTGATAAATCAGACATAATTACCCTTTGTAAGTCGATTAGGTTGATTGGCTTCTACCGCCGAAGTGTGAAAGCCAATTACCAAGCTGGGACTTCGCACCGTCAGAAAAATACCTCGTGAAAACAAACTGATGACAGACGGTAACAAGCGGTCCGCATTAATTGCTGACATGAGTGATTATTGTCTGGTGTCAAATATGTTTATATACAGTGGACATCACACATGCTACCAGTACTTGCCCAGCTAGACAAATTCATAGCGAAGTCGAAATTCAACGGAACGACACAGAAGTCAATTAAGGACTTTTTTGTAAAGTTTACAAGCCGCTAAGGGTAAACGTCATGGTTGTGTTTATCTAACGATCACCTGTATGGCGTCCAACATTTGTAATATGTATGTACATTTATATACAATGTAAATGTTGCCCATTAAATGTGTTTTATAAAGATGTGCTTTTTAAACATTATCTAATGCATTTTCGTTTGTGCTTTGATATTTTTTCTCTTTTACAATGTGTTTTCTAGTTGATTAATATGATTAAAATACATGTAAAAAATGAATATCGAGTTAATGTTTTTCTCCGATACCCTATAAGTAATTAACTATAGAATAAATCCCAAATATATAAAAACATCGTATAGCTCGTTCTATGTCATACCTCGATCAAAAAGTAAAGTCCCCTCAATATCGAGGTAACGGGACTGGACTGTATATTTAAGCTTCATTTAGCGGTCACCCCTGTTAAGCGGTCACTGTCTCTTGTTCCCTTGACTGACCTCTTAAGACAGGTTTGATATACATATCCCTTTTGAGGAGGATTCCTTGGATGAGCCGGTACTTTGTGCCTGGGAAGGCCATGAAAAATCCTTACCCCCAGTAGGGTTACTATCTAGAGCACACAATCTATGAATCTTTCATGTACATTACCACTGGACCATGGTGCCTGAAATTTGTATGTGAAGTTTGATGTGTAACTGTTTAAGTTTGCATTTTTGTCCTCATTGCTTATTTAAAAAAAAAATATTACTGTTAAACTTTTGGGTATTTTTATGGTATTGACACACCTAGTGAGTGAATAAATTTAGAGAGTTGTCCAAGGCCCATAACTCTTGCATGTGTTACAGCTGGAGGTTGAAGGGTTTCTGCGACTACAGGAAGCACTACAGCCTGACTGGTTCCAGTGTTTGTCAGACGCGGACACAAACAAGGACTCCACAAAGAAGAGAGCTGGAAAGGCTGTGGCGCGGACACTCTCTTTCCTCGACCACATCATGGAGGGGTGCAAGAAATCAGAGGTTACAACCATGAAAAATTTAATCCACATCAGTTTACAACAGATCTAAACTTATCTAGAATAAAATAAACATACACACAAAATTGCCTTTAAGACCGATTTATGAAACTTAATATTCAATAACAAAAAAACAGGACTTAACAATATTAATGCATATGTATTTTCAGTCTCTTGTATGCATGTCTCTTATTGTGAATTTGTATATTTGCAGGTACTGAGGAAGGCCTGTGTGTTTGGAAGTATTGTGGGAGGGTTTGATGCCCGGGAGAGGGAGAGGTGTGTCAAAGAAACCGTTGCCAGGGGAGTGGATGGTAATACACTGAATGTTACTCTGGGGCTTCGCTGCTCGTCCATGTGACTGTAGGTCGGCTGTATTTACTGTGGAGCTTTCCAGTGTTGGCAGATGTATTCAAATTGACTTGAAGTTATTCAAAACTTTTGTTGTGATAATAGGTAGTCAATGGTTGATCTGGTTTACACAAGAGAACACATGGTTTGTGTTTGTGATACAGTTTGTGAGCAGTTGACCTAGATATGAATGGTCGGACTCTCACAACTAAAAACTGGTAAAGTGTTTTGGATGGGGAAAATCTAAATCTCTTAATTAATTATAGCACACTCTTTGTTGCTTAGAGAGCCCTACCACATGTCTGAGTTAGCTTCTCATCAACACTTTGTGAAAAGTCATAATTGATCATGGCAGTTCCCCAAAGTGACAGTCAAACCTTTGAAACTGACCAAATTAGCTTCAAGCAGGAGACCGTGTTTTGATGAATAGTATATGATATAGTTTACTTAAATCATAATCAGTTATTATTAGGAAAAAGATACCATGGTTTCATTTTCTGCTGTATATGATATTCTTGGCCAAAAAAATGTCATTCACCATTCTTAAGTCAGTGGGTTCGACCCCTCATCAATCCCACTCTTATTGAAATATCTCTTATTATGATATCTTGCATATCATTATTTCTTGAGGAAAATCCACAGCTGGGTTAACTTTTTGTTTGCATTCTGCTATGTAAAGTGACATGTTTTCACCTAATTAATTGATCATAATGCATCTAGGTATGTTTTCACCTAATTAATTGATCATAATGCATCTAGGTATGTTTTCACCTAATTAATTGATCATAATGTATCTAGGTATGTTTTCACCTAATTAATTGATCATAATGCATCTAGGTATGTTTTCACCTAATTAATTGATCATAATGTATCTAGGTATGTTTTCACCTAATTAATTGATCATAATGTATCTAGGTATGTTTTCACCTAATTAATTGATCATAATGTATCTAGGTATGTTTTCACCTAATTAATTGATCATAATGTATCTAGGTATTTTCACCTATATATAGTATTATATTTATGTTTTATTTATATTAAAAAGCATTATTTATAATAATATTTTTCTCATGTAGACAAGAGTTCTGTCAGTTGGAAGTTGAAGTCTAACAAATTGCTTTGTGTTTTCAGGTTTTGTCATAGAAGGATTTAACAATCTTGGACCAAGCACGGAGCAGTTTAACATCAGTGATATCTCAGAAATAATTAAATTGATCACAGTAAGGCAACTCTTAATAATGGTTAAATTGATCACGGTAAGGCAACTCTTAATAATGGTTAAATTGATCACAGTAAGGCAACTCTTAATAATGGTTAAATTGATCACGGTAAGGCAACTCTTTATAATGGTTAAATTGATCACAGTAAGGCAACTCTTTATAATGGTTAAATTGATCACAGTAAGGCAACTCTTTATAATGGTTAAATTGATCACAGTAAGGCAACTCTTTATAATGGTTAAATTGATCACAGTAAGGCAACTCTTTATAATGGTTAAATTGATCACGGTAAGGCAACTCTTAATAATGGTTAAATTGATCACAGTAAGGCAACTCTTAATAATGGTTAAATTGATCACAGTAAGGCAACTCTTAATAATGGTTAAATTGATCACAGTAAGGCAACTCTTAATAATGGTTAAATTGATCACGGTAAGGCAACTCTTAATAATGGTTAAATTGATCACGGTAAGGCAACTCTTAATAATGGTTAAATTGATCACAGTAAGGCAACTCTTTATAATGGTTAAATTGATCACGGTAAGGCAACTCTTAATAATGGCTAAATTGATCACAGTAAGGCAACTCTTAATAATGGTTAAATTGATCACAGTAAGGCAACTCTTAATAATGGTTAAATTGATCACAGTAAGGCAACTCTTAATAATGGTTAAATTGATCACAGTAAGGCAACTCTTAATAATGGTTAAATTGATCACGGTAAGGCAACTCTTAATAATGGTTAAATTAATCACAGTAAGGCAACTCTTAATAATGGTTAAATTGATCACAGTAAGGCAACTCTTAATAATGGTTAAATTGATCACAGTAAGGCAACTCTTAATAATGGTTAAATTGATCACAGTAAGGCAACTCTTAATAATGGTTAAATTGATCACAGTAAGGCAACTCTTAATAATGGTTAAATTGATCACAGTAAGGCAACTCTTAATAATGGTTAAATTGATCACGGTAAGGCAACTCTTAATAATGGTTAAATTGATCACAGTAAGGCAACTCTTAATAATGGTTAAATTGATCACAGTGAGGCAACTCTTAATAATGGTTAGATTGATCACGGTAAGGCAACTCTTAATAATGGTTAAATTGATCACGGTAAGGCAACTCTTAATAATGGTTAAATTGATCACAGTAAGGCAACTCTTAATAATGGTTAAATTGATCACGGTAAGGCAACTCTTAATAATGGTTAAATTGATCACAGTAAGGCAACTCTTAATAATGGTTAAATTGATCACGGTAAGGCAACTCTTAATAATGGTTAAATTGATCACAGTAAGGCAACTCTTAATAATGGTTAAATTGATCACAGTAAGGCAACTCTTAATAATGGTTAAATTGATCACAGTAAGGCAACTCTTAATAATGGTTAAATTGATCACAGTAAGGCAACTCTTAATAATTTAAATAGTGGGTTAATTGATCCAGTAAGGCAATTAATAATGGTTAAATTGATCACAGTAAGGCAACTCTTAATAATTTTTAAATAAAGTCTTGTTTTTTTAACATGATGGCATCTTGGTGACAGGTTTAAGCTATTCTTATAATGTACAATTTTTGAAAATTAGATTTCTTCATAAAGACTAGCTATTGAAAGATTGCAGTTTAAAATATGTTAAAAGTGTACACATATATTTATACATGTAAAACTAATCATAATCTACTATATAATCATATCCTGTAATTTAATCCAGTACCTCTTAATAATATTTTGATTATAGTTTAAGGTAATTCTGATTTGTTTGAAATTCTTCACGGATTCTGGAGAGGGTCAGTTAAAGGCATCTCGAAAGGAATGTGGTATCCCACTGAGCCAGGCCCCCACCTGCTGTGACCAGACCTGCTAATTGCTGGTCATCACTGCAGGGAGTCTTTAGCCAATATAGTACTAATCTGTCACAGTAAAACCTCTGATGGGTTAATGCAAAACTAAATTACCTGCTAGTATGGAAGTGAGACAGTAGGCTAGTTTTACACAAAGCCATAAACATTTTAATGAATGTTAGTGATAATGTGGGTTGTTTACTGTATGATCCCTTACATATTCTTTATTGCATTAATTACTAGGTGTCAATTTTGTAACTGCATGATTATGTATTTATTTCATAGTTTAAAATTTGATTTGGAAAATACATGCAAGAGATATAAGTTTTAGTATTCAAAATGACTTAAAATGAGTCTGAAGGACATTATTCTGACAATGAATGACTTTTTAAATTGCTTTTGTTAGAAACGTTTCGTTACATTTTATTCAACAGAATTTCTCTTATTGAATAAACTGCATCCAGGCCACAGGTCCTCACAGTCTTGGGATATGGCAGAATTACATGCACAGTTGTGGTTATTTACTATTGCTACTAGTGTAGACAAAGAATGAAAGTATTTAGTAATACATAATTTATTTCCAAACTTAATGTCACTTTTTATGATAAATTTTAAAAAAAAAAATATAAATTAAAATATAATGAGAACTAAAAAAAAAAAAAAATAAAAAAAAAAAAAAAAAATTTATATTTAATTAAATAAAAAAGAATAAAAAAGAACTGATAGAATTATTTCTGGTATTTAGGATTGCATAATTGGTATATTCACAACTATTTCCTTTACAAACTGTGAATGACTATGTTCAACCCCCAAATATAGCATACATACACTTGGATCTTGAACAATACCTGTGTGACAGACACATCGTGACAGACTGTGGCAGCCTGGCTTATCAGAAAACAGATGCCCACACATGCTGAGTGGGTGAATAAATGGGGGGGGGGGGGTCACTTACATAAGGGTTTTGAGATGCCTTTAAGGACATAATGGACCTCTTAATTACTGTAGACATGTTTTGACGCCCTAGCAAACAGAGCAGACCAGAATCAGGCAACTCTTTCCGAGGTTTTCCTCTGTTTGCTTGTTAAATTAATGTAGCTAAGATACTTTACACTCTGTATGGCAAAGAAAAATCCATTGTTTGATACACCATTTAAAGTTAAGTAAATCAATAATCTTTCAAGTGATATATTAGTACATGAATATTCATGAGATAAAGAGTTACCGGTAATGACTGATTTGTCGCATGTACAAATCATTAATCTTATCTGGTAATACCATTATTATCATCGTAATCTAATGGATTTTCTAATATCTAAATTCTGATTGAAGTGTGAAAGTGGCGTTGCGTGTAAAATTGTCAGGTCTGGTTCAGTCAGAAACAAATTGTTCGATAATTCAGGTTGGTTCATTCGCTGACAATAACCGTTGTTAAGGAAATGTGAGAGTAGATGTTGATACCCACCACCAGAGTCCCTGCTGGTCTGTCATGGCCTTTAATAGGATTTTAATAATGGCAATATTTGTACATAATGCACCTTTTACTGATACAATTATTTTAATTAATTGATCAGATTATCCAATAGCTATACACGGTTATCATGTATCAACATTTGACTGACAGTAGTTGGGATGTTTGAAAGTAGTTGACCTAGTCTTCAACAAAAAAGTAATCCCTAAACAACGGATAAAGTTGGGTCTTACATTTATACAGTAGAATTTGGAAAGGGCCATTGACTTCTGTTTAACCCATGTACTGCGTGTATATATTGTATTGGTATGCCATTGTATCCAGTGTGTCACGAAAAGCTACAGAGCATCAGTCAGATGTTTGAACAGTATTTATATAATAAAACATCGGATTCATCCATTCATTCATATGACTTCAAATGAAATGTAAGCAAGTGTAAGCAAGACAAGAACATATTGGATTGATTTACACTAGAAAGAGTACCATAAACTGCCAGATAAAAACCTGATCAGTGCTCAAGATGTCGTGAACACTTGTTACCCTCAGTAAGGTTCAGGGTAAGGCAGTGAAGGGGCTGATGTACAAAATGTTGATGACTGATTTAAATTTTAGATTTTCTATCAGCTTTTTTCTAATATATGTACACATTAATTCTTTTAACCAGAAAAATCTACCCGAAGACAAGCCACGGCTGATGTCGGGAATCTGGCGACCAGACGCTGTGATGGAGGCCATAGAATTAGGAGTGGATATATTCGACAGCTCGTATCCTTGCGTGATGTGTAAAGACAGAAAAAGCAGAGTGGTGGCTCAGTGTTGACGCGCTGGACTGCTAATCCAGGGGTCTGGGTTCAAATCCCTGTAGAACCTTGAAAAAATTCTGGGACACTCTTTAGTGTTCCCCACTTAACTAGAAGCCTAATGCTGGTTCATCCATACAGTGGTTATGTGGCTTTGTTTGTATCTGTGCTATACACTGGGCACATTAAAGAACCAGGGAGTCTATTCGGAATGAACTAGGGTAGCGCACCAGGATCCCTTGTATCCGTATCTGTCTCTGTATGAAGGTAAAGGAGGGCATCCCTTACAGAAAATGTTCAAGAGACCCAAAGTCAGAGGTGCTGGGCCTTAAAGGCATTCTCTGTGAAAACCCACAGCACTATGCACAATACGCCTGAGCTTAAATGCAAATACAAACAATTAGAAATATGCGATGCTCAGTCTTGTAATGGGCATTTACAATGTAAAAAGGAATATTCAAATTAGATCTCAGGATTAGCCAATACCTGTCCTGGAATATCATGTGATCAACAGCTGACCTGATTTACATAAGAGAACATGTTGGTTTGGCTGCCATTTTGTTTTTAATCAGTTGAAATGAATTCTTAAAATTTGGTAAATGTAGAGCTTATAATTATGTTCAGTGTAAAATCTGGAAATGTTCATAAACCTGTCTTTGTAATTTTATACATATATAATTTGGAAAAAAAAAGTTTCAAATAGTAAAATGATTATGTGATCCCATGAATTATTTGTCAAATGTTCATTTTCAATGTCAGAGTTATTGCCCTTGACAAGTTAGCTATCCATATTTAGCAACAGAGAGAGGTCATGCCCTTGTTTTTAATTTCAACTACAAACCTGATCCTGAACAGGGGGACAGAGAGGTCAAAGGTCAACAGAATTACACCATAAACTTAAACGAAAAATGGTAAGCAAGATATATTTGTAGCACATTGATTTCAAACCTTAAGAAAAAAAAAAGTATTACTGTTTATTTATTTAGATGAATGTTCAAGGAAAAGTTTTATGGTGAATGTGAATTATGCTTGGTTTCTATATGTCTAAGTCCAGTATTTTTGATATTAAGTGTAGTTGATATATGTATAAAGACTTTGAGAACATAGTTAACATCATTAACACAGTTACAGGCCTGCTTCACAGTCATGTTGTCCTGTCACATCACGTCGTGTCCCATCCAATATCTTCTCATATTGTTCAGTCAAGGCATTTAAGTGGAGATATTCATACCTTTCATTAATATCTCTTGTTCTCCCTCAACAAATGTGTCATATTAGTCTTACATTTTCTAGCAAAGTTTATAAAAACAATCAAATAATAATGTTCAAACATGTATCTGAACCATGTTGTGATTTAAGAACTCCTAGCTGCACTGAAATAATTATAGCATCATTCTTTGAAGTTTTTAAGGAAAATTGATTATACATTTGTACTTAAAAATACAAAAGTCAAACTCCATACATAGACAGTTGATGTGGCTAGTTCCCTTGATTTTCTTAAATGGCTCCTTGATATATCGATAAAAAAGGATTTTTAAATATTTGAGGGTCATTTTGAAAATTTGATTCAAAATGAGCAATTTGTGCGCAGTTGAAAACCCTCTACAGCAGTTCTTGTGAACGTTTATAAGGAGTCAGAACATCAGCAATGTAACTGCTTTGCCAACAATTGAAGTTTTGTAATTTGTAGTTTAACCCTTTCCCTCATATAGACTCATTTTGACGCACTCAATAGGTACCACATAAAGCCTGATCTGCAGAAAGCCAAACTCAAACCTTACCAAATTTAATTGTAAAATCCTCATTACCAGACCACTGAGGAGCAGCGAACAGCATAAAACCTGATCAGCCTGCGAGTTACTCGCAGGCTGATCTGGTTTTATGCTGTTCGCATAGGTCTTTTCATGGTTTCCTCTATGAGGGAAAGGGTTAATTGAAATTACTAATATATATTGTTATTGTCATTGTATGAGTTTATATTAAAATTATTTGTAAATGCCAATATCTGAAGTAAATAACTGTAAGATTTATATAAACCTTTAAATCCAATTGAACTATATTGAGTAGATGTTGATATAGAAGTATTTGTAATAACATTGAAAGCAACATTATTTACCAATAGTTTTTTTAATTATGATTTGAAATTACTCTCAATAGATATTGAAAATAAAACTTAGTGATTATAAATATTTGAGGTAGATCTGATTACCGTTATATAAATATCATTCACTTGTAACTGACCCTGTCTGTGTTCTCCTTCCAGTTATTTTGATGATCCCAGCCCCTTGCTGCCTGGCTGCTCCTGTTACACATGCCAGAACTTTTCACGTGCATACATAAATCACCTACTCAACACGTCAGAACTTCTCTCCTTGATACTACTGATGATGTAAGTAACTTTTCTGATATTATTATACCCCCACAAATGAAATTTGGGGGGGTATATAGGAGTCACCCTGTCGGTCGGTCGGTCCGGCGGTTGGTCTACAAATATTTGTCCGGAGCATTTCTCCAAAACTACTGTACCTATGTTGATGAAACTTCATAGGTAGATAGACCTTGATGAGAGGAAGTGCAGTGCATAAGAACCATAACTCTGCATGTATTTTGAAAGGAGTTATTGCCCTTTGTCATTTTTAATCTTTTGATTTTGTCCGGACCATAACTCCAATACTAAAGTAGCTAGGTTGATGAAACTTCATATGTAGATTGATCTTGATGAGAGGAAGTGCAGTGCATAAGAAAACCACAATGTAAATTCTTAAAGACAGGTTTTTGCAAACAATAAATATGGATGTGAACCATAATTAGACTGCATTTTCATTCTCCTCAGCTACAGATCTTGGGGGCTAATTGTTTTCTTCTGTGTGTCTGTATGTGTGTCTCTCTGTCTATCTGTCTGTCTGTCAAAACTTTTTAGCATTGTCCAAAACTTTTGAACCATTGCTCACACTAACTTTAAACCTTACATACATGTAGTCTTTCACTCACGCAAACTTTTGAAACTGTATTCCTACACATGACAGACTTCCGGTGTGGGTATTGATCACCTTTAGTGATAATTTTTTTTTTTGGTATGCTTATAAGCCCAAATCCTATGTGTGAACATTCGTTTTATGTGTCATGTGAATACATCCTGTGTCAAAGATGGGGGTGGGGGTATGAATCACCTTCAGTGATAGTTCTAGTTTTCAACTGATTCTTTATTGATCGACTCAGATTCTAACAAGTAATCCCTCTCGACATTTGGGACCAGTAATTTGCACCTGGGAAGGTCATGAACAATTCTTACTTCCTGCAGAAGTCAAACTGGCTGGCAAACCTTGGATGAAGGAACCCTATCAATGTACCACACTGCCCAATAACGTTTTTGCATGGTTTACTTCTTATCTTGCATGAGCCACATGCAAAATGTGATAAAAATGCTTTAAATCTTAAACATATTTATTTTACATTGATCTGGAAACAAGTTCTTATTTCATCCCTCACGATATCCTGAAATCAAAGTATAAAATCTAATGTAGTTATACAGCAGGCACCTTTTAACCCTTTCCCTCATATAGACTTATTTTGACGCACTCAATAGGTACCACATAAAGCCTGATCTGCAGAAAGCCAAACTCAAACCTTACCAAATTTAATTGTAAAATCCTCATTACCAGACCACTGAGGAGCAGCGAACAGCATAAAACCTGATCAGCCTGCGAGTTACTCGCAGGCTGATCTGGTTTTATGCTGTTCGCATAGGTCTTTTCATGGTTTCCTCTATGAGGGAAAGGGTTGTCGATAAGGATGCCATGGTCCAGTGGTAACATTCCTGACAGTGGATCTGAAGGTTGTGGGTTTCTAACCCCGTTGGGGGCAAGGATTGTTCATGTCCTTTCCAAGCGCAAAGTACTGGTCCAATTCATGAACTGTTGTGAGGGATTAAAGGTGGTAAGGATGATGGAGATAGCAAATGTAGTGTTAAAGTGGAAGAGAAGATATTGTAGTGGATTCAGAGAAAGCTAGTGCAAAAAAAATGTTCGATAGAATGAAAGAGCGGATAGTGTAATTGATTGAGAGAAGAGAATAAATAAGATAGAACATAAAGAATGTGTAAGAGATTGGTAGAGAGAGAATATGTAAATTATGTATTAGATGAAGGAAAAAAAGATGGTGTAATAAAAAGAGTGAAGATGGAGCAAATGATCAAGAGAGAGAAAAGAAATAGTATAAGTGACACAAAGAGTGAGCCTTTCTTTCTGTCCTGTTTCAGTCACAACAGTCAGCACTTCTTCCTGTTCTTCTCCCAGTTGAGGCAGGCCCTGACTGATGACAAGTGGGATGACTTGAAACAGCTGATTGTAAAACAAGCACCAATAAATACAACCAACACTTGATATCTGGAATGTCGCCTTTATTTCTTTTTATCCAATATTCATTTAGATATACAAATAATTACATGTAATATATACACAGAAAATTTGCTGTGTTTGGCCAAAGACAAAAATAAAGTTATCCATCCATCATTAAATTATCATCACTGTCCTTGAAATGCTTCAAAATGCTTCCATGCATTATAGGCGCATATGCTATAAAGGTTTGCATTTACTTTAAAATCCCAATGATCACTTGATGGACCATGATCACATCTTTAATGATGGATGGAATACCTTAAATAGCAGCATATTGTAGGCAAGAAGAAGTGTTGCAGATGAACTAGAACATCATGGTTTATACCACCATTTTACTGGACTTCAAGGAAGACCCTTCTGGGTTACAAAATTACTGTAACCTTTCACCTCATGAATATTCATGCGCAGATATGACTTTATGAATATTAATTTACAGGACTTAAAATGGTATATAAAACTTTACTGTGCAGACTGTGGAATCTGATTTACAGCAAACAGAGAAGACTAATCAGGCAGCGGTAGGAGTGATTTGATCTGGGTCTACTCTGGTTGCCATGGCGACATATCGTGTCTATATGAGCTAAGGGTTCATCTCATAATACAATGTATTTGTAATACATACGTAAATGAGAATTTATTGATTAAATTCAGTTTTTACATATTATGAATAAGCAAGAATTATTTAATATCTTGTTCATTTATAAAATAATAGATATAACAATATTGCTATCTCCTTTGATAGGTATTTGTTCAAACAGATGGCTTATATTAATAAAACTGATTGTTCTACTCACATCAGGACTACAACATAAATCTTGTCTTAGTGAGACCTGAGGGACATTTAGTAGTGCAAAGTCATCTACTGGTTTTTGTGTCACCTGCTGTAAGCTGGTGACACACAGGAATCACTTTTCCGTCATCTGTCTGTCTGTCTGTTACACTTTAGCAGGTGACACATGTGTTCCAAAGAACACTCGTATTGTAATTCAAGAAGACAAACATCTGTGACTGGTTTTTTATAAGATTTTATTGATATGTAATGAGACAGTGTGACACCTGGGTCAACCTGACACTGTGCAAGTCTGGTAAAGGTCTAACCGTTAGGTAATCTGATTCAAACCATATCCTTACAACTGCTTGCTGTTTAGATCATGTATTTCAATCAGATTATCCAGTACACTGACATATCAACAAAGGGGTCCGGCACATTAAGTTTGGTCAAAATATCACTAGATATATAATACAGTGATGTAATTACAAACTTACATGCCAGATCCCTTTGATCATCATTATTAATGGTTAATATAGTAGAGATATACAAACAAATCAACAGGTTTTAAAGCGTGATCATACATATTGCACTAATAAGCAAATTTAACATCCAGCAATAGTCAGATGGTCATGAGATGGACTCCAAGGAAGCCAAGATGTGGATTTATTGTTAACTGATATAGAAAAAACAACAGCAAAAAGAAACAATCAACTGACCTTACCAATGTTTACAGGTATAATCAAAATTAGACACATTATCCAATTGCCACAGTGAGATTTCATGTGATTAAAAGTTGACCCGGTTTGCTTGGGAAAAAAAATATATGGTAGAAGAATGGATGATACTCCCATTATTATAAGTAAAGCTGGAGACAAAAGGTTCACAGCAAAAACTTGAAAGGTCCCAGATAACCGTTTTACACTCATTTCATCTTTCACACATTCATTACATATGTCACTTACACACTATCATTTTAATTTATTATATGATTTCTTATATATATATATATACTATAAAAAGATTGAGTTCATTTGTCTAGTCCTAACTTGATGTCTTATCTTTCCATTCAGGCCTGCTACAAAACAACAAAAACAAAAATGTGATCATTCACAGGTGAATGGAAGTTAGTGTGGTAGTGTCTCTACATGAATCAATAAGTCTTCAAAAGCACCACCAATTGATATAGCACTCATTCAAAGTTCCTATCACATGATCATATTAAATAATCTGGTCACATGATGGTCACATGATCTGGTCACATGTCACATGATGGTATCACATGATATCACATGATCTGGTTACATGATATCACATGATATGGTCACATGATGATATCACATGATCTGGTCACATGATGTCGCATGATCTGGTCACATGATATCACATGATCTGATCACATGACTTGCCCTTCAGGAACCACGTAGCCACCATATACACATGTATTGCATTGTATTAATGGAACTGAAACACGTATCAATGTCACACGACCTAAACATGTCTCTACTTTGTCCGACTAGTGGGTGGATCTAAAGTTGCCTTTCTCCTTGCGGTCTCCTTGGAAACATTGGTGTATAATTTGTTCAGCCGCTCCTGTAAGAAAAAAAAAAGATAACAAGAGCTGTCAGAGGACAGCACGCTCGACTATTCAAAATGCTTGTTGGTAAATCAAATGAAATCTATTTCAATTCTTGCCCTTCACATACCCTGTACATAATAATAGTCAAAAATGTTATACCTTGATAGTCTGACACCCCTTAATATTTTTATGAAGTCTAAAATCAATCCCATACCTAGTTACTGAGACATAAGCACAATAACACTGTGCATGCAAAACTTTAACCAAAAATCAAAGAGAAGGGCCATAATTTGCATAAAATTCAGTCCAAAAGTTATTCTCCATGGTTTTCTGATGCCCCTGAGACACTCCTTTACTTTCTTGTCAATTCCACAAGCAGTTTCTGAGATATCAGCTGGAAAGTAGCTTGAATGCAAAAATTTAACCAAATTTTTAAGTTAAAAAAGAGGCCATAACTTGTAATATATTCCATCAAAAGTTATCTAACTTGATAGTATGATATCCTTAAATGTATTAAGATGTTTCAAATCAATCAAATGCTTGGATACTTAGATATTAGCATGAAAGTACCTTGCATGCAAAACTTTAACCAACATTTTTAAGTTAAAAAGGGGCCATAATTTGTAATATATTCCATCAAGAGTTATCTACCATGAAAGTATGATACCCCTAAACATATTAAAGATGTTTCAAATCAATCCCATGCATGGATACTAGATATTAGCATGAAGTACTTGCATGCAAAACTTTAACCAAAATTTTAAGTTAAAAAGGGGCATAATTTTAAATATTCCATCAAGAGTTATCTACCTGGTTGTTGATCCCCTAAACATATTCATAAACTTTCAAGTCAATACCATGAATGGTTATTGAGATACAAACTAGATAGTAGCTTGCACGCAAAACTTTAATCAAATTTTCTATTGCATGCAAAACTTTAACCAAAATTTCTAAGTTAAAAAGGGGCCATAATTCATAATAAATTCAGTCAAGAGTCAAGAGTTATCTACCTTGGTTGTCTGATGCCCTTGAACATATTCATAAACTTTCAAGTCAATACCATAAACGGTTATTGAGATATAAGGTTGATAGTAACTTGCACGCAAAACTTTAACCAAAAGCTGCAACGCTAACGCCGACGCCAGGGTGACTACAATAGCTCTCATATTCTTCGAATAGTCGAGCTAAAAATGTGATCATTTTTTTTTATAAATCAATTTCAGTGCTTCAAAACACTGTCTGAATATGATGAAATTACTTTTAAGTGGAAAAAAACCCACTGGAACCAAGTAAAATTCTAAAAGTCCTGAGCTGCCAACTCAATGGCAGAAAGTATCATTTCAACCTTACTGTACGTACTGGTATACAAACACAAGGTACAAGAACTTCTATGAAGCTAAAGTATCATTTCAACCTTACAGCATGTACTGGTATACAAACACGAGGTACAAGAACTTCTATGAAGCTAAAGTATCATTTCAACCTTACAGCATGTACCGGTATACAAACACGAGGTACAAGAACTTCTATGAAGCTAAAGTATCATTTCAACCTTACTGTACGTACCGGTATACAAACACGAGGTACAAGAACTTCTATGAAGCTAAAGTATCATTTCAACCTTACTGTACGTACTGGTATACAAACACGAGGTACAAGAACTTCTATGAAGCTAAAGAGAAAAATTTGGTACGGTATACAAACACAAAAGTATCATTTCAACCTTCATAGTAGGTACAAACGAGGTACAAGAACTTCTATGAAGCTAAAGTATCATTTCAACCTTACTGTGCGTACTGGTATACAAACACGAGGTACAAGAACTTCTATGAAGCTAAAGTATCATTTCAACCTTACTGTACGTACTGGTATACAAACACGAGGTACAAGAACTTCTATGAAGCTAAAGTATCATTTCAACCTTACTGTACGTACCGGTATACAAACACGAGGTACAAGAACTTCTATGAAGCTAAAGTATCATTTCAACCTTACTGTACGTACTGGTATACAAACACAAGGTACAAGAACTTTTATGAAGCTAAAGTATCATTTCAACCTTACTGTATGTACTGGTATACAAACACAAGGTACAAGAACTTCTATGAAGCTAAAGTATCATTTCAACCTTACGGCATGTACTGGTATACAAACACAAGGTAAAGCTAAAGTATCATTTCAACCTTACTGTACGTACTGGTATACAACACAAGGTACAAGAACTTCTATGAAGCTAAAGTATCATTTCAACCTTACTGTACGTACTGGTATACAAACACAAGGTACAAGAAGCTGTTTCCGGGGTGCAGATTGTCCTACTGTATTATACTGGCCTGCAGTACATATGTAGTTAAGGTATAAAATGGCACTTGTACTATCTTGCCATAGAGCTAGCTTTTGTGGGGACGTTGTAGAGTGTCCGATTTGCATACTGAGGGTCCAGAGTTCGATACCAGCTCGGGGCAGTAGGATTTTTACTTGGTTACACATAATATAATCATATGACAAGATTAACAAATTACTGACTTAAGGTCAGAGGTATAAACAGGTTTTAGTAGCATTCAAATCAATCCTATACCTCATGAATATTCATTTACAGATTTATAATTTGATGAATTATAATTGAAATCATATGAAACAATGGTTGGTTTCTTTGCCTTACAGATTATTTTTTTCTCAACATAATATTTCTGCCAAAATGTACTTGAAATTGCATATGGAAACCATAGACTGGTGTCAGCCCACGTCTGCCTCTAACCTGGACATTTTGCAGTATGTTGTTGACTAGCATCACCCGTCGTCGGGAGTTGTTCAACTTCTTTACATAGGGCTCAAGGTCCACGGACATGTTCTGGCTGTCTGATATCACTCGCAACTCTGAAACAGAGAAATGTGGATAAATTACAGAACTGGCTGAAACCGGACAAGTATATATTGATTTCTATATCAGAAACCATTAACAAGACATTAATTTTCCCCCAAAATTTAATCCAGAACAACAGTTCATTCATTTGAGAACCTTTGTTGACAAGAGTCAGATACAATGCTGTCTCTGTGAAATATGGTACCACAAACAATTGCAATGACACACCAAGTCCCATCATCCTGGCCAGTCTGTTCTGAAACTACTAACAAGTGTTGAGTGCCAAGCATATGTGATATAAAAGTACCATCTTTGAACACTTTGTTATGTTGTAGCCAGGGATCAAGCCCACCACCAACTAGTTCCAGGGTGGACACTCTAACCACTCAGACAGTGCGACTGCTTTATACTTGGAACCATGTGAAATGCATTGACAAATCAAAGGAGAAAACATGAAACTTTTGGCAGCTACAGTTTTAAGAGTTAAGCTTTCAGAAAATGTAGTCAGTCAGTCTGTGTATACCAAATAACCCACTTCTAAGTTTTATTTACAACAAATCTGTAAATATTCTGTAACTTCATGCAGATCCAACTGTTTTTCCCTAATTTCCTATTTCCCCAATGTAAAGAAAAAGGTGATATTTTCCCCCAAAAATATGGTATTAAGGTCCCTTCCGCATCATCTGAAGAAAAAAAAAAAGGGCCAAACATTACAACTGATTACCTTCTGCCAATGAATCTATCTGATGTCGTAACTCCAGCTGACTCTCTCTGAAAATTAAGAGAAAATTAATATGTAATTGTTTGATGATTAAAAATACACTGCAAATGAAATTGTTCAACAAAAAAAATTATTGCTGCAATATTTATATGCTATAATCAGAGCTGTATGTTTACATTATGTAATATCATATATAAACAAGGCTATTTTGGTTAAAGACAATAAACTTTAACAATATTGGAATTGTTTGCACATTCTTAAACCTAGATACAGGGCTCATGAACTTATGAAACCAAGTAAGATCCTCAAGCTGGAATCAAACTCAAGGAACCATCCATATACCAGTCCACGCATCGTTGAATATCCCCAGCTGACTTATTTGTAGCCGGGTACAGGTATTTGGTGATAAATCAATAGGCAAGAAGACATGTGACTTTATAGCTCAGTTGGTAGAATGCAGAAACAGTATTCCTGAGGCCCTGGGTTCGAGTCATTGATTTTTTACATATTGAAGTTATTCCGTTTCACTACATGACATCATGTCATGGAGAAACTTTTAAAATGCAACACTCTTTGGCATGGACACTTGAGAGTCATGTTAAAAATAAAAGGAATGACTGCGTCCGGCAGCTGTATAAAAGTGGCATTTATGATTGATTTTAAAAACGTGATGCAACCAATAAAATTGCATAATTTGACACATACAAGTTCAACCGTAATATCCCATGGCCTATAGATGATCTATCGATCGGCCATGGGTATTCGACAATCCACGGGTCCATTTTGCTACTCTGTATCCAATGCCATACCCGGTAGACTGGTCACTGCATAAACACCTTGATTGATCACTCAATTTACAAAACATTTAACACTTTAATGATTGTCACATCTTTGAAATCTTTTAAAACTCCAAGTTTGCAGTAACATTCCCTTAAAATAATGCAATGAACACTTGCACAACATTTAAGGGAAATTTCTCCATATAAAATGTCCAACTAAATCACCTAGTGTTTTGCATCTGTCAACACTTGACAGTTTCAGCTTATAGACCAGTGTGAAGTCATGAACCATTAAGCTTCCCCAGAGTTTTTTCTTTTGTCACATGTGTTTCCTACTGTAAGCAGAAGTGACACACAGGCATCACTTCTATATTGCCTGTCACACTTCTTTCAGCAGGTGACGTGTTCCAAGGAACATTTTCTGTTTTCAACTGAAGGTCAAGAGGCCCATCTTTATACATTAAAGATAAAAGATATAATTTTAAAATCATCAGTTCTTTTGGTGCCAAAATATCAAAATATGCAATGAAATTAATCTAGATGTAATATGTTTTAGTTTCAGGTACCAGCACAAATTTTGTGTTCATACAGCTGTATATCTGTATGAAGTATAATCTACAAAAAAAAGTGATAGCTTGAGAAGCCTCGGATGGCTATTTGATTTGAACGTGTCATATGATTTCGTGTTTACAATTTATAAATGTTGCATTCCAGGTTTTTCAAGATAATTTCTGTTTTTGTTTTTTTTATTGTAGCTAAATTCTGTAAAAGCTATTGGATCATTATAACAAGCAGACACGAATGACAATTGGCTATTCTTAATCCCAAGTTAAAAGAAAACATTCAATACATAGACAGGAAAATGTTCAACTAAAACACCAAAAGCGTCTGCATGACTAAGATCGGGGGGAAAATCAACGCCTACAAAAAAGAAGGCAGACAATTATACCTCACTGTTCTTACTCGGTCGTCTATTTCTTCCACGGAAGGCTTCAATAAGTCTATTAATCCGTCTGCTATCGCATCTCTACTCGAGTACTCTAATTCTTTTTCTCCTGATAATGGGAGGTTGGCCCTTGTAGCCGACATTTTGTTTACGTTTATAGTACAGGAAAGTGCAAGGAATTACCGGAAAGTCGATTAGTTATCGAAATGATAAAATGCCCTTGACAATCGCCAGGTTTAGAATTATTTTAAAGATTGAATAATAAAAGTAGAAAACAGAAAAAAAAAATTTATTTCTTTTTTTCAGAGAGCTTTAAAGTCCTTTTTTTATTGTGACCATGTGGCCATGAAGTGATTCAGATATCATGTACCATCGGCAGCTGAAGCAGGTTCTCTTGATGCATATAAGATAGAGACCCTTGCTGAAGTAGTAAATTACGGCAGGACCTTTGTACTAATTTTATTTATAGAATATCCCCTGATTACGGTTATTCCTCCTATTACAGATTCATAATAGAAGTTTGGTTGAATAAACGCATGTGTTTTGCAGGGGTAGCACAATATGAGAGTCCTGTTGAGCTAAAGGTCAAGATAAATATTAAATCAATTAATTAATTCAAAAAGATACAAAAGCTGTTTAAGCGATATCCTTCGGATAGTAGAGTCGTAAACATGCAGACAATGTACGACAATGTCCAGAGAGGGTACTACAAACATAAGGAAGAAGAGGAGATGAAGTCCAAGGCATTGGGGGAGGGGCATCGTAAGATTTGAAAAAAGGTGGGAGAAGATCAGTTTCTAATTAGAATGCTCAGCTAAAGGTAAGGGACAACGATGGCCTACAACAGGGTCTCTTTAATACTATATACAGAGACCCTGCCGACAGAAAAAGGAAGATATGAGGAATATTGTGTCTCGTAATACAATGGTAGAAGTGACTAGGCATAGTTTTTTTTTTTTAAACTATGTTTGGTCAAAAGCCGTGAATAATTCAGGGGGACTAAATGCATTGAGGAAATGTGCAGAAAGTTAAATTCTATATAGTTTTGAATAAAAATTTGACGAAGTGAATGTAAAATAATAATAATAATAAAAAATAACAGAAGATATCGAAGCTTGGTCAACCAGAGTAGACCCTGTGTATTTTTACGATAAACTTGAAGTGGAAATAAAGTAAGAGAATGCCGTGAAGATGCAATGAGTGAAAAGAATCATTCGGGTCAGAAAATTTCGATCGTGTGTTAAGACAGGACTTTATGCAGAGTCCCTGTTTAAGAATACTAGGTTCAATCTTAAACAACCTCATCTATTTCATCTATAATTAAGGGATTCGTTGCCAGTCTATAAAAAGGTTAATGAGAAAAAGAGATAAAATTTATTTCAGACTCAAGAAGGAAGGGAACAACAAGACGAGGGCGGCTTTTCTAAAAATGAAAAATCACATAAAAAAAACAAATTAAACTGTCTTATAATAAATACATTGAATATATTTTAGGCCTGGAAGACAACATAGACGACAAAGAAAAGAACAGCTTTAATTCAAAAAAACTTTTCAGCCTTATCAAAAACGCCAAGCAGGATGCAACAGGCATTCCCCCACTATTTGACAAAATTTCAGGTTCCATCAAATCAGACAACAGTGAAAAAGCAGATATTTTGAACAGACAGTTTCAGTCAGTATTCACTCAGATGACACCTATCTCACTTGCTCAATCTTGCTTCGCAGCTATTCGAAATATTAATACACAAGATTTTTCTTTTTACAGGAAGTACCCAATCATGCCTGAAATTACCATAAACATCAGTGGAGTGGAAAAACTTATATCAAATTTAAGACCAGATAAAGCTGCTGGACCAGACAACATCAAACCATTAATTTTAAAAAATCTTTGTCAACAAATCTCACCAATCTTGCTAATACTATTCCAAAAGTCTCTTGATACAGGTACCCTCCCCAAGGTATGGACATCTGCAAACGTGACCCCTCTATTCAAGAAAGGAAACAAAGAAGATCCAGCAAATTATAGACCAATATCTTTAACATGTATTCTTTGTAAGGTGCTTGAACATATTGTAGCTTCAAATTTAACAAAGCACTTCAATAAGCATAATATACTTTATGACTTACAGCATGGTTTCAGAGAAAAACGTTCCTGTGAAACACAACTCCTGCAACTTACTGACCAACTAGCGAGAAATCTTGTTAATGGACAACAGACTGATTTAGTTCTTTTAGATTTTAGTAAAGCTTTTGACAAGGTCAGCCACTTAAAGTTATTGTACAAATTACAGGAACATGGAGTCAACAATTCAACCCTGTTGTGGATAAAATCTTTTCTCATAGGCAGAACACAAAAAGTCGTTTTGGAGGGAGGATGCTCATCAGAAGTCCCAGTAACATCAGGAGTACCTCAGGGATCTGTACTTGGCCCACTTCTCTTTCTGATATATATAAATGATCTTCCAGATACCATAACTTCTCAAGTTCGTTTATTTGCAGATGACACTGCCGTTTACCTAGCTATAAACAACAAGTAGGACTGTATTACACTTCAGAAAGACCTCGACAAGCTGGTGCAGTGGGAAAAGAAATGGGAAATGGAATTTAATCCCAGTAAATGCATTGTTTTAAATATTACTAAAAAGAAGAAAGTACTTTCCTTTGATTACAGATTACATGGACAAGCTTTAGAAACAGTGGATAATGCCAAATACTTAGGAGTTACAATATCAAAAGATATCTCTTGGAATAAACATATTGACAACATTACTTCTTCTGCTAATAAAACTCTTGGTTTCCTCCACAGAAACATCCAGACAAAGAATAAGGAAGTTAGAGAAGCAGCTTACAAAACATTGGTTAGACCTCAAGTAGAATATGCCTCTACAGTCTGGAGTCCTCATACACAGACATATATAGATAAAATAGAAAAAGTACAACGCAGAGCAGTCCGATGGGTTAATAATAACTATTCTTATTACGACAGTGTCACCAGCATGCAGAAGGAACTTGACTGGCAAACCCTTCAGTACAGACGTGATGTCACCAGACTTCTTATGTTTTACAAAATAGTAAATAACCTTGTTGCTGTCCCATTACCTGCATATCTTGAAAGACCAGCGAGGATATCCCGCCACTTACACTCTTTATCTTACAGGCAAATTCATACTCCAGCTAGCTACTTTAAATATTCCTTTTTTCCTTATACAGTGATACTTTGGAACAGCTTACCAGAAAATATAGTCTCACAAAATGATCTTTTAGCATTTAAACAAAAGCTCCTCTCGTTTCAGATAGTAGACCGTCCCTGAATCAACAAAAAGATGTTTTTACCAGATCTTAAACCTAACATATTCACCTTTTTTTTTCAGAAAATTTTCTCACCCTAACAAATTTTTTATTTTAACAGTTTTATCCTTGCACAGACGCGCACCTGCCAGTAATACCCGAAAGGGGAGTTTGTGCAGTATAGATAGATAGATAGATAGATAGATAGAAGAATGGGAAATGCATATACTGAAAAGAGGGACAGGAAATTTTGGTGTAAATTACAGACCAGTTAGCTTTGCGTTCATCATTTTTTTTTACGATCAACGATCATATTAGAAATAAGTTTATAAGAAACAAAATGCAAGAGCCGTGGTCCAGTGGTAACATATCCGATTACGGATCCGAAGGTTGTGGGTTCGAACCCCGTTTGAGGCAAGAATTCTTCATGACCTTCCCGGGCGCAAAATACTGGTCCAACCAAGGAACCGTCGAGAGAGATTAGTATAAGTTGTTGTTTCCCAGTCAACGTAAAATAAATAAGTTAAAAAAATGCAAGTGCAAGTATGTGATTCACACATAGATACGTTAAAACCATCATATATACGTGTTTAGTTCAGCGGCATATTGAATATGCAACCAAAACGAGGTGTGCACATAGTCAAACAGAGGAAATAGAAAAAAGTTCGGCGCACAACCAGGAGTGATCAGAACGCCTAAAAACTGAACTAAAAACTGGCAAACATACTGGTAAGTCGGGTATGATTAAGAGTCCATTATTCTTCAGAGTAACCTACACACACATGTTCTTCGGTCAGGAGAGCAAAATTTGGGTTACAGAGAGATGCAATCTGTGCATACACGATGACGACATTATTACTGCAATTGCATAGATACAAAAGGATAAATTACTTAAGATCATTCAATTGTTTACAAAAATACCTAACTGCATATTCCGCATATTTTCGTTGTATCCCAGACTTTTCCCCAAAGATCTTCCGTAGGTCTCCGTAAACGAATCACGAGTGCTTAAAATTGGTGACGTAGCGACAAACAAGTTATGATTCGGCAACGGTTTATTTCCAACCGTCTTCGGGAAAAGTCGCCAATGCAAAATGCAATCGTAACTACTCGGCCTTATCCGTCGGTGGTCGGACACAAGGCTCGTCAATCGTTACTACTCGGCCTTATCCGTCGGTGGTCGTAGAAATGGGCGAGGTGTTCCGAATGTGCAAAATGTAAACAATGAGAGTATTTTGACATCCATCTAAAATATCAGATTGCGTAATACGATCAACGTTGTCAATGCGGTTAACTTTATTATTATTAGCCAACATATATCTGCACATTATATGTACCATTTGTGTTAATGTTTATGGAAATGTTATTTTATATTTTCTTTTTTCATTAAATATGAATCACTACGAAATATAATGGCCCTTTAAACTCTTCAAAATAATCACATGGCACGAACGACGACCCTATATACCTGAGGTCATAACTACCTGGTATTGATGTATGAAGTCCGCACAAACCTAAATATTAGGAAAAAAATATGTTGTTTGTTTCCACTAAAAAAAAGGGGGGGGGGCAGCGGAAACAATAAACTTTTACGCCTTTGTCAATATTTAGTTAAAACTTATATACGAGATTTACGTCGATTTGGAAACAGGTTCTTACAACTTATATTTTATCCCTCTCAACGGGTCCTGGGTTGAACCCGTACTTTGCGATTGGAAAGGTCATGAAAAATCTTCTTCTCCAACGGGGTCGAGTGACATGCAATTAGCCTGTATGGACGAAATTTCACACTACTGTTTAGTATGCTACCCAACCATCATGGGCGGCCGGGTACCAGACAAAATAACGTTTTTATTAAGGCAAATGCCACCTATGCGTCAAACAAGATTATTCTTTTCTGGTCCATATCATAAAACGCTTTTGCAGATTCTGATGAAACTTCTATTTCTTTTTCTTCTTCTTCCTGTTAATATGCAAGGCCCACTCATTTGTTTCCTGAGTTTGACCGGTACTTTCAGCCGGGGAATGTCTTTAAAATTTCTTGCCCTTACATGCAGGCTTCGAACTCTAAACCTTCGGACCCGCAGTCTTTAACGATACTACTGGTCCACGGCGCTCTTCATATAAGTATTCTCGAACCATACTCTGATCACGTGTTGGATACACTTTGTCGCCAGATGGCTTCAATGTCAAGGTCACTGTTGGTTAAGTACATTTTTTAAAATCTTTATCAGTCATTGTGGTATATCCCTTTTTTTGTATTTGCATAAAGTTATGTCAAGGACATTGCTTGTATATTTTCTTTATGTCATTGGTGCATTATCCTTACCAGATGAACGTTGAACAATTAATTTTTCCCACAGTAACAAAATCCCCAAAAAATTTTTTAAGTTCTAAAAATACGTAAATTCATTTTACAGTAGCCTACGTGTCGAAATAACATTCTCAGAGAAATGATATCGTTACATACCGTATGTTATATACCGGAGTATACAGAGAGATCAGTGTAACCACAAGACAAATATTGAATTACGAAATCGGTTTTTATATTAATTGTTCGGTTAAGGATAATAGTTTACAGGACTACGAGTATATGTATTATCACGAGCAATTATAATTTGTAAGCTGCGACATGATGATACGGAACAATTATTTTTAAATAAATCCGGTGATGCAGTGGAATTGAAAAATAGACATAAATTAGGAGAGGATTCCGTTATGTTTTGCCACCGTGAATAAAACCCTATTTATTGATTCTTAGACTGAGAGAATCTGAAGAAAAAAATCTGGAATTGCATTTGTGCCTCACATATTATAGTTTTAACACAGCACTTGCCGCATACCGAAAACAGATTTTTGTTTGAAGTATCTTTTCTAACGGAATACTTTGTTTCATCAGCTGCACAAGACACATTGAAATGTTATTTGAAGCAACCGCACGCCGCTGGTTCTACCATGTGTCGATTTATGTTCAAATTCATTCTCATAAAACTTTTACTTTGTATGTTAACTGTGTATGCTCAACTGGTGTTCAGCAAATGTTCCTGTATCTCCATCTTCCCGAAACGTGCGGGACATGAACATATTTTTGTATCACAACACCAGCACGCCGCCATTACCGAGCCACGCCTTCCTGTAATAAAGCCCCGATCTACACATGCGCAAATATGATATGTACTAATAATGGATTTATTGTAGTCATGGCGGCGCGTGCCATACGAATTTTAATGAAAAGGGTGGCACTTAGCCAAAGGGAATTTCAACTCACTCTCTAAGAATGATTAGGGTAATTGTTATATTTAAGTGAAAAAATCTTTACCGAAGGGGAGCAAAGTGTATTTTTTTCACTTTATTCGACTAAGAAATACATGAACATAAATTAAATCTGTTTATGACAGATATCATTAAACTTAAATAGCCGCCATTATGGACCAGGGACATGCATGCAGTGCCGAACGGTAATGAACTCTAAAAATATGAAAGGAATAAAATGAAATGAATTTAATCAAAAACTTATCCAGGAATAAGCTGTTACAATCACCGCCTCTCATTTTCTGTAAAGAAACTTTCTGTACCATTATTTTAACATAATATTTAAGTACCGTATTAGCTCTACCCCCTTCATCATTAAACCATTACAATTCAACAGACGGCTTAAAACTTGAGCACAATATCCAGTTTTTGTACACACGAGTACGTTAAGCAGTGTAAAGTTTCAGTCTTGACCTGTTGTGATTTCCGACTGTATTAAATATGTTTTTGAATAGAGTACATCAGTAGAAATAAATAGATACAAAAAATAACAGACTGAATGTAATAGGAAAATAATTGCATGGTGTGTGTATGGGTTTTTGCTAATGCAAACACAGGTCACAGATTTAAGCTTAATATCAAAACATATGAATATATACGTAAATGTATTTGTTTTAAAGATTTGCTTAAATCTAGTTCATATACTCAACAAAACTACGGAACGGGAGCCTGTGATTAATTTTCACTCCAAATGTTCAACAAAAATCTAAATAATAATCTTGGTTTAAAAAAAAATGTGACAAAAATGGGTGACCTGTAAAACATCAAAATGTATAATAAACATTATCAGTGCAGGTATGAAGGAAGCATTTCATAGCCTTCGTACCTCCGTGGTCAAGTGGTTTAATGTCACTTGTCATTTCACCGCCCTGGGTTCGAGTCCCGGTTCGGTCACTCGGGGGACTCCACCATTTAGCTTGCCGTAGGTCTGGTGCCCTATGTGCGCTCGGGGTCTTCCTTCAATTGTAAATTAGCTCGACGTCGTTAGCAATACGGTAATAGACCTACTCCAGAATAACAAACACGGTTGTTTTTCCAAGTTCCATGTAGGTACAAATGAACAAAGGTCCGCAAAGAATAATAATAGAATTGCCGTTGTAATGCATGCTTTGTAAAATTACATGAATACCTTGTTTGTACCTACACGGAAACCCCATTTATGTGAGTTCTGATAAGCCTCAACGCTCGAGGGCTAAAGGTAGACAACTCCGTGTGCAATGAGAAAATCTCTCAAAGAAACGTTTATCTCCCTTAGCATGTCCTCGAAATTTGCTTTTCTACAAAATTTGACACATTTTCTTTTTCCACCAGAACTGCAGACGATTCAGGAAACCGTACAAATCTATTGTGTAGGAGATTGGGAAAAAAATGCATTTATATCTTTAGACCCGAACATACCGGACAGCAATAAAAAAGAGATAATATTGAAATCATGGAAAAAATGTCCTATGTATGGAAATATTTTCTCAATCTTACGTTGTATTTTGTAAGCGAAATTCACTTGGAAGTGTATAAATTGTATTTACAATTTGTTTTAAGAGTTAATCAAAGTTACTAATTTGTTTGATTATTTTTCTGAATCCAGTAAATTTGTTTTCAGTGAGGAAATGTAGATGATAGAGATTCTAATGCATGATATTAGAATCGCAAAAACAAAGGTATACCGAAGGTATACTATTCAAGGCAATCAATGGCAAAGCTAGCGGTAACTTATGTTATGCCAGCTTTATTTTATAAGGACTGTTATGTCCACCTAAGCGCCTAAAAACAGAACAAAAAAAGAAGAAAAAAAAAGACTAAAAGTTTACATTTATTTCATTTTATAAATGAAATCTGTAAATTATTTACCAAAAGACTTGGCTAATCAATTATATATATTATACAGAAACAGGTTTAAGAAGAAGAAACACAGTTGTTATATTTTTCTCCTTTTATTTCTTCAAATTTATCTTTGACTTACTTTTAGCAAAGAAATATTAAAGAGAAAGAAACTCCTGTGAAAGCTAGTGGAATATTACTTAGGCACACTGTAGATTATTGAATATTTCAAACTTCAAAAATATTGGAAAAATCGCATAGGAAAATGTAATCATATTATAAAATAATCATTTCTCTACCGCAAGAAATTATTTTCAGTTTGACCTATTTTAAATTCTTTTAATTATGATTTAAATTCAATCAGTGTAGCAGAAAAAGAACACATTTTTTTTTTTCCAAAACGTAACTTTGCGGGAAATGAACAAATTGTTACGTGTTTTCGTGAGATTTAGACTTGTTGCCAATCTTTGTTTAATAGGTCTTTGCTTTTAATTAAAATGTGTTTGTTAACAATGTATATAAACATACCGATTTTTAAATTCGTACTGTTTTTAACATATTGTAGTTACATTCATAGGACTTGCTTCAAAATTGTAGCAATTCATTGTTGAATAAATATACTACTAAACATTTGCTAAGGATCACTTAGTGAAATCCCATTTACTTGTGTATTTATAGGTTTTCTTTTGACGATCACCATTTTGAATTATACCTCTTAGCTGGTTTATTTGATTATTTGAGGCAATAATACTAATCAAGTTGCCTTTCCAATCATTATATTAAATAATTCAAGTGTTCTGATATGCAATGAACAATAAGTGATCCTTAGCAAATTTTTGTGTAGTGTATGTGTGAAGTAAACGTTTTTTTTCCTTACGTAACCTGATATAGACGATGCAGAAATACTGTTGAAAGAGAAAGTAGAAAGAAATAAATCACCCTCCCTGGATTCGAACCTGCAATCTTCTATTTCAAACCAGTTTGCAGTAATTTTAGATTATTTATCAGTATACTTCAGTTGGAGGTAATACGCCATAACAACGTGTAAGTTATTTTCACCGTGGTCATTAAGTAAGAACTGTTATTTTGATATCACTAAAATTGTGAAATCAAAGCAAAGTATCCGATTCAGAAAAAATTCCAGAAAATAGTCAGTGCAGACACCATTCTTTCAAACCAAAGAAAAAGACAAGCGTAAGAGATAGGGAAAAAAAAACTTTTCGAGCCTTGCGACAAACCCAACTAAGTTCTCGCAATGTCGCAATTTTGCTTTTTACTGATTGTTTTTCAAAGCACAGATACATGCATATAAAATACGGTTTGGTTCCCTGCTAATGGTTTTGTACTGAAATTGGTTCCCTGTACCGAGTCATTATTCGGAACCCTCTGATTAACTTGTTGCCGGGACACGCTCGCTTAAAACTCCGTATTTTATAGAGGAGGTCGGTATTTCTATCCAACAATAAAATATCTTTGGCAAGCAAAATATTTGTTTTATGTGCCATTTTCCCTGACATTTTTCTCAAAGCAAATCCGGGAGTCAAGCAGGCTTGGAAGAATGCCTCATTGCGATGGAAGTGTAGATAATTTATACTGACTTTGATAGATAGAAAAACCGTAATGGGCGCAGTCAAGATATAATGTACGTGTTTCCCGTGCTTGGGATACCGGTGTCATACCGCGCCTTGCCATCAAACGTGATTCCCCCTGATACATGGTCACACGGCGGGGTTTTAAGATACTGTATATATGGCGAGAAAAAGTGTGCTGAAGGGCACCAGGAACCTGTGATTGTGTCTATATTGACTCAAGAACCCAAAGGTTGTGGGATCAAACTTCAGTGTCATGAAATTTCAGGAGCAAAGTACTGGTGCCAGCCTGGGGTCAAAGTCATCAATTAGTCAAGTCTATATTTAGACTCGGTGTCAAGAAGTGTACATGGTTAACATAACGTGATGCTATATCTATAAATAGTTCGGTGACGGTGGTCATCAGTCGCTGTATTCAAAGATCAAAATATTGTTTTAAGGAGATTTTGTGAATTTATTCATTTTTAAAAGGGGAATTTCAGAAGCTTGAGTCTAGATATTTAGTAT
Organism: Solen grandis; assembly: GCA_021229015.1. Classification (NCBI taxonomy): domain Eukaryota; kingdom Metazoa; phylum Mollusca; class Bivalvia; order Adapedonta; family Solenidae; genus Solen; species Solen grandis. The sequence continues at coordinate 40,400,082 of CM037787.1, forward strand.
AGACTCAAGAGATTATGAATTAAGATCAAGAAAATACCGAGGGGGAATAGAATGTGATTTTAAAGTTGTTTTTGGACGATTTAATAGTATTTCGGAAATCCTCGGACAAATTCATCTAAGTTTGTAGTGTCAATGCCGAGGTTTCGTATATCTGCACTGACCAGTGCAAATCTACCTCTATTTACAGAAAACGTACAACAAATCTTGGTGGTTAACACGCTTTTGATCAACATTTCTTTTTTTCCCCAAATGTCCACTAGATCTAGTTGAAATGGTTTTAGAATCTTTAATTTCTTTAAATCCATTAGTCAGGTTTCATGAATTCATGTAATGACTTTCGTGAAAAAATATAAAATGGTATAGCAAAATTCCTTTCTTTGATCTTTTATGATGTTTGTAGTTTACCGTCATTACGACAGTGTTTCTGTCAACTAGAGGTACATACAGGTGGTGGTAGAGGCACCGTGTAGAACCACTGACCTTGACCCCTAACAAACTAGAAGGTTAATCCGACTGACCAAACTGGAACTCGAACCCACGGCAATTATTGATCACGTGACACCTAGTCAACATATTTACCAAACCTACAGGATTTTCCAAGATTAAAAAAAATATGTGAGATAACATTTCTTTTTATGTACGTAAATAAAACATACTGGTTGAATTTCTTTTAAAGATGCAAGTTGTTCATATCATCCAAATATGTTAAAATTCGTTGAACTCTTGAAATGTTAAACTTTCAGGATTCTAAACAGTCTTTGCCGATATATATCTAAAGTTTTGGAAATAAGAAATAATTTATTAAACGTTGTTGTATAATGTCGCCAATTCCATTTTTTTTTTTTGCATGTATATGAATATATTTATACACGTGTGTAACTGTATGTGCTTGATGAACTGTGTATTTTGTTCTGTTCATATTCATGTTCAAATTAAACCTAACCTTTTCCCCTATGTGTTTACGAAAATATAGTAGCAGCAATAATTGATCAATTACAAAGGATCCGAAGAATGATCTGTTCCAAGTTCATCCCAGGTGCAAAGTACTGGTCCAACCCAGGGAACCGTTGAGAGGGTTAAAGCTTAATTGTTACCCAATCGACTTTAAAGAAGTTTAATATAAAATAATTATCGGTATGAAACTATAGGAGTTAACCTCTTCTTTTCATTATTGATTTAAAAAGAAGTTTCTAAATCATGTTCTTTCATTTATCAAAATTACAATTAAATACAAGCTTGGTTTTACGCTAGCGTAAAATGGCGACCGAAACGAATGTAGCAAGCATATTGTTTAATTTAAATCACCGATCAAAGAGTGCTACTTGCAGCAATGGATAAAGCCGACGGGGGCTATAAAATCTTACTAAAATAAGTTAAATTACATGTAATTATCATAAAATGTAGCTTGTTTTATAGAAATTTATATGTAATTGTTAATCATGCATTACGCCTAAAAAATCGCGATCTTTTATATTTATAAAGGCACGAGTATGAACATACAACTTTGAAACATTAGTGATAATATTAATTGTGTTCATTTGTGAAACATCATTAAGTGAAAACGAGTCTTTAAAAAGATATTTGACAAACCTTCTGATCCTCTCTTCCCCCCGCCATTCATTCCCATGCATACATAATAGAAATAATGTTTTTGTCTTATTTCGATATATATTATGTATTCAATACATTATTTAACTATCCATATAATTATTATTATCGTGTTGCTCCATTCTAATGATTATTTTCCAAGATCAACATTGGATATTTGGCACCAACTGATTTATTTATAGTCAGCAATAGCTTGTATAACAAATGAACGATGTATGAAAGATCAACTAATATGCTACAAGTTTCAGTTAAATTCATATCATGAAATCACTATCAACCAGGGGCCGCCTGGTCCGGTATATAGGTACAGGTCCCGGGATCCGGTATATAGGTACAGGTCCCGGGATCCGGTATATAGGTACAGGTCCCGGGATCCGGTATATAGGTACAGGTCCCGGGATCCGGTATATAGGTACAGGTCCCGGGATCCGGTATATAGGTACAGTCGAAAAGAAAGGAGGGACAATGATTGAATAAGAAAAACTAAGTTTACAAAAAATTAATTCCTTTTAGGTTTCATCTTAAGCGTATTTTCATAATACACCTTTTTTCACAATATGCTATAAAATGTCTACACAAGTGATTTTTAAAATGCAGAAACAGTGTAAGCATAAGAATTTTGAATAGTATATAACTCTGTATAGTATATGCAAAAACTATTTTCAAACAAGAAACTATTTACCGGTACAGTATCATATTAAGCCTCTCTTGTCCAGGAACTTGATCAAATCAATTATCAGCATAGTCATATCATGACTTCGGCAAAAACATTGACGTTATTTTGACGTTATATTTTGACTTAACTTGACTTGACTTGACTTGACTATTTGAGTTTACCGTCGCTTCGACAGTATTTCAGTCATATAGCGATGTCCAGCTAATTACGGTCATATATTTTAAACGTAGGATCAAATTGTGTTTTAACGACTGATTGTAAATTGAATATATTAGATGATTTACGACACACTTACTTTTTAGTGTTTTATGAGGTAAATAGTTAATTTACTGTTTGATTGATCTATTGGATACATCTTTTATTTTCATAAATTAAATAAACACTCGAATTTGATTAACTGTAAAAAGGGGGCTTTTCTCAACTTGGTAAAGGTTTAAATTTCATGACAAACTGCATTTTATTCACAAAAGAATGTAAACATTATATATAATTATAAATACTTTTGTTAGTAAATGCGGATCCACTAAATACATTAAGATGTAACAGAAATATTTTGTCCTTGCTCGGATACTTATTTCCATTATGACTTTTTCAATGCAATTGTGATGCGTTCTCATAAATATAATGCTGATGTTTAGCACGTGCTAATACTAGAAAGGTGTAAAAAGTTGGCTATTCAGTAAATTTATTGGCGAATTTCGCGATTTAACAAAATTCGCTTTTATGTCATTAATCGTATATTTCAGCAGGTTGACTTTTAAGGTGATAACAGAAAGTGTTCATTTATATAAAATTTCGATTTTCACCGACATTTTACACACGCGCACGCGCGCACTCATGTACGCACGCACACTGGTAGACACAGGCAGCGTGCATGCTATATTGTTACTACTAAAATTATTATTTCGCTAGTAAATCTAGTATTTTTTTTTTTTTTTTTAATTTTTCTATACGCGGAAATATTCACTCAATACACTACCGGTGTCACCATATAAATTACACGTCATTACTTAAGCTGTTTAAAATTCGTACAGTTAGATAACAAGATACCTCCCTTTCCTTTCTATCAAACAAATTACACCGTTTAGCGTTTAAATTAATTCAGCTGAGTATCAAATGTTGTACTGTTTCACGTATAGACGACATGAAATGAATCAACAATTAAGTCATATATCTATTTTTCCTTATCAGACATTCGCGGTTTTAACGCAATAGCGGTTTTCAAGCAACCTTATTCACGCCGTCTACTGCAATACTTCCAAGGTTTGTCAAATCAAGAGATATTTCAATATAAATGTTCGCTTGTTATTTAAAGTCAATATTTTATCCCAAATTTATTTGCTCTCGGTTAATTTATACCGAAATACTGAGGCAGACGACACTCGGCGCCAAGTTTCACAGACTCAGGTTAACGCTTGAAGCAGAGGTCGGGTTCATTCGTGAAAAAACTGATCGAGCGTTGAATGATTCTGGGTCCAGAAACGGTATAGCGTTAAATATAATATGCCTTTACTCGTGAACAGTTTTGATCATGTTTGGGGCCAGTTTCTCGTTTGTTTATTTAGATCCCCCAGCCTTTGAAGAGTAGCTATGCTTGTGACAATGTCGGAACAGTTATCAACATTTGTCTAAAATAGTTACAAACAGACACACAAAAAATTCGCAGTATGTTATTACACGTAAATAAGATGACTCATGGAAAACAATAAAGTATTGAACCCATATTGAAGGTATTTCACCAATCATTAACCTGTATTTTAGTTTGTCCCATCGATTCATGGAAACCATATACAACATCGGTTTTACATGTATATGAACGTGCACTGTTTATTTGATAATGCCTGAAATATTTAATCTCTTTATGTCATTTCTTTTCCTCCGTTGACCACACTAATAAAATCGTCACTTTTGCATATTTTCAAGGGAAGAAAAATGTTTCAGTTGTTATTTTCATTTACATAATGTCCCACTACACAAGAAATATCAATATAATTTTTAATGTGTAGTCTCCGTGCTTGAAAACCTGAACTACTACTACTTCTACTACTACTACTTATTGTATTATTCTTTGCCCTATTGCTGTTGATGATGTTGTTACATATATTTGATATATGTAGTCCCTATCATTGTTAATTTAAAATCTTATTCTATGCTATTGTCTATATGTGTTTCTTTTCTTCCGGATCATATTTTTCCCTTGTTGAAACTTTTCTCGTTTTGACTTTATTTCTGCAAGTATTCCTTTAAATTTTTAATCTAACCTCACATTTGACCTATTTAACCCTTTCCCTCATATAGACTCATTTTGACGCACTCAATAGGTACCACATAAAACCTGATCTGCAGAAAATCACAGTTAAACCTTACTAAATTTAATTACAAAATCATCATTTCCAGACCACTGAGGAGCAGCGAACAGCATAAAACCTGATCAGCCTGCGAGTTACTCGCAGGCTGATCTGGTTTTATGCTGTTCGCATAGGTCTTTTCATGGTGTCCTCTATGAGGGAAAGGGATAAGGATGATGACGCAGGATATCACCAAATAAATATTTGAACGATTTTATACTAAGGGATTTTTGGTTGAGATGACAACTGACTGAAGTATTGGCTTAATGAATTACATTTCTTTGATGAATAAACATTTGTTTCACCAAAACATTAATTATAAACATTTGCAGTATATTATAGTGTGTATGACCGCCTCCGTGGACGGCAATTGTGCGCTTCATTGCATTGTTCATTCTCTCCGCTGATCGCTGTGAAGGGGACGCTTTACGTTATGTAACCGTTATGCAGTTTCCATTTCTTTAATCCTCATTAGCGACGAATATATATATTTATAGATATTTTTGTCATTCTTATAGTTATTTATTTATTTATTTATTTATTTATGTTTTCATATTAAGAAATATATACATATATATAAAAATGGACACATTTCCACATCCCGATGAATATCGTTCTTACACAGACAGTAACCATGGTAATCATCATCATCATCATCATCATCATCATCAAGTTAACAAGTTTATTTATACAACTTTAGTACCAAGAGCCCAACAATATTTTCAAATAATGAAGGAAAATATTCTATTCTGTTCAATAAGATTGATCAATGAGTGATCACGTGGTCACGTGATTTTTTTTATGATCCAGAGACCGGCCGTCAGTGTTTATTCAAAGAACCGTTACTCAATGGAGCGTGACACGACCCCCTGACCAGAGGCGATCGTGGCCGGAATTTATGAGCCTGGTCCGATAAAGACTTCCAGTATCACTTGCCCATGATTGATTCCTTCCGAATAACGACCCGGGCTGTCAATTAGACGGCTGCCACGGGACGTAACATTCCGTTGTCATAGAGATAGCGGGAGAGATGTGGACAACGTCAACGTCACTGGTAGTTGCCAAGCTGGCAGAGATTAGGTTTAATCATAAATTTCTTTTGATGGATTAAATTGATATGCAAACACAGAGTCACTTGGGTTGTATATGTTAAAATTCACACTGCAGTGAAATATCACCTATTAAGATAGGCAGTATTTCTGCTTTAATAAATTTTTATTTAATAAAAATACCCTCAAAGGTAGGTATTTGTTTCATCTGGTAAATAAGCTGTTTGGTTTAAAGGATTTAATAATTCACATACCGTAACTTTTTTTTTTCGGCGCAAGCTATATAAAGTTGATTTTAACCCCATTCCTGGACCAATAAAATCATGATTAACAACTGTTAACAACCGAAGGCAGTGGAAGAGCACCTGTTCAACTGGTTGGTATAAATTTTTTAAGATGCTCTCTCTGAAAATGGGAGTTCAGGGTGCATATCTTTCCACTCGAATGTATTTTTCTTTCTTCCCTTTACAAAAAAGCAAATATTTGTGAGGTCATCAAAGCATAATGTTTCGCTTAGAAGCTGGCACGTGTTAAGGTAAATTCCCTGTAATGGTTTTACTACGTCTTGGACCATTTAACCTCTACCAAGATAACCAAGGTACCCTAAATGAAACATTAGGAAACCTTGGTTATCTCCGTGAAAGGCCATGAGGTCCGAAATGTTGCGGAACCATTACAGGGACTTTACCTAAAGTTTAGAAAACTTAAAATGGACTCGGCCATTCAATACAGCTACATAGCACTTTCATATCCACAGCCTCCTTGACTGGTTAATTGTCACAAATTTTGATTTCGTAGTACTTTTATTTTTTAATTGTTGTTATTTTTATTCTATTACATTTTGCATATACGCCGAATGTCTTTTT
>CM037787.1:40406728-40436774 GCA_021229015.1 Solen grandis
AATGGTTTCTCAGTTTGATACTTGATATTGTTTTCAAACTTTAAATTGCACTTGAAAGCCCATTAAATGTGTAAATGGACCTAACTTTTGTGTCAGGACTAAATGTATTCAAAACAAGAGCTGTCTGAACCTGTATGACATGTATGCCCGCTGGAAGTACAGTGAGAGGCATGGCCAACAAAATCATTACTGCAGGTACATGTATATGTTACCTCAAACTGGAGCCAGAATCAAAAGGTTTGACAGCTCAGGAATGTAGACTCATGCGTTGTTAAATTTTCTATCATTAACAATTTTCAAGGTCACTGCAACTTTCACCTTTTTGAGTCATTATGCCAAAGGTCAAGATCAAAGTCCTCTACCAGTCATTATCCAACACCCATTCAATAGATATTGTTTCAAAACTTCTCAAGTTATCTTATCTCAGGTTATTTACACACTGAAGATCAATGTAACCTTGATCTACACAAATCAATGGGAGTCATTTTGTAGCCATGATCCAACACCCATCAACTTTGAAGAATGTGGGATCAAACGTTGTTAGGTTATTGATTTGAAACAATGCTATTATTTAAGGTCATTACAACCTTGACCTTTGACATAATGACCCAGAATCAGTATAGGAGTCGTCTTACCCTATTAAGTTAAATGAATGTGGGCTTAAGCGTTTTCGAGTTACGAGTGATGATTTTCACATTTAGTGTCGCCAAAATCATTAAGGGCCATCTAATAACGCAATAACTCGCTTTGTGTGTGGTGTAAGGGCCATCTAATAACGCATAACTATCGCTTTGTGTGTGGTGTTAAGGCACTAATAACGAAAAACTATCGCTTTGTGTGGGTTAAGGGCCTCTAATATGCAATACTATCGCTTGTGTGTGTGTTAAGGGCCATCTAATACGCAATAACTACGCTTGTGTGTGGTGTAATAAGACTGTTGGCGTAGAGGAAATCAAAAGCAGCAGTGCACTTTGTCGCAGTAAACTGTTGTCAACTCGAGCCAATGAATACGTCAAGAATGTGATATAGACGTTTAATCCATTCAGCTGAACACTATTAATGTTTTATATTTTTGTTTGAATATTTTTTTTGTTGTCTTTTGACAGTGCAAACATCCATTTTACTGTGATCAAATTACTAGTGTCATTTATGAAAAGAACAGCAACTAAATTTGCATGGGTTCCGTTTGTTAATGATATTGTTTTCAAACTAAGTTGCACATGAAAGCCTATCAAATGTGTGACTTTAAGATCCTGAACTAGACTCTCCAAAGTATGTAATTTACCCAGAGAATAATAACAAGTAGAGCCTTCCAAAAGTTCTTGTTACGGCATATCTTAGCTATAAAGGCAAACTTAAAAATATCTAAAATTATCAAAGACCTTGTCAAATAGCAACAGAAAACCTACATCACCTTCAAGTATACATTTTCGCATAAAATAGTAAAGCCAAACGTCATCTCTTTTTGGCGGGCAAAAATATCAACAGCTTGTTCCGTATTAATTGCAGGTTTTTGTTAGATACTGAGTAGACCTATTCTGTTGTCATAGTGCTGCGGAGGGTTGAGCGGAGGTAAGTCTCAACCCTCCGCATCTTTAAGATCTCTCCTAGCGTTGCTGTGGACACAGGTATACATAGCAGGGCAATCATTGCCGTGGACAAAGACAAATTTAAACCAAAGCAATCTAGGCTCTCCCAAGAAATGTTTAATCCGAAGTACTCTGGTACGTCTTGGAGCACATTCCGACTAAGTTAAAATTTGTATTATTGGCATTATATATTTGTACATTGAAAACTAATTTTTCATGGATCTTTATATTGTTTTACCTCTCACTGACAGATGGTCATTTGTTTGAGCACCGGCTACTGACCATGTCTCTTTATGTAAGGAAGTTGGCAGATTCTTGCGGAGGATGCTAAGTAATGGTCCTTCCTGTTTCCTCTCTTGAACAAGGTAACGCAAAGACGTTTCCACACAGTGCAACTAGTCGAGCACGTGATATTCAGCATTTATGGCATTTAGAGAGCATGAAAAGAATCATTGTTGGTAACAGACCAGAGAATTTAATAACAGAGATAGGAAGCTTATTCCTTGCCCATATCGAAATCGCGCCCCCCACGAATCTTTAACGAGACCTAAACGATACTGGAATTCAGTGTGATCATTTTAAATTTCTTACGTATTTACGAAAAGTTACGATTGATGTTTGAATTAAAGTACATGTAGTATTGATATGATTATGAGTTCCTTCCGGTGACACTGGTTGAGGACTATAGGATTGCGACCGCCCTTCCGTCAATCCGTCCGTCATAACGTCCGTCCGCCCGCTTTCATGTCTGCTCCTTAATTTGGACATTTATGAATGGATTGCAATAAAACTTCACAGAAATATTCCTCATAACTCAAGGGTGTGTCGCGCACATCAATCATATGTACCCATGAAAGGCCAAGGTCACATGACTTGTTGGATGCCTGGATAGCGTAGTGGTAACGCGCCTCGCTTCTCACCAATGCGTCTTGGGTTCGATTCCTGGTTACGTACGTGAAAGAAAACAGTGGTCACCCGTCCAGACACATGGGTTTTCTCCGGGCTCTCCGGTTTCCTCCCACAATAATGACCCCATACGCCGCCATCAGAGCCATCAATAGTGGTAAATATGAGTTATGATAACTTGTTTAGTGATCGATGTAAACATAAATTAATTTTAAACTTTAAACTTGTTAGAAATTGTCTTTGGTATTCATAGGCTACATCTTCGTGTTCCGCTTTATAACTTCCAAATTAATGATTGGATTTTCATTTAAAAATACAAAATTGTTCCTCAGAACACAGAGGTCTGTCACGCACATCAACCATGCGTGTCATTTAAAGGTCAAGGTCACAGGAGTTGTATAGGCTACATCTTTGTGTCAGTTCTATAACTTCAATATTTATGGATGAATTTCCATAAAACTTTATAGAAGTGTTTGCCATAACAAAAATGCGTGTCACATGCATCAATCATATGCATTCTTAAAATTTCAATGTGACAGGAATTGTTAGAAATTGTCTTTGGTATTCATAGGCTTCATTTTCATGTCCATATCTATGTTTGTATTTTCATAAAACTTTACAGACCTGTTTGTTATGACACACAGATGTTTGTCATAACACAAAGGTGTGTCGAGGGCATCAGCCATATGCACTGAAAAGTCATTGCAGTCAGGGGATCATAACCAAATTCCATAATTTTCTTGTTTCTATCTTCATTTAGGGGGGAGGGGGGTCACTGGTGGGGACTCCTGACAGTATAGCTTGCTATACTGACAAAACCTTATTTGTTCTGGAGTTATTGCCCTGTGTGTATGTTTTTGCAGATTACTTCTCTTCCCTTATTCAGCAGGGTTTCTTTATAATTGCATGGATGATTTGTGAGTATTTATGCATTAAAATTAGAAAGCATAAAATTCAATATTTCTTCTGGAGTTGTTGTCCTTATGCACAACTATTTTTTTTTCATCCTGACCAGACCTGTTTGTATGATAATGACCATGCTGATCTGTTCAGTGGAATAAAGAATTATCGTAAAAAGCACCAAAGACTTCTTATCTGTTCTAACATAAATATCATAATACATAAAGTTCATAATAAACCCCCACTTCTCATTGGGAGCCACTGGTATGTAAGAATCCTGCCCCATCCTGTCCTAGACATGCTGGGGTATTCATTGCCTTCAGTGATAATTTTAGTTTTCTGTTACATAAGATCTCCAAACATCGCAGCGCTTAACGTTATAAAGACGAAAAACATTTCTGTTAGAACATAAAAAATAATGGTTTATCCCAGTTTGTAAATGATAAAGTATTCTGTCTTTAAGTTGCACGTAAAAAGGACATCAAATGTGCATGGAAAATATAAAGGAGACATAAAATCCTATTGTACACTCCAGAGTAACGGCCCTTTAATTGATGAAAAATTGCAAAATTATCCGCCCTATAACAACGTAAACCAATTTTTAACAGTCTTGGTCACAATGTATGTATTTACTTAAAGCATAATAACATATTTAAGTCTTCCAAAAATAATTTCGAGGGCATTTCTTGCATAGAAAAGCAACTTTAAAAAATCTTAATTTATCAGTTTTAGATATATTTGTGATATAGCAACAGATATAATCTACATCAGCTACAAAGCGAGCGTGCGAAGTACTGAAACAAGGTTATGACTCACACATCGGATCAATATGAGACAAATCCACAGGTTGGTCACTTTAGACATAAAGAATTATGCGTAGCATTCTTGTTTTAGTGCAATGAATACTGAACACAACCCAGCTTAATTCAAATGAGTGAATTCAACAGATGTCCCCATTCGATTCCACTTCAAAACAGCATAACGGTTTTCTTATGTCTGCCAAATCGAGAAATGTGTTTGTTTATCCATGGTTATCTCTATTTTCGTCACTACTCGAAACTAGATACCGAGATGCTGTGTGTGTGTGTGGTAAACAATATGTTGAGAGGTAGAAAATTTGTAACTCGATTTATTTTTTTCAGTATTTGGGTTAGGATAAGGGTTAGTTTACGTGGTTTGGTTTGGGGGTTGAAATAAATGATGGTTCGTTTTAAAGTAGAATTTCATACCGAGGTACAAAAACGTATACCTCGGAAAATTTACCTCGGTATCACAACATTTGCATATATAAAGCGAGGTACAAATTGTCATAGTGAAGTTTGGGGCACACATGCAAAACCTTAGTCATATAGGTAGACCAAGTTGTGTGTATGTGTGTGTGTTGCATATTTATCCAGCACAATACAAGTCTGATTTAGTAAATCTTATTTAAAAAAAAAAAATTAACAGAAAATTGTCTTTATGTGACTTCGGTAGAGGTATATGATTAGAAATTTGCTCCAAGAGTAAATCTCAACTATGTTAACGTGTACCATCAGCAAATTATTATTCGACGGTGACCTCTGAGACTTCAAAGAGCCGTCAATTTTGTTTTTATAAATATTAACATCTCCTTATATTAATATACTACTTAGCTCGGTAAGTCTGTGTGATGAAGTAGGAACAATTCCTCAATAGCCTCACCTGTACAAACAAGCGTGTTCTCTAGAACACATGTCACCTGCTGAAGCGTGACGGGAAAATGTGACGGACAGATAGACAGACGGCTAGGCAGACGACGGAAAAGTGATCCCTATGTGTCACCTCTGCTTACAGCAGGTGTCACAAGAAAAAAAAACATAAACATTGAATTCAGCTAAAATCATACGTACATAGGCGCTCTCTTGAGAAAAATTTAAAAAATAAAAAAACAAAAATTAATAAAAAATGTATCTTATAATTGATTAAGGATAATAAGATGATCAGGAAAAAAATGGACATCAGTATCTACAGCTCTATTCAAAAGTCTGATATCACTATGTGTTAGCATGTATTTTATACCCAACAAAACTATCTTTACAAAGAAGGCAAACTCTTTCATTTAATGGTAAATTTTCGTACCTCCCACTTTCAATACGGAAAGGGGAATTTACATAAAACCGGTCAGGATCAAATTCCACGAACAATTCTTAGCGCTGAGTAAAACTTATCTACTTATTGGCGAATTTCATAAATATTGCTTTTTCTAATAAAATAATCTACCCAAAATATTTCAATTCTTTACTATTATTGTTAGTTATTTACATAGTATTTCATTTCACTTTAGTCCTGTACTAGAATATTTCATAAATTGGTAATGGTGGAATGTGTATCTACCTAGTTTAGCAATTTAAGTACATGTTGTATTACTTAGCGCTTAGTATTGTTGGTAGATTTCGAGCCAGGACCTTTATATTTGTAGACTATCTCCGGAACATATATTTGTCTTTGTTCAAGAGCAATAATGTAAAGTAAGATATTTACTGTTTAGAAAAAAATGAATCTGCCTGGAGTTTTTTTCTCTCATATGTATGAGGACTGCTGGTTGCCATGATTCCCTGCGCCTGTGTTATTATAGCACATAACGGACTTAACATTAATTCACAATATCCGTGACATTTTAGGCATAACAATGAAATATATATATATATCGAATAAAAAAAGAAGAGGCGAGCGGTTCCGAGGATCGAACTCGCATTACTGTTGTCTGAATCAAAATGTACATACACCTGTGCTGTCACGTCCCTCTATCTACCCCTTTTTATATTCACTGGATTGGAGAAATCATTAGTGCATAAGTATCTACTTTATTCCGCGGCATAGGGGCGACATCGGAAAAAAATTAGTTATCACGTGCGCACTTAAAAGTATCACATGCGCACGTGTTAGATATCACGTGTAGTCAGTATTTTGATTAGTTCCATTTGTCAAATATCACAGGCGTGCGTAATAGTCTATTACCTGATTAATGAAATATTTCCGATGTCCCCTCTGTGCCACCATAACTTTGCCTTTTCTTATTTTTGGAACATTCCATTTTCGAAAAGGCCGGTTACATCTCATTGATTACTGTCGAACAATATCCTATAGATTAGATCTTTAGTACTTCCTTGAATTCTCAGTCCGGTCGCCCGAAGGCATGCAGAAGCAGATATTGCATCCTCTGTCATCAGTTGTTTACCAAGCAGTATCCTGTAAATGCTTCTATTTAAATCAATCCAAACTAGCCAGTAGTGCACACATTAACGAACTATGACCCATTTTCATGACACCGTTCGTTTATCAATGATTGTCGAATATTCATAACCCGGGGGGTACATTTAGGAGGAAACGTGACTTTGTATGCTGAAGGTAAGTTATGTTTTGGAGTGAACATATGGTGCACACATATTCTTTTGAAAATATGATCATTTATTGATAATTATGCTTTAAACGCTGAAAAGTATGTTTTGATCAAATAGGTAACCATTCAAGTGGTTGTTTAACCCTTTCCCTCATATAGACTCATTTTGACGCACTCAATAGGTACCACATAAAGCCTGATCTGCAGAAAACCACAGTTAAACCTTACCAAATTTAATTACAAAATCCTCATTTCCAGACCACTGAGGAGCAGCGAACAGCATAAAACCTGATCAGCCTGCGAGTTACTCGCAGGCTGATCTGGAAAACCTGATCAGCCTGCGAGTTACTCGCAGGCTGATCTGGTTTTATGCTGTTCGCATAGGTCTTTTCATGGTTTCCTCTATGAGGGAAAGGGTTAAAGGCGTTTGAGCGGGTTTTTTCTTACGGACATTTTTTTTTTCTAAAAAAATGCATATAAGTACTTAGACTTTATCTAAAAGATATATGAATTAAAAATAGGGGGTCAGAGATCAAGCTTATTGTAGAGTATCACTTTTTGCTAAAATTTGTTATAAAAAAAAACATGTCATTAAAAAATATGAAAGTTTTCGTTTCTAAATACTGAAACAGCACATTAAAATGATATTTTTAAAATATTTTTATTACCATTTGTAACTTGCAATGTATTCTATAAGTTACAGTTAAAATACTGTCAAATAGGCATTGAAAATACAAAGCGGGCATAAAATCTCATTTGTGCCCGGACCATATATTGAATAAAGTTCAATGCGTATTCATTTTTTTCTGTGACGTTCTCAAAAGTTCAATGGATGGAAACATAGGGGACCGGTGTAACGTTGTAAACTGACCCCCATAGAATAATGCCCCCTGTCATTAAATCCTATATTTCCATCAGCTGACATTGTTTAATTCTATGTAAAAATCTCAATTTGTTGTTTAATTGTGGCCCTCCCTGCTCTGTTTTAGGATCCAGTGTAACGTTGTAAACGGACTCCCATAGAATAATGACCCCCCGGTCATTAAATTATATAAAATAGTGACCCCTTTCTATAAAATACTGACACCCCTTATAAAATAATGACCCACACAGAGTTTATCTATAAAATATTGACCCCACCTAACCTGTTACTAATATACTCTATATCAATTCAAGTCGCTGTCGTGTTTCAATCGCTTATATTTGTTGCTGCTGCTGCTGCGTCTACAGATGACACAACAACAGTATATCTTAGAGCCCCGCTAGGAAGTAAGCGTGCATTTATTGAAAATAAAAGCTAAAACTGTTTTCATTTGTACTTGTCGGTGAAAGGTAATTTAAAAATAGAGAGGAACGGTATTTAGGATGGATGATAATTTTGGTTTTGTTTACAAACGGTGTATTATCATCTGATTCAATAATTAGACATCTAAAATGATTTTGGTCATTGATTTTTCTTGAGATATTAAGATCATCCTTTTGAAAGAAAACGTTTTCGAAAGTAAAAAACATTTGGAAACATTTTATATGCTGGTTCGTCATCAATTTTGGGCCTTTATATAACCTATTTTACGAAGAAAATTTATTTATTTGCTTCTCCATGACATTTTATAAACACTGAAACCTAAGAAAAGAGTTCATATAATGATCTATTAGCATTCTGCCTTCAAATCACAATTTTACTGGTCATCAGTCTTATTGTTTCTGTGTATTTTTCGATTTCCTTTGTTAAAACTTTTTTTTTTTTGCATATCGGCTAAAATATTTGTCGATAAAGTTAATTTTCGGTTTGTTTTCAACTTAAATGGTAACAATTTATCTGATGACGTTAAGATAACCGTGTGTGACTGGGTGTATCATGCCACATGTCTACAAACGTGATACTTCGTGTGGCAGACTATATCTTCTCAAGTAGACATCGCCTCAAAATGACTGAAACACTGTCGGTGGGATTTAAACCAAACAAACAAACAAACTCAATGCGCCCAAAAAGTAAGCCAGGCCTTCACTATCGATGCCATCTCAAAGGTGAAACTGGGCAGTGTCTATTACTTTCGTGTAGACTGCATCATTTCCTGAAATAGTACCTTTGATTTACAGTAGAAATGCTGCTCTTTTAACATCAAAGAAACAACGCAGACCTATTAGACGCTGCTTTAGTTAATTGTTTACAGAAAGCGTTACTATTAAAACGTGCCCGTGTAAGGACTGTATAAGTAAGGGCTTTTACTAAACCCCTACGATGTAGAGGGATTAGCGGGTTATCTGAGGAGGTGGATGCAAAATTTTCAATATTGTATGCAACTGGGCGATGTCGAAAATCAAGCTTAACTGATGTGTGAAAATTGCATGTAATGAATCAATGGAGAACTTAACATTTATGCTGAATTTTGTTTAAAACAGCATTCTCGTCGTGCTTAAAAAATTTGTGCACATTGCGTTAAAAACAAATCGTAAAAAGTCTATTGTCATTATACATGGGATCCCAGCATAATAAAAAGATAAGGTTTATGCATTAATTTGCATCTCTAGCATTTTTAAATTAATTTAAATTCATTATGATACAAAGATTTCGTAAACATTATCAAATGAAAAGTTAGATGAAGAAATAAGCATTCTTACTTAGTATTACAACATTGAACCTTGGCAATGTGTGAGGGGAAAAAGTCTCGTTCTGGAAACACAAACCAATGAGTGAACTGTGTCAAGGTTGTTACTAAAAATGCCGCTAGATATAGAACACACGGATTTTCCAAGAAAACTGTTTCAACAAGGGTCAATAGTTTGGCCAATTTACAGTTATTTCTGTGCTTTTGATGTTCAATAGATAAAATTTCTGCGAACTTATGACCATTTAGAACACGACCAGTCGGTTGTGTTTACGCTAGGTTTAGCTATTTGGACCAGGGGAACCATCAATCTACTAGTTAGAATAGTCGTTCGGTCGGCCTTAATGTCAAACCCTGGTGTGGTATCATGCCACATGTCTACGGCGCGATACTGCAGTGTGGCAGCACTATATACTGTCTAAGTAGACATCGTCTTCCAAATGACTGAAATACAAACAAAACACAAGTTACTCAGGTGTGCAACCTTGAGCCAGCATGGCCCTCTTGATTTTTTTTTTTATTGCAGCAATTCATTCTATAGTTGTCAATATATTAAGCATTTTATCCACATGTATTTGATTTTGTTTGTTGCTGTGTGTGGTGAACTGTTTTGTGTTTGCTGAAATAAATCTTAAATCTATCTTCCGGTATATATATAAATTACTATTTGAATGTCATGATATCCTTCGTATATGTATATAGATGTTGGCATAGTTGTGGTGTGAAATGCTTGTGTACATGTGAACATGATTTTCTATTTTGTACACCACACAATTATGTGTACTAGTAACAAATACATATGGCAGTGTTAATATTACAATTAGTAAAGTTTTGATTTTTGAAATGTATGATTATCAATATGATATACAATTCATGTATATGCCCAGATAAACTTGTTGAAATTAAGTACCTATATGTCCTGCTAGAAACACAGTTCATGTACTAATACTGCTTAAATTTGATATGCTTAACTCATTTTGGATGACTTTGCTCATGTTAGGTGACTTTCTTACTTGTTTAATACGGTGACTCTCTGACTGATGAAAAACATGTATATGTGCTGGTTACTCAATATACACAATGTGAATAAAAACAACAAGTACTGTTTGTTAAGTTACCCAGACACTTTTGTTGATACCGTACCTTATTAATAGTTCTGAAAGTAATGTGTATTTATTCTCCATTTCAGTACAGGCCATGATGGAATGGTTCCTGTTTTATGTTGAAATCAATGGATGTTCAGATTCAAGATCGTTGATCTCAAAAATATTTAAGCAAGTTATAGCATAGTACCGGCAGTCATGTATCATCATGAGAAAACTACCTCATATCAACACAACAAAAAAACGTGTGGAGAAAATTTACACCTACCAATGAATATTGCAGTTTTATATACAGGACAAAATCTTATGTGTAATACTGTATGTTTGATTGTGATTATTATTAGAAAATAAACTTAAACAAGAATAAGAGAAGAAAAAAACACATACCAATGTGTATTTGGCTATCTAATTCTCAAACATGGATCAAGATACAGGAGAAAAGCCTTACCAGTGTGAATTTTCATGTATTAAGAAGCAAGACTTTGTCAAACATATGGTGACACATTCTGATGAAAGGCCATTTAAATGTAGTGTAGAACATGAATATTCATACAGGAGAAAAAACATTTAAGTGTGATTTATGTGAATTTACAAGTCTTTGGAAGTCAAGTTTAGTCAGCCATATGTATAGACATAATGGAGAAAAATCTTATAAATGCAATGAATGTGAATATACTTGTGTAACAAAGCGTGCCTTATTCATTCACAATCAAACACATGAGAAAGAAAAACTCCACAAGTGTGATATTTGTAAATTTGAAAGTAATTACATGAACAGTTTAGTCATACACATGAGAATACATACAGGAGAAAAACCTTTTAAGTGTAACATATGTGAATTTGCATGTGTATCAAAGTCTAATCTAAATGGTCACATGTGGACTCATAACAAAGAAAAGCCATATAAATGTAAGACATGTGACTATGCATGTTCATCAAAAGGACGATTACTCCAACACGGATGGAAACATACTGAAGAGAAGCCATATAAGTGCAGTGAAAAATTTAAGAAACAAAACACATATATACAGGAGAAAAACCTTATAAGTGTGTTTTTTGTGAATTTGCATGTAATACAAAATCAAATTTAGAACAGCACAATCGCATACATACTGGAGAAAAGCCGTTCAAGTGTGATATTTGTGGATATGCCAGTAAAGGAAAATTTAACCAATGCGAAAAAACTAAAAAAGTTTAATTTAGATCTGCACCATCACACACATACAGGAGAAAAGAAATATAAGTGTAATATGTGTGAATATGAATCTATTCAAAAGGGAGCATTAGACATACACATAAGAAAACATACAGGAGAAAAGCCTTTCGAGTGTGATGTGTGTGAATTTTCATGTACAATTAAGAGGCAATTAGTCACACACATAAAGACACATACAGGAGAGTAGCCATAACAGGGATGTGTGAGTGAATAGCATGCAAGAAAAAACCCTTATAAGTGTAATGTGTGTGATTATTCTTCAGTGTTTTCACTAAGATTATGAACATTGTGTCCTCAAGGTACAATATCTGCGGGACTAAAATGTTTGGGAGAAAGATTCTGGATTTATACAAATTTATTTGGGGGATTCTCTTGGCTTGAACTTCTGGGAGTCATTGTAAATAACTTCTGCTTTCATTCTAGTGAGATAACTGGGCCTTGACAAAGATTTGCCAAAAATGTTTTCATATGTACATATAGGAGCTTCTAGAACATAGAAGAAAAGAAAAAATCTGTATATGTGATTATGTTCAAAGATATATTTAATTAATATAAGCAATGCATACTGGAGAAAGTCTCTGTAAATTCTAAATTAAAGGTTCACATTTCTAATGTTTGACAATGATTTACCATCAATAAACTTAAAGAGAATGTAGATATTATCAACTTGTATTGGCATCAGATAATGCCTGCTTACCATTGATTAGATACACATCATATCAATTAGAAGAGATGCATATCTTGATTATTATTTGTCTATACTTCATTCTCTGTACTGTAAAAAACAAACAGTGGAAAATTTTGTTACTGTAGATCAATATTGGATGAGAGATAATGATCCTTAACCTCATGAATTAAATTTTTATATTTTTCTGAAATTTTAATGGCATAGGAAATAATGGATTTTCTTTGCCAGGCAGATTGTGTAGAATCTGATCTACAATAGTTTATGAGAAACAGAAGAAACTGATCCTATGAGCTTTCAGATCTTGGTTTTTTTGTTTGCCAAGGGGTGTTAGAACATGTCCCTCAAAATAATTGAGTTTTTTTGCCCATGTCAGATTATAATGTGATCATATTATGAGTATTATTGTACCAATTTTTATTGTGTCACCTGCTGTTATTTTGTCATCTTGTCTGTCATCCGTCAAAGTTTTTCTGTCACACTCAGGTGACACATGCTCCAGAGATCTTGCTTGTTTGGGTAAATATGGATAGTCCTTGTTACATTACTATAACACTGTAAAGTGACCTTAAGTGTAGCTGATTATTTTTACCTGTTCTCCTACTGGACACATAAAATGTATCATGAAACCCTGACAATTTGGTTATCATTTGTTTTTGATGTATAAAACAAGCAAGTTTTTGAAGATATTGATCATTTAATATTTGGGAAATATGTTTTAAATGCAAGAAGCAGTGATATTAACACTGCAGTGTATGGTGAAGTGCATGTTTCAAGATACACAATGTATATTAGAATTAATTATAACCCCCACGAAGAAGAGGGGGGTAGGGGGCATACTGTTTTCTAATTGTCGGTAGGTCTGGTTGGTCTGTCCTTTGGTAGACCAATTTGTTTCTCATCAATAATTTCAGAATGCTTGAACTCTCATTCCTCAAACCTAAATGACTAGTAGATGACCCCTAATGAATATGGGATAACTAGGGTGAAAGGTCAAGGTACAGTGACCTTGAATGTAAAAATAGTTTCCGATTAACCCTTACCCTGCTGGAACCATATGTGCTAACCTTTGCCACCAGTAAAGAGCCAGGCCAGCCAGCACATCCGTGCAGTCTGGCCTGGCTCTTTACTGTTGGCTGACCAACTACAAGTTTTTATCTTCTTATCCCTAAAATTGAAAATAGACAGCTCCAAAAATGGTGCTGGCTAAGTCCATTTGAGAAATTCAGCAGGTTAAAGATTAATAATTACACTAGAAATGCTCTCATTCCTCAAACTTAATAGAAAATTTGATCATGATAAGTAGATGACCCATGTAGTTTTTTGGGTCACTTGGTCAAAGATCAACCAAGATTAGTCCAAAACGGTAGTAACGGGAACCTATTTAATTCTTGCCCTATTTTTAGTGAATTCTTAATTGGCCATGCTTCTGACCGCACATCTGGGGGCGGGGGTCATACATGTTCTCCAACAGCTCATGTTTATTTTGGATTAAGGTCTTTAATATTCATATGGCGTGTTTATGTTAACAGTCAGTGGCGCATGGTTTAGTTTAAATATCTACTTTTTTGTGCATTCTTGTGAGTATATGTTCTATACATGTATGTAATATAATATGTGCTATACATGTATATAATATGTTCTTTACATGTATATAATGTTCTATACATGTATATAATATGTCCTATACATGTATATATGTTCTATACATGTATATATGTTCTATACATGTATGTAATATAATATGTGCTATACATGTATATAATATGTTCTTTACATGTATATGTGCTATACATGTATATAACATGTTCTTTACATGTATAACATGTTCTATACATGTATATATGTTCTATACATGTATATATGTTCTATACATGTATATAATATGTTCTATACATGTATATAATTTTTATACATCTTTCTGTTATGTGTGTATTTATATATTGTACATGGTGCATTTTCTAGACAGTCACTCGCTGATGGCTTTACTTCACTGGAACTGTTGGAAAAAAAACCTATTGAACAATGTTGAATTAGAGCCATGAGTTTGTTACTGTTGGAATTAGGTATATGTATGTGATGTATGTAAATTTGCAACAGATTTGTGTGATGCAGGATGGCATGTTATTTAGTATTATATACTTCAGGAAGGGGTCCAACAGTTGATGGGGGTGGGGTTTAAGACCTTCAGATCTTTTGGAAATGTTTTGATGTCAAAACACTAGAATACTATAATTTTATGCCTTTGTTAATCATAATAACCAAATCCCCGGGGGGTGGGGGTGGATGGTTACACCCTCCCCCTTCTGGATCCTTGCATGTTATTGCTAAGGTATTCTGTGGCATTAACCCTTTCCCTCATATAGACTCATTTTGACGCCCTCAGTAGGTATCGCATAAAGCCTGATCTGCAGAAAACCACAGTTAAACCTTACCAAATTTAATTACAAAATCCTCATTTCCAGACCACTGAGGAGCAGCGAACAGCATAAAACCTGATCAGCCTGCGAGTTACTCGCAGGCTGATCTGGTTTTATGCTGTTCGCATAGGTCTTTTCATGGTGTCCTCTATGAGGGAAAGGGTTAAACCAACAAGTAAGGTAACTTTTTACCAAATTTATTACAAATTGATTATTATGACCCCTTTTGAACTAACATAACTTTATGCTAATTAGTGGCAGAATAGTCGAACGCAGAGTCTTAAGGACAGCTCTTGTTATATCTCCCCCACCACTTGATAGGCTGAAGGGAGTGTGGGGTGGGGTGATTTATAGGAGTCACTTTGTCACTCCATCAGTCTGTCATGAAATGTGTCTCAGCTCTGACCAAAAAATTAGTGGATTTTTAAAATATTTGGCACATGTTTGCCTTATCAAGGTTCCAGGATATTAGGAGTTATGAAAACATTTTTTTCCAAAAGTATATATATTAGACAAAAAATGGTCATGGTTTAATGATTCAGTTCAGTTGAATAGAACACCATTACTATTCCCAAGTGCCCTGCATAACAAACTAGAACTATCAACAAGAGCTTTCAGAGGACAGCAGGCTTGACTATTCAAAATGCTTGTTGGTAAATCAAATGAAATCTATTTCAATTCTTACCCTTCACATACCCTGTACATAATAATAGTCAAAAATGATATACCTTGATAGTCTAATACCCTTAAATAGATTTATGAAATCTAAAATCCCATGCCTTGATACTGAGACATAAGCAGAATAACACTGTGCATGCAAAACTTTAACCAAGTATCCAAGTTAGAAAAGGGCCATAATTTGTATAAAATTCAGTCCAAGAGTTATCCTCCTTGGTTTTCTGATGCCCCTGGACACATTTCTAAACTTTCTAGTCAATACCAAAAACAATTTCTGAGATATAAGCTGGATAAAAGCTTGCATGCAAAACTTAAAAGTCTAAGTCAAAAGGTGGCCCTCATCTGCATTATATTCAGTCAAAAACTATCTGCCATTATGATAACATTGAACATATTAAAGAAGTTTCAAATCAAACCCAAGCCTCTTTACTGAAATATAATCATGCAATTCCTTGCATGCAAAACTTTAACCAAAATTTCTTAGTTTACACGGGGCCATAATTTGTAATATATTCCATCAAGAGTTATCAACCTTGATAGTATGATACTCTTAAACATATTAAAGATGTATCAAATCAATCCAATGCCTGGACTCTGAGATAAAAGCATGAAAGTACCTTGCATGCAAAAAATTAACCAAAATTTCTAAGTTAAAAAGGGGCCATAATTTGTGACTTATTCCATCAAAAGTTATCTACCTTGATAGTATGATACCCCTTCATGTATTAAAGATGTTTCAATTTAATTGCATGCCTGGATACTGAAATATAAGCATGAAAGTACCTTGCATGTAAAACTTTAATCAAAAAGTTGAAAAAGGGGCCATAATTTGTAATATATTCCATCAAGAGTTACCTACCTTGGTTGTCTTGACGCCCCTAAACATATTCAAAACATTTCAAGTCATTACCATGAATGGTTATTGAGATATAAGGCTGATAGTAGTTTGCATGAAAAACTTTAACCAAATTTTCTATTGCATGCAAAACTTTAACCAAAATTTCTAAGTTAAAAAGGAACCATAACTTATATCAAATTTAGTCAAGAGTTATCCACCTTGGTTGTCTGATGCCCCTGAATTAGCTTTCTTTTCCTGTGCATTGAGGGTAGGAGGGAACAGGATAGGTTGGAACAACTGTGATTTCTATATATAGCCTTAACCCTTGCCCTGCTGGAATTGTAAGTGCTAACCTTTGCCACCAGTAAAGTGCTTTTACTGTTGGCTGACCAACTACAAGTTTTCATCTTGTTATCCCTAAAATTGATGATAGACAGTTCCAAAAAAGATGCCGGCTAAGTCCATTTGAGAAATTCAGCAGGTAAAAGGTTAACTTCAGTGATGGAAAAGAGGGATATAAGTCTTTTGGTTCATACAATACAATGTCTCTTTTTCTTATCTTAGTACCTATCTGTTCAATCAGTATTTGTTGTCTTATTTTGCATATCAGATATATTATTTGTATTTATACTTTGTATATATTGTTCATAAAAGATATATGAAAAGGTAAAGTATCTGTGTTTCTCAATATTTTAAACCACTCTCTGTATTGTAAGGACTATTCTTTACTCAATAATGACAAAAGAAATCTCCCTAATTCCCCCAAAACAGGAACCAAAGGCCAAATAGTTAGAGTGTCAGTCCTTGGATTGGGAGGTCATGGGTTCGATCCCTGACCACCATAACAAAATCCTGGTACTTGCACCATTGGTTACTGCTCAGCATATAGGATAGTTCCAGGACTGGTTGGCCCGGTGTCAGGATAATGTAACTGGGTGTGGTATCATGCCACATGTCTACGGGGTGATACAGCAGTGTGGCAACACTATAGTCTACTCTTGACTGAAATGTTAAATAAATGACAAACCTAATTACCTAAGAATATAGACATTTGAAGAGTTCTTTACTAATAGGGTTAAACTAACAAATTGTCCAAATTAACCATACATAAAAAAGATATACAGATTTGAAATTGTCCATATATTCATTCATTTCCAATAGTCTGAACTTAATATGGTGTATGAAATCATGAAATTTTCTTTGCCACACAAACTATGTAGAAACTGAGCTACAATATTGTATTCATGACACTCAGCAAACAGTGGAGACCCTGATCTGTCAAAATAAATCTATTTAAAGTAAAGGGATAAAATGAGCCTGTCCTTTGAAGATAATACCAAATCTAATAAAGTAAGTGAAAGTAAAGAGAGAAACATGGTAGAACTGCAGACTAATAGTACAGAGTACTTAGCTTTACTATGCCTTTCAAAGTATTGAGAAAAATCAATCATTGTTACCCTGTTCATATTTAACTTTTAAAAGAATCAATGGATATAATTCATATTTGGGGTAAAATATTTAATATCAAAACACAGTCTTAAGTCCAGGTTTGGTTACTATCCACTATCTGTTGGCAGAGTTATGGCCCTTTCTTAAGATTTCTGAATCTTTATACATGTAAGTTGTAGATCCCTATACTGGGTTTTTCTTAACAGCAATAGAAATAGATATTCCAAGATCAAATTTTAGTTTCTGTTTTTAGCTCACCTGAGTACAAAGTGCTCAAGGTGAGCTTTTGTGATCGCCCGATGTCCATCGTCCGTGCGTGCGTCCGTCATCAACTTTTCGTTCAAACGACTTCTCCTCCTAAACCACTTGGCCAATTTCAAAATTATTTTGCAGGAAAGTTCCTTGGCAGACTCTCTACCAAAGTTGTTCAAATGGTTCCAGTCCATTGCATAATTAGGTCACAGGAGCTAAAAATAGATTTTAAAAGTGAAATCTTAAAAAAACTTCTTCTCCAAATCCAAAAGGCCTAGAGCTTAGATATTTGGTATGTAGCATTGTCTAATGAACCATTACCAAGATTGTTCAAATCATGGCCCCGAGGTGATAAATGACCCCGCTCCAGGGGTCACTTGTTTTACATAGAGTTATATAGGAAAAACTTTAAAAAAAATTCTACTCTGAAACCATTAGGCCAAGGGCTAAGATATTTGGTATGTAGCATCATCTAATGGGCCATTACTCATGGCCCTACGGTGATAAATGACCCCGCGCCAGGGGTCACTTGTTTTACATAGAGTTATACAGGAAAATCTTTAAAAATCTTCTTCTATGAAACCTTTGATATTTGGTATGTAGCATTATCTTATGGGTCATTACAAAGATTGTTTAAATCATAGCCCTACGGTGATAAATGACCCCGCACCAGGAGTCACTTGTTTTACAAAGAGTTATATAGGAAAATCTTTAATAATCTTCTCCTATGAATCCAGAAGACCTAGAGCTTAGATATTTGGTTTGTAGCATCATCTAATGGGCCATTACCAAGATTGTTCAAATCATAGCCCTACGGTGATAAATGACCCCACACCAAATCTTAATCTCATATATTCTCCTCTACATTAATGTGTTCCTTTTTATGTGAATATATTTTACAATGTTCTTTTGTTATTTTACTAGGTTCTTTTGTTATTTTATCAATAAAAAAGAAATTCAAAATGCGTTTTTCATAAACGTCCCATTTTAGCTGTTAAGACTTTATAAAATACTAATTTTAATCTTTCCTTATGTTATAACTTTTATTCATGGTGGTTAACAGTGCACTAGTTAATTTTAACCGAAACAGCCTCAATACAAGCTATAATTGTCTTCAATGCCTATACATCAAGACCCCTCAGGTGAGCGATATAGGGCCTTATGGCCCTCTTGTTATTTAATTCATATATGAATTGGAAATGAAATGATCAATAACAAACAAAATGGCAAATACAGTTAGACATAGGTGTTGAAAATGGTAAACAGTGAATTTTGGGGTACTTCTAGTACTGATATATATACCAATCCTGTGGCCTAGTGGTTAAGGCATCCACTTCGAGAGCAGGAGGTCGAAGGTTCGATCCCTGGCAGGGGAACGTTCTGATATGGTTAGTTGATGAGCCGCCAGCTAGTTAAATAATGGTTACTGGTTGTCTTCCTGCCAGGTGCCTGGCACATAGGAGGAAACCGGGGAGGTACAGGTGTCTCATAAGTCAAATCGATAGGGATGACACTATAATAAACAAACACTTTACCTTTATAGTGGAAAGACGCTACAGGATCTTATTTCCATAAAAAAAATTAAGTTTTTCAATATTTAATACAATTAGGTTATTATAATACATGTATTTCTGGTGCATCTTTGATGCTGAAGGAAATAATATATACAGTGATACTTGAGTTGAACAAATTATATATTTTGATGGCAAGGTTGGAGCACATACAGGGATTTCTTAACTGCAAAAAATATTGAGAAAGCAAAATGTATACAATGAGAAAGAAGGATATACATATAAACATGTATGAGTATATTGCTACATCTGTAAACGAAGCCTGAAATAATCGTTTTACTCTTTCATTAAAATAAAAACTTAATCATTAATTGATATTATTAAGTCATGACATAAATAACTGGCTGTAGACTTCTGATCATATGCCATTGTTACTCTCTAATGCTGCTTCTACCCATCTTCTTCCAAATTCTAACCACCCTCAACAGATTGAAGGTTATTGTGCCTCTAGAAGAATAACAAAATGAAAGTGATTAATCTGTATTGATGCATACTCTTTGTTGAGAGATCTTGTAGAGCATGAGGAGTCTGGCCTCTAAGTTAATTTATTATTTAACTGTATTCATCTTCAAATTCCAAGTAATTTAACCTCATAATTATAAACTTGTGATAATCGACTATTAGACTATGGTAGGTCAATCACCACAGCAACCATTATAGACAAGGTTTAAGAGTCTAGATGGTACCCAACCTTTGTTTTAAGTTTAATTATTGGGTGTAACGTCCCATCAACAGTATTTCAGTCATTTGGAGACTATGCTTACTTGAGACAGATAAAGTGTTGTAAAACTGTGTATCACACCTTAGACATGACACCTTATCCAGTCACATTATCCTTACACCGAGCCAACCAGTTCTAGACCTTTACATGCGTAAAGCAAGGGAGCTATATGAGTACCATTTTTTCAACTTTGGTATGTCACTGCCAGTAATCAAACCCACAACCTCCTGATTTCGGGGCATACACTCTAACCACTTGGCCATCAAGACCAGATCTGATTTCAGTACAACTTCCAATGCCTGGCAATCAATGAAAATAGATAAAGCAAGTGTCAGTTTGTACATGTAGTGCCCAAATACATCAAAACTTAACCCTTTCCCTCATAGAGGAAACCATAAAAAGACCTATGCGAACAACATAAAACCAGATCAGCCTGCGAGTAACTCGCAGGCTGATCAGGTTTTATGCTGTTCGCTGCTCCTCAGTGGTCTGGAAATGAGGATTTTGTAATAAAATTTGGTAAGGTTTAACTGTGGTTTTCTGCAGATCAGGCTTTATGTGGTACCTATTGAGTGCGTCAAAATGAGTCTACATGAGGGAAAGGGTTATTAACCATGGATTAATAAGCAATGCTGGATGTCCAGTGGGGCTTTTGATAGGATTAAAAAAAACATCCTATATACATGTACTTCCTGTGCCACAAATCTGGACAATATTTGTATTTACACTATGGCCGAATGCCTGTTAGTGCAACCCGTTCTTAAGACAATTACAAGTGGACTGATTATTGCAAGGGGTCCCAATCATCTCATCATTTGCTAAATGGATTTAAATAACATTTGGTGCATTTTATCTCAATAGAATGAAGGCAAAGTTCATCTTTGGGTAAAATCCATAAATTTTTTACATAGTTATGGCCCTTATTCCTCTTATATTTACGTTGTCTGATTGATAACTTATTATAGGCGCAATAGATTTAGATTATATTTCATACATATCTTCTTAAACTAGAGCTATCACTAAAGGTGATAAATATCCCCCACACAGCCTTTGTTTACAATCAAGTGCCCAGCTATAGGAGATAAGTCACAATGAAAAGATGTTTTCAATTGACATATTACACAAAACTATTTCACAATAATAATCTTTTTATACCAAATCAAAATTGTTCTTATTTTAATGAAGCCCAAATCATACCAAATCCGCAACATTGAATTAAACAAAAAAGAAGTGTGTCACCAAAAGGCTGTTTCTAAGTGAAGAGCTAGTGAAGCTTCCTATGAAATTTGATTGAAATCCATCCAGTAGTTATTGAAAAATAGCATGGACAAAGAAAACTCCAGAAAATCAGCAAAGGGCCATAACTAAAAAAAAAGTCAATCAACCGTAACAATTTCATAATATACACATCTATGCTCACCAGTGAAGCTTCCTATAAAGTTTGATTGAAATCCATCCAGTAGTTAATGAGAAATAGCATGGACAAAGAAAACTCGAGAAAATCAGCAAAGGGCCATAACTCAAAAGAAAATCAGTCAACTGTAACCATTTCGCAATATGCACATTTATGCTTGCTAGTGAAGCTTCCTATGAAATTTGATTGAAATCCATCCATTAGTTATTGAAAAATAGCATGGACAAAGAAAATTCCAAGAAATCAACAAAGTGCCATAACTCAAAAGAAAATGAGTCAACCGTAACCATTTCATAATATGCACATCTGTGCTTGATATTGAAGCTTCCTATGACGTTTGTTTGAAATCTATCCAGTAGTTATTGAGAAATAGCGTGGACAAAGAAAACTCCAGAAAATCAACAAAGGGCCATAACTCAAAAGAAAGTCAATCAACCGTAACAATTTCATAATATGCACATCTATGCTCACCAGTGAAGCTTCCTATGAAGTTTGATTGAAATCCATCCAGTAGTTAATGAGAAATAGCATGGACAAAGAAAACTCCAGAAAATCAGCAAAGGGCCATAACTCAAAAGAAAATCAGTCAACCGTAACCATTTCATAATATGCACATCTGAGCTTGATATTAAAACTTCCTATGAAGTTTGATTGAAATCCATCCAGTAGTACTGAGAAATAGCGTGGACATAGAAAACTCTAGAAAATCAGCAAAGGGCCATTACTCAAAAGAAATTCAATCAACCGTAAAAGTTTCATAATATGACATCCAGCTAAGTGAAGCTTCCTATGAAGTTTGATTGAAATCCATCCAGTAGTTATTGAGAAATAGCGTGGACAAAAAAAATACAGACAGACCGACGGTCCGACTGACATGGTGACTCCTATATACCCCCCAAACTATGTTTGTGGGGGGTATAATAAAATGAAGGTCAGGTGTATGTTCAGTATGCCAAACCGTATGCAACCGTACGCTTACAGTCAACTATGGAGCTGTCTTAGTGTCATAAAACATGATGATCACATATACCTATCTACAGCATAAGGTGCAACTGAACAGCATGATATAATATGGTCCTAAGACAACTTCATAGCTGACTGTAACACACACCAGGTGTGATTTTGGACAAAATATGTAAATTTTTGACACAGTTATGGCCCTTTTCAACTAAAATTCCGATTAAGAAGTCTTCATATTCTGTGTAAGCTGGGGTATACTGGTGCATCTTTTTGTCTAAAATGATAATAAGAAGTCTTTTATCCATTCTAATAACAATTCTTTATTTCAGTGACCTGATAACGGCACAATAATTGTCAAAATACAAGTAACTGGTGTTGCACGCAACACATGAGTCCCCTACCGGTGAGGTGCATAATATTTCCATTACCATAGCAACCAGAATGTTTGGTCCGAGAAAAAAAAAAGTGACGTGCAGAATCTCCATACTGCCATCTATTCATATACCAATTTTCATAATATTATCTGAAACGTTTTTTAATAATCGCAGGATCCAGATTTCTGGATGGATGGACAGACACCGGTAGGGGACTAATAAACAAAAGGATGAAATATTTATATAACTAATGTGACACATATTCTAATAATGCATTACATATAATAATTTAATTCAAATAATGTGTTAAATTACACAAAATTCCGATGATACACATCTACACCTACAACATAATACATGAGATTATTCCAGGCCAGCAAAAGCCGGTACGTCCCGATACAGTTTTTAATTACTGAACAGTGTTGTACATTTCGCCTTATTATTTATTTATTTATTATTAAACAGTCCTTATATGATGAAATTTTGTAAAGGAAAAAATCATAGAGTAATATCTCTATTGTCTTTTCTAGAAATTTTCTTTGATAATGGGTGTGATAAATGTCATGTTTTTCAATATACAAAAATTTAGTTATAACGTTTTGAGTTTTATCTGCTGAGTGTTGTATTGTACTTACACAAAATCAAGTATACACATCCTGTTTTTTTACTAACACTTTTCTGCTAACATTAATAACACTATTTGAGTTTGGGAACACAGGATGTGATTACACCACATTATTATTTAAAACTTTTGTATTACCAGTCACCTACTTGTAATGTAGATATACTGCGATAATGCTGAAATTACCTTAACCCTTTCCCTCATAGAGAAACCATGAAAAGACCTATGCGAACAGCATAAAACCAGATCAGCCTGCAAGTAACTCGCAGGCTGAGATCAGCCTGCGAGTAACTCGCAGGCTGATCACTCGCAGGCTGATCAGGTTTTATGCTGTTCGCTGCTCCTCAGTGGTCTGGTAATGAGGATTTTATAATTAAATTTGGTAAGGTTTAACTGGTTTTCTGCAGATCAGGCTTTATGTGGTACCTATTGAGTGCGTCAAAATGAGTCTATATGAGGGAAAGGGTTAACCATCCAGTAAGAAAACCAACGTGCCAACGTCATTTATAGAATGAAAATACTACATCATCTCCTGCAATGACGGATAATCAGGCCAATAACAATAGTCCTTCAGCCCATTTCTTCGACACTTGTGTCAAAAGTTTTCTTGTTACAATTAGTATAAAGGTTCCACACAACAGCCTTATTATATCCCCACAAACTTCACACATCATTACAACTCACATCAACACATGTTTACTTCATAAATGTAAAAATGGTGACATTTATCTGGAAATTATTTTGTGATCTTTTTTACAAAAAAAAAGAGAGGAAATCACCCTATTATCTGGTTATAAAATTAATTCATTTTTTCAAAAATATCTTTAATCTTCATAACACTTTGACATGTTTTACATATTATATCTCTAAAATGAGAATGGAAACCTTTTTTTAATTAGCATATTTTAGTTAGAAAGTCAGTGCAATAAAAATTACTGTAATGCCCTGAAGCCATTTTTAAAAAGCTTTATATAAAAGTTTGAAGGAATGTAATAGTTTATAGGTATTTTCCAACATGTACAAGAACAAACATATAACTAATGCAATAGTTTGGGTTACAAATTGTCAAAACATAATTTACAAAATCAACAAAAATTACATATAGACAAGATAGTGTGGTTATAAAGAGGATGGACCACTATCATGAAATATATATACACATAGATACAAGTAAAAAAAACACACACACACACACACACACACACATAGCCCTGGCTTAGTGACACTCACTCTTAATAAGGCAATCATTTGTGTCAAATAATTAGAAAATCCACTGAATCTGTGCCAGGTTAGAGCCCTGAAAGACCAATGAACTAACAAAGTAACTCCTGTGGCATGATACTTCATCCAGTCACATTATCCTGACACAGTGCCAATCAGTCCTGGAACAACTATCATATGCTGAGTTTCAAGCAAGGCAGCTATATCTGGACTATTTCTTATGAATTTGATATGTCACGGCCGTTATATAAAGTAATATTCAGGT
Organism: Solen grandis; assembly: GCA_021229015.1. Lineage (NCBI taxonomy): Eukaryota > Metazoa > Mollusca > Bivalvia > Adapedonta > Solenidae > Solen > Solen grandis. Next base: position 40,431,883 of record CM037787.1, read on the forward strand.
AATAACAGGTGCAGAAAGACCACATATACATCAAGATTAACTGGTAGAACCATTAATAAGCCAGCTAGAAGGTTTCCTCACATGACCAATACAAGAGACCAAGCAGGGACACACAATGTATATACCGGTATATATATATATATAGAGAGAGAGAGAGAGAGAGAGAACAAAGTATAGACAAATAATAATTGAGAGAGGCCTCTCCATTCATTGATAAATAGTATGTATAGAATAAATGGCAAACAGACATTACTGGTATATGCAGATGACAATACCACTACCAGTTGATAACCCATATATACATTCTCTGTAAGTTTGTTGATAGATAATCATTGTCCAAACATTGAAAGTCAATGCATTGGATACAGATATGAACTACCTTTAAATAAGCATCCCTCAATTTGCATTTAGAATAAAGAAAATTTACAGCTTATTCACGATGAACAACTAGAAAATCGTTTCTTCAGTATGTACTGCTTGCACTAACAAAACATATTCTTTAATTACATGCATCTTGACACAATCACATATATAAGGTTTTTCTCTTATATGTTCTAGGAGCTTAGATATACATATATGTACATATGAAAGCATTTTGGCAAATCTTTGTCAAGGCCCAGTTATCTCACTAGAAAGTCCCAACATGAATTTGTGCTTCTCCAAAAAATTGGATCCAGTTAAGACTGAACCTTGAGGACGCAACTTTAATAATCCTAGTGAGAACACTGAAGCATAATCCCACACACTTGTAAGGGTTTTCTCTTGTATGCTATTCATTCAAACTTCCCTGTAATGGCTTCTCTCCTGTATGTGTCTTCACACACATCACACTTGAAAGGCTTTCCTCTTGTGTTTTTTCCGGAGTACATGCAAATTCACTGTATCACACTTGTAAGGCTTTTCCCCTGTATGATTTCTCATGTGTATGACCAAGTTATTCTTGGCTCTATATCCACATCCACACACATCACACTTAAAAGGCTTTTCCCCGGTATGTGTTCGCACGTGTTTAACTAAGGCTGCCTTTTCAATACAGGCATATCCACACATATCACACTTAAATTGTTTTTCTCCAGTATGTGTGCGATTGTGCCGTTCTAAATTTATCTTAGTTTTATATGCAAGTTCACACAAACCACACTTAAATGGCTTTTCTTTTGAATGGACTCGCATGTGTGAGTGTAAGTGGGACTTAGCTGCACATGGATATCCAAATTTGCACTGAAAAGGTTTTTCTCCTGTATGTTTTCTTTTGTGTATGACTAATAGTTCCTTATGCTTACATGCATATTCACACACACTGCACTTATATGGCTTCTCTCCAGTATGCTTCCATCCATGTCGGAGTAGCTGTCCATTTGAAGAACATGCATAGTCGCATGTTTTACATTTATATGGCTTTTCTTTGGTTAAATATTTGTAGTTTTTTCTTCAATGGTTTGATTTAAGAAGTAAGGCATGATTTGTTATACAAGTATATTCACATACATTACATTTATAAGGCTTTTCTCCTGTATGTATTCTCATGTGGATGACTAAATTGCTCTTGTAATTACTTCTAAATTTACACAGATCACACTTATAAAGTTTTTCTTTTTCATGTGTTTGATTGTGAAGAAGTAAGGCACACTTTGTTATACAAGTATATTCACAGTCTTTGCATTTGAAAGGTTTTTCTCCATTATGTCTATACATATGGCGGACTAAACTTGACTTCAGATGACTTGTAAATTCACACAAATCACACTTAAATGTTTTTTCTCCTGTATGAATCTTGATGTGTCTAGTCAAGTTATCCTTTGATTTGAATGCATTTTCACACACACTACATTTAAATGGCTTTTCGTCAGAATGTGTCACCATGTGTTTGACAAAGTCTTGATTCTGAATACATGCATATTCACATTTATCACACTTATATTGTTTTTCTCCAGTGTGTATAATCATGTGTCTGACCATGTCTTCCTTATTCAAACTGGTATATTCACACATACTACATTTGTATGGTTTCTCTTCTGGATGGTTCCTCATATGTATGACTAGCTCAGGCTTCAAATTAGTTTCATATTCACACACATCACACTTGTAAGGCTTTTCTCCTGTATGGAGCTCCATGTTTGAGACTTAGATATGCAAATACACAGGTACAGCTTTTCGTCTCTCCATTTCTCACCCAGGTTTTAATTTCATGAGTATTTCTTATAACTATTCTGTTACTTGCTTAATTTTTTATGAAACTACTTTAAAACTTTCAATCTTGAAATTGAACATCCACGATTTTCAAAACTAAGCTGACCCAAGTTGGATCTTCCATCATAGTACCACTCCATCATGGTCTGTACTGAAATGGAAAATAAAAATGAATTGTAACCTTTATATTTTGATTTAGCCAATGTATGATAAATAGAGCAATCAATCAAAATAATCTAATCACCAGAAATGTGTCCATAGGACATGGATACCCCCGCCATTTTGTTTATCAGATGATATTTTTTTTAGTGAATATGATGAAAATTGGAAATATAAAAGATGATTTTAAGATCAAGTGAGTGCTGTGACTCTGACCTAAACAAAGTGATGTGACTGACCTTTAAGCTAGCAGCCTGGTACTTGTTTTGCAACACACTGTTTTATCCTAAGGATCCCTTGTGCCAAGTTATTTCAAAACAGGACTTTACACAAAAACATACAGCCTATACAAGACTGCTTACACAAATTTTAAACTCAATTTCTAAACTTAAAGATCAGTTCATGTTTGTTAGAGCGCAGACACTGTTAATTTTAACTTTTTTTCATTAATTCAAGGACCATAACTCCTTAGTGTCTGAGACAACCTGGCTGGTTTTCAAACTCGACTGAGATACAATGTGCCCATGTACCTTGTGACCAAGGCTGGTAAATATTGGTTCACATTTGTTAGAATTAGAGAGTGGACACTATTAATTAAGCAATTTTTCATCAATTCAAGGGTCATAACTCTTTAGTGTCTAAGACAACCTGGATGGTTATCAACCTTGGCCAAGATATTGTGCCCATGTACATTGTGACCAAGTTTGATTTAGTTTTAAACTTTATCTATTTAACGTCGATTATGAAACACAACTTCTTACAACTTACATAAATCATTTTCAAAGGCTCGGATGACGACATATATGGTAATTATCGTGGGAGGAAACCGAAGAACTCGGAGGAAACCTGTGTGTCTGGATGGGCGACCACCTACCCTCCCACATACGTCACCCAGGATTGAACCTGGGACACACTTGTGAAAAGCAAAGTGTGTTACCACTATGCTATCCAGGCACCCAATCTTGGTAAAGATAGGCTCATGTTTGTTAAGAGTTAGAGAGCACAGACACTGTTAATTCAACAATTTTTTATCAAATCAAGGGCCATAACTCTGAAGTGTTCAAGACATTTCGGCTGGTTATCAAAATTGACTGAAATATTGTGCCCATATACACTGTGACCAAGTTTGGTAAGTTAGATTTACGGTTTTTTTTTAGTTAGGAAGCTGATAACATCAGTGTACTCTGCTCACCCAACCAGCCGGCACCAGTGAACCCATAATACGTCCTGTCATTCCACAGGCTTCTAAAAATCCTAAGCACATACACCATAAACCATAACCACAATACCTACACACATACACAGAGAAAACTTTTTACTAAAGCTGATGACATACTGACATTCAAATAGTAATTTATAGTATATAATAGATAAATTTATTGCAACAAAGGGCAAACAAATTTAATGGTTCACAACAGGCAATATACTGTAAACCAGGAAATGATTTCACGCATTTTAAGTCAGCAAGTTTTGTGGTCAGGTTACTTCCGCAAAAGTAAAACGCCGCCAATCGCTCTCCTGCCATAAAAATGCGAAAGAGGTTTGACTTAGTTTAACTTACATGTTTATGTATGTGTGTTATTTCTGCTGTTTGTAAACAGGTGTGAATGTCATCAGTTGAATGTTAATTGAGGTGTTACAAATTGCAGATGACGTGATTTTTTGTGCATTATAAACTGTGAAATTCAATACTTGACAATAGATGTTGGTACACATTCTATACCACATGCCACCACAAATTAGTATTGTATTTATTGAGCTATAAACATATGATTTATGTTTAATGCCGAATAAAGCTTATGTTAGGTTATATATGTATGTATTTCCTCATTTTTGCTTGATTTTTATGGTGTAAAAAACTAACTATGGACATCTTGCCAAACTAACCATTAATATTAGTAAACAAGTAACTCCTTTCAAAAACAGCTAGTCTAAAAACTACTCAAACTATTAATTTATTGAAATCTGTTCATTCATATACAGCGACCACTGTCCAGAAAATAACAGTTAAGTGTACTGGAATGCCGTGTCATGCTATTAGATAAATACAATTTGTTCGTAGGGTGTATTGTTTGGTGGGATTCGCAGTCTGCTCAAATCTGCGAAAGTATTACGCCCTGAATATGCCTGAATGCACACAAACGCGAAACTTTCTTGATGCGAAAGTTTCCTGTTTTACAGTAATGCATTATTATAAGATACAAAATATAAGTAGATAATGCATTTGATTGTTTGCTTGTTTCTTGTGTTTAACATCCTACCTGCAGCATTTCAGTCATTTGGAGACTATGTCTACTTGAGACAGATAGAGTGCTACCATACCCTAGTATCACGCCATAGACGTGGCATGATACCACACCCAGTCACATTATCCTTACACAAGGTTAACTAGTCCTTATTTGCTGAGCGACAAGCAAGGGAAATAAACCAGAATCCATTTTTACGACTTCCATATGTTGCAGCCGGGGATCGAACCCGCAACCTCTTGCTCCTGAGGTGGATGCTATAATCACTCAGCCACTGGGGACAGTACTAAATACTTT
>CM037787.1:40436874-40486874 GCA_021229015.1 Solen grandis
TTATAGTATCATTATGTAGAACAACATTATCTTAAAAAATTTATATGGCATATTTTATCGGCGTACTGTATCATTGTGAACAACATAGGATATCTTGGAAACAATATTGTCTATCTTAAGATCGGCGTACTAGTATCATTATGTAGGAACAACATAGGATATCTTGGAAACAGTATTGTCTATCTTAAGATCGGCGTACTAGTATCATTTTGTAGGAACAATATAGTATATATTGGGAACAATATTGTCTATCTTAGGAACGGCGTACTCGGATCAATATATAGGAACAATATAGTATACCTTGGGAACAATATTGTCTATCTTAGGAACGGCGTACTCGGATCAATATGTAGGAACAATATAGTATACCTTGGGAACAATATTGTCTATCTTAGGGACGGCGTACTCGGAACAATATATAGGAACAATATAGTATACCTTGGGAACAATTTTGTCTATCTTAGGAACGGCGTACTAGGATCAATATATAGGAACAATATAGTATACCTTGGGAACAATATTGCATCTCACCTTTTTATATTATTCACTAGGACCGATAAAATATATCGCGGAACGAGTTGTTCCTTCTGGATATATCCAAGGGTAACGATATACAAATCGTAGACACGACAAAAAAATGTTCCCTGGCAAAAGAAAACGACAGAATTTGATTAAGTGTTACTGAATGTCATAAAAAATATGCCTAAGGCACAACATTACTAAGCATGTTTGTAGAATTGAGTCGTGGAGACGATAAAACATAATTCGGCCACGACATAGTGAGGTATAATGTGGGAACCAGTATCACGAGAATTACCGCCTAATATCCTATCCAGGTGAACAGTAGTGTTTATCAGATGTAACATAGTGTGATCTCCCTTGGGTAACTTGAATTAGAGATTTTAACATATTTACATTAGCAAGGTAAGCAGCTCAGAAATAAACTCTTCAGGAGATCAACAATCGCAGAAAAATAATACGCAAAAATACTTACTTTTTTAATGGCAAATTCGTAGAATATTACACCCGCAGAAATAAACTGCTAATCGGTATATTATGTTGAATTGCCATGTCACATCATCGTCAGTATAACAATATTTTTTTATGGACATTTATCAGTTTAAAAAGAGCTTGATTGTAAATACATGTACATATCTACATGGCTGAATAATGCATATCAACGTACCTTAATTCTTCAGAACGGACTGTTCTCCTCCCTGCCCTATGTGTCCCAGGGGGTGGGGCTAACCTTGGCGGGGTTTCTAGCAGACTTCATCATCACCAGGGAATGGCTGTCCACCAACAACACCAGAAAGCTCTTCCAGTGCTCAGGTGGGCTTTGACTGATACGTATTTTAGTTATCATGTTACCTGCAGTTCAAATATGTCCGCGCTGGTCACGGTGTTCTAGTATTTAGAGCGTTTGCCATCCTGTTGCATGTTCGATCCCTAGCCACGACATACAAAAGTCGGTAAAACTGGTATAAGTGTAGTTCCTTTATGCTTGATGCTCAGTAAATTTATAAGGGCTGTTCCAGGACTTGATGATCAAGCCTCAGATAAGGTGACTTAGTGTGATATAAGGATGCTTATTTAAGGGGTAATTTCAAACTTACATAAATATAGATGAAAGACCTCAAATGACTTATATTCTGTCCGTGAATTTTCTTTACATCTTCACCAGATGGGTCGAATTAAGCAATTTTAATTTTAACGAGGAAAAGTAATCGACGTTTAATCGTTTTAGTTTTTATTTTAATTTGGGCAAACAAGTCACGTGTAAGCAGTCATATTTATTACCGTGTACGGCTACATTCCGTGTGACGAGAGAGACTTGATAGTCATGTGTTTGTTTATAATTCTAGGTCACGTGGGAGCAGTCATATTTATCAGCGTGGCCGGCTACATTCCGCACATGTGACCAGAGAGAATTGGTTGTCATATGCTTGTGTATGTTTCCAGGTCACGTGTTAGCAGCTATATTTGTTACCATGTCCGGCTACATTCCGTGTGACCAGAAAGAGTTGGTTGTCATGTGTTTGTGCATGTGTACGTTCAGTATTGGGCTCGAAGAGGCCGCAGGCTACACGTGCAATTTTATCGATATATCCCCAAGGTTAGTGCCCGGTTTGTTTCTGTTCTTTGGTCCCACGCTTGAAGATCTTTACAGAAGTGTTCTTGTCTCATTCGGATTTAGACCATACTACTTCTTCTAAATAGGAGTCCAAATGTAATGGCTAGCAATCATTTTCTGATTATTATGGCAATCATTTTAGACCTTGCGGTCAAGGATAACCCACAAGTGGGTCCTGTTGATTGCTGAAGAGACAGCGTGAGAAGAGACAGTGGTGGATACAAGGGAACCCGGGTGCGATACCCTAGCTCATTTTGCGAATAGACCCCTTGGTTCTTTTACGTGCCCGGTGTATAGCACCGATACACGGGAGACAAGTTCCTGGTAGAACCAGTACTGAGTATTCCGAGTTCCCATAGTAACCCCATTTTGTCGAGTGCCAAGCAAATGTGCACCTGGTACCAATTTACCCATAATATAGCGTGAAATAAAAATAAGAAATTGGGGGGAATAACATTTATCGATACATCGCATTTGATTCTTCACCAGGGATTTCAAATTATGTTAAAAGTCATCCTTAGGCTAATCATTCACAAATAAATTAGATTTAAATTAGATCTTAATGAATCATATACATGCACTTTTTGTGTGATATCAATACATACCATAATTCATTTTCTCGTACTGTTAAAGATAAAATGCATTCTGTCATCTTTTTCGTTAATTTTGGGACACAGAAATTCAAGGTGTTTTACCTCCGGCTGAAGTTGACACATTCTTTTATTTTAAAGGATCTTGCAGGATTTTTATGCTATATTATTATTTCTTGCAGGAAAAAAATACATATGTATTATAATGACTGGTCCCAGTGTGTCTATAGATATCTATTCTACATGTATTTAATTGATTGTCTTTCGTATATTTCTAACAAATATTTCCGTCTAAGCGGATAGAAATTTTACTGAAAGACAAAATTATTTTTTAAAAAACCAAAGTTGAACCGCAAAGTATTAGTGCGTGCCATCAAAAATGTGATTTTCAGTCCCGATCGTCGGTAAGGAAGAGTGGTTTATTGTCAGTGAATTTTGCTCTTTTGCTCAATGTCTATAAAGACTTGCATTTACTATGAAATTCCCATTATTACTTGATGGACCATGATCACAATTTAATGATGGATGGATTACTTTAATTTTTTTTATTGTTGTTTTTCTTGTTGCTTACTTTGTTTTTATTTAACAGGTATTCGTCTGTGATATTCGCCATATCCAACACTCTAGCCTCAATTCCTGGAATTCTGGGTCCAGTCGCCGTGGCAGAAATCACTCCGTCTGTAAGTTCAACCCATAATCCATCTTAAGTTACGCAGACGGCACTTTTGATAATAATAAAAAATTGTTTTACTGTAGTTATTTTGGTAACATTTTTTGATTTTTGGATGAAACAATTTTCTTTTTTTCATATATTCAAACCTTTTAGAATAAACAAATCAAAAAGTAATCAAGGTAAACAAGAGTGCAAGCCTTTTTCGGCGTAGCTCTCTTATCCCATTTTTGACCTATGTATGTGTGATGACGTAAGATAACATCAAGTCCATGCCTATACTAAGGGAAAAACGTTACACACACTTTTTTGTCAGGTGACATAACTTTTAACGAAGTTCCCCGGCTGAATTTCAGTTTCTTTGATATATTTTTAGCTCACATGAGCACAACGTGCTCAAGGTGAGCTTTCCTGATCGCCTTTTGTCCGGCGTCCGTCGTCCGTCGTCCGTGCGTGCGTCCGTGCGTCCGGCGTCAACAATTGCTTCAAACAACATCTCCTCCTAAACGGCTTGGCCAATTTGAAAAATATTTTGCAGGAATGTTCCTTGGATGAAGCTCTACTAAAGTTGTATAAATGGTTCTGGTCCATCGCATAATTAGGTCATAGGAGCTAAAAATAGATTTTAAAAATGAAAATTTAAAAAATCTTCTTCTCTGAAACCACAAGGCCTAGCCATTTGATTTTTGGTATGTAGCATGATCTTATGGGCCACTACCAAGATTGTAAAAATCATAGCCCTATGGTGATAAATGACCCCACACCAGGGGTCACTTGTTTTACATAGAGTTATATAGAAAAATCTTAAAAAAATCTTCTTCCTTGAATGCATAAGGCCTAGAGCTTAGATATTTGGTATGAAGCATCATCCTACCAAGATTGTACAAATCATAGCCCTATGGTGATAAATGACCCCGCACCAGGGGTCACTTGTTTTACATAGAGTTAATAGGAAAATCTTAAAAAATCTTCTTCTATGAATCATAAGGCCTAGAGCTAGATTTTGGTATGTAGCATCATTTGGGCCACTACCAAGATTGTACAAATCATAGCCCAATGGTGATAAATGACCCCACACCAGGGGTCACTTGTTTTACATAGAGTTAAATAGGAAAATCTTAAAAAATCTTCTTCTATGAATCAATAAGGCCTAGAGCTAAGATTTTTGGTATGTAGTAGCATCTAATGGTTCATTACAAAGATTTTCAAAGTCTTGGCCCTACGGTGATAAATGACCCTGCGCCCAAGTCTTCTCTGAAACCATATGGCCCATTGCTTAGATATTTGGTGTGTAGTATTGTCAGGGGTAAAATGTTTTAGATTAAGTTATATCAGAATCCTTGTCTGTTTAAAAACCTTGACATCAGTTGAAGCAATGGTACTCAGGTGAGCGATTCAGGGCCATCATGGCCCTCTTGTTTTATCAAAACACATCTGTTAGATGCACACTGAGACCTGTTTCGGGACGAACGTCATAAATATCTGCGCAGTCGAACTGTATATTTTAGTCTGTTTCAGCTTCCCGTGTGACTGAAAAACGGTTATAGTCCACAAACTGGCGCTAAAACCGCAGAATTACCACACAAAGATAATTATACATGTACAATTTAAAAAAAAAAAGTTTCGTTCTCCTTCATTGTATATTCTATGCACGGTTCGATTAGTCTGATATTTATTTAACAGATTGTATAACGAATCATTGTCAAATGGCAACCTTAACGAAGTAATAATAACCGTTTGTTCATTTTTGGAAATCTGCTCCACTATCAATTTCCGTTTTTGCTTTGTTGATTATGATTCGAGCGATATGATTGGCCGATGTAAAATTGACATCGTCAAATCGTTTGAAATTGCTTGCGTAGATGTATTACGTCATTCAGTGGGAATTGCCGAAAGAAACATTGTCTCGTTACAGCATATAAATATCAGACTGATCGAACCGTGCATAGAATATAATGGAAGCATACATTTGTACAATGTTACTGCCTCCGATGTCAGATTACGTTCCTTATCGTATTCATTGTATAGAATATAGGGACCAAAAAATTCGTAATTCTGCGGTTCTACTGCCAGTGAGTCCACTTCAATACGATATTGTTTATTCGCATATTTCGTGGAGTGGATGCTCTCCATCAACGCCGAATATCTTTTTCACATGAAATTTCTTGTATAAAGCTCATGCAGTAATTGTATTTTTTTTTTTTTTTTTTTTTTTTTTTTTTATTTTGCAGCATCTCCGCTCGTTTGATTTTTTTTTAATCCATCCATCATTAAATTATAATCATGGTCCTTCAAATCTTTAAAAAGACTTCCCTGCAGATTCAAACATCCATTGACTTGGAGGCTATTTGCTCTAAGTCTATAAAGGCTTGCATAAATTATAAATTTCCCATGTCTAACGTCTGAATTTTATAAGCAGTTTTGGTATTTAATGGGAAATCTTGTAATTGATTCCTTAAATGAGGGGTATGAAAAAGGTGAACTACCTTATACACAGAAACAGGGTATATTTTCTTTACTGTATAAAAAAGGTGACCCAGAAAATCTCGAAAACTGGAGACCAGTTTCATTATTAAATTTAGATTACAAAATTGGCGCGAAAATACTTGCTAAACGCTTACAATCTGTCTTACCGAATCTTATTAGTGAATACCAACAAGGATTTATTATAAATCGAAATATAAGATTTAATATAAGACAAACAGAATATATTATAGATTGTTCAAATCTTTATAATACACAAGGCATTATTTTATTTTTAGACTTTAAAAAGGCATTTGATACCATAGAATGGTCACTTATGTTTAATATACTTGAAAAAATTGGTTTCAGTAGTTCTTTTCTGAAATGGGTGAAAACATTATATACAAATATTACTTCAAGGATCTCTAATAACGGATGGATTTCCAATGATTTTCATTTAATGCGTGGCATACGTCAAGGGTGTCCCTTGTCTGCTCTAATTTTCATAACGATTGTTGAAGTTCTAGCTACAAAAATTAGGAAATGTAAAGACATTGAAGGAATAAACATAAGAAATACACATTTAAGAGTCACTCAACTTGCAGATGACACAACATTATTTTTAAAAGATCATAATGAGATCCCGAAAGTCCTCGAGATTATAGAACCTTTGGCAAATTTTCGGGTCTAGAAATTAATTTATCAAAAACAAAAGGTTTATTGATAGGTTCATCAAAAAACAAAGAGCCAGATAGAAATTACGGAATCAGTTTCACATCAACATACATAAAATCATTAGGAATATTCTTGGCAACAATAAAGTTGAATGTGTACATTTAAATTGGGAACAACAAATTGAAAAATGTCACAATTTAATCAACAATTGGAAAAAAAGAAACTTAACCTTTTTTGGAAAAATTACAGTTATAAAATCATAAATATTTCCAAAACTTACATATTTGGCGCAAAACATCGTGACTCCCGCTCATGTGATAAAAACGGTTAACTCTATTATATTCAATTTTATTTGGTTTGACAAAAGAGATAAAATTAAACGCACAACTATTATCGGCAATAAGCTTGATGGGGGTCTCGAAGTTCCCGATTTCAAATACTTTTCGAATACTATGAAAATTAAATGGGTTAACTTCATAAAATCGAAAACACTTGCAAATTGGAAAACAATCACAAATATTTTTCTCGATCAATTCGGTCCAAATTATCAGATATTCAATATGAATTTAGATTCATTAAAGTCGCTTTCTATAAATAATATCAAACTGTCTGCCTTTTATCAAGAGTTAATTAAAATATGGTTGGATTTTAAAAATATGTCTAAGCCAAAAGCGGTGATTAATTACTATACAATACGAAAACAAATCATTTGGGGTAATAAATATATAAAATTCAATAACAGATGTCTTTTATTCAAGAATTAGATAAACTCAGGTTTTATTTTCATCAAAGTTTTCATTTCAAACACTGGTGAAATAGACGTGCAAAATATAACTAAAAAATTGGATAAAAGAAAAACTGGATTTCAGAGATAAACACCATAAAATTAGCTATCCCCAAAGAATGGAAAGCTCTTCTTAAATCAAAGACATAAATTAATACAAAAGTTAAAACAAATTTAGAGGTTTACCAGGGCGTGAAACCTTTTAAAGAGCTCACAAATAAATAAATTTACCAAATATATTGTCAGTTAGCTTTTCAAAAACCATCTGTTCATAAACACTTGGATAATCATTTTAATAAATCGATAAACTGGAGATCATGGTATTTCATTTTACATTGTGTGATTAAAGATAATAAAGTCAAATAATATAAATACAAACTGATCCACAACATTATGGCAACAAATTTTAATTTATTTCGCTGAAATATTTCTGTAAGTCCACTGTGTAATCATTGTCATCAAGTAGAAGATTATGACCATTTTTAATTACTTGCCCGTATCTCCAACAGTTTTGGTCAAATATAAATGCAATATTTAAGAAATGTAACATAAATAAACTCATAAATAAATTGGAATATCTTTTTATTGGATATAATTGAATATATTGAATACAATACCATCAACATTATATAAGTCAAATGGAACTGCATTTATAAGTCATATTTTCTATCTGAAAGAAGACAAAAGTACACTAACATAAAATCTCTATTATATTATGATCTTTTGGTAATTCAAACTTTATTTAAAGAAAAAGGAATCATGAATTCTTTTTTAATAGGTTCTTAAAGAATTAAAGTAATTATTAATTAATCTAAAGACTAAAGACTTTACTCATAGAGATATAGTTTATATACTGTTACTTCTAACGCTTTATCATGATAACTCAAATGTCAATTTACTGTTATTTTGAAATATTTATGATACATGTTGATCATGTTTTGTCAATTTACTGTTATCTATGTAATGTGTATTCGCTATTTTTGTGTTCTTTTAGAAAATAAACGGGTTACCATTTGGTGATTCCAAAGAGAAAAAAAAATCCCATGGTCACTTAATGGACCATGATCACCCTAACACACGATTTCCGAATTTCGTAATCCCGAGCAGTGCCTCAAAATAGTGAACCCTCTCATTAATTCCATTGTCAGTGTATCATTTTTACTCAGCATGTTTTGTTTTGTAATACATTTGTGTACATAGCTATGGCTTTACTTATCCAATATGTTATTGCTTTTAATATAACTACAAATCACGTGACTCTATCCGCGAACAAGCTGAACGATTTCTCAACGCAGGGAATATGTCAGTGCTTCAACGTTTTAAATTTTACATACGGTTACATTCAATAAATTCCATTATAAGTAGCTAAGAAATATCCTAATATTGCATGAAGCACATTGATGTTTTCTGGTATTTTTTGCAGGGCACCAGCCACGAATGGCGCCTTGTGTTTTATATGTGTGCTGGGACAGTGCTGAGTTCCGCTCTCGTGTACGCCCTTTTCGCGAACAGCAAACAGGCAGACTGGGACGCAAGTCAACAGGAAAACCAAGAAGTAATCAAACAAGAAAACCAGTCTGAAAACAATCAAGTAGGAGAAAATGAAAAAACCTCAACATTGTCAGTGTATTTTCTGCGTTTACAGCGTCATTGATGTTGGTTCCATTTTGCACTTTTTTGTAAAACGCGCGTGATTCTTATATCGCCCCACCTTACTTTAGTAAAGAGAGCGTTTATTAACTTTTGAAAAAAATCTCAACAGAATATTACGCATGTACTCATATTTATGTAGCCTTCATCAGTTAGATCAAACGTATGGGTCGGGGAGTGCTCGAGTCAATCTATGAAAATTGCCGTACGTAGAATGTGGGGGTGGGTAATTCTTTCACACTTTTACCTTTTTCCAGTGGGGGTGATTGGTAGACCTTTTGGCAAACAGCCACGGTCGCAAGCCTATTCATTTACACGGATTTGTGATTCCCTCATCATTTTTCTCGTAACATTTCGGACATGTAGCATTTGGTAGGTAACCGAGATTATCCGTTTGTGTTCACGTCATACGCGGGTTTCCCAACGTTTTTTTTGAAGTGTGGAAAGAAACAACCAATTAGAAAGTTTGATATGATTCGCCCCATGCAACTTCGACCCTCTGTGATCAGCAATTGGCTGGCTTGTTTTGGTACTCTGCTTTGTTTTTTTAACAAAATACAACCCGGAAACCATTTGTTATTATTAGCCCAATTATTATTTTGGCATTCAGAGGTCGGTTTGTGTAGGTGTAGCAATCAAAATAAATATAATTCTTCGCATGCAATCGGTATTTGTTGTTGTCTCTTTTTGTTTTATTCTTTTTTATTTATTTGCAAGAAGCACTTATTTCATGTGACCAAAATATGACTTGACTATTTGAGTTTACTGTCGCTTCGACAGTATTTCAGTCATATAGCGACGTCCAGCTAATTACAGGTGGAGGAAGACCCCGAATACACGGAGGCATCCGGGTAGAACCACCACCTACCGCAAGCCAGCTGGAAGGCTTCCCCACATGAAATCCGAATGTCCCTGCCGGGATTCGAACCAACGCGGTGAGGGGCTGAGTGAGTGTTAAAGGTGGCCAAAGTATGCACGAGTCATATTTTTACAAATACACAAAAGATGGAGTGTTTTCAGGTCATAGATCAATTAACCACGCTACTTCTAATACAATATAAGATGTATTCCGTTTCAGTTGTAAAAGAATACCTTTGATTAGTCATTGTCCGTTTTCATATCAAACATAATTTGCTGCATTGAAAAAATATAACGGGGAGTAACTCTTCGAGGGATACAAAAAGCATGGATAAGTTGCCGATCGTTGATAATACATTTCTGTTAATCAATTTAACTTCGCGTTTACTGTTATTAAAGATTGCTCTCTTATCTTTGTTTCGGTTTCCTATACGTTGATGTCCTTACTTCATAGTTATACAATTGCATAAAACTTAACATCTTACAATTTGAACAGAACACACTCATAGGGAATAGAATATTAAATGTGTCCAAAAATCCCTCAATGTACATTGTCTGATATACAATGTCGCTTCACTCCGTTCCTTTATCTTGGGCCTTCGTGGCCAAGTGGTTACAGTAGCTGACTCAATATTACTGTCTCTCACCGCTGAGGGTTCAACTCCCTACGTAGTCACTTGGATTTTTTTTATGTGAGAAGCCTTTCAGCTGTCTAGCGATAGGTCTGTAATTCTACTCATATGCCCATGTGCAATTCGAAAACTCCACGACCTTATGTCAGCTGTATTTTCCTATATGACTAAAATACTGTCGTATACTGGATGTTCGGCAGTGGTCTACTCAATAATATTCAGCAATATGTTTATTTGGTTTAACGTCCTGCCGACAGTATTTCAGTCATTTGGAGACGTCTATGATACCACATCCATTAACATTATCCTGACATCGGGCCAACCAGTCCTGAAACTATCCTTATATACTGAGCGCCAAGCAAAGAGCTATACCAGAACCTTTGCCAATAACGTTGGTTTGTTGAGGCCTTGGATATAACCCACGTCTTCTCGATTCCGGAGAGGACGCTCTAACCACTCGATGTCCAGAAGCTGAAGATGGGACATTCAATAACAAAGTAAATGTCTTGTAAAAGTCAACTTCTCTGCCTTTAATCATAGAAATAATAATATCCATAATAAGTTACATACAAAGTTCCTAAATGCACGTGCGGATACAACAAGATGACGTGCTCGAGTCGCCACTTTCAAACAAGTTTCACGTGCACAGTCACTTGCATACAAAAACATTCTAAATGAATAAATATGTTTACCTTTCATCCAAAAGAAAAATTCAAAATGTGAAAAGAAAACTTTTAAAATTCATTTTTGTTTATAGAGTAAAAGAGAAAACCATCGACATATACCTTGAAATACCAAATATTGAAATGGATTTAAAAAAAAACAACAGAAAAATGTGGCAAACACAAGGAGAACTAAGCTAGAAAAAATACATGTTTTTAAGATTAAAAAAAAATACAATAATGCCTTGACCAGTGAAACATTAAAAACGTGGTATTTATTTTGCATTTTGTCATACACATGTAACGTTATACAGTAACATGAAGTCTGCATATGCTTTGTAAAAATATGTATGAACTCTCTCTCTCTCTCTCACTCAAACACACACGCCCTTAAAATGCACGCTAAAACACACACAAGCACGCCGAAAATGAATGACACACACACGCGATTCTAAATGCTGTCACTATAAGGGTGAGAAGTAATTTGCTCAATCAATCTATAAACAATTCTACAATAAATTAACATAGCCAAAAATTGTCATTTTAATTATATATCTACGTAGCTCAACATATCAAGGTGATACAGGAATGAAAACATGTTGTTGTTGTTGTTGTTGTTTTGTATACAGATAACGTGTATGTGATAAAATTATACATAAACAAAGAATAAAGCGGTAACTGCTTTTAAAATACAGGGAAACTACCCTAAATTGATATTCAGCAGTATTTAGAAACCAAATTAAATTTACTCTACCACTAACATAATAGGCCAGTCGGTTGAATATACAAAACACATGTCATATCATTGCAAAAACGAATCTATGAATTCAATATGTCTGTCAATGTCTAAGTTAATGTCTGTCTGTCAGTGTAATTTTCTCTAAACACTACCAGTAACATGAAATGACGACGTGTGGTTGTAGGACACATATAATGTTTGTACACCAAATCTTGACAAATGAGTACACACGTACTTACAGAACACACATGTAGGTCTAAATATTTGCTCAGTAAATGCATATATTATTCAAATTCATAAATGAAGCATTAGTCGGCTAATATGCATTTGATCCGAATATTACTTGTGCATTATCACAATTTCTATATAAAATATCCTAACAAAATCACTTAGGAATATCATTTGTAATGAACACATATAAAGTTATACAGACGATGATGACATTTTGTGCACTTTGACCGGAAGTTATATGCAACCCCGCAAAGTCCTATTAATAACCCAACGGGAAAACAAAAGCTTGACAATGTCAGGTGTACCTATTGTGTGAAAATCGATTAGTTGGTAAATAATTTATGACGCACGCCGCTGTGATTGCAAAAGAATGTGCTTGTTAATTGCGCTCATTGTGTGCAAAATAAAGTATGTCATAGTTCTACCGTAGGTATTTTAAACATCTGTCCTTTCTTTTGATGAAACAGATCTTCCGGAGTAAATGGCACCCCCTCCCCCCAACTTAAATGATTTACCAATACGACTTTAGAATTCCAGATTGATAAAAATGCATCTTAAAATAAAAAAAAAATATAAAAAGGGAGTTTAAATCAGAAAAGAATAAACACAAGAACAATATTTTTCAGTCCATTTGTTTAGCTCCATATTATTCTATGTATCTTCATGTTTCACGCTAATATGATATAAACCGGTGCCCTATAACTAATTGAGCAGTGTCCTTGACATTTCAACAATAAATCACGTGACCAGTGCAATAACAACAAGTGCAGGCATGTGATCACGTGACGTGAGAACCACTATACTATAACAATATATAATAACGCGCATCCTTCTTTTTTCCGTCATAATTCATGAATGAACACAATAAATCGAAATGCGAAACCGTGTGGAAAAAAGAAGCAAGGCTGATTATTTGAAATGGCACATTTAAGTAAATATTTTGTTTGCCATATGATTTTTTTCATTTTTTATACATTGCATTTTCGCGCTTTTTTCAACTTTGAGATACCATAAGACTGTAAACAATATACAATGTTATATTTGGAAAAAAGAAGCATGACCGATCATTCGAACTGTGCAGTTGTGTTCACTAGCTATTCACTTCTGACTTTATTATCTACTCATTCAATCGAATGTTTTATTAATGTATTTTTATATATTCTATCTATAGCTTTTAGATACCTTAAAAAATAAAAATCTAACATTTTTTAAGTTCTGATCAATTTTAAGAAAGAATTTAAAAATAACACACTAAGACAGTTATCGGTAAACAGTGACACAGGGTCGCTATAGTGTATAACTCGTACATTATCTACTTAAACTTGGCAAGACAGCTGACATTTTGTGCAAAAGTTGCCAATTCCCAATTGTTCAAATCCCCGAACGTACCTACAAGAGATAACAATCTCACGACAATCTACAGATCTCCAGCTGAAAAAGTCGCGTTTGTGTATACTGGTATTTGTTTGTAATTGATTTTGTACAACTGGTCTGTCTTTAAATGTCTGTTTAAACAAAAATTTCATTCTTTACTATGTTAAAGAAAAAAAACCTTTAAATTCGGAATATGTTGTTCATGTGCCAATGTTTTGCCATTCAAACCTTTGCAAAAAATTGCATACTAGTTTTACAATAAGAATAAATAACCATACAGGGAAAATATGTTTAAGGTTAAATTTCAGCTTTCTTTCTTTTTGGTCATGTACATTCAAATACTTAAATCTTACAAATACTTCAGATTTGTTTTAATGAAAATAAGATTTCCTTTTCTATGAAAAAAAAACCCCTCAAAATTTACAAACCAATGAAAAATAAACATTTACTGACATTAATTTGTAAAGTATTATATGCGAAGTCAAAATCACTGTCCTGAAAACTAACGTTTTTTCTTTGTTGACTTTCACTTTACATTTAAAAAAATAAAATAGTGAAGCTTAATAAAATGTTTTAAAGATAACACATGCATTTAAAGATAAATCTCTATTATATAATTTAAAAAATAAAATATCAGTATGTTCAGGTTCCAATATCACTTGGAGGTATGAAATAAACACGATGTGGGACACACATTCACAACCGAAGGAAACTATATGTACAATATCTTACAAAGAAAAACAAACAGGTGCAAATAGATTATAGTGAACAGTATAAATGAATCAAAGTAAAGAATTATACATATATGACATAACAGATGCTTTAATAATCGTTTAAGGTATTCCATCTATCATAAAATTGTGATCATGGTCTATCAAGTGATCGTGGGATTTTTTTTGTAGTAAATGCAAGCCGTTACAGACTTAGAGCAAAAAAAAAGGCCTATAACTCCATGCATCTTACTAGTATAAGCATTTGAAGAACCATGATTATAATTTAATGATATATTGATTACCTTTAATCAAATTTGTTCAAAACTTGTATCTGTATACACAACCAGTTTTAACCAGTTTAAAACAGATAACGCCGGACGAGTCATGAAATGGAAATCTTAATCACCAATCTCTGGTCTACATACCTAACCATTACTGCTAAAACCCGACCACACATTTTCTTACCAAATGCGTAATTTTAAATACCGGAATACAATGCACACCTACACAAACATCTTGAACGTCTTTTGCGATAACTAAGAGAGAAAGCTAGACAGCAAAAATGGAAATCCGAATGAAAAAAAAAAAAGTCTGAGCGGGTTTTCCATACAGTGTGTGTTGAGCTTTGATATTATTGTGGGCTCATGGAAAGGGGATTTCTCAGGAAAGCCACAACCTGTTGCGAATATAACCATTATTTGACAAGACCTCTTTATGTACACAGGGAACACGTGTCGTCTGTATATTTACAGCAGTACTCCGGGAAGTATTGATCGGATTAAGTCTACAGTTAAGCGTCACATTTAACTTGTAATGGTAGATCAGGCATTTCCCGAGGGACTGGGGACACATCCGTACAAATGAGTCGAATGTTTCTCAGTTATTTCTAGGATTTGTGTTTTCTTCTTGCTTTAAGTTCAAATTTTACATTTGCATGGTATATTAGAACATACGCGTACTTAAATGTATAGACAAAGAAACATTTGTTACACAAAATCCGATAATGTAACAAACTTAAAAGTTTGCATTCCTATATTTCAATTCCAATTAACACTATTCAAACACAACAGAAAATTGAATCTACTGCGAACATATTCATATTGAATTGATTAAGTTTTTTTTTTAAAAAAAGTGAATTTACATTTTTTTCTTTGCGTTTATTTAAAATGTCTAAACATGGATTTCTTTACTCAGTTGCTGTCAATGAAATCAATAATATTCAAAAGTAGAAAACAAAAGCGTCAATGTGGCCGTTACACAACAACACGATAAAGAAAACCGTTCAATATTGGCCCAACCAATCCGATTCCAAGCTATCTATAAGTCTAACCAATTGATTAAAGAAACAGAACAAATTGCCGGATATTCTATGGTGATTAATCACGTTTCCGATTTCATAAAATGAGCAGACACTTCAATAGATTGGCCTGCACTGAAATAGACATCACTACTCCAAGATGATGCAAATGCAAAACCCGGCCGAAATATACATGAATAAATGATTTGGCAAAAAAAATCGATCAACAAAAAGACGCTGTAGGTTCGTTTAACCATTCATAGAGATAACAAAACTCTTGAGGACGTGGCCCGCCATTAAACACGAGCTATCTACAAGAGAATTCAATCTTAAACCGATAAGTTATTCAAATGAAGTTACTCTAGTGGAACCCGATTGAATACATACAAAGTTCTCGGGGGGAAAAGTTTCACTTAATTGAATTGATTTTTGGAATTACGCGTCTGTTACTTCTCTCCGAATAACCGAAGAAAAACCTCCCTGCATGTTAAATTTGTTTCTCAAAAAAAGTAAAATAAGAGCTAAATATATCCATAACCAGCATCACAAAAAAATGCACCAAGGTAAGATTAAAAAACACACATATATATCCCATAAAAGGCCAAAAAGGCTTATCAGCTGATGAAACTTATGGCTTTCAATGGACGATATGCATTATACCTACAGGCTGATCATGTTTTATACGATTTAGTTCTTGTAAGAATATTTCAAGAAGAAGTTAAACAATTACATTGTATATTTAACCATTTACCTCATGAATATTCATGCAGAAATTTATAACTTGGTGATATTAAGTTACTGTCTTAAAATGATGCATCTGTTTATGAAACAATAAACTATCTTAAACTTGCATACTGGGTAGACTTTGTGCTACAATATTGTATGAGCAAAGGAGACCCTGATCAGACAGCTCCTTCAAGGGGCAGTCTGATCTGGGACAACTCTGTTTTCCAAGACGTCAAAGCACGTGTACATGAGGTACAGGGTCAAATATACACATTGTGAAATAGTAACATGATCAAAATACAAAAAGAAAATCTAGTCTTATCAAAACAGATTCTTAAGAAAGTTAAGAAGATTGGTGAGTGACGTCAAAGACCTCTGCGGACAAAGCCTTCTATCAAAGAACTAATCAAGGACCCCAAGGCTTTGATACAATCCATCAAAAATAATGACATCTAATCCAACCACAGACCGGCTAACGTGGGAGGCTGTCATGCTACTAAAACAAGTTTGATCATTTCTTAGCTTTCTTAAAGATTACTGAGTGGTATTTTTTACGTTTAGAACAATTGTGATTATAGCAATAAACAGTACTTAATCCGGGTATTTACTGTGTGCTTTTATGAAAACATGTGTCTGTAATTTAAATACCAAGATTACATGTTCTTGTCATGTAAAATCGAGGCTCCAATTTATTGTTGGCGCATGCGCGTCACTTGATATGGAGAAATTGTAAGCAAACATCAACAACGTAAAACTTATCATTTTTCGAACAGAAGCATTTGCGTTCATGCATATTACTTTCAAAATTGGTGATTCTATATCACTTTTCTACATACGATATTCATCCTAGAAATATAAGATATTGAAATACCACTCATTTATATAAATGAAGGAAAGGTGATCAAATGGCTCGTTTTAATAGCTACAGTCATTTTGAAACAGTCAATTATTTGTTTAACATGAAAAACTCAAGTATATCAACCCTAAGAGGACTAAAGTAACATGAAGTAAAAATGGCAAAATATTATAGAAAAATTATATTCTGATCGGGCTTTCAGTTTACGACCTAAGTATCACTACAATGTATTTTATAATATTTATATAACATACTCTTATTTTAACAAGAATTTCAAAAATATGTGTACTATATGATAAATTCAACAAGAAATAAAGATGTTTTGAAAAAAATCTTACATGACCAGTTTAAAAAAATATTTCTTACACACCTGATATTAACACGTAACCAGTCGGTATCTAAAACCGGAAAAAACACCAACAGAACAATATACCAATCAACAGGAAACGAAAGGTCACGTGACACTTTTACACTGTCCGAAAAATATATATCACATGTTGTAGTAATGCAAATAGTAAACGGTTTAAAAATCATCTTTTAAAATAATGTTCGGATTTAGCAATAATACTAGTATGGGATTCACTTTCAATTAATGTTGTTGATCAAACAACTAGACAGAGAAAAAGTAATTAGTACCTGTATTAAGAGGCCAACTGTTTGAAATATCCAGTTTCATAGTTCCTGAATTGATACTTTGTTTTAGATTTATAATCAGCCTCTATTTAACAAACATTTGCGCCGAGCGGCCATTTTATTTTGCTTTTTTGACAGGTCGCTTGAGACAGGTTTATCTGTATACTGGCTGAAGAAGAGTATAAACTGCTTATACAAAACCTTATTAATAAAATATTAAAAAGAAATAAAACATAAAGTACCATCTTCTTAGATAAAATTGGCGAAATTTGATTTACAAAACATCAGAGCGTAAACTTGCATTACTTTCTTAATAAATTAAGCTACAATATACACTGCTGTCAAACCGAGCTTAACAATGTATTTCAAAATGACGCCATTTTCAAAGGTCAAAAATCCTTACACAAACGAAAAACATCTTATTACAGATGGGCTTTTACAGAACTTTTCAAAATGTATTTCAAAATATCACTAAATTGTTGGGTTTTTTTCCTGGACAAAATAAAACACCCTAGGCATTTATTCCTGGCAACTTCAAATACTTGTTCTCTGTCTAGCTGTATCAATGTATATTTACATGCATGATTATAACATGACTTCCTGCGATTCTTGCAGCGAAAGCGACAGATTTGGAGTCGTGTCTTCTATATCATCGTCATCGAACACATCTAATTCATGGAACAAATCCGGATCTCGAATCCATTCTATTTCCGGTTCCGCTTCTGGCATAATGACACACATGAACTTTTTACCAGTCCGACTGTCTACTGGGTAAATAATCAGAGGACTGAAATGCTTGGCATCGGATACAAAGTCTATCAGTTTATTGTACACATCAGAGAACTGATGACGCAGACTCACACCACGATTACGTAACTTCCGCTGAATGTTTATGAAACAAAGTTCCCGCGTTTTTCGCCCGTCGCTCTCGTCTGCGTGTTGGTTTCCAGGTACTGCAGTAAGAATCAACGTCGATGGAATATCATCGTCTTCCGGTTGTTTGGGATGCATATGCGCTGGGCTAAGTCTTAATTTCGCGCACTTTTGAATGATTGAGTCTAACCGTCTGGGTCTAGGTTTATAGGAAAGTTTGGGAGGGATAACGATAGCCACGTGGATGACGTACTTCAGTTCAGGATTATACTGCTTGCACGTCTGGGTCAAACTCTCGAGCTTAAATCCCAGCATCACAGCGTTTGGAAGTTCCTTTACAGAAATATACACAGGAGGGACCCACAAGCTTTCCATGCCGTAACACAGGAAGTCTTCCGCGGAACTTATATCCGGAAACGCGAAAACAACGCAGCCGCGTCCCTGCGCCAAGTAACCGCGACGCGCTATTCGTGAGCACTGGTACTGGAGGTGCGGCTGTCTGTTAATGAATTTGATCACGTGTTTACACGCACTGTTCAGTCTACTGAATATGCACACTTTCTTATGGTCCTCCCAGTGGTGTTTGCGACACGACCTACTGCAGTAGTACGTATAGCAACTATGGCAAGTCTTAAAGCTTCGCTTCGCTTCTTTTAGGTTTGTTTCACGTCCACACTGACTATACTCACACTTCACAATAGTATACTCACTATCAGGTTCATCCGTAACACAGACATTATCATTGTTATCTTTGTACATGTCTAGATCACAATTCAGAGAGTTTATAGACCACGTGACCCCAGGAGGCGTGTCCGGGGAACTGGGTCCATTTAACGGCATTTTCGGTACAATACGGCCATTCTCGTCCATTCGCATCTTACCAGTAGTATGGCCATCCATGAGGAGCAACCCGTCTAGAATGTCATCCAAAGACGCATCATCGCGAAGCTTGGTGTTGACGTACTGTGACTGCGTATGGCTGCTTAAAGCGTTTGTGAGGATGACTTGCAGCTCCGGGGACCCGTCCACGTCGCCCAGACCAGGACTGGAATGTTTGCCAAGAGACAAGACTGGGAAACTAAAGGTGGCGTCTCTGTCTTGAAGCTCGTCCAGCTGCTCAGCAAAACCATTCTCCAACAAGCTGCTATACCGTCGTTTCTGTAAAAATTCAAACAAAGTTTCACCATCACATTTAGCTTTCAATTCGAGTTCATGCAACCAATTGTCTTTCTGCATTACCGTCTTACCATGTTGAGTGTCACTCTTACTTACAGCTTTTCTATCAACCCCATTGTCACCACAGAATGCATTACTGACCCCATTATAACTGTTATATCCACCATGCATTAATTGATCACTGTTTAATTCACCATTGTAATTGTTTGGAAAGTTACTGTCACCATGCATTATTCCATTTTCACCATTAAACATATCTCCACCAAGTACATTTGTGCCATTAGGAAATCCCCTGTTTTTATCATGAAACACACCACCGTAACCATGCATTACTCTATTGTCTTTAACAATAATGTCACTGTCTCTACGATATACACTGCTGGCGTCATGCTGTACAAAGTTACCGTAACTCTTACCTTTTTTGCTCTGTGTTTGTGTATTAGAAGCAGCCTGGGCAGTGGCAGCCTTAGTGGCAAACACCCCGGGTCTTCTGAATCTAAACTGAGGCAGGGGCAATGAGGCGCGAAGGCTCTGGGGCTTTTTGACAGTGCTTTTAGCGGGTGTGGCTGAATTGGTGCCATTTTGCTGTACAGAATTTGAATTAGAATTTGAATTACTATCTCGGGGCCTACTCACATCATTCTCGTCTGAGAAATGCACTTGCATCCGTTTTCCTGAAGAACTTCTTTGCGGAACAGTTTCACTTCTCCGCGCACTTTCGGGGACTATACACGGCTTTCGTTCCGGTACCGGTGGAACGGGAGAAACAGGTCTATGATTCTGAACAGATTCGTCACCATGAAAACTACCGTCTATAGTGGTCTCTCTACTTGGGGATTTTAAGATCGGAACGGGTTTTACTTTGCCTTTTTCTGTTTTTATCATAGGCGGATTTTCTTTGGTTGGACTAGATAAAGACAATTTTCGTCTTTCCGCTGCATCTTTCTGCGCTTTCTTTTCGAACATTTCGCGAATTTTCGCAAAAGGGACAATAGGTATCGGTGTGAGTCCCGTCTTTTCTTTTTTTCTAAATTTGTCACTAGGTAGACCAAAACTTTGAGAATTGTGGATTGGTGCTTTTTCGGGGGTAACGGGAAGCAATGGCGCTCGAACTAATTTAGCGGAGGATGTGGCTAAGCTTGGTGTGGGGGTAACGCGTTTCTGAATCACAACAGCACTACTGCTGGGCGTAATTGACGGAGAAGGCGTTATACTCGGAGGTACCGCGTAAGACCCTAGTGTTGATGTCGAACCTAGACGGCCCGCGTAAGTAAACAAACTCTGTGTACTATCACTGCGCGAAAAGGTCGACTGTCTGAACCAATCCGGCACATTCAGTTTCGAAAGCGACTTTGAAACCCTGAGTTCATGAGTGGAGGGAACTTTCTTAAGCTCCCCTGAGAATTCGCTCTCATCTGCGAAAACATCATCTAAATTAGTTTCTAACGTTTGCAAACTTTTAGATTTCGGAACATTCCTACTTGCAAAGCGTCCCTTTCTATGTTTCCTAGGTAACTGATGGCCGTCACTCGACCCAGTCAGCGCACTCATACTTGCAGCCCTTTCGAGAGGATACTGAAACGAAAGAAAGTCACTTATATCAGCCTCAGTTAAGAACTGTGAATGGGAAGTGACGTCGTCATCAGTAGCGTCAATGTCTGTTTCCGCGATAGAGGAGACTGAACCGTAACGCAAAAGTTGTTCAAACATATTTTCTAGCGATTTTGTTGTATGGCGTATTTCTTCGCGTTTTTCTGGCGAAAAGATACAATCGGCATGCAATTTATGGTGATCCGGTTTTTCAAACGACGTGTTCGTACTACTGCTACGCGACGCGTACAATTCCTCCATGTATCGCGGAGACGGAAGCGGGTGCATTCTTTCCATACTTGTATTACTTCCGTAACTTGTATTTAAGTATGATATATTTGGCAAACTTTCCGTCGACTGCATATCCGGTTGCAAGTTCCTTTCGTGTCGCTTCTTGTATTTCCGTGGCGTCGATGATATCAGTGACGTTCTATGCCTCAAGAATTTATCCTCGAAACTTTCTTGTGATAGATTTTCCGCACTCAGAAATTTTTGACGCGACTGGAGCACCTTAAGTCGAGACACTGGTGTATGTCTATCCGGTGTTGAAACTTGAATATGAACTTTTCCCGGAGTGATAGGCTGTTGTAAAATGGAAGTGTATTTCTTCAGGTTGTGTCTATGGACCCTTTTCTTGACTCCTTTAAGCTCTGGTTGTCGGCCTTTATTAAAAATATCCGAAGGTTTTGTTGCTGGGAGTCGAACCACCCTCCCGATAGCCGAGTCACTCAGGCCTCTGGCCCTTGAGGCACTGTAACTACTCTGTAAGCTGTTGTAACTGTCCTCGATACTTTGCAGAGATTCGTCATCTGACACAATGGAACTAGATCCTATAGAAGAAGATTCCAACGAATCAATCTGTGCTTCATTTTCACTGTTTGTCCGTCTTTCGATTTCTTCTACTATTTCCAGTTTAGTCTCTACAAGACCAGAGTCGAATACGTCAGGTATATACTCTGTGTCATCTTGGTATGATCGACTGTTCGCTGAGCTAGCGTCTAATGGCTTGTCACCCTGTTCATTATTTTTGTAATTATCTTTATCTGGAGAATGTCCAAATTCAGAGTTATTGTTTATCACAGTGCTAAAAATTTCTGATTTTGGCAATGCGACATTGGCATTGTAGTCCTTTAACAATGAATTTGGGGTACTTAAGTCATACTCATCAGAAATATTTAAATCACTCCTATTTGTGATTATACCACTTTCAATTATTCTTAAACCCGGAGTTTCTTTTTGTTCAAATGTTCCTTCTTTGAGATTATTATCATCGGAGATCGTATCTTTATGATCAACTGCATTGTTTCTAGACTGAGTGTGTATATATGATGAACTATTGTTATCATGTGTTTGAATGGCTAAATCTGATAGTATTTGTGGTTTACCACATACGTTCGTATTTTCAGAGCCTACTGATTCCCTGTCAATTAAATAAGTCTTAGTTACACCTATGTTTTTATCGTCACCACTTATAGCATCACCATCTAAATATTTGTCTTGCAAACAAATACCTTCGTCAGAGGCTAATGCATGCGTTTCATTTGCTTCTCTGACAATGTCACTTTCATTTGCGTTGATATTTTCAGCCTCTGATTTGATTAAACGTTTGTCTATTGCACACTCTGATGTTAAAACGGTCTGAACACTGTGTAAAAGACTAGATTCAATTGGGGCCGTATGTTCAAATAAATCATCAACAAAAGTTTCATATGAAATAGGAGAACGTTTCCCAGAAAGTGTTTCTTCTTGTAGTGGTGTTGGCTCCGGTTTGTTTTCGAATATATCATCAACACAAGTTTCAACTGCACTGTTTGATTTAGTCACTCCATATTTCTTAACCGGACTAGTCCGTTTGGTTGTTTGTAAATTTACAGTTTTCGAAAACGGAGTTGAGTGAACTGGTGTATCAATTCTCTTCTCACTTTCTATAGAATCATTAAACAAATCATCAATATTTGTCTCTTTTTTTGGCGTGTTCTGTTTATAACCACTGTCAGTATTCAATTCAACTTCATTCAAGTCTGTTGTATCACTTTCAATGAATAAATCATCAATATTAGTTTCTAATTTCCTGGGAACATTCATTTTCTGCTACTGAGCTTGAATTTTCAAATAAATCGTCAATATTCGTTTCCCTGGATTTACTTTCAATGATCTTTCCAGTGTCTAATAAAACATCATCATCAGTTAATTTACTCGCATCTATTTTTGCGTCACTCGAATTTTGATCGTCGCTCACTTCGTCAGTAGCTTCATCCTGGCTTAAACCTGTATTTGCATCCCCTAGTGAACGTTCCACACATTCTGTCACATTGTCATATATTTCTTTTTGACCACCCGAATCTCCTTCATTATGCATGAGATTCACGCCTGTGCTATGTAAACATACACCCTCGTTATTGATTTCTGATTTATGGACATTTTGGGTACTTTCAATGCCTATATCGATTGAGTCCTGCACTTTATTGTCATTTTGTGGCGTATTTACGTCGCTAATCGACGGACTATCCCTAACATGTTCTTTTTCTACTTGAATAATGTATTTGTGAAAATCAATGCTTTCATTATCTTTACTCTGTGATGCATTTTCAGCCGCTGGGGTCGATAATTTAGCATCAGAATAGGGGGACTGTTCAACTTTTTCATTTATGTCAGAGTTTTCATTCACAGATTCATTTTCATTAATTTTTGCTTCTTCATCTTCGGATGTGATTGGCGAGAGTAGCCCATCACTGCGTGTGTCAGAATCTGACATATTTGTCCTATCCGTGAAATAACCTCTCCTCCGAAACTGTGTGTCTATTTCTTCGGTGTGAGAAAACTTGAAACCGCGCGCGTCATCTGAAATGGCATGGGAGCTAACTGCGTCACTGTACTCATTTAACCCGACAGAGTTAAGGTTCGTGAAAGTTTCAAAATTTCGTAAGCTACCCTCGTCTCCGACAAGGAGGTAGAAAGAATCTTCATCACCGTCGTGATTAAACTGAAATGCCGCCAAATCATCGTCGTCGGGATCATACTCACGCAGAGGGGGATCGGAACTGTCGGAGTCGGAATCTATGTAATCAACAATAGGAGCGCTTAATCTATTAGCAACAAGTGGCCCTATACTTGAATAATTGACACCGTGAGACGGCAATGTCGGATCCTCATGGCCATTCACTGACTGGTTATTTGTTTCAGAGTTGATTGGATTACTTTGTTGAACGGCGTCCAAAATCAATGGCAGAGATTCAGCAGATGAGCATTCAAGGGACCCATTTTCACCATTCCCTGTGTTATTTGAAATTGCGTGTGATACATCGATATTTGTTGAGTAATTGATATCGTCATCACCGATGTTATCATCGGGCAGTTCATTGTCACTTTCCGTGTGATCGCTGCATGTTTTATTGCTTAATAAACTATTCAAACTATCGTTTAGGAACCCACTTACAAGAGAGTTGTGCTCATAATCCCCTGACCTATCATCTAGCGGTAGCAAGTGTCCGCGATGACCGGGCCCGTCTGACTTAATTACCGATGTATTATCGGTATGGGAGGACAGCTCCTGGGCATCTGCCTGATAGTTATCACTGTCATTAGATCTCACGCTTAGCACCGTAATGACGGACTCACAACAAGACTCTGTGTCGGACATCTGGTCCTCTGTTATATTGTCAAGTGCGCATGTCTTTAAGGGAGAAGATATGGGCATTTCTTCCCCTGTCTCGCCCATATTTAAATTTTCTAAATTAAGTTTTGGCACTTGTTCAATATTGGAAGCTATTTGATTGTTTATCACAGGTATATCACTATTACCATAATTTCTCGCATTTTCTCCATCGCCTATCTGTGTGTCTTTCGTCACACCTGACTGGTCAGGTGTATCAGTATTTACATACACGCTACATTCCTCCGTTTTAACGCCTACCCCGGGATGCAAAGCGACAGGCCATGATTTGCAATGCTGGGCTACTGTTGACGGCATATCGGGCGATAAATTGTTTTCAACAGTTTCCACTTGAATGATTTCTGACAGTGGTGTCTTTTCCTCCGTTTCACTGTAACTTTTGACTTCACTCGCAGGTTGGGTAGGCTGGCTACACTCTTGTTTAACAGATCTATTCGGTTCAATAATTTCAATAACTTGAGGTCTGCCCGAAATACTTTGGCCATAGTCATTTTTTCTTAGACCTCCGTCTAAACGTGCATTTTGATTTTTATCAGCCCCCATTTCCCCAGTTTCAAGATTCTCGCTTGCATCACTCTCGATTTCCTCCATTATGGTGTCTAAGGAGGTAACCCCAAAGAAAGACCCGCCCCTGTCTTCCCCAGAGTCCGAGTCCGAATCTGAGACCTGGATCTCATACACGTGCTCATCATCGCTCGAGTCCGTGTCGTCATCACTCTCAACATCTGGGTACAAATCAATATACCCACTGTCCCCACCCATGTCTTTATATTCAAAGTTAGCGAACCTCTGAGAGAATGTAAGCGAAGGACTGCCCGCCGCAGCCCCTTGTGTTACCTGCGGGTTCAGAGTTCGAACCTCTGTCGCGTTCACAGTGCCGTCTGCTTCTTCAGCATCAGACGGCGCACTTCCGGTGCTCTGCTCGATTTTGTGACCTTGCGGCGAATTTAATGATCTATTTGCAGACGACATAAAATCTCTAACTGACCTCCGAGTTTTTATTACGTCTTTCTTCTCCTCCCCAAGTTCCTCCTCCCATTTATATTCATCCCAAGTCGTTAGCGTGTCATTCTCCAAACTGTCGTCTGCTCCCAATCTAGAGCTATTATCATCGTATCCTACAGACGGAATTTGTGGACTCGCGTGTGTGGGAACAAAATTATGATTTAAAATTGTTTCTTTCACAGTTCGATCAATATCGGTTGACCTAGTAAGCTCATTTCTGCTGCTCTCGTCAATATCAATATCGCGTATACCTGTACCAGCATAAGACCCCGTATCCCTATCTTCATCGCCGTGTGTATACGACAAATGTGAATTCGGGGACCTGTATGCTATCCCTACCGTGTTCGATCCCCTAGCAGCGCCCTGCGGTAAACCAGCTGCTTCTTCTTCCTCCGTCAACAAACGCCATGAGAACATTAGAGTTATAATGGTTGCTATGGCAGCCGTAAGGAACCTCTCGAATGCCCCGTCGACCCCGCCGCCCGGCGGCACTCCCGACGGAATCCTGTCCATGATTAGGGTATGTTTATGTTTTTGCTTCTCTCAGCTGTTCGCGTCAACACTCAGTACACACACGCTATGCGTATATACACATCGCACTGTTTACACTTTTCCCTATCCTTTAAGGCAATATCGATCCCCAGAGCGCTTTAATATCACTCACAAAATCCAATTTAATCCTCGATTTATCCACACTTTGCCTTAAAACACATCCTAAGCACTGACAGCCCCATATTCAAAACTAAACTGCCCCAAAACCCTGCCATATTCCGAAACCGAAATACTGTCGTAACGTCACACGTTCAGTAACATGGCCTCCCGTTTGTGTTGACCCAATGAGAAATTCCAATATGGTCACGTGACCGCAGGTTTTAATATAGATTGCGAACTGTCGCTCAAGGGTAAACAATTTAATTTACGAGCACACAATAGGGGCTGTTTGTGTTCCCTTATCAAATAACAAAAGGTGATGATTTGTGTTTCCACTGGTTTTATCCCTTAAGCTTCTAATACGATAATGCAGCGCAAAGCGAACTAGATTATACTGTATGCTTGTGAAAGGTGTGGAAATCGGTAGTAAACGATTGATTTCGGATCGACGCGGGTAATTTAAGTTTTACCGAATGTACATTAAACGTTGTTTAATGATGAATTGGGTATGCTTTACCCCTGTTTAATCGAGGTCGATTAGAGCGACGGCGACGCGCGGTGCAATTAGTCTCCTTTATCGTGGCTGAGTGGTCTGCGGTTCGTGTCGTGGGTAAGTCGTGTAGCCGTGAAAAACAAAGGCGTGGGAATTCTAGTCATGTATTTCTCTAGTTTCGTGTCAGTCGTTGGGTTATGTTGCTCTGCTCTGTTCTGATTACATTTTCTATGACTTGGTGAAATGCAAAACTGAAAATGCCCATGCCTCCGTAAGATTTCCCTTGTAACACTAACAAACTGCGGGTTACTCGCAGGCTGATCATGATTTATAATGCTTGCGGCATAACAAGGTACCCTATGCACCCAAGATATCAACCCATAATGAAACTTTAAATTAGGTGAAACACAGGTAAAAATAGCAGTAAAATACCTTTCAAGTGAGTTAGTCTCTCAATTTAGTAACGTGATAAACTCATGTCCCTACCTTGCAATTTTACCAAAAACAAACCGAAACTGCATTAATAATATGATAAATCTTTTTAAAAAATGTGCTTGGTGGAATTCGAGCAATGTATAATACCTCTAGATGCCCGTATTTAAATCAATGTATTTATTAAACAGTAAAAGACATTCAGTGTCGTCTAACAAGAGGTTCTGTTTTACAAATCATCTTTGGACATTGTAGATTTGCATTTCATAGACCAATGGTATACAAGTCATAAAAAATTCGAACAGTCGTGAGACTTTTGTTCGATGTCTCGTCCGGTCTGTCGTTTTGTCTTGTACTTCAATAGTGCTACAATGAAATAAAATAAATATCAAATACATTTCTGTTAAGTCTATAAATCAAATAAAACGCTGAAAGTAAAACATAATTTACTCAATTATTATAGAAATAAAATATTGATATTTGTCGGCATTTAACGAAATTGTTTAATCTTTTGTAGTATTGACAGGTGTGTACACACATACATAGGTGAAGCGCTACAAAAGGCAGTAAATAATTATACGCCATAAAATGTGAAGAATGCGTTTTATGCTAAAACAAATATAAACATTGGACAAACGGTCTATAGGAGGGGGGGGGGGGTAAAAAAAAGAAGAAAAAAATGGAGATGAAAGACTAGAGAGTGAAAGGAATGGGACTTGGGTGGATGCATAAAGAGACACACATACAGGGGTGGATGGATGAATTGTGAAATGGATGGGAGAATGGATAGAGAGGGGGATTGATAGATAAATAAATAAATATTTTTTCCATGTTTACATGTTGCTATTTTTACTTACTCATTCAAACCAGCATTATAAATACATAAGTACTGTGTTTACGCTAGACTTCATTTATTTCAAAACTGACATGCACTGGCAGTTTTCGGCTCCTTTCATTATTTACATCAAGCAGAATTCACCTGTACGAGATGCAAGCCAAACTCTTCTCGCGCCATAAATATTTCAACAGCAGATCCTTTAGTGCATGTGAACATCACAATGTTAAATTACTAATCAATATGAAAGTTTCATATAGTGTGGGCTGGAATTTCACCCTCCGAAATATGACGTCGTTCGGTTCGATCCTCGACTGAGATGCCCCTTACGAGGTAAATTCGACTGTTTCCCTGTACAGATGACGGACAATGTCTAATTATCACACCATTGTTCGTCATGCTTAAAAATGCTTTATTCGGAAGGATGGTGACTTACAAATACTAAGAGAATATCGTGCATGATATAGATTTTCTTATTCAAGCAAAACGTATCTGTAGAACGGATGTAGAAGTCAGAAATCAAATCGCATAATGTCGTTTTTTCCGGTTTAATTCGGAAAAATAAGCATGGCACAGGGCGAGAGACGTTTATCAGTTAATAACTGTCACTTATCAAGTCTCGAGTATTTATGTTGATAATTATTTATACCGATAAAGATATCATTCGAAAATCCATTTTATTTCATGGTTTTGGTATACAGGTATATCTCTGCCGTATGCGACCGGAAATGCACGAGACATGCCGATCTACACGACAGATGGTTACTACCATCTGAAATATGATTCCGGTCATTACTTACAAGGCGTCGTGGAGGGTTTTAATTTACGATGTAATCTTACAAAATCGGTATTTGTAAGTCTAAAATTACGCATTTACATCCGACTCTGCCCGTTGGTTAGTTTGATACCATCCCCACCCCTGCGTGTGTTCTCTATACTTTCTTCGTCACCTAAGTCACAATTAGATTAAAATAAGATTGAATAGGAATCTGTTGTGTTCAACAAAGCGGCTCCCAGCTGTAATTTATGCCTTAAGCTTGGAAATGTCATGAAAAGTTTATTATCTTACCTACATAATTATGTTCGGGTACGAATCCCAGATAATAATAGGCAACGGTAGTAAGAAATTATTTTGGTTATGAGATAGAGAGAAAATTATAGATGGATAGACACAAAAAACAACAACAACTATATATCAATATAAAAAGAAATATATGAGTGAATGTGATAATTTATGGGTTAAAATCATTTAGTTATCAGCTCATGAAAGATGATATATGACAACTGCACATTTATACTGGCATATGCTGTATATTGTACATGTTCAAGCGAAAACGTGTTCTGTTCTTTTATGTTCTGTGTCTGTGACGTAATCTATGCGTTGCGAATCTGAAGTCAATATGATGATTAAAAATGTTAATGGGACGTAATGCTACGCCGTGGTCCAGTGGTAATTTTCAATGACCCCTGATCCGAAAGGTTAAAGTTCGAGCACTATCTTCGTGACATTAAATGGCGCTAAGTACTTGTCCAACCAATGAATAGTCGAAAGAATAAATACAAGTCAAAAGAACTTGCATTAAAGAAATGAGTTTAGTTTTGTGGGCTCAGCAAGTAAATGCGTCTAAGGTTTTCATTTGAAATTAGTTTTGGGGAAAAAATGATCAAAGAAAATCTCAACCCATTTGCTGATGAAGTGTACATTACACCTGGCAAGCTCAACATGAATTGATAAGGGCAAAAATCTTTCTTAATTAACTGATAGTAGAAACATCTGTTTTACGATCTAAAGATAAAAGAGCAAAGTTCGAAATATATTCAGTCTTTGAATATGTTAAATTGGTGATGTATTTGAGGAGAAACGTTGTCATGTGTAAAATGACATTGAAACAGAGGAGCGATTTAACGCTGGGGTCATGATCGAAGGACGTTGAAGTATCTTTTGTCAGATTTCCTTTACGTGTATGATTTTTATAAAGCGGGATACCATATTGTTGATGCTTCTGCCCCTGAAGATGATGATGAAAATGATGAGGATGTCGCTGATGATGATTTTAATGATGGTGATGATGGTGATGATGATTTCAATGATGGTGATGATAACGATGCTGATGATAACGATGCTGATGGTAAGGATGACAGCAGGAATTAACCCTTTCCCTCATAGAGGACACCATGAAAAGACCTATGCGAACAGAATAAAACCAGATCAGCCTGCGAGTCACTCGCAGGCTGATCTGGTTTTATGCTGTTCGCTGCTCCTCAGTGGTCTGGTAATGAGGATTTTGTAATTAAATTTGGTAAGGTTTAACTGTGGTTTTCTGCAGATCAGGTTTTATGTGGTACCTATTGAGTGCGTCAAAAATGAGTCTATATGAGGGAAAGGGTTAAACAACGATGTTTTAAAGACCATGAAATAGCTGGAGACCTAATAATATAACGTTAATCGTTCGATGAAAGCCAGAATGGCTCATCAGTATATATCAAAAGAAGGCTAATATGCCCTTCTGGCTTTTAATAGACGGAATATATTGTATAAAACCAATATTACTCTGGACAGACACTGTGTACAGTAGAGATGACAGCTGTTTTACCCGCAAGCTACATTTCCACTTACTTCATTAGTACAACAATGCAAACCGTCTGATCGGTAACCACGTGACCTCTGTCCAGACGTCTGGTGACTGGACATATCTCGCCATGTGACGTCACACGATGTACGGTTTGACCTTCCCACGTTTTAAAGACAGGACAATATCGTATATTGAACATTTTGTAAACTGAGCATGTATGTATGCATGCGTGAGTGCGTGTCTGTCTGCATGCGTGTATACATGCATATATGTCTGTATACATACATATATGAAGTATGCTATGTGCATGCCTTTGACCTTAAACTATAGTCCTTAATAGGCAGGAGAGCAGTCTCTTAATACTATGTATATATAGAGACCTTGTTCTGAGTAAGTTTTATCCGTGGATCTTGTTATTACCCTATCACTGTGTATAACTCATAAATCATGCATTTTTTGCATAACTTTGTTAGAATTAAGCACGAGAAGAACGTGCACTAAGCACGAATACTTTACCCATGAGGACAAGTAAAACACGCCATTCAAAGTTCTACTATCTACCCAGTATATTTTAGAATGTTTTAATTTTTTATTCATCACATTTGGAGACATTTCAGCAATTTTATGACCACCATAAATTCATAAATTAAATAGTAACATGTCACCGGAAAGTTTTACGCAGTAAGTATCTCCACTACCTACTTAATTTGAACATTTCAAACGAGGACGAGAAGAATTAGTTATGGGTATGACTCAAAACGTCCCCAGGTGAGTTTGCCTACACATCTTCGCCTTTGGAGTGAAAAAAATAGACCTACTATATATATATATAGGTCAGGTACTAGTAGCTTCATTCAAACGTAGTCAGGTAACAGTGTGTGTTATACTTCCATCATTCCTCCCATCTTTCTTTCCTTCCACGAATATGAAGTGTGTGTTTAGAAAGTAACTCTGAACTAAAGAATATACTTCTTGATTTTTGTTTGCTTTTTTGCTGTTTTTCATAGTCATGTTGTTTATTTTTTTTAACACAAACATGGTTATTTTGTAAGCCTCTCCCCAAACGTGGCAGTACTGATGGATGGATAGGTTTATATATGGAGGAAGAATAATGGATGAAATTGAATGACTGCTACTTTTGTTGCTACCTGCAAGGTATATACATGACTGAACTGCCATGTTTATGACTGACATAGTACATAGAAAAGGTAGATAATACTGCGGCGTATGAATAACACGCGAGCCATGAACGAACGAAGAAAAGAAAAATGCATGGTGATCTGTCAACAAAAGAATGAGTAAATAGGTAGACAAATGAAGAGGCAGACTAACATGCAAGAAGCTAGGTAAATAGATAGATGGACGGACAGATGAGTCAGTGGATGACAGATAAATGAAAGAATGGATGGATGATGGAAGTCAAATGAAAGTTAAAATGAAAGTTAAAATGAATGAATGAATGAAACTAAATGAAATATAGTAAAAACGAATTAATTAATAAAAGAATGAATGAATGAATGAATGAATGAATGAATGAATGAAATGTTCTTTAAATTGTGTGCTCATTTGTCGTCTGCGGCGGCAGGGCGCCATATTTAGTCACAGAACGCTCTGACACCCGGTTTGTTTACAAACGACTGGATACCTGATAAGCCCCATTCATACCAAACCTTCCAGGATGTCAGCTTTATCAATGCAGGCATGCTGATGCCAAGTCCCAGTGAAATGTCAATACAGCCAAGCCTGCATACAACATCATGACCAGATTAAACCAGAGCAGCATGGGACTTGAGAGTCCAATGTTTTTTTGTTGTTGTTTTTTTTGTTGTTTTTTTTTATTTAGGATTGGCAGTTGATACGTTTGAGCCTAGAGTTATCAAGATGTTTGCTTTCCATGAAATCAAATCTCATCCCCAATCCCTAATGTAGTGTACGTGGTAACGAAACAGCACCACTTCCCCGTGCGACAATGATCGACTTTGAAGTCACGTGACTGAAACTGTAACCATTTTTTGAAAAGTTTTATCAACATCTGGAGATAATGGAAATACCACAATAGTGAATTTTGACCGCAGTCTGACTTCGACCTTGAAAAAACTTTGTTATGTATACCGTTTCTACCGCATGCGTATATAGTTTCATGAAAACCCAACTAGGGGTGCGGACACATTTTTTTTGACGGACAGATGGACGAACAGCTCAACTACCTAAATAAAACTTATTTTCAACGTGAGGGGGGTTTGTCGGTACGTACTTTAAATTTGCGTTTAGAGCAAATATATAATGCAGCAGACACAAGATGACATCGTGCATACAAAGAGTTTTCACATGTCACGTGTGTACAACGCATGTACATTTAGCGCATTTCATTATCACATCAGTATGACACTGACAGTATTATGATATCTCGCCTCATGTTTATTTCATATTTATAAATCTATTTATAGAACATGTTCAATATTACTAGACAAGAGCAAAAGTCACCAATTTTCGTGGGCACTAACTTTCGTTGATTTCGAGAAGAGTTGATAGAAACTCGAGATTTTAGAACATGAATCCATGAATAAATGTACTCACGGATTTCTCTTCATTACATAATCAAGGGATTTAATGTCAACAAAATGTAATGATTTTACAGAACTTGTATGCTAAATATAGCAATTACTACGGTAAAAACCACGACTGATTAACAACTGTTGAATATTTACCTCAATACGGACTTTTTACATAAATTGAATTTCATTTGTAGACTTATGTTTCTATTTCTGGCCGAATAAGGTCAGACTTGAACTAAAGGGATCTGGCACGAAAGTTGGGTTATATTTCACGATATATCATATAGTGTAATATATGACTCACCTTTCGTGCCAGACCCCCTTGACTTTGACTTGAACTAAAAAACACTCGCCTTGTGTGTGTGTGTGTGTGTGTGTGTGTGTGTGTGTGTGTTTTCGAGAGGAAAAGCCGAACATAATACATGTATCTGATTATATCACCATGGTGATATGATACACACTATGACAATATGATACTTCTAGAAACATTATACTTATCGTGGTGCATATCTGTTGTTGTTTTATTGATTGAATAAATTATATGCACTTAATAATAAATAATAAGATCTACGTATAGGCTTTTATTGTATAGCAGGCATATGACATCGATCAAATGTTTTATCTAAAATAACGATTGATTTTGAATCGAAGATGCATTGTAAAATGACATTCATTTTCCACCGGATAACCCCGGTGGAAAATGTTCTACCATAATGGTTACATCAGATGGATGAACTCAAGGAATTTCAGAGAATTATTGTCCATCAATCGTACCTTCTCGTCAATTTCCCGAGTCAATCGAGAAGAACAGGACAAGGTGTTCCGACTGAGTCTCCTATCTTTTATTCAAAACAAAAACAATGCATTTCAAAAATGGCTAAAATGCTAAATTCTTCTGAATCTGATTTGCATTGAAACAAGAGGGCCATAGAGGCCTTAAATAACTCACCTGATAGCAATTTGCTTTAACAACCAAGAACCGAATAATTTAAGGGTAATCTTTGCAACATCTGTGCCAATATATTGTCAATTCTAGGAAGAAGAAACATTCTTTTAAGGTTCTTACAATATACATTTATAAACGGCAAACTGACCCCACTCATAGCAGCTTTTTTTTTTTCAAAATAAATCATACCAACCAGAATTCCACCTGAAAATTAGATTTTTTTAACAAATTTGAAAAAGTCATCTCTATTAAATTTTACCAAAATTAACCTTGGGACAACGGCCGACAGACAATGACTGGTCACAAAAGTTCAACTTGAGCACTTTGCGTTTATATGGTGCTCAGATAAGCTGAAAATCACCAACCTTCTTGTCGGTTACATTTACACAAAATGTCATTTCAGTAAACTAAATGTCGCAGACTTGTTTCCATGACAATCGGTCCCTAAAGATATGTCTGTAGTATACAATTTACTCGTACATAATCTTCTACATTTTAGATCTTCATAACAGAAAATAACAAATACAGCTCTATAGGAAATTTGATTTATTGTGACGTCATGTGCGCATATAAGGAAACAAACTTAGAACTGTGTAAGTCAGAACTCAGGTTTTCCTATATTCAAATGTATGATTTCTTTTTAAAAAAGTGTCACTTATAAAACATATTGAGTATTGCATGACCAAATATGATGTGTATTTTTCTTAGAAAGTCTTGCTTTTTTAGTGGAAGCACGATCTCGTATTCCTCCAAGAAATCGTGCAAAACATTTTTATTTTCAAAAAGTACACACTAATATTATTTCCCCGTTTGGTAAACACCTCGTGATATAATGTACGTTCATGTTATACACCTATACATTTATGCAAACATAAAATACATAGACTAATTAAACAGCACATCTCTTAACTAGATTGGTTGAGAAACAGATGCAAATACAACGACAAAAATACACATATCATTGCGCTATTTAAGAACATGTAAAAATTATAAAACGCCATGGTATGATAAAATGAGAAAAGGAAATAATGGGGGATTTTCCTTATTTGTATTGTTGTCCTTAATCAACTTGTCCTTGACAAACTACAAGGTAATTAAGAATGCATAAAGCATGACATTTACACGCACATAATTTTAAGTAAACTGTTGAAGTAAATCAAAGAAGGTGTAACACGAGACATGTTACATGTTCCGCTAATGCTACATGACACTGTGTTTGTATCAAATGAATCTAAACTATATCTTTCTTACTTAGTATTACAAAGAAATATACAGATGAAGGATAAAGTACGTGGAAATGACCCGCGGACAATTGCATGTCTTTTATCATTACTGAGTATTAAAAGTCAATAATCTATAATAATGGTCCAATGAAACTAACAAAAGTAGAAAGTTGCTGTCTTGTATGTCGTATAATGAAAATAAAGATATCGTCAACATTTGAGAATGGGGATAATTTCAAGCTCAGTAAATGGGTCTGGTGGGCATGTAAACTCCGGAGTGAAGCACGGTGCATAGAGGATGGATCCACTCTCCCATGGGGGTCACTGTCCCGTGGGGGCTTAGCAATTGAATGGTCATCAAAGAAGCCGATGTTGTCACACTCTAGCCTGGTAAATAACCAAAATATGTAGCGCTCAAAAAAGGCCAATCAACATTTAAAGGTAAGTAAAAATAGGAACTGTGTTAATTTAGAATGAAGTAGTTTTGTACTGCTATATGAGACCATATCAGCTTAACATGATATCACACCAGCTATACATGAGATCATACCAGCTAAACATGAGATCAAACCAGCTATACATGAGATCATACCAGCTATACATGAGATCATACCAGCTATACATGAGATCATACCAGCTATACATGAGATCATACCAGCTATACATGAGATCAAATTAGCTATACATGAGATCAAACCAGCTATATATGAGATCAAATTAACTATACATGAGATCATACCAGCTATACATTAGATCATACCAGCCATACATGAGATTATACCAGCTATACATGAGATCAAACCAGCTATACATGAGATCATACCAGCTATACACGAATCCACTGCTATATCATGAATGACAAACAATGATGTCACACAATTACAGTTTAACTAAGATGATGTTTCATGCCCATCCCATAAACGAAATGTAATCACGTAGTCACTCATGCAACATTTCTTCATTATTGATTGCCAGCATCGTCTTCCTACATGCCTTTTGAGACGTATTACGTCATATAGCTAGATCGATGAAAAAGGCAAATCAGACCGTTGAGAGAGAGGGGTTCGTGTGTAGATAAACATATATAGGGTTTACTGGGGAAAACAACTGAACTGCTTTGTTGTCGATGAGTAGATCATCCATTAAAATGGCGGCTATCGTGGCGCAACTGACTGAGTAACATATTTATGAAAGGTCCCTGGTTCGAGACTGGTCTCGACCTCTGCCATGCTTTTCATCATCTTTCATCTTTATTTTGAATTAGAAAATGATAGATGCTACGTTTTCAGCAATCAGCTAGATCAACTGAAATAAATGGCGCTAAACTAAAAAAAATGCAATACAATTAATACTATCCTTTATCTATCTATCTATCCCAAAAAAAAATAAATTATATTACACTTTATCCACTATATTGTATGCATATTATATTTATACCAGTGGAATATCGCAAAACTTGATAATAACACGAAAATCACGAGTATTACCGAAAACGCCCGAGTTTCCCCGACGATATAAAAAGTAATTCCTTACATAAACACGAAAACTACACGCAATAAAACATTAAATAGAATAATGGACACACATCTCCTTATGTAACAACAATAACCCTGATTTAATGCGTTGTGTCGACGTAGTATTACAAGAAATACAAAAGCAATGCTATATCTGTTAACAAAACATTTTTCCATTCGCTCTGTATGTGAAGACACGGTACCGGGCCAAGATTAATGGCACTCGAACCGATATCTGATGTCAGAATGGTGGATGAATTTGAGACATTTAACCACTACTTATCTCTGGATTTTGAAGTTTTTATTTTATAATAAGACATTTGAGCTAAAATATTTTGATAAGCGTTTATTTTATTGAAAAGTAAAGGATTCTAGGTTTGTTTCTGTTAAGTTATACAGGATAGGTATATGCCTTAAAAGACACTTGCGTTTGACATTTGAATAATTGAGTCTTCTAGCCGAGATCATCCAAAAGCAATAACATTGTGTCATCATCATCATCATCATCAATTATTCTTCCTCTCCCAGCATCATCATCTTTTATCATTCCATCCTTCACAATCACATATCCCACCTTCATCACCATCAGCAATAGCAGCAGCATTTCCTCCGTACTTTTACACCCCCCCCCACCCCCACCCCTTTCATCATCATCGCTGTTTTCATCGACGTTTTTTATTTTATTTTCTTTTCTTATCATAAACCATCAGGTGCAGCAACAAGAAAAGAAGCCCCAATTTTTCAAATTACTCAGCCAAATGAATTCATAAACTCCGAAGGCGCCATAGGATATATCTGTCTAAACTTGAGGATAAACTGAAACATGCTTATATACATCAAGAGATGATAAATATACCGGTCACTTAGAAGTAGGTCACTAATAGTCCGGTTTATAAATATGGAATGTTAGCAGGAGTGCGCATATAGGGTCCGAAACACTGTTATTGCTTATTGTTCATAGTGAGAATGGGACTTGTTTGTTTGTTGAATCAGATAAATCTGATACTAGTATTATAGTACTGTAATTTATTTACATAAAAAATAGAATGGAAAATTTGATCATGACGTCACAGGGCGTGACATTAAATTGAGGCTATATGAATGTAATGCGATACTTTAATATCAGTAATATTTATTTTCATATCATGTCAACATTTAGACAGTACACAAATGTCAGGATGGCGATTTATCATTGACCTATTTTAATTTGCAGTTGCATATTAACATTCCAATACTTATCATGACCTTGCCTTGACCTAGTTTTAAGGTAATCCATCCAACATTAAATTGTAATCATGGTCCATCAAATGATCGTGAGGATTTTATAGTACCGGTAATTACACGTCTTTATAGACTTTGAGCAAAAGAGCCTCCAAGTCAATGGATGCTTGCATCTGCAATGAAGTCTGTTTATGCAGTTTGAAGACCATGATTATAACTTTATGATGGATGGATGGATTACCTTAAAATCATACTGGTGTAATGTATGAACTAATCGGCGCAAAAAAATACACTCACAACTGCCAAAATCTGTGACCTTTAAATAAATTCATTTGTAAAATAACTGCAATTTAACATGCTTTACATACTAGAAATAAGTAAAATACTTTGAATGCACTAGTCCATCCCAGACGGCAGTTTTAATACCATGAAAAATGTATATCTAAAGCATGTTAAGCATGGTTTGTTGAAAACAGAGCATTCTTTTCTTTGAAAACCTATTTCACTGTGACGTTCAGTAATACAAGAACGCGATATTATGATAAAGTTTACCGTAAGTGTGGCAGTATATGTGGCAAAGTGTGCAGGGAGACCCCGAATGTATAGAGGTACCCGGATGGAACCATCAAATCAGCTGGAAAGCTTCATCGAAAAAA
Source organism: Solen grandis (assembly GCA_021229015.1). Taxonomy (NCBI): domain Eukaryota; kingdom Metazoa; phylum Mollusca; class Bivalvia; order Adapedonta; family Solenidae; genus Solen; species Solen grandis. The sequence continues at coordinate 40,475,978 of CM037787.1, forward strand.
AAAATATCTGCGGGACCAAGCCGGGATTCAAACCAACAGCGGTGAGAGGATACACGAAATGTAGTCCTATCAATGAGCCGCTCAGCGCGACATGCTATTTTTGTACTGGTTGTCAAGCAGAATGCAGAAATTTTAATGCCTAATTTTTAAATTAAGATTTGGTTAGCGACGGAAGGAAAATTTTCCGCATATTAATTGACCTTTCAGGCTGTGTATCCGAGGTATCGCCAAATCGAAAGTAGAACGAGATCACAAATTATGGGTAAACAAATGAGGACTACAAGAAATGTATCAGCTTCAGGAGTGAGAGCTTGTGGGTTTGATCCCCGACGGCGACAGGCAAGTTGTTAAAATGGTAGTATTGGCATTCTGCGTGGATCTTAGCATATATACAGGCTAGTTCCTGGGGTAGTTCCTGGACTGGCTGGCCGGCCTGTTGTCAGGATACTAGTAATGTGATTGGGTTTAGTATCACTCCACATGTCTACGACCTGATCCTGAAGCGTGGCAATAATAACGTATATCTGTCTCAAGTAGACTTTGTCTCCTAACGAGTGAAATACTGTTGGTGGGACGTTAAACCAAACAAACAAACAAGAAATGAATCATACTTAAACATCCTTTCATGATAGAAAGTCAACCTCAACTTGGAACGAAACAGAACCCCGCTGGATATAATTGTAATTAACAGGATAATAAAATCACAGGGAAGGGAGGGGTTCGGATCCTTGCTCTTTTTGGATCCTCGAAAGTCGGCAGGCACGCTCAAATATAACGAAAAATAATGTACATAAAGACACACTAGACGATAAACTGCAATACACAAGGATTTGGGCATGTTAACGTGTAACATCGAAGATATTTACAACAGTCACCTGTTTGTTACTCATTTTATGAACCAACGTGAACAAGAGATGATTGTTCAAAGTGTCTCGTATATTTTAATGTATTTAGTGGAATTCTTTTAAGAATCTATAGCACAGACATGTGAAAAATGTGAAACATTTTGAGGTTTTTTGGGGGGGTTGGGGGGAGGGGGGATAAGGGGACAATAATGTTTTTGTTGTTGTTGTTTTTTTGTAGTGAAAGAGACAACTGGCATAGAAGAGAAAAAGCAGCAGTTAGATGTAGCAGTAATTTCATCAGCAGCAATAGTAGCTGTTTTTTTTTTCTTTTTGTTTTTTTTTCTTGTTTTTTTTCTGTTTTTTTTTCACTTTTAGGGGAATGGTGGCACGGCCCATAGACAGGGGAAAATTGCGTTATGGAAGGGAAAATAGGGGGGAAATTTAGGAACAGAGAAAAGCAGTCCATTTTATGTTACATTGTGATGCAATATCATTATCATTTCAAACTATAAAGAAATGTCCATTTCAGTTTTTTGCGTTCATGTGCTCGCGATCGGAAAATTGAAGAAAAAAAAAATCAATTAAAAATAAAAGGCAGGTAGAGGGGATTTTTTTTTTTTGAAATAGGGGGAAAAACTTTTTCGATTTTCATAACAAATATGCCTTTTTGAAACTTTCACTTGAAAGATGAAAATTCGGGAAGGAGTTCTTATTCTTATATCCTTATATAGGTCACACTTTATAAATCGCGATATGATATCGTTCTTGAGGCCTGATACCGGTAAATACCGATATACTCCTATTATCGTACATCACTGACTCAAAACTATACCAGAGTAAGTAAAACCACACAGTGGTTGTAGGTAAAAAGTTAAGCAAATGACCCTAGATACCGCTACACATCCATTGATAGAACAGGACGTGTCGATTATGGGGGATTACTTAACCGTCGAGATCTGATCCAACATTCCATGACACGTACAGATATGTTAATAAGGAGCAGCAAGCAATCGGATTCATTTAGATCAGTTTCTCCTACTTCAAAGATCTTACGAAACAATGCCTGATTAATTCAAATAAAGGGACATTCGGACACACAAACACGGTGACCGTGGCTCGCAAAGCAGCATTAAAAACCTGAAAGTTTAGGTATGGTACATACATGTATAAATCTACATGTACTTCCCAGATAATAATTGCTGCACTGCGCTGATTAAACAAACTAATGTCATACCTATTTTTGAGTTAAAATGTTTTCAACTCAATATTCTAATTAAATATTTGCATAAATGGACTTTGGTTATTTTAATTTACAATCTACTTATACTAAATAATTTTTTCATGTTTTTCTGATGTTTATTTTGCACGTATATCGTCTATCCCGTGCCATAAAATGAACAGTTTATAGGCACTATACATTAACACAACAGTATGCTGGTATTCTATATAGAAACCCATTAAATTTGTGCTATTATATAACCTTAGAGGGGCGCAATGTTTAGAATATGACATTTTCAATAATTTATATATCGCCTAGGTTGTCCCCTAATTACAAAAGTTAAACGTATATTCCCCATACAAATACACGCCCCGTCTCGCAAGGCCCTATTACCAATTATAAGTAAAAATCAATTTTACGCCTTCTTAAACGGCTGGAATGTTTAAACATTTTGCTACAAAAGCTGTATTTTATCCGACCCAGATTAGGGGTGATAGTATTAAGGTACTATCTATCTATCTCACCGGTCAAATACCTCGGGGCCGGCAGTATTGCCCGGCCCACGGATAGGTTTACAAGATAATGTCATACGAGACGCCCCCCATGTGCCCGACATCCTCGTTTGTCACGTACTTTAGATGCATCACTGGTCGGCCCAGAATGGCCTTTCATTCATTCATCTTTTTCATACGCTCGTTCATTCATGAAGGGTGAATTGTCATTTTGCAAAATTACATTTAACCCTTCGTTAATTCGCTCCCTTCATGATTTTTCACCCAACTACCATTACTTTTCATTCACTTATTTAGACAATATTTCGTCCATTGAAAGCCAGAAAGGCTTATCAGCATATATAAAAATAAGGCTGATATCAATGATTTTCCCCTTGCAAATGTACGTAAAAAGATATTCATCATTTTTTCACAAAATCATCATCATCATCATCATCATCATCATCATCAATTTTCTAAATAAACACCGCTCCCAAAAGAAGTCATTTTTCAAGGTCAGAAAGACGGACACATTCGCGGGATGTTTAAGATATTGTGCCTAGACTATGAAACAGGCGAACACTGGAATTTGAATTAACAAATATGTGACCTGATTTAACAGATAACACATTTGTGAAGACCGTCCCGTAAAAGCTTACGTCTCGGGAGAGAGAGGTCGTGGCTTCGAACCCTAACCGCGACATACAAATGTCGTTAAAATGACACTGGTAGCCATCCCATGGGCGTTCAGCTTAAATACAGGGTAGTTCTATGTTTGGTTGGCCCGGTGTCAGGATAATGTGACTTGGTGTGGTATCATGTTTTTGGCATGATACTTCCGTATAGACCATTTCACCAGAGGATCGACAATATCCGGTATTATTCTCCGATTTAAATTGACCAATCAGTGACTGGGGAAATATCTCAAACGTATGTTTATTTCCCATTGAACGTACACTAGCAAGTAGATTCGGTATTCGTGGGGTGCTCGTTGATTTACGTAGGTTTACATCTCTTTTCTAAGTGAAGTGGTCTATATCTCGAGCAGATATAGTCTCCAAAATGACAGAAATACTGCCGATGGGACGTCAAGATTCAAATAAATGGCGGATTAACTGTTTCCAAGAGAACGCGTTAAAAAAAAACTGAGATTATATAATACTTGAATTTACGTCAAATGCTTCCAAGACTGCTTTTTGAAGCACGTGCTAAACATACCACTTACAGGGACACATTCTTAGGGGGCTAGCGGCTATGCTTCTGTGGCAAGTTTTACACCACATAGTTCATACAATCGGAAAATAGCAGACGACTTCATTTTAATTCGTAGCAGACGATTTAACAATGAAATCATATTCCTGACAAGCGATTATTTTCATTCGCTTTTATATCGACTTAAAAAGCGCTCTCTTGGCATTTCTAAGCGGTCTTAACAAGACTTACAGAGTTATTCCCCTTATATCAAGCCCAAAACCATTAGAAGGCGCTTGACCTTCGATGGCACGAGATAATGTTCGTCATGAATAATGATCAGTCATCTGATGATTGATAAATTGATGGATTGGCATAAGATATGTATGAAGCACGTGCTACAATCTACTTTTCCATATGTATAAAATATCCTTATCAGACGACCTCATAAATATAGGATGTTGGATAATTTGACGTCTATATCCAATCATACAGTATTCATTTAGCTTATGAGTTTCAGATTCTGTTTCGTCATTAGTTTGGCCATTTTTCCAAAGCGCATTTCACTCCCGTATAATAGAAACAGGAAAAGAAATGTGATGATTATGTTTCTTATATGATGTTGCTTTGTTGTTGCTAATAATAAGCCTAAAACCAAACATCAATAATTAATATTTAATTATGAAGAGATTACGCTCCACTGGTATAAGAAAACTATATGACGTCTTTCGTCTCATGTCGTGCTTTCATAACAGAATCAAAAGATATTTATTTATGAAGATTTAACCTGAAGATTATAGCCATAGCAACATGTAAACATGACCCCTGTATTCATTTCCTATTCAACTTATGAAAGAAGACACAGTAATGACAAATGAAACTAGCTTTAACTCGATCCATGTGCAAATAACCTGCACATAGACTAGGCTCGAATTCAGTCAGCCATACTTAGCGTAAAGTAAAACGCCTACCTAAAATCTTAGATCGGTAGAAAAGCTGCTAACTAATCTGACAAACATTATTTCCTTAATAACTAGAGGTCTATTTAGCAAATTTGATAAGAAATAAAATATGGGAATAGTTTATCAGAGAAACAAAAAAGATGACATTCGCCCCTAAGTATTTATTTTAAGTACTACTGAGTGCTAGGTATGGCTGGTGGATTTCGAGCCAGGATTTATAATGTTGCGTGCTTATCAGCTAGCAAACAGCCCTGATGGATCGAATTCCATCGTCCACTTGACGCTGAGTCATAAGTAATAAAGCCTCATCGTGTCAGTTTTGTTTCTCTTATATAAATATCTACATATTTCATTTCTTAACAAATATGTTGTTATTGCTCGAACTTAGCGCTAAGTAATACTTAAATTCTTAAACTTAGTAGATACGGGTTCCGCCATTAATACTATATGAAATATTCAAGTACTTGACTACTAAATAATAAATTAATTTAAGAAACAAAATTAATGGAATTCGCCCTTAAGTATTTAAGTCGCTAAGAATTGTTGATGGACCATTGAGCAACAATTCTTTTCAACTTAATCGTGTACTTGAATATTTCATAAAACAGGAATGGCGGAATTCGTTTCTGGAATACATTTATAGCCAATTTAAGAATTTAAGTATTACAAAACGCTAAGTATTGTTGGTGGAATTCAAGCCTGGTCAGTCTGATCGGGTTTTGTAAAACGCTAACAAAGAGTCGAGAAAGGAGTAGATTCACAAACCATCAAATTATGTCTAATCGGTGTTCAATATTTTAAAGTGACATTCAAGCTTTCTTCTCACATGTAGTTGCCTCAAGAATACTTTTTTTTCTTGTTAAGGTGTAATCTACCATTTGTTTTCTATAAAACTCTGGCAAAAACAGATGAATGTATCAAAATATTGGTAAAAAAATGTGTAATAATCCAATATTCTCAGTGTACATGTATTTATCAAGGACCACATTTTTGTGTACTTCTTTTAAATTTAATAGAAATAATCACAATAATTTGTAAAATCTATCAAAATGATGCCAAATTAATATTTTGTTATATCTAGGGATTTCATATATTTTTGAAGGCATACTATTTGAGTAGTCCTGTGATATGCCGTCGCTTAGTGATATTTTCTTTAAGTGGCAAAATGACGTCACTTAGCCATAACCTAAAAAAAAGATTACAAAACGACGGAATATTCATTGGACTAACTATTTGAGATAACGAAACAAAAAACTCTTAAAATTTACTACATACCCTTAAAACTATGTTTAGAATAGAAATAATAAAATATTTATATGAGATCCTCTATGAATTTAAGGCAATTTCATATGGTAAGTGAACCTACTCCTTCACAGCAACGTCGGAGCAAACGACATTCCTGTCACGTGGATTAACAGTGCAAAAGAACCGAGAGTACTCGACACACGGAAGATTACGTAGATAGACGAAGTAACGAGATCGACTGTCGAAGATGAAATGATGACTTACCTGCTAACGAAGAATTCTCCGTACACGGGTCACCTAGGAAACGTTTCGCGCATGGTTAGTAACCTGAAAATAGAAAATAAATCTAGTTGTTATCTCTTATTAATTTGTTTGGTAAAAGAAAACAGAATACCGGTACATCAAATAGATTTCAAAATGTCCATGAGTATAAATCGATAGCATGTTGATCGGTTTCGGACATACTCATATTCACAACTCCTAAAAAAAAATTAAAAAAAATGCCGCTTATCATAATGATACTCTTGACTTTCGATGAATCGAGGAGCGAATTCTGAGAATGGGGAATTAGGTCTGATTCTAGGTTATCTCAAGTCCATGCTAGGAGAAACAGACAGAAACATAATTCAAATACTCTCTATTCTCCTAACCTTGCGATTATACGAATATTTTATTTTCTGCCATCCATCCTCGAATAATCGAAATTTTACTGTTACTGCAAATATGTGAAAGTCGCCATATGCATCATCCCACTTAAGACGAGGTGTGTTATCATACTACTTGTCTGCGGAGTGAAACCCTTATCGAGACTATGTCCCATGTAGTCAAATACCAATCATGGATGATTACACAGTGTGTGATTTAGTTGTAGTTGTATTGGGGTTTACCGTCGCTGCGACAGTATTTCAATCATATAACGACGTCCAGCTAATTACAGGTGGAGGAAGACCCCGAATGCACGAAGGCATCCGGGTAGAACCATCGATCTACCGCAATCCAGCTGGAAGGCTTCCTCACATGAAAAATCCGAAGTCCCTACCGGGATTCGAACCCACAGCGGTGAGGGGCTGAGAGATTTGTAGTCCACGACTGTAACCGCTCGGCCACAGCAGCCCCGTATGATTTAGGCTCTTTAACACATTTTGTATGATATATACAATACCCCTAAATTTTTAATGTAGTTCATCTTCCTGCACGTGTTGACTTTATCATAAACATTCGCAAAATGAGACAAAATGTATTAATTCCTTTTTAAACATTAGGATATATTTATTTCCATTACGTATGTATGTTTGTCTAGTCTTATTTATAAGATCAGGTCATGCTTAATTACCACGTGAGTTTTGATTTATAAAGTTATTTTCAGAAACAGTTTCGAAAAATTTGATAATTTCGCTAAACCGTTAGAACTTTTAAATAGACAGTTTCTCGCTTATTTAGTATCTGTTTCGTTCTTCTAAAATGTGTCTGTTGCGTGCAAATTCAGTAGTATATATATATATATTTTATATTTCAATGGAAGGAATAAACCAGTTTTTAAGTATGGCTCAGAATATCATTCAAAGTTTTTGTTTCTGTATTAAAATTAGATAATGAACTTCAATATCAAAAACAGAAAACGACGGTCGCAGTACTAGCGTATGAATGAATGCACATGTGCTCCCGCTCGTTTTTGAGAGAGAGAGAGAGAGAAAGAGAGAACGGCCGTACTGGCAAGCCTGAGTAAAGAAATTAAAGTCATGAAGCATAAATGATTTTTGTTTTATTTGCTTGTTAGTTTTTAATGTCTCGCCATCATTATATCAGTCGTTTGGAGGCCTAGATATAGTGCTGCCCCAATAGACTCGTGGCATAGTATCATACCCAGTCACATTATCTTGACACTGGTCAACCCAATGTGCTGATCGCCAAACACAAGTTAGATATACCATTACCAGTTTAACGACTCTGGTACCTCGCGGCCAACTGTCGAACCCTAGACCTCCCGGTTACGAAACTGAGGCTAATGATCTAATCAGTCGGCCACAGAGACTGGTAGAGCATCCAGTTATTTATGGTAGAAAAAGAGGATGGCAAGCACTGTCTATACTAATTTACTTCTTCATGATTGATATATACTGACATTCACCGAAGTGACTGTGACAATTTCCCGATAATTCCAGCGAGGATGGTAGGGGGGCATTTTTTTTGATAAAACCCATTAACGTATTGCCCTCATTTCCACATCCGCAGGGCCAATCAAACACAATAATCATGAACTATAATGGATACAATATTCGGGGACATGTTGACTTATTGACCTGATTTTACCTGTACGTAGTGGCAGGTAAATTGATTTCGTTGTGGATTCAGTTATATTCATTTGCGACATGGATATAATAATAGACGGGCTTCACAGAAAGCACGTACGCCTATTCTATTTCTGTAGTTTGTGCTATTTTCAATCTAATTCATGAGATGAATTTTATCTTCGCAACTGACGCTAGATAGCTAATTACCAACATAATGACTTTGCCAAAAAAAAAGAGGAAAAAAAAACAACTAGCTCCCTTTTTTTCTAATCATGTACCTCAGAGTGGAACGTACTAGTATACTCATTTTTTTGACTATAGAAAATTACCTCTCATTTTGAATAGGTATTTGAGCATTGATAAATAATGATTAAGAAATTTATCATCTGTTACCCAACTATCTTTGACCTAAGGTAATCCACCCACCATTCAGTTGTGATCATGGTCCAACAAGTGATCGCGAGAATCTTATAGTACACGCGAACCTTTGTAGACTTTAGCAAAACAAGAAATGTTTGTAAAACTTATATGCCCCCTCATATGCCATGATATATATATATATATATATATATATATAAGATATGTATTTTGACCTCATACTGTGGGGATGTCACGAAGTTCAGAACTTATCTTGGTGAAGGTTTACTACTGATATTTATGAACACTGCTGAAAAGATCAATGAAATAAAAGAATTGCAGATGATTTACAAAAGTGAATGGAAAATTTAAGTAAAGTAATATTGTCAAAAATATACACCGTCCCCGGTGGCCGAATGGTTAGAGCGTCCGCCTCGGGAGCGGGAGGTCGAGGATTCGATACCAAAGTTGTAAAATTATATATCTAAAATATATCTGTCTCAAGTAGACATAGTCTTCAAATGACCGAGATACTGTCGGTGGGACGTTAAACCCAATAAACAAACAAAAACAATATACAAACAAAAGATTATAAGTGTTTCATGGTCAGTCGGACAATACTTACTTCACACAGTGTTAGAGAGAATTCAATTATTACCTTGTGACCTTCACCTTTGAGGTACTTACCCAAAATCAAAAGGGGTTCCTATTACAACCGTGCAATATTTGATGCAAATGAGATCCTTAGAGTTATCAGTTGGACTATGCATCCTCAACACATTGTTAAAGGGAATTCAATTTATGACCTTGACCTTTAAGGTACAGACGTTCTTCAACTAGTCATAAGTAACTATTGTACAATGTTTGAGACCAAGGAGTCAATTAGATTTTGAGTAATCAGTCGTATAAATCTCAAAATCGATAGAGGTCTTCCTCAAGTCATAAGCAACAACCATACAAAGTTTGAGAGTCAGGGTCAAACAGAACTAAAATCATCACTCGGACAAGACTTTCATATAAAAATATGTTAACATGTGATCTTGTGACCTTGACCTTTGAGGTATTGACACTAAAATCAATAGGGGCCTTCCACTAGTCATAAGCAACAATTATATTAAATTTGAGACTTAAGGGTTAAACAGAACTTAACTTATCACTCGGACAAGGTTTGGTCTACCGACAGACCGAATGACCGACCTGTGCAAAGCAATATGCCCCCTCTTCTTCGAAGGAGACCAAAAAAGTTTTATAATTCAAGGTGAACGGATGCTTGCATCTGTACTGAAGTCTTTTTAAGCATTTGAAGAACCTTGATTTTAATTAAATGATGGATGGATTATCATACTTGGGTATTTCATAAATGAGGGTAGTTTAAGAACTTGTCCGGCGTCAGTACATCGTCACCGATTGCGGTATCATACCACATTTAAAACGGGACCTGGTAGCTCCCCGATTTGCACTAGGGTAGTTGCAAGATTTGTTAAGATTCAGGATAATGTTACCCAGTGTGGAATCATGCCACATGTCACGTACCGATGCAGCGTGATATCAGATTAAGAGGGTGTTATCTTAATGCAGTATGAAACCAACCAACCAAATGAATGGGTGACTCACAATAATCGTCGATTAAATGGCATATACTACAATTGCTGACGTCAGCTCTCGATTAAAAACAGATAACATTGCGGAATACTCATTGAGGAATTAAAGACAACGTTTTAATATAGATCTAATCGGAAAATGACGGATTGCACTTTAGATTTTTTAAGCAAACATTGAGAAAGCAATCAGTTAATGCGTTATCATTGATGCGTTTAATCCCCCCCCCCCCCTCCACCCACAAGTCCAAATCATCAGTAACATACACTTTTAAGGCCTGGCTTGAATCCATCAGCAATACTGAGCGTTAAGATATAATACTTAAATTCTTGGATTGTGTAGAGCAAATTCCAGCATTTCAATTTGACGAAATGTTGAAGTACAGGATGAAAGTGACATAAATTATTTCCTTGATAATTAACAATGAAGTGTTCAAAATTTTTTTTCTCCAAACTATTTAATTAGTGCTAAGCATGGTTTGTTACACTCGCTCTGAAGTTGTTGATTTCCAAAATATGTATATTAATATCTTATTATATAACAAAAGTCCAACACATTTTCCTATACAGAAATGAATTAGGTGTCCGAATGACGTAACGGTTTAAGTCATAACTTTGACCTATGCAGCTCCGGGTCGATCCTATGTCTATCTATCCGACCTTGCTTGCAAAATGGTAGATGGTCGTGCTTTTAAGGG
>CM037787.1:40486974-40536974 GCA_021229015.1 Solen grandis
ATCTTTTTTATAAATGAAAGTTCTAGACTAATCATAATAATGACCTTGAGCCCTGTTTGCGGGATTACGCCATGTGACATGAGGATGGAAGTTGTCGTTCATGGTGACAGTTGCAGTCTGGTACATCTTGCACGGACCTTCAAACACCACAGTCTCATTGCGGGAACCGTACCAGGGATAGTGGTGCCCATCACAGTCACTGATCATCTCCTGGGAAGCAGACGTCAGCTCGGGGAACTCCCAGCTGGTACTGCAGACCATACAGATTATTTCATATGTTTGATTCATAACTTAGTTAACACATCTGTATATGTGAAATAAAATCCATCTTTGAGAAATATATTGAAAATACTGTATATCATTCACCATGGCCAGTTGAATAAACATATTGCCTTTAGTACATACTTTCATACCTAATCTTACGATCTTTGACAATGGCAAGATTTCCTCACAGACTAATGGTCATGCTATATATATATATATATATATATATATTTATATACTTGTACTCTTCCACCATAATTATACCTTGTTGCCATAGATAAGCTACAGGCATCACGCCGCATGCATACATTAGGATGATAGATATATAACACTAGAAAAAGATGATAATCTCAATCATTTTTCCTATTTGTAAAATGTGTAACACCGTGTTCATTAGATTTAACTGCACAGAAGTACGTGAACAATAGAATTCGTTAAAAGTTTACTTATTTTATATTTTTCACATTACACAATATATGAAACATTAGATTCATAACTGATGATAAATCATATGAACATTACACAATTTAATTATAAAGTACACAGCTAATGTACGTACAATCCGTCGGTGCCGTATGTATTGTGGAACATCATATCAGTACACGCCTGTATCCAACCCAGCTTCCATCGATGGTTCTCTGTCATTGGAGCCATCTCTACTGTGGCGCTCGCCCTGAAATATGATAGAATTGCACGTGCTCGGCTTATTTCGACAAAGTTCGGATCAGTCCGGCAAAAGACGGCGGTAAACGTAGTACAATGTATATGTTACAGTATAAAATTATTTTATTTTATCCAATCAGTGTAATATATTTATACAATTTATTGTATACTTGATCATTATTTTATTAATGACAGATTTATTAGAATCTTAATGTTTCCATTTTTTGTACAAAATGCTTATATTTGTATATACTTGTACCATTTTGCTAAAATAATGTGTTTTGATAATAAATATAAATGGACTATATATCTTCCTTTTCTCTCATCAAATCTTTGAAGAAAAAAAGGTACATTAAGAGAATTCATTATTATAAATCATCAGGAAATATGTGTAAAGTAGCATTTGGCTTTCGGGGATTTCGCGTATTCACTAGTACAATTAAGGATTTCAGGAATTCCTTAAATTGATCAGTGGTTACGTAAAATTCCTAATTATACATATTCCCTGTAATATAAGTATACACAATTGAGTATATTTTGTGTGTTATCATTCATTACTCTATACCTTCTAGTGAAAAACTTGGGATGTATACGTATGAACAATTGTCATCTAGATAATATAATTTATGACCTGTTTTCGTTCGATGCGAATCCGGAACGGACGGACTTGTATGTCAGGAATAAAAACCAAACAAAGTTTTAAGTTTGATGATAAAGGGCATTTATCTATGCCAACAAAGAAACAAGTATAGATCATAACAAAGTTCTTATTACTTACATATCTGGGCGAGACATCTACTGAATTATTTCTTCAGATGTATAACATATTTTTGAAACTGCGAAATGTCTTTTTTTTTCTCTCTCGCTCTATTTTTGTACCCAATATGGAGACCCTCCCAATGTTGATTCTAGCATGTATAGCCAATTTTAAACAGAGACCATAGAATAGAAAGAAAAAAAACTTTATTTCCATCTCGTATTTAATCTGAATGAAATTCGTGATATCTTTTAAGGAGAACTAAATATAATTAAAGGTAAGAATATAGTTTACCTAAAGTTTGGCGTCTTATACTTCAGAACTGTGGAAGAAGCTTCGTCAATAGATGTCGGAATGTTGTCGATCATAGTTTTGAAATTAAGGAGCCTTATTTTCTGGTGTATGTCTTTCAAATGTCCCGTTTTGATGGCAGTTTTGTTGATAGTGCTCCCCATGTCTGAAATCGTGGGAGCTTCTTTTTGTGCCATTTGTCTTTTTCAATACTCCGAGCACGACAAATACGTTGCTCACCCCCTCCAAATCCTGGGCGGAAGTGACTTTGCGTAACGCTTGGAGACGACGTTAAAGAATTGACGTCTTGACGTCGAGTTATTTGATCCGGGGTACATGTTATTTTTACAATATCATAAGTTCTCTCTGACCTTGATCAAATTTATTATAAGCTGTATATATTCATTTACAGTAATACATATGTATTTATTGTACATATAACGTTCATTATGTATATCTAAAATGTATTTATTTTTTTGTTTGTTTGTTTAAATCAATTGTCCATGCAAAGTGTTTTAATGTGTTTTATATATTACACCAGATACAACTTTATTAAAGCTATACATAAGTATTTCTTTCATTGATTTGTTTGCTCGGAAAAGTCTGTTTGTGTAGAAATTAAACACAATGTTCGTCGTTTAAATGGAACCGTACATCATATATCAATAAATATATATTTATATATATGTATTCCTCGGGCGGTGTTAATCCACAGTAGAGTTATTTTGCTGACAAAGTTTGTTGTATACAACCGAAAGCTCCCGGTTCGCTTTTCGGGCATTGTGTGCGAAGTTGAAAACTATAAATATTCAATATGAACACTACCACACAGTTAAACTTCCATCAAAGAATAAATATATTTTATTTATCTGTACAAGTCTACGATTCATAAAATGGTTATTTGAACAATCGAATATATAATCGTTAAACGTATATAATAATTGTAATAATGTATAGTAGAAGTAAAGCTGATCTAGTCCGTATTTTTTTTACTTAGAAATCTAACCCTGGAGCATATTCTCAAATGTAGATCAAAGACCTTTTAAATTAAAGTAAAGTTCTAAATTCATTTGTGTAAACTTGCATTTTGGATTCCATAGGATGACTTCCATTTGTACTCAATTATTTTTCTAAATGTGTTTTAATAAATTCAAAGACCTTTACATTTTCTTTTTACCTAAACTCTTGCTTTCCGTACTATTTATTTTATGAAATTATTTGACTTGCAATTATGTCTATTTTAAGTAACACGTCCCAGCATGCACTGCAGATACGGAGTTCCTCACTTCCGTTATAGTTATTGAATGCAAGCTGTCACTGTGCGTAACACAACAACGGAACACTCCGTTCATAAGTGATCGATAAACTGGAATTAGAGCGAGAAACTTTGACTATGGCTTCTCCCAGCAAAAGATCGAAGCTGAGACAGAGGAGTGTTCTTAAAAACGGTGCCCCAGGTCGCAATCAAAGTTCAGGAAATGGCGGAATATTTGAGAAAATCATCCAAGTGGATGAATACCTGACCAGTCAGTGCGCTTTGTGTGCGAACAGAGATTCGCCCCTCAGTTCTCTGCGACCTGTAATGAAAGTGATAGAGATATCTTGCCATGGAATCCCATGGCTTCTTTTAACAGCAATTTTTCTACTCTCGGTACACAGGGCAACAGATGTGGTAAACTTGACAAATCTGATGTTTGGTTAGTATGCATTTGCTAGTTGAAATGCCGTGATAGATCTTGACACCATTTTGAAACAAGTTTTCACTTTTTGGCTGATTCTTGAACTAAAATTACAAATGTAGTGTAATAGGCCAAGTATAAGTGCCATGCATTTCTGCTAGCTTTTGTACAATTCAAAGACAGTATTTGTAACCAAAGATAAAGCGTAGGCCTACCAACTGTTAATCAGCATTTAGTGCATGGTTTCTTATTGATAGTTATTTGCAGAGATGCTCATGTTAACTGACAGCATACTGACTACAGTGAGAAAGCTGCATATACTTAACATTTTTTAACAACAGGATGCACTGGTCCAATGGTTAAGTACTCAACTACTGTTCCTAAGGTTATTAGTTTGAACCATCTTGAGGGTCAGGCAATTTCCCATCTTGAGGGTCAGGCATTTTCATGACTTTCACAGACACAGAGTACTGGCCCAACCCAGGAACTGTTGAGGGGGATAAAAAGTTGTAAAAACGAGTTTCCTAACTGACGTAAAACAAAGAAATTAAAACTACTAACTAATCACAGATTTCATGTTTATGTATCATACCGCTGTATGGTAAAAGTTTATCCATGTCTTCTCTTTTTTCCAGGTCTTATTTTAGATCTCATCATTATTGCCTTGCTGAAGGTAGCATTTCGCCGAGCACGTCCTGCCCACAACCAAATGGACATGTTTGCAACAGTTTCTATTGACAACTATTCTTTCCCCTCCGGACATGCATCACGTGCTGGCATGTTGGCTTGTTTCTTCATCCTGCAGGTGTTCAGCTCTCTGAAGTGGAAGATATTCACATTCTGGTGGTCGACAATCGTCTGTCTATCCCGAGTGATACTTGGTCGGCACCACTTCATTGATATAGCTTGTGGATATGTTGTAGGACTCTTGGAGTACGCTCTGCTTGTGTATCTTTGGATACCCACAGAAACATGTATGAGTTGGTTAGAATTATACTTCAGTCATTTTCATTTGTAAGAATCATATTAATCACTAGTGATTAACCCTTTACCTCATATTGGCAAGCAGCATATTTTGACGCCTTGGCAACCTGAGCAGACACAGATCAGATGCTCCGGGAAGGAGCTGGTTGATTGGGTTTTTTTTCAGCTCATTCAACATTGTGGCTTGGATTCTACATAAAGATTGGCAAAGAAAACTTTTTTTTTCACTTACCTGTTATTTCCATCGGATCCAAGTACAGTAATTTATTTAACTAATATTCTGAGAGTAATAATTAAGTAAGGGAATATTCATGAGGTAAAGGGTTATGACTATGATGACGTTCATGTAGTATCATGTTATCAGTTAATTATTCATTCATCTGCCAACTTTCTAATTAGCATTATGACATATAGATCTGTTTTCTTTGTAAAATTTTATTTTTAATTACTTAAGTAAAAGCCTTAGAATACTTGTATATAGCCTAAGCCCTATGTATAACTATATCATGTGACAGTATGTCATCTTATGTTACAGGGATCTCACTAACCTATTGGAGTCCTGGCTCGAAGTTCTTGAAAATATTTAAGCATGATCTCAGACTCATACTCAACTGTTATAGTTTGCTAATCATAAATTCAATTCCCTATTAATCTAGTGGACATACTTCAGCTTAGTTTAGTGTGAAAATTACACTCAAGTACTTTTTTTTTTCAAAAGCTCTCTGGGCAGGACTCCAATTTCTGGGATAAGAACAGTTTGGTTTAGTTTTCTATGTCTACATGGGAGAATTTCCAACTTGTTGGCAAAAAAATGGTCAGGGATGCTAGTATGAACCTTGTTGTAGATAGATTAAACATTGTATCTATACATCTATACAGTCATGTAATAATTAGTCAGTATTTTTCACAGTTGAGTAATAAACCATTATCATATTGTTTTTAATTATTTTTCATCCTTTCAAAGTAAAAAATACATAAAGGCTATATGGTTTCTGTAAAATCATTACATAAAATAGTTTTTTTTAAAGTTTGGAAGTTTATTTAAGTATTTTTTCTTTGTAATTTTAGTGTTTAAGTCAAATTTTACTCAGGTCTGGAGCCATATTGAATGCCATGGAATCACTTTCTAAGTGGTTTTAGTGAATGTGTGTTCATTTATATTTATTGTTGAGTTTATATTAATTGTAAACATGTTTGAGTTTGGACAAAAGGTTCATCATACATTAATACTGGGAATCATTAATTTTCGTGGGACACTAATTTCCGTCGATTTCATGGAGGGTTTTATCCACTAATATTAAACCCACAAAATTCCCATAGGTACATAAATTCATAATCAAGGAAATATAATGTCAAAGAAAATTAATGCCATGTTCTAGTAGTTACATACACAACTGTGAATCCTAAGTTTGTGGGTTTTAACCCCAGTGTGGGGAAGGATTTTTCATCTACTTCATATGCGCAAGATACTGGTCCATCCTAAGAACAGTTTAGATGGCTTGGCATAAGCTGTAAAAACTTGTTTTTTACTTGTAGGCCCCATAGCATGTTCTCAAAAATTACCTCAGTACAGCCAGGCTGAAAGTTAAATATCAAACTCAAACCAAAATTGAATTAAGATGCCATATGTTCATTGTTGGTTGTGAGCATGAATATCAAACTTAACCCTTTCCCTCATATAGACTCATTTTTACGCACTCAATAGGTACCAGATAAAGCCTGATCTGTTTAATCCTTTCCCTCATATAGACTCATTTTGACGCCCTCAATAGGTACCACATAAAACCTGATCTGCAGAAAACCAAACTCAAACCTTACCAAATTTAATTACAAAATCCTCATTTCCAGACCACTGAGGAGCAGCGAACAGCATAAAACCTGATCAGCCTGCGAGTTACTCGCAGGCTGATCTGGATTTATGCTGTTCGCATAGGTCTTTTCAAGGTTTCCTCTATGAGGGAAAGGGTTATGTATAGTTTTTATTTTAGAGAACACAGGACCAGGTCTGGCATGATATCACTGACCATACTCAAGTGTTGTGGTATTAATAGTTAATTTGTCACAGGCTATGTTGGTAATGAACATGTAATGATGTATTTGTTTTTGCCCATAAAATATTTTTATTGAAAAAATAAGATCCTCAAGTGTGACTTGTATGTATGTTTTTCTTTATAGTTTTTAGTTGTGTGTGACATAGTCAGTCACTCACAACTATAGTACCTACATTCTAAGAGTCCGTTTCTCTACATTTAAAACCGAATAACCTCTCAATTTTGTATGAATTACCGAACAATTGAACAGATTCTACAATACAGATATGCTGAGATTTAGCCAAAGTAGTGAAAACTCAATTTTGAGTAAAAAAATATTTAAATGGACACACAAATTGTATTTTGTATAAAAACACAGAAGAATTATTTTCCTTATGATTTTGGGTAACTCACTTGACCACGTGTAGGAATATAGTTTCTTTTAAATGCAAAGATGGCTCATGCCTGAATTTGGATGGTAGATGTGCAGGTTTTGGTTATTTAGTGGTGTTTCAATGGTCCATATAGAAAGCTTGAATTACGATAAAAATCCGTATAACCTCCTTACAATCACATCTAGCTATCTCAGATACATCAGACATATCTCCAGGGGTTATTTGTTGCCTTATAGAATGGCTGAAACAGGTGTATATCTGCTATCCAATGTTACTAAAAACACAGTAGGGAGCCATTGAGTTGCATATATAAATAGAAACTCTGCTGTCGCTCTGTAGTACAAATCAAAGCACTGATAGTGCTAAGAGAACAGTATTGTCTCATTTCTTTTGTTTATCACAGTAAATTAAATAAACGGAGGTCATATTTTTGCACAATGCCAATAACCCCGTTTTAATGTCGTGTTAACATGGTCATTAGATGAATGTACCATTTGTTTCAACAGACTGATAACAATTAGCACATTACCATTCTTACTCCTCCTATATTTCTATCACCTTCAATAAACAATCATTTATTATTTTAATATAAGTTTAATATTTGGAAAAACTAAGTTACCTGCATATTTATAGCTTGTCAAACCCTTTTCCACTTGGGACACACACAACTTCAGAGCCTTCAGCGCTTTGATTTGTTGTTAATCTTGAAGTATTTCTATTTATGTGACTATTACAATTTGGATTTTAGTATGATTCAATATTGAAACACAGATCTTTATTTTCTTCAAGGATTGATTTGTACATTTTGATTGCTTTCCAGTGACTGTTTGAAAATGGGTAGTGGGTGGAGTCCAGACCTCTCTTGCTGAACACTGACACTCTTAGCCTCGTCATTTCTCATTTTAACCCTAAACTTCATATATATACTCAATTTGATGCATTGACAAACACAGCAGACCCAGATCAGACAGCAGATCCTATAGGATTTTACAGTCTGCATGATAAAGGAAAAGTCATTGTTTCCTATATGAAATCATTTAAAACAAAGGATAGAGTAAAAAAAAGAGATTGTGTTTCATGGCTAGGTCAGCTGCTCACAACTCATATGTAAATCAACCATTGATCATATGATATCCCAGTGCAGCTATTGGATGATGTAATGATCTTATTTGAATATATTTGTAAATAGTAAATATAGTACATAAAGATTCTTTATCTCCAGTACTAGTTCATCTAGTAGGAGAGGAAGGAGGTGTCTAAAAAGTGTGACGTGAACTGGCCTGTTTCACTTAGACTCTGGAATTATTATTTTAACGAGAGAAAGGAAAACATTTGAAGCTGAATAATGGAGTTTAATTAAAGTACAAGTTTACTCTTTTAAACTTTGTAAGGTCTGTGCAGTAATACTCTGTTAAAAATTCTGAAGTTGTTTCTGATTCACTGTATGGAAAACATAAAAGCAAAAGAAGTTATAATAGTAAAGTTTCTCAGCTAAAGATGTAACAGGAAATGATGTCATTTATGATATTATGACATCATTTCCTGTATTACAGTGCCATCCACAGACGAAAAGAACTGGTACTGGTGGCCGAGTGGTTAGAGTGCCCGTCCTGGGATCAGGAAGTTGTGGGTTCAATGCTTTGCTGTGACATACTAAAAAAGTAAAATATGATACTACTACTACTGGTATAGCTCCCTTGTTTGGCACTCTGAATATAAGGGTGTTCCAGACTTGGTTGGCCCAGTGTCATGATAATGTGTCTGGGTGTAGTTACTGGTATCATGCCACATGTCTCCGGCATTATAGTAAATTTATACTGCTGTGTGGCAGCACTATATCTCTCAAGTAGACATAGTGTCCAAATGACTGAAATACTGTCGAAAAATAAATAAAAGGGAGTATAATCCTAACAATGCTAGAGGTTTCAAGTGGTGTCTACCTTGAAAGGGGCAGCTTATTAACAATAGCTTGAATATAAAAAATTTGGGAATAGTAAAAAGTACACAGTTAATAATTTGTTACTTATGTTAGGCTTTCAGCTTTGTCACTTGAATTTTACTAATATTAGTGTGAGACTTTTTAGTCCCCTACCGGTGTTCACACCGGAGGGGACTATAGGTTTGCCCTCCGTCTGTCCGTCCGTCCGTCCGTCTGTCAGTCCGTCCGTCCGTCTGTCCGCTCAAATCTGGATCCCGCGATAACTTAATAACTAAGCAAGCTAACTTGATGAAACTTGGTATATGACTAGATGGCAATGTGTAGATTATGCACGTCATTTTATTTTTGTTCTTCGACTAAAATTGTGGTTGCTATGGTAACGGAAATAGTGAAAATATGGCAAAAATGGGATCCCGCGATAACTAAGCAAGCTAACTTGATGAAACTTGGTATATGACTAGATGGCAATGTGTAGATTATGCACGTCATTTTATTTTTGTTCTTCAACTGAAATTGTGGTTGCTATGGTAACAGAAATAGTGAAAATATGGCAAAAAATGGGATCCCGCGATAACTAAGCAAGCAAACTTGATGAAACTTGGTATATGACTAGATGGCAATGTGTAGATTATGCACGTCATTTTATTTTTGTTCTTCGACTAAAATTGTGGTTGCTATGGTAACGGAAATAGTGAAAATATGGCAAAAAATGGGATTGATTACCATATTGAGTCAAGGTGGAGCCGGTAGGGGACTTTATGTGTTGCATACAACACCAGTTACTTGTCTTTTAATAGTGATCACTCACTGTGTTGTTTGTTTCATGTAGTTTTTATTTTAGGCTGAAGTGTGAAACTGTGTGTGGATTTATTGCTGGTTTTGTTTATATATGATATATAAGTATTTGACTGATTTGTTGTGATAGTGGGTTACTTGTGATAGAGTGTTATTCAGATGTTTTCATATGTTGTGATAGAGTGTTATTCAGATGTTTTCATGCAGAAAGATAAAAGCATGGTCCATGATAAAGCAGGGTTGAATTCCATCAAGAATACTTAACCTTTTACTTCATGAATATTCATGTACAAATTTAGTATTTGATGAATGTTAATCAATTGATCTTTAAATGGTTTCTGAAATAATGAATTTTTCTTTCTTCAGAATGATTTCTGTGTAGAAATTGAGGTACAATATTGTATGAGCAAACAGAGGACACCCTAATCAGACAGCTCATACAGGAGCGTCTGATCTGTGTCTGCTCTGTTTACCTATGCGTCAAAATGAGTCTTAAAAAACCCCTCTAAATTAGATAGAAACGCATTCCACCAAGAACATAATTAGGCTGACATGAATTATTACCTTATTAACAATTAACATTTGTTAAATTACATATTTGGGTATGTATCAGAAAAACCAGGTGTTGAAATTTATGATTATTCAAATATTACTTAATAGTGCTAAGTATAGTTTGTGGAATTCAAACATTTGCATAAGTTTCAAATACGCTCATTTCACAGTAAGAAATTTGTTTAAAAGTTAAATGTAGTATTAAATATTAAATTTTTAGAACAAATGTACAACAGAATTATTTTTGGTAGAGTTAATATAGGTGTTGAAAGCTTGATTACAACGTTATGTTATTAAACCCCCAGTCTTGCTTCACATAGTGAAGTGGAGGTTATTTAGGAATCCTGCCTGTACCATTCTGGCCTAAGCTGGTCTTGTCCTACTACATAAAGTTCTGTAGCTGATATTGATAATGCCTTACGCTGGAAAATGATTTATCATGAAACCAGTCAGCAGCAAGTACCGATAACTCTGGTAACGATTTTGTAAGAATTTTAGCCCTTTTTCTGTGTCAAAGCAGAATCCAAGGATATAAATCATCTTTAAATTGACTTTAATGATAGTTTTAGTTTAACAAACATATATTTTATTTTGATTGTTTTTTTTTTTATTAGTTATTTCAGACTAAATATGACATTGATCAATGCAAATTATTTGTGATAAGAAAATGATAGTTATTAAAGAAGTTGTTGTAATTGACATTTGTTGTTTGTTTTTTCATTTCATCACCTTTATTTTCATGTAAATTTGCACGACTCGCACATATATTTAATTGGCTTAAAATAACAATAGTACAACCCACGTGTAATCCGCAATCATTGTCAGAAACCCATGAGCCAACAAATTTTGTTATTTTTCATATATCTCCAGATAATTATGGCTCTTCAATGGGAGGGGATATCGTTCTGGCATTGTTCGTCTGTCTCACTTTTTTTCTGTTTGAAGCCATATCTATAAAGACAGGTATTTGGTTCTTATTTATATCCAAAACCCGTTCTGTATTATATGGGAACTGGGTATTGGATATAATTTAAAAATATGAGGGCGAGTCAATAAATAACCAGCCTAACCTATTTCGGGTTGAGATCTACCTCTTCTTTTTATACGCCCATCTTAAGATGTGAACACTCACGGCGGGCGGGTGGGTGGGCATGGAACATTTGTTGTCTGGGCTCTAACTTCAATACTGTTAGCCCAATCCTTTTCAAACTTTTCACACATGTGCATGGCCATAATATCACGGATGAGTTCAATATCCAGCATTATCGCATGAAAGACTTAAAAGTTATGGCCCTTGACGTACACAAAATACTTGAAATTGTGATTGTCCGGGCTCTAACTTCAATACAGTTTGCCCAATCCTTTTCAAACTTTCCACACATGTGCATGGCCATAATATCGCGGATGAGTTCGATATTCAGCATTATCGCGTGAATGACATTCCATTGCAGAAGCCATTTAAGCCTGTAAAAATAACAAAATACTTGAAATTTTAATTGTCTGGGCTCTAACTTCAATACCGTTAGACCAATCCTTTTCAAACTTTCCACACATGTGCATGGCCATAAAATCGCGGATGAGTTCGATATTCAGCATTATCGCGTGAATGACATTCCATTGCAGAAGCCATTTAAGCCTGTAAAAATAAAAGCACCTTCCATTTTCTTCACAGGAACAATCCATATCAGTAGAATAGCATTTCAAAGATGATTTTTCAAAAATACTTCTTGAAAAATCAAGATTTTTTATCTTTTCAGCAACATTGCAGAATCCAATCACTCCTATTACAGCTCTCTGGTCTTTGTCTTCATTATTTGTCCCCTAAACTATTCTTGTTTATGAACCAAAATTAAGCATGTAACTACTTTAAGAAAAGATTAGCTATTCATAGACCAACTCTTTGAAATTTTTTACAGATCTGACAACACCATCCAGTTTTAGGCATTCTTTTCTGATCTTGACCAAAATTGCAAGAAATGTGAATAGTTGTAAAATATTGGCTAAGTTCAATACCTAGCAAAATCATGTAATTTGGACTTGAACACTTGAATAAGTCAAAAGAGACATTTTCCTTCAAATTAATGGAAATGTTTCAACATGATTGTTTTAATAAGTAACATTCATTAACTAATGGGATTTAGGAGACAATAGCTTGTTTCTCTGAGCTATTTCTGAGAGTCCCCATACTGTGATGGGCGTATTTTGTGGCAGTCCTGACCCTTGTTCAATATAATTTCCCTCCAGGGCTATGCACTTGGACCAACAGTGTCCAAGTGCCATCAGCCCAGAAGTGAAGAAGTCAGGGTCCTTTCCATGGAACCACTCCTCAACTGCCGCCACGACTTCTTGGTCAGACCGGAAATGACGTCCACGTATATCCTTTTTCAAATTTGGAAAAAGGAAGAAGTCGCTATGAGCCAGGTCTGGTGAGTAGGCAGGGTGCGGTATTAATTCATACCAATTTCGCTCCACAGCATCCATTGCAACTTTACAAGTGTGGACTCTTGCATTGTCCTGTTTCAGCAAAACACCTTTGGAGAGTTTACCACGGCGTTTCTCACGGATGGCGTTCCTCAGCTGATCTAGCAAGTTTGCATAGTATGCTCTGGTTATACTATTCTCTTGGGTAAAATGTCCAACAAAATAACGCCTTTTGTGTCCCAAAATACTGTGGCCATCACTTTGCCAGCAGATGGTTGAGTCTTTAACTTCTTTGGCCTTGGGGATCCCGGCCCTATACCCACTGACGACTCTAGGCTTTATTTTCTGGTTCAAAATAATGCACCCAAGTCTCTTCCACAGTAACTAGATGCAAAAGGAATTCATCTTTTGACCTCAAACGCTTCAACAACGCACTGCATATTGATGCTCTCATTGCCATTTGCTCATTGCTAAGGGATTTTGGAACCCAATGGGTTTTAAGCTTGCACATCCCTAAACGATCATGCAAGATTGTTGAAACGGTACCATGTGAAATGCCTATAATGCCTGTGCTATTTCTTCAACCTGACTGCCTATCTGAGTATACCAGATCTCTGACTTTAATACACATTTCTTTGTCGGTGGCATCAACTGGACGTCCAGACCTGGCTTCATCTTCTAAAGACGTTCTACCACATTTAAACTCCCCGACCCAGAATTTAACTTGAGAATAAGATGGTGCAGAAGACCCATACACTTCAACTAACTCAGCATGTATGTCCTTACCAATATTACCTTTTAAATGCAAGAACTGAATTACAGCACGGTACTCCACTTTTGATGAAAAGCTTGCTTTTACATCACTAGCAATGTTTGACATTCAATATCTGACAAACAAATGACTGTATACATGTGTAGTTTTGTACACAGGTATAGTACTGTATTGAAACAATGCGTGAAAATCGTGGATGTCTCAGTTTATCGGAGATGTCATAGGCTGGTAATTTATTGACTCGCCCTCGTACAAGCCGAATACTGTGTCAAAAACTGTATGAACGAGAATCTTTACAGGAATGTTCATTGGTGTGCAGTAGTGGACACCAAGGCTTTGACTGTTGTTTGTCAAATATGTGAAGAGTTATGGCCCTTGATAAGCCAGTCACATTTTATAGGTATGTTAACCAACATGTGAAACTGTGCAGCTTTAACCAACATGTGAAACTGTGCAGCTTTAGATTATCTTTGTTGCTTCACCCATAACTGTAGTTATGAATGAATTGTATCTGTGTCGCTTATATCTCCAAAACTATGAATTTTTGTTGCAAGCTAAAAATGGGGCATCTGTGCCCACAGAAACTTTTTCTAGTGTTGAAACTTAGCATGAGTGTATATATAGACTGTGGAATATTGCATGTTCCAATTTTCTCAAGTAGTTTTCAGCTCTTTTTCTTTAACTTGCCTCATTCAAGTGGAGATATGAATTCAGCAAATTTGCTTGTTTATTTATGTTGGATAGAACAGGATATCACTAATGAATATCTTGTTTGCTCCAATTCCAATAGCAGCACTCACATGGTCTTAGCGTTGGAGGAAAACAGAGATCCCAGCATCCTCAGTAACCCCAGGCTTCACTGTTATCGACACTTAACTTAAAAGACATCTCCACCTAAACTACTAGCCAAATTTTCATAAACTTTACAAGATTGTTCCTTTGGTGGTCCCCTGTTAAAGCTGTTCAAAGAATTGATTCTAAGCATAACTCAGGTAGCTGAAAGGGAAAAAATGTGACAACCTAAAAAATCTTCTTGTCCAAAAGTACTGACTGGGTTTCAAAGTATTTTGGCACAAATGTTCCTTGGCTCACTGAGTCATTCTCTACAAAGATAGTTTTAAAGTTTGGATCTGTTGAAAAACATGGCCACAATGGGGCAGAGACCATTTTCAATAAAATGTATATAATACAAATTTGAAAAATCTTGTCCAAAAGTACTGGGTGGATTTCAAAATGTATTGGCACAGTTTGTCAGATTTCCTTGGCTTACTCCCTACTAAGAGTTTTCAAATTATTTGGAATATTAAACAAGAAATGTTTGTGAAACATATATGCCCCCCTCATATGCCATAATATGTATATAGCTATATTACATGCAAGGAGTTTGCCTTCATAATGTTGGCTTGTCACAAAAAATTCTCAAACTTCAAAAATTTGAGTGAAAATATAATGTGCTAAAATGTGGAACTAAACATTTACTGAAATAAATGGGCTGGAGAAATATTTACACAAGTCCACAAAGGTTTAAGTGAAAGAACATTGTCATTCCTATTGATATGCAACAACTGTAAAATATTTGAAGCAAAGGTTTTCAGCTGGACAATGCTTCCTTAACACAATGTACTGACCCCTAAAGTCTATAGAGGTCTTCTTTATTAATAACTATTAAGTATATGTAAAAACCAGACACAATGAGATTTTGAGTTATTAGTCAGACAGTGCTTAAATTGTACAAAATATTTATAAGAATCCAAACTTATTAATTTGAAAACAGGGTTTTCTACATTTATAAGCAACAACTACATGAGGTTAGGACCTTAAGAGTAAAAATAAAATAGAAGTTATCACTTGGGCAAGACATTTATATAATGAAAATATATCAACATGTGACATTGTGAACTTGACCTTTGGATGTTGACACCCAAATCAATAGAGGTCATCTACTCATTATAAGGAACAACCACATATAGTCTGAAATAGGACTAAAATTTTATTTGGACAAGGCCAAGTCATCAAACATATATACAAATGCAACCTTGTGACCTTGACCTTTGAGGTATTGACACCAAAATTGATAGGGGTCATCTACTAATCATATAAGCAACAACCACATGAAGTTTCAGACTTATAGGTCTAAAAGAACTTCAAGTTATCACTCGGACAAGGTCTGGTATTATACATACACAACATGTGACCTTGAACTTTGAGGTAATGACACCAAAATCAATAGGGGTCATCACTAATCTGAGCAACAACCACAGAAGTTTGAGACTTAAAGGTCAAATAGAACTTAAGTTATCTCTCGGGAAAGGTCTGGTATTATACATACACAACATGTGACCTTGTGACCTTGACCTTTGAAGTAATGACACCAAAATCAATAGGGGTCATCTACTAATCATGAGCAACAACCACATGAAGTTTGAGACTTAAATGTCAAATAGAACTTAAGTTATCACTCGGACAAGGTCTGGTCTACCGACAGACCGACGGACCGACATGAGCAAAGCAATATACTCCCTCTTCTTCGAAGGGGGGCATAAAAATGAGGGCCATGATGGCCCTATATCACTCACCTGAGTATCACTGCTCTAAAGGAGCAATCTTGGTAGAGGTTAACCCATATAACATCTGTGCCAAAACATTATGAAATCTGGCCAGAAGTTTTTGAATTAGGTCTTTTAAAGTTTTCACTATATACATTAAGGCAAATTTAGCCCTGCCACTGGCAGCCATGTTTTTTTACGCATCACTTTATTATTTTATAAATCTTGGTAGATAGGAACCCAAAATTTTTTTGTACTAAAACATTTTGAAATATGCTAGTAGTATTGAAAGAAATGATTTTTAAAGTTTTCATATTTTTCTTTCCCTTGCCATGGCAACCAGTTCTACATGGATCAAGTTTATTGATGCAACTTTTGTGAAGGCTCAACCAAAGATCATCCCTGCCAAGTTTAATCAAATTCTGTCCAGCGGTTTCAGAGATGTTGTTTACAGTTTTCACTATATACATAAAAGGCAAATTAGCAACGCCCCTGGTGGCCATGTTTTTTTACGGATCGGAATTATTTTAGCCATCTTGGTAGACGGTTACCAAAGCAACATATGTACAAAAACATTTTGAAATCTGGCCAGTAGTTTTGAAAGGGATGATTTTTAAAGTTTTCATACATTTTTTTCTTTCCCTTGCCATGGCAACCAGAGTTCTACATGAATCAAGTTTATTATAGCAACTTTTGTGAAGGTTCACCCAAAGATCATCCCTGACAAGTTTAATCAAATTCTGTCCATCGGTTTCAGAGGAGATGTTATTTAATTTTTTTACTATACAGTCCATTCGCGATGGTACGAAATAGCCCCGGGAAACGCATTTATTTCGTTCCATTGCGTATTTCGTTCCATCGCATATTTCATATTGACGAATGAGAATCCCTTTATGTATGTGCTCACTCGTTGTTTTAGTATGTATGTATGTATACTGTCGTAAAGATTGAGTGTCGTAATATGTTTAGTGTGATGTTGTTTCATTATTTGATTCGCTATATTTTTTATTTTTTTTACGATGATATTGATAAATAAAAAAGACGAACACAAAAACAGTAACTTTTATAAAAACATGTCACAAATCATACATATGTATAGTAATATTGCTATTAGATATTCAATGAAATTGTTTTTGTAGTAGTCTTAGATTAAATGTTCGTATTAACATGAACAAGTCAGACCTGGAGACCAATATTTATACTGCTGCTTATTAAGTTTTGACATAAAATCACTCTTTAATCTTCGTGTCAGTTTGAAGGAATCAACGTCACGGATGGCGTGCTAATAGGCTGATTTCAGACAATATAATGGCGGACGCTTGTAAGTGACAGGTGTCACTCGGGTAGGTGTGAAAACTGACCGACGCTTCGTTCGAACGCGTCATTAATCAGTTGTTAATTAGCAAATCGGACCACATACATACTTCGTTCCAGTGCATCTTTCGTTCCGTCCTATTCGTTCCATCGCATCTTTTTTACATTGAATAAAGAACAAATATTGCCGGGACCTGGCAGTTACTTCGCATTACACCGTCATTTCGCTCCATCGCATTTCGTTCCATCGTGAATAGGCTGTATACATATTAGGCAAATAAGCCCCGCCCCTGGCGGCCATGTTTTTTGATGGATCAGAATAATATTAGCAATCTTGGTAGACTGTCACCAAAGGTACATCTGTACTAAAACATTTTGAAATCTGGCCAGTAGTTTTAAAGGAGATGATTTTTTAAAGTTTTCATTTTTTTTCTTTCTGTTGCCATGGCAACCAGAGTTCTACATGGATCAAGTTTATTTTAGCAACTTTTGTGAAGGTTCACCCAAAGATCATCCCTGACAAGTTTAATCAAATTCTGTCCAGCGCTTTCAGAGGAGATGTTGTTTAAAGCAAATTGTTGACGACGCACGACGGAAGTAGGGTGATCCTAATAGCTCACCTTGAGCACACTGTGCTCAGGTGAGCTAAAAATAAAAACCAATTTTCCTTAACCCTTTGCTTCATATAAACTCATTCTGACACATTGGCAAACAGAGCAGACCCAGTAGGAGCTGTCTGATCGGGATGTCCTGTTTGTTTATACAATATTGTAGCTCAGATTCTACATAGTCTGCAGAGCAATAAAAAATCCATGGCTTCATATACCTTTTAAAGTTCAGTTAATTGATATTCATAAAGTCAAAAATTTGTACATGAATATTCATGAAATACAGGGGTTTTCCTCCCACTTACACCTGGTTCTAAGGGGAGTGATAACAGGGCCTCCATGGCCTTCTTGTTTCTTCAAGTCACAAGATTCTGTTGCCAGAAAACAAAGGGACAGGGAATAATAAAGTCAACAGCTCTAAAAGCACTGCTTTAGAAATTTAATTTCTTTCATTTTACACATGAATTCACATAACTGAGCAATGATATTCAGAATGCTATATATACACAAACAATGAATTTCATGATTCCTGTGAATTTATTAAAATAAGATCTTTAAAAATCTGGAAGAGAAATAATTATGTAAGTTAGAAATGTTGAATAATATGAAAGCATTGATTCTGATTGTACACACACTATGTACTTTTAAAAATGCAGTCTACTCTATCTACTGTTAGTGTAACTAGAATATCATCAACAAAAGAATTAAACATGGTGTCATTTTCTTCCTGTAATATTAACATTACTTTAAACAACATATTTACAAATTAACACATTAATATTTACCAGTAACATCTTATTTTTAATTTTCACAGCATTTTGGTACACTCCTAATCTAGACACCTGATTCCTTGTTCTCGAAATCAATGAGCCCACTACTTCATGAATGTATATGAATATTCATGAGGTAAAGAGAGCAGTACAATCTTGGGTTCAAACTCAAATCCCTACTGGATAAAATGGCCATACTTTCGGTTTAATCATGAAAGTCATACTATAGTACAGATATTATTCTTGTTGACTTTGGGCCTAAGTCGAATTCCACCAACAATTCTTAGCACTAAGTAAAACTTGTATACTAAATGGCAACTAAATCTTGTTTCCCTAATTAAAATACTCAAATATTTAATTTCTTAACAATTATTGTTATTATTTAAGTAATGATTCATTTCAGCTTAAGTCATATACTTGAATATTTCATAAAATAGAAAGGTGGAATGTGTATCTACCTAGTTTAAGATGTGTTACTTAGCGCTTAGTATTGTTGGTAGAAGTCGAGCCTGTTCTCAAAATATTTTGGCAAAGGATTCAATATTTTCTGGGTAAATGTGTATCCTATACAATGTATGAGAGGATTTTATGAGAACTTTTCATGGTGAATCCTCGCTTTAAAACTCCAGTTTTCAGGATTCTTGTGATAATCCTGCTCCACAACTTCTCTCATCATTTATTCTCACAATGCACATTTCTCCATATTTTGTCATGAAGCTTTTTCAATATCTTTAATACAAGACTCACCATCAAGAACTATTTTATGATGACACAATTTTCTACTACTGACAAACAATCTGACGCTGAAAACAGCATTTCGATCTGATCTAGTTTCAAAATGACAGGACTTCCACCAACAATGTTGAGTACCAGGAACACCTAACTCATGACCGTTACAGTTAAAGTACCTAAATAGTTCATTTCTACACAAAAAATGTTGTCAGTAAGTTAACAATGCATTTTATTACCTAAATTTACGTAAAACAAGAACGACAGATCATATTCCTACCTTATTTAAGATTTAAAGTTTAATTTGGCACAAAGTAATGCTGGTGGAATTCATGCCAGTTTGCACTATTTAAGGTTTAAAAAACAAAATACAGTGGATTTCCAAAACTGTACATGAAGTTATTGACAAGTTACATCCCTTTTGAATTCACATAAAATAATGAATTCACGTATATCAGATAATCATGAAATATCAATTTATAAAGTAACATAATTATGACCTATACCCATAAAACATTTCACCAGTTGATTGGTAATTTGCTGATTTAAGTGACCAATCAGCGACTGCGGAAAAATCTGAAGTGTATGTTGAAATAAGTGGAATTTTACACCAGCATGTAGATTAGGTGTTTGGGAAGTGCTTGTTGATTTACGTAGGTTTTTGACTCTACTTGGAGTGAAATGGTCTAAAGGTCAAAGTGTTCACAATTAACAGCATAAAATGTTTAACATGACACAATGCATATGACATTAGAGCAATTCTTAAAAACAGTTTCCCCTAAACATAAACTAATATTCAAAATAGTATTTGTATCACTCAACATTTCTTAACACTTGTTATCAACAATTGATTTAAATAATGCATAATGTACAGTTACATGTAAATTCCAAATTATTAATTTCTGAAAATAGAAAGTATAAGGACAAAATGTTAAAAAAATCTCTCTTAAAAAGCCAGATATTTAAAACCTCCTCATCTTTTCAATCATGTTCACACGATGATTTATAGCCTCCATGAAAATTAGCACATTTTGGTACTGAAATACTTCCATAGATTTGTAAATCTTAAGCTTCAGTTTATACTTAAAGTCTTCATAAATGATTTCTATGGTACAGTTTTAACTTATTCATTTTTCATCTATTGGGGAAAAAAGTTCTACACTTCAGATCTGCAGTGTTGCCACAAATGATAATCTCAATCATTTTCCCTATTAAACCTTAAAAGACTACTGTAAAATCATTATCTTTTGTTGACATTCAACTGTGTTAAATCTGTTACAAAGTCAATTTTGTGAGTACAAATATTCAAGGATTTATGTTCTAGAAAAAGGGGTGCACTAATTAAAAAATGTTTGTGAGGTAAATATTCATGGATGAAGCCATCCTTGAACAAGTGAAAATTAGTGCTCAACGAAAATTAATGATTATACAGAAGTTTTAGCCTGGTCATAGTTACTTGTTTTTCTAAAAGTTAAACATTACATGTTTTGCTTCCCTTTCATCACAGAAAAGGAATATCAGCACAATTAAATTATTCAATGTTTCTACAACATTAGGAATAGCAACAAGTGAATGGAATAATAACTCATATACATATTCAACTTCAGTATATAATATACAGGAACAAATTATTAAACAAACTGCCTCTAAACAGGAATATCAAAATGAGGTCACAAGGAAAATACATTTGTACAACCTTTTGTACACAATAGGTGAGTGTGGATCATTATACAATACAAAAGAATGGAATGAACCCCCAAAACATCACACACCAGACACACTCAACCAACTGTTTCTCCTCTGAATCATGACACTCTCCTCTTCATTAAATTGTGATCATGGTCTACCAAGTGCTCATTGGAATTTTAAAGTAAATGCAAGCCTTTATAGACTATTGAGCAAAACTCCAAGACAATGGATGCTTGCATCTGCACTGAAGTCTTTTTTAACATTTGAAGGACCATGATTATAATTTAATGATGGATGGATTACCTTTATACAAACATTTCATTCCAACTCAGTCTTTATTTTGTTCTCAACAGTTTATTTTCCTATAACCATTCTGTATCCGTCATTAGTGATAGATTTTTCCGTACATGTCACTTCATGACTTGTTTTCAATTACATTTGTACATGTATGCACCATACAACACAAAAATATTTATTCTAAAAAACCTGTGAATCATTTCTTCCTTCAAAAATATCACATCCATCTCCCTCACCCTTCCAAATACACACATTTCCTCCGTCTCATAAAGTCAATGTTTAATTCACCATACCATCCTAAGTCTCTAAACAACTCTGAACAAATCATGTTTAGTCATATTTTCTAAATACATTTGTAAAACAAACACACACATTTTTCGTAATATATATATATATATGCACAATTGCAAACTGTCTGTTGTTTCATAAAGGTAAATGCTAGCGGATTTACCAAAACTTTAATGTAAATATACATGTATCCGTTGTGTTAAAACAAGAGTGTTCTTTGAAACAAATGTGTCACCTGCTGAAGCATGACTGAAAAAGTGTGATGAAGAGAGACAGACAGCAGATTACAGAAAAGTGTTCCCTATGTGTCACCTCTGCTTACCAAGGTGACACAAAAATGTGTTGTTTTTTTTACAGAAATAAACAATATTCTTTAACTTGATTTTTCAGTACAGTTACTCCTCTTTACAAACCAAATATTCCTCCCTCACACAACCAAAGGTTTCTCCCTCACACAAAATGAGTCACCCGTACATAAACCAAAGACCAGCTCTGATACATGAAGCGGTACACCAGAGGTGTCACCAAGGTAACGAACACACTCAGCATACCATACCTGCTTGGCAGTGTCAATTCTTATAAACAATCTGTTTGATTGTTAATCTCATCAACTCATCACCTACACCATCTAAATTTTCCTGTTGGACAAACAAACTTAAAATTCAACAAAACAGCAGTCCACATAGTATCCCCTTCTGGTTTTCTCAAAAATTGTAAAATTAATGATACTTGAGTACAATTTGCATACTCAAACTATATAAGAATTTGACCATGATACTGAAATTGAGTTAAATAATACTTATGTATGTTTCAAGAGTACAGGGTAGAGCCTGCATTTCCCTATGAATAATAACTTAGATTTCCCTCAACTGATTCCTCAACATAAATCTTTTGAAATCCTAGAACTCATCTATCAAGAGAGAGAGAGAGAGAGAGAGAGCAAGAAAAGGGGAGAATTTCAAACTGCCTTTGTATGTAATGAACAGAATGTCCTTTTTAATATAACATCCTCATGAAAACACAAGTATGAGAACATTATATAAAGAATGTTATGTTGAGTTAAGGACAATCTCAGACAGTGATGTTTAGTGAAATGAGGCCAGAGCTTCTTTAATAGGTCACTGTTGAGTGGACAGTATTTAATTACAGACCACAAGGCCAGTTCAAAACCTTATCAGACAGTCAGGCCATCTATTGACATAGCATGAACTTCCAGATGAGAGAAGCAAAACATGTCTTAATACAGAAAAAACAATATTAAAACATATACTCTGAAAATTCTGAAACATACTAGTTAAAAGTAAGCCATTGTTATAAAATATCATTTTTTTGCTTACAAACTTTTAGTGCAAATAACTAAAGCACTAGTCTAGTTACACACACTTGCATTGATATTTCTGTATTGTGAGCTTTTATTTTCCTCCTTTTTTGTCATGGTCAGTTTTGCAAAGATGTCCATTTCTATGACAAGTTTGTGTAATAAAAAGTAAATAAAGCACATATCAATCAGGATCTATCAACTGTCACTGACAGAAAATTTGTCTGAATGTAACAGAGTATTACACATGAGATTAGTTGACAACCTATCATGGGCTAGGCCAAATTTCAGTTGATGGCACACATTCTCTGTGTGAATGTTCAGACTACCATTGAACACAACTTTCATGGGTATCCCTGATCAACCATGGACTGGGGTGTGTAGTATCCATGTGGTGTGTTATATCTATGTGGTGTGTGTTGTATCCATGAGGAGTGTGGTATCTATGAGGTGTGTTGAATCTATGTGCTGTGTTGTATGTATGGGGTGTGTTGTATCTATGTGATATGTGTTGTATCCATGTGTTGTGTTGTATGTATGGGGTGTGTTGTATGTATGGGATGTGTTGTATCTATGTGATGTGTTTAGTATCCATGTGGTGTGTTGTATCTATGTGGTGTGTAATATCTATGGGTTGTGTAATATCCATGTGGTGTGTTGTACCTATGTGGTGTGTGTTGTATCTATGTGGTGTGTCCATGTGATGTGTTGTATCTATGTGGTATGTGTTGTATCTATGTGGTGTGTTGTATCTATGTGGTGTGGTGTATCTATGGGGTGTGTGTTGTATCTATGTGGTGTGTTGTATCTATGTGGTGTGTGTTGTATCTATGGGATGTGTTTTATCCATGGGGTGTGTAGCATCCATGTGGTAAGCCACAAGAAATCAAACTTCCTTTACCTGTATCCCATTCCACAATGTATCTATAGAGTAATGTCTGAGAATGGTAAAGATCTGGAAAATGCCCTATCTCCATGTTATGCTTACTTTAATGGTGCAAAGCTCAATCTCCATGGGATAAAGCTCCATCACCTTGGATACATCAAATATCCATCACTGGATACACCTCATTAACGCTGTTGATGCTGAAACAACACAGTGAAGCAGTCAGTCTTTATCAGAGATGTTACATATCTCTGTCAGCCACGTATTAAGGTCTTCTAGCTATCCCTGGACCAATCCCTGTTCAACCTTGTGGCCTTAACACCTGAGAACAACAACCTCTGGACCTCTACTCACATCAAGTCCTTCATGTTTTCCCCTTTCAGTAGCTCAAACAGGAGGCCACACGAGGTCGTGTTTGGAGGCATCCAGGTCAGTAAGTGGTCTTTCAGCATCCCACTGATACGGGAGAGCTCTGTGAGACGCAGGAGGATTTCGCCAAACTTGTTGGGGGAGGACTTGTAGTGACTGTTGGTATACACCTCCAGGGCATTTGTGACCCTCGTCTGATGCTCTGACAGCTTGCTGGCATCTATGAGACCCTTCATGTCTGGAAAACATTCAAGTTTGTGAGTTTACATGTACACACAAAATAAAATGAGAATATAGGTAAGTGGTTGCTGTTCACAAAAAATACATAAGAATATTGCAGGCTGACCATGAATCTATTCTTAGTGGATTAATAGGAATACACGGAGATGGAACAGCTTTGTGTGCAACCCTTCATAAAACTCACATATGTCTGAATTAAATCCCTATTTATTCTAAATATCATTTTCAATTTACCGGTAATATATTGAAAACTAGATTAGGAAATATCACTATTGGTGATAAATATCCCCGGATCCCATTTTGTATTCATGTAAAGGGAGAGTAGGCCAGGAAGTGATGAGACAGGATGTGACATACCTGAAAGATTAATTCCTATATAGCCTCCTCTCTGTCAAGTCAGGGTGGTATATTACACAAGTAATGGTATATATGAAAAGTAAAACATAGATTAAATCATATTATAGACAAAAACTTACCAGGACAGATGAGGACGATAACTTTCAGAGCCACACATTCATACTGATCCAGCTTCAGTCGCTTGAAATGATCAACAAGGGCCAAAAGCTGGCCGAACATATCGCTGACATTGAGGAGTCCGGCTTTTCTCTGCGTCGATTGTCTGACCGTGGAAGAAGACGATCTCATTGGTCAGCTGGAGGGACTTCCAACACATGGTGAGGGCCAGAAGGTCACACCAGCAGTTCTGGAGAAGCAGGATCTGATCGTCCGTCTGACCGACCGAATATAAACACCAATATTACTATTATTGACATTAAATGAGGGTAAGCAACTAACCTAAACGATTTTTGCATCATTATAACTGTAACCAATGATAAACAGACAATAAGTTTCCTGTTGTCAGTACATATATGTTCTTCCTAGTTTCATTTTTGACAATACTGTCCTGTTTGGTTATCATTTTTTGTTTACTTCAAATACATGAACCCATTTGAAAGGGACTTACAAAACAAGGTGTCAACATTTCAAGAATATTACTCATACTATTGGCTATTATAAACATCAAGTTAACATGAAATTGCAAGATAATATCTGATAAAAGGTGCAATTTCTTCTGACATTTGTCACACTTAAATGCAAAGCATCCGGTACCAATGCCTCGATAAAAGTCAATACTATGTATCCCTCTTGGATTCTTCCATGAAAAAGACTCTGATTGGATGATACACCAATGCCTCTATGAATCAATAATGTTTATCCCTCTCTACGATTTGTTATATTTAGCAACGGAATTCCCCTCTTCCGGGCTTGGACTATATACGCTATATAGGGCGAGACTGTAAAATCGGAATGCGGACGAAAAAAAACGGTGTGACATTTTGATTTTTAATGTGACCATTGCACATGGCGCATGTCTTTCTTGACCAATGCTGCTGCACAACAAGATTCTTATATATTTCCCACTCTTTTTTCAAGTACCGGGTAGCATCAATGAAAGATTCTTTGGCTTTGTATTAATTGGTGATGAATAGAAACCTGCGTCACGGAAAACGCACAGACTGAATTTCATTGTTGAAGCTGAAAAAAGAGTGATAAAAACATACTCTGGACAATACACTGTGCTAGAGTTGTAGGTCTTGGACAATGGTCTACAATAATGACCCTGAAGACATTTCTGAAGTTTCAAGTAAATAACTTTGGTGGTTGTGGAGACTGAATTTGCACGCATAATCTTTCCCAGGAATTTCTAAGTTCACAAAGGGCAATAATTCAGAAAAAATCCATGTAGATTATGGTCTTGTAAGTGGTGCAGTTATAACCCTGAAGGCATGTGTGAAGTTTCAAGTGAATACCTTTGATGGTTGTGGAGACTGAATTTGCATGCATAATCTTAACCAGGAATTTCTAAGTTCATAAAGGGCAATAATTCCGTTAAAAAACATGCTACAGTTATGGGTCTTGGTCAGTGAACTAGAATTATGGCCCCAAATACATTTGTAAAGTTTCA
Organism: Solen grandis; assembly: GCA_021229015.1. NCBI lineage: Eukaryota > Metazoa > Mollusca > Bivalvia > Adapedonta > Solenidae > Solen > Solen grandis. Next base: position 40,513,537 of record CM037787.1, read on the forward strand.
AGTGAATGCCTTTGGTGGTTGTGGAGATTGGATTTGCATGCATAAGCTTAACCAGAAGTTCTAAGATCACAAAGGGGAATAATTTCAGTAAAAATCCATGCTAGCATTGTGGGTCTTGGTCAGTGAGCTACAATTATGATCCCAAATACATCTGTAAAGTTTCAAGTGAATACCATAAGTGGTTGTGGGGATATAAGAAGATAGAAAAACTTGCATGCACAACCTTAACCTTGAGTGTTACGCCGACACCAGGGTGAAGTAGGATAGCTCTCACTATTCTTTGTGTAGTCAAGCCAAAAACAGATAAGCCAAAAATGCATGAGACAAAAGTTAGCCATATAAACATGTAAACAGTTACGAAAACATATTTGAGTAGAAAGTTTTCCATTGCACAAGTTCTGTTTTTATTTCAACTTTCTTTCCTCTGATTTATAACCAGTGTGTCTTACTCTTACGTCATATTGATAATTTTTCTATTTCACTATAAATGAATAAGGAAACTAAGCCTTTGGCCATGAATATTGATAATATTTATTTCAAATCAAGTCTAGGATGGGTTACTGTAAGCAATGTTTAAAGGATGGTCTGAGGAATCAAAAATCAATACTCATTATACTTACAGAGATATTTGCAAAGTAGGGTAAGTTCCTTGCCCATCGCACTATCTTATACAACTTCAGTTCACACAACTGAAGCAAGGTCAAGAACACGTGGGGGTCGGTTAATGAGAGGTCCTCTCCGGTTATTGAGCCAGGAATGTCTTCATCACACAGCAGGGACTCAAGGTTCATGATGTCTGTCAGAATCTGGGGGACAAATGGTTTAATGGGTGACTGCTCCCGTAATTTAACACTGTCATCAGTCGACTATCGCTGGGGGCGGGTCTTCGCTGGATCGGCCGGATCGGTTTCTTCCGTTTTGACTCGTCTAGGGGGGTAACTCCAGCATAGCTGCTCCGACCACCTCGCGTTCTGTCTTGTCTGATAGCTGCAGATAACAGAGTTAAACACACAAATCAGTAATTAGTAATGCACATTTATAAAGATCTCTGTTGTAATTGATCTAATAACAGACCTGTGGGGAGCAGTTAAAAATTTAACCTGCAATGTTTCACTTCACTCAGGTGTAAATGAGTACCTGAGAAGATAGTATGATTCCATGGCACTATAATGTCTATAATGTGGGCTGCCCTAAGTATGGTGCAAGACTCCCCAGGGAGACTGATAGATGGCTACTAGTTGCCTGATGACCTGTCACCAGGGGTAAAAGCTGGTGAATGTACACATGGCATGAATTTTTGTATTTTTAATAAATCTCCACTGTCCACAGACAAACATAATATACTTCCTGGCAGGCTCAAATTTGCCAATATTTGTAAAAGAAAAAATGGGAATAATTCAAAGAATGAGAAAAATCAGATGAAAACTTAGGATCCCCCGACCCCTCCCCCCTGCCTCCTACAATTTACAATTCACATTCTACTCTGATTCTTAAGGAAAACCATGTATAAAACAGATCATAGAGAACATGGAGTCCCACTGAGGATAACTTACCCTCCAGTTTCATTCCCATCACAAGACATTTGGCAAATCTACATGCGGGACACTTCTTTCTGTTCTCTAATGTGATCTCACACTCTCCTTGCCGATGACACAGAAATGACTTCTTGTTCTGTACTGTGCGCTTGAAAAAACCTTTACAACTCTCACATGTGAATATCCCATAGTGAAAACCTGTAAAGAACAAAAATATTCAATTCATTTTATTAATCTTTTTCACACTTTCATGGTACATTAGTTGGGAACATAATAAAAATTGAATTTTTTTATGAAGGTTCCTGAATTGTTTCAAAACTCATAAGAGTGATCATTTTCCTTCTTTTTGTAATTATTTCTGGAAAATTTAACAAGAGCTGTCAGAGGACAGCACGCTCGACTATTCAAAATGCTTGTTGGTAAATAAAATGAAATCTATTTAAATAGTCTGATACCCCTTAAAGTATTTATGATGTCTAAAATCAATCCCATGCCTAGTTACTGAGACATAAGCACAATAACACTGTGCATGCAAAACTTAAACCAAAAATCCAAGTTAGAAAAGGGCCATAATTTGCATCAGTCCAAAAGTTATCCTCCTGCTTTCTGATGCCCTTGAAGACACTCCTTAACTTTCTAGTCAATTCCACTTGTAAGCAATTTCTGAGATATAAGCTGGATAGTAGCTTGAATGCAAAAATTTAACCAAAATTCTAAGTTAAAAAGGGGCCATAACTTGTAATATATTCCATCAAAGTTATCTACCTTGATAGTATGATACCCCTTAAGTATTAAAATGTTTCAAATCAATCCCATGCCTGGATACTGAGATATTAGCATGAAAGTACCTTGCATGCAAAACTTTAACCAAAATTTCTAAGTAAAAAAGGGGCAATAATTTGTAACATATTCTTTCAAGAGTTATCTACCATGAAAGTATGATACCCCTAAACATAGATTTTAGATTTTATTCAATTATTCCAGAAGGTCAATGACCCATGTGGATGTACAATTATCGTGATTTTGACAGGATAAAATCATAAATACATACAAATACATAGAAGTAATTACACAGTTGAAAATGATATAACTTATAACATCATTCAAATTTTAACAGTGTTTATGTATAATTCATGAACACTGACATCATCATTTTCTTAAATTAAACAAGTAGGTAGGTACAAGCCATAAAAACCTTTTCATATATTTTTTGACATTTGAAAGTGAAAAAGATGTTTATATATCTATTTGATACCTTATATATGTAATATTAATTATACACATGCATCACTTAGAAGAAACATACAGTTTTTCTGACATTTCCAGATAAATCTACATCCTCATACACCAGTTATCCTAACGAAACGAAAATTTAGGATAACGAATGAATAATAGAATAGATAACAAATACTGCCTTAAAATACTAATTTGTGATAAACATTACTTAGAATGACACAACCCGTCTTCACAAATAATATCAGATAAATATCATTTCAAATATTAAAACATTAATAAATGCTCTAAAGTAGTTGACTCTGTCTCACTTCGAATGCTTTACAAACAAATATACCTAATTTCCTAATAATAGCTTGATCTTCAGAGGACAGTAGCTCTACAAATTTATGCATATTAGGCCTTATACTATAATAAGATAAAATATATTTGTTTCTTAGAACATTATACAGCTGACATTCAAGAACAAAATGGCATTCATCTTCTAATACATTGCAAATATTACATAATCTTTCAGTATATGGGACTGAATTAGGCTTAGCCCATCTACCAGTTTCAACTTGTAATCTATGTGATGATACTCTTAACCTAGTTAAACATTGTCTAAATTTAGAGATATGACAAAAATCTAAATAAGGTTGATATTTAAACGAAGAAATGTGTTTATATAAATGAGCTCTACTAGAATCATGTATCCTACCGTTCCAACCGTTCCAACATATTAAAGATGTTTCAAATCAATCGCATGCTTGATACTGAGATATAAGCATGAGAGTATCTTGCATGCAAAACTTTAACCAAAATTTATAAGTTAAAAAGGGGCCATAATTTGTAATATATTCCATCAAGAGTTACCTACCTTGGTTGTATGATGCCCCTAAACATATTCATAAACTTTCAAGTCAATACCATGAATGGTTATTGAGATACAAACTAGATAGTAGCTTGCACGCAAAACTTTAACCAAATTTTCTATTGCATGCAAAACTTTAACCAAAATTTCTAAGTTAAAAAGGGGTCATAATTCATATCAAATTCAGTCAAGAGTTATCTACCTTGGTTGTATGATGCCCCTGAACATATTTATAAACTTTCAAGTCAATACCATAAATGGTTATTGAGATATAAGGTTGATAGGAACTTGCACGTAAAACTTTAACCAAAAGCTGCAACGCCAACGCTGATGCCGACGCCAGGGTGACTACAATAGCTCTCATATTATTCGAATAGTCAAGCTAAAAACAAAGAATCAAATCAATTTCTTACAATATTTAGACATTGGTAACAATGACACAGATGAAATATTCAGTCTACCCACCTGAGATATTGTCACTACAGATTGGACAGGGGCTGCCTGCCACGCCCACAGTGGATGGGTCAGTATACACAGGAACACTGATGGAGGTCCCAATGTCTGGCTGCTGCGCAATTGTCTCCCCTTCCTGTACGCTGGTATATGGCTCCCCTTCCACATCATCCGCCCCTACAACACCCGTTGAACTTGTGGACTGCACTGCAATATACTTAGTGGGCGTGTCTTCAGAGCTGACAATGTTGGGGGTGTGGATGATGTATCGTTTACCCTCGTGTTCTATCACTTGCTGACAAGTCTGTGGAACCATGGGGCTGTCAAACTGTACTGATTGCGAGTTACCGTCTGCATTGTAACAAATCACTACCGAGTTTTTGTTCTGAGTGCCATCTGAACTAGTCACAACTCTGTTTTCACCACTCACCACTACAGCCTGATTGCTTTTTTCCAACTGTGATGTGGCTGAAGGAAGGAGGTTAATGCTTAAATCAGAACTTGCACCGGATATAAAATTTGATGTCTGTTCATTGTCGAGAACGTAGGTGGCCCCACCTTGCTGGGACAACCGTAATCTCACGGGGAATGTACTAGCCTCAGTGCCTGGTTCTGGTTTAATCACAGTGTACACAGATTCTTGTCCTTTAACTGTAGCATCCCCTTCCACACTTGCATCAATGACTGCATCACTACTACTTGAAGCTTTAGAACGAACAATCACTTTCTTAGGAGGCAGAACATGTTCACCAACACTCAGTCTGTCTGATTTCAGCTTCGCACTGTCTGTTGTCATGACAACATCACGGTTTCCCTGCGATGCCAGTGCTGTCAGAACATTAGCCATGGCAATATCTGACACTGTTGTGTGCTCATTCTCGCCGAGACTTGCTGAGACTTCCCCAGAGCTGGTGACATAGTGCTTTGACAGGGCATTGGCAGCCATTTTGATTTTTAACATAGTTTTGATAGCATCGCTAGCTACATTAGGATTCAGGCCTTCTGCTTGTGGCAGTTGTCCCTGACTCTGCTGTATAAGTTTTGTCATCAAGTTTTGCTCACTGCTCAAATTATCACCAGAACTATTGTCTTCCATTGTCTGTGAGGCTATTTCTTGCTTTGAGCTTGTTGAAGATATTGATTGACTTATAGCTTGAAGTAACACTGGAGAAATACCAACATCACTGGTACTCCGCGACATTTCTGAAAAAAAAATGATAAGAAAACTATGGTACTGGTAAAAGATAAACCTGAGGACAAAATGACCCTATATGGCTCACCTTAGTACCATTGCTATTAGAATCTAAAACATTGTTTAATATAGACATCACTTACTAATTAAGGGGGCCAAGATGGCCCTGAAGTCGTTCACCTGAGAAATACTGCATTCATTGCCTGTACAAGTTACTATATTATAGCATAGTTGAACTGAATACATAATCAATGAAATAATTTCAGTTAAACAAACCAGTAGATATGGCCAAATTTGAAGTCATTAACTTGACTGAGAGTTTATGGCTATTAAAATTGTCATAATACTTCAAAATGATTGCTTGGATAAAAAATCTAGATTCCAGAGTGTAAATACAAAAAGTGATTTATTTTTTTTTATATATATCTAAAGGGCCATAACTCATGACCTAATGGGCCAATATTAGTCATAATCAAACATAACTGAGAGATTATGACCATAAACATGCTGTAAAATTAAAATAAGACCGCTAAAAAATTTGAATATGCTACAGAGTAAACAAGATGAAATCTGGTATTGTTTGATAAAGGGCCATAACTCCCGACCTAATGGACAAATATCTGCCATTTTCCAACTTGACCAAGAGATTATGGTCATAGTAGTTTTAATAAATTTTGAAGATGATTGTTTGACACTAAGTGTTAAAGTGAAATCTGGCATTTTTTTTTATTTTTTTTTATAAAAAGGGACATAACTCCTGACCTAATTGGCCAATATCAGCCATAATTGAATTTTTGAGAGATTATGGTCATAAACATTGTCTTAAAGTTTGAGGATGACTGATAAAAAATGAAGACGCTAGAGTGTAAACAAAGAGAAATCTGGCATGCTTTTATAATAAAAGGGGCTTAGCTCCTGAGTTAATTGGCCAATTTCAGCCATGATTGAACTCGATTGAGAGATTATGGTCATAAACATTGCCATAAAGTTTGAAGAGGATTGTTTAAAAAATGAAGATGCTAGAGCATAAACACTAAAATTGTTGACTGACAACGCACGAAAGACATTCAAGTATTACAAAAGCTCACCATGAGCTTTACTCAGGTAAGCTAAAAAAAAAAATATAACTCATCTGATAAAATGTGCAAAGTACAAAGTGCAAAAAAAAAAAAAAAGGCTTTTTTCCCTTCTTGATCAGCGGCCGTTCCCCTCTGAAAAATTCTTAAAATTCATGCAGTTTTCCCTAATTTTGCATCTTACTCTAGGATTTTTCTTTCACCAAATAAAAATAATGGTGGTATTTTCCCAAAAATATGATATTAAGGCCCCTTCCCTAATATCTGAAAAAAGGGCCTGGAAACAGGATAGCTGATCACATTTACTATTTGCGCATGCCCAAGCTTTAAAAGCTGAACTTACGATATTGAACCTGGTGAACAAGCCTGGTACCACAGTGGTTTTTTTCACTTTGTGGGGAAAGGGGTCCAGGCCCATAGAAGGGGGGAAAAGTGCATGAACAAGCTAAGAGGGGATTTTTTCTACTATGTATAATGTAAGTGTATTCGTGTATTTTACTCTTATTTAATGATGTTTTATTGTGTAAATGAATAATGAGAACAATAATAGAACATGTTTGAACAGTTTTATTAAGAATACAACATTTAAAAATGACACTGCAACAGTTAGTCCATGCACATAATATGGTAGAGGGGGGAAAATGAAAAAAAGGGAGGGGGGAAATATCATATATCTCCAGACAGGTGGGGGGGGAATATATATTCCAGACAGGGGGGGGGGGGGAATATATATTCCAGACAGGGAGGGAAGGGGGGGGGAATATATATTCCAGACAGGGGGGGGGGATAATATCAGACGGGGAGGGATATATATATATTCCAGACAGGGGGGGGGGGGTTGGGGGGGGGATATAATATTCCAGACAGGGGGGGGGGGGGGGATATATATTCCAGACAGGGGGAGGGAATATATATTCCAGACAGGGGGGGGGGGAATATATATTCCAGACAGGGGGGTGGGGGGGAATATATATTCCAGACAGGGGGTGGGGGAAATATATATTCCAGACAGGGGGGGGTGGGGGGATATATATTCCAGAGGGGGATATATATTCCAGACAGGGGGGAGGGGGGAATATATATTCCAGACAGGGGGGGGGGGAAATATATATTCCAGACAGGGAGGTGGGGGGGGGGGGGGAAATGTCTCCTATATTCTCTGAATATTTTGACAAAAAAAAACCCCAAAAAACACTGTACCGCAAGCACCATTGCTTCAGGGATACCATATTCTATATTTAACAGGTTTAGCCAAGAAAAAGTACCCCGTATGTTGCTGCCCATTTAAAAAAGAAAAAAAAAATCATTGACCTCGATTGGTGAGATTCCGTTGGTCAGACCTCATCCAACCAAACACATTAATTTTTGACTTCATGAACTGTTGTAGCATGATTCCTTCAGTAAGAGGGTGTTAAATTTATTGTACCCGATTGTCTTTATTTATCCCTTCCACGCAAACTAAGACCTAATTTATGAAAATCCACCAATTATCAAAGGAGTTAAAACAATTGAAACATGATGTACATTCTCAGTGGAAGAAGTTACCTGCCTTCTTATTATATATAAAGTCATTTATTTATTTATTTTTTTTTTTAAATGCTGCAGTTTTTCCGCCAAATCAGCATACCAAATATCTTTGAGCCAAAGTTGTGTTTACCTTTACAAGATCAGGGTTTTCCATAGCAATGTGACCTACACATGCCATGTTTATTTTTCAACATTAAGATTTCACTAAGATTAATTTAACACGGGCTCGGTAGAGTAAAATGTTCTGTTCAAACTTTCTACAGATCATCTGTAACATTGCTGCTTTAAAGAACCAATAAGATATCACAAATTAATTAAATTTCAAAATGGCATATATCTTTCTCTCTTTCTCTACATAAAATTATATTAATTTATACCTCCATACATGATAAGACATGAGGTTCCATGAGCTACTTAATTTGACAACTGAATGGCAAAAAAAGCTCCTGTCAAATAACAACAGTATACTGATATAACACAAGATGTATCAAATCAACATTAATAACTGATAAACACATGTTCCTTGATGCATTTTATCCTTTGTTATACTAAATATCATACTTATTTCTCTTCATTCTGGTGTGAATGAAACCTCAGTCATACATATACACACACCAAAACGACCTTCACCTTTACAGTCAGAAAGAACAGCCCTTTCACGTTTCTTTCTTTCTCATTTGTTAAATACAACAAAATCCCACTTTAACACCGTAATTGACATATCTAAAAATCCAGATCATCAAATATGTCCCATTAATTCCAAACAAGTACTCACTGCTTCATGTATAGGGTTACTAACACCCCGCTTAACATGCAGATGCGTTCTGTTTTCCCAAAATTGCGTAGAGTGTGTTTACACCGTCCTCCGGCCATGACCTTGATCTTCCTACCGTCCTTCACTGTTCAAGCCGGCTTCCTCGATACCGACTCGGTAGATATCTTAAAACCGGTTATGTAACCCAGCAAGATACGGTTTTCTGGTATTTTCGAAAGAAAGAGAAATACTTTTTGACATAAATGGCGGCCGAACTGCACAATTTCTAGATTTCCACTTCGTATCGACGTCAGATTGTTCGGGAGATCGATCGGAAGTTTACGTATGAGGAAGAATAGCGTCATCGGGAAATTACGACTTTATTACGGACTTTACCGACTAGCTGTATGAAAGGTAATCCTACTGCATAAACGGAAGCTGATCAAAACATGAATCATATTTATATATTTTGAAAGAGGAAGAAATCGAAAGCAGTTCTTGATGACATGCAGCGTAAAACCTTTTCCACATGAATGAAAAGAAACGCATTTTCACGATATAGACATCTAAATATAAGAGGGTGAGTCTCATAAATTGAAACCCTAAATTCAAAGATATGTTCTCTAGTTCAAGGAGAATTCTTTTCATCGTCAGAGTGATCTAGCTCTTCTTTATATTGTCATACTGTTATGCTATGTATGTTTAACCAGTTATACGTTAGTCAGATGTCAAATGAAACATACATTGTACCGGTATATGCCAATCTGAAAAAAAAAATCGTAGAAATAAAAATGCGATACATTAAGTCAAGCTTCTTTGTTCTTGTAGACCACTATACAATGTCTGGCCAGAGCATTGTTGGATGACCAGTGGAAATTCTAATTACTTGTCCAGATCAGCTTTCATTTCCCAGTGACATCTGCAAGTGAAAGCAAGGATATATACCAAAAGTTGTTTTTGTTGCAGTGGCCTTGAACGCACCAGAGTGCACAAAAGGGACAAGCTTTGGTCCTGCTTAAGTTCTTGGCCTTTTCTGTTATCTTTCTTTGTCAAAGGTGTCTATGAGTACTCTTCAAACCTTACCATGCTGCCACCTGTAGCGCCCTTGGGTTAGGGCAATGTTGCATACAGATAACACATATTCCTTCTTCTTGCAAAATGGGCACATTCCTGCTTATGTCTCAGAAATTGTTTATGGTATTGACTAGAAAGTTAAGGAGTGTACTCATGCAGAGGCATCAGAAAACCAAGGAGGATAACTTTTGGACTGAATTTATACAAATAATGGCCCTTTTCTAACTTGGATACTTGGTTAAAGTTTTGCACGCTCAATGTTATTATGCTTAAGTTATGTCTCAGTAACTAGGCATAAAAATATTAAGAGGTATCAGACTCTCAAGGTATATCAGTTTTGACTATTATAATTATACAGGGTGAGGATATGTGAAGGACAAGAATTGAAATAGATTTCATTTGATTTGCCATCAAGCACTTTAAATAGTCTAGTGTGCTGTCCTCTGACAGCTCTTGTTATTTTTGAGAACGCAGAGCCAAGGGGCATTAATTATGAACAGAAGACCCAAGCTGCAAACCCTGTCAGACTGTGCAAACCAGCCACCTAGAGCATACACACACAACATGTTTGGCCATTAAGCTCAACCCTGAGATCCAGCTTACCTGTATGTATGCCCAAGAACTGTAATGGGCCTAAACCAAGTTGCAGATTCTGAACTGTCAAGAATCTTGGAAATTTCTCAGAGGGGGTAATGGAGATGTCTGATTTCTTAGTTAATTATGACCTTATCTTATTTATATAAATAACTGTTGGTAGTTTTACCAAATAAACTTCTTTTTATCTTACTACATTGTTTTTGTGCATTTAATTTTATCTTTCACCATTTCTAAAAAAAAAAAAAGGTAAGTCATCTGACATCAAGACAGTGAATACAGGAGTGTAAAATAATCTTTTGTATTGATAGCTCTTTTTTGTATTTTAACATTCTAATTGCATTTATTCAGGTAACGGATCCCTACACTCCCTAAAACCATGCTGAGTGTTGGTTCCATACTTCTGCTGACTTTCTTCACACTGTTGATTGTCTACATTTGTGTTGGTAAGTGAGGCTTTATTTTCCAGTGATAGGATTTTTTTTTGTTGTTGCTGAAGCTTGCCTCTGAACATTTTTCTGTATATACATTTTGTATGTTGACTTAACCCTTTCCCTCATAGAGGACACCATAAAAAGACCTATGCGAACAGCTTAAAACCAGATCAGCCTGCGAGTTACTCGCAGGCTGATCAGGTTTTATGCTGTTTGCTGCTCCTCAGTGGTCTGGAAATGAGGATTTTGTAATTAAATTTGGTAAGGTTTAACTGTGGTTTTCTGCAGATCAGGCTTTATGTGATACCTTTTGAGGGCGTCAAAATGAGTATATATGAGGGAAAGGGTTAAAGAAATTGTGCACCAGAGAAAGTCTGGAAACATACGCAGCCGCATTAGGAATCAAACTCTTAATTCACAGATCCCTAATCTACGTGCTTGATGTAGAAGGGCTATTGTAAGAAGTCCATCTATCTGTACCAATTTTTTGTCTGGGCTGTAACTTTGTGACCCCTTCACCCTATAAATTAACTCAATTTGCACAAGGTTTGCCTCAATTCAAGTCCTTGAGATTTAATGATGTGTAATTCCATAAGCAGTGAGTGAGCAGATATCCTGGTAGATATCCAGTGTATATATTATTTATTTGATATGACCCACTTAAAGTAGAGTATCCTCTGAGTATCAACATGATGCTGAACACTAATAGATACAGCTGCTGTGTCAGAAATGTATTTAACCCTTTACTTCATGAATATTCATAAATTAATGATTGGATGAATATTAATTTACTGAACTTAATATGATATATGAACTAGCAGATTTTTCTTTGCCATGCAGACTGTGTAGAATTTGAGCTACAATATTGTATTAGCAAACAGAGCTGTCTGATCTGGGTCGTCTGTTTGCCAATGCATCAAAATGAGCTTATATGATATAAAGTGTTATAAAGACACTGTATTATATGCTTGTTAACTTTTAAATAAACATGGCAGGGTGACATTCTCTATATTACTTAATTATGTTTATGGATATTAAATTAGTATTGAAAGTAAAGGGTAATGCCAGTACTATATTGGCCAATACAGTTTCTTTATTCCGCTGTTTTTATGTATATCATCCCTGATGGCTGAGTGGTGACAGTGTCAACCTCTGAGAGAGAGGTTGCATATTCAATCCCCCACTGTAACATACAAAAGCCATTGAAATATGGTACTGGTAGCTCACTGTTTGGCCCTCAACATAAAGGTCAGTTCCACGGTGTGATAGCATTCTTTTTGTTCATGGCCCAATATTAGTGTAGTAGCACTGTCTCCAAATGACTATAATATTGTCAGATGGATGTTAAACCCAACAAATAAACATTAATGTTGCTAGTTGCTAGAATTCAAGAATGTTTATTTGTAATCTAAATCTTTATTTTCACTGGACTGTTACAGGAATGATGTACAAGAAGGCTGTGTATTGCTCTACCGGACTGGACGCATGTCCTAATATTAGTTTCTGGACATCACTACCCGGTCTGATCCGCGATGGCTATCTGTTTTTCTTGAGTCCGTGTCTAGGGGAGAGAGTGACCTATAGAATGTACACACAGATAGATACCTGAAAACAAGTCTAGAGTGAATTCTGTTATTTTTTTTTATGTGGTATTTGGAAAAAAGTGGACCAGTCCATGCAGGAAAGGAAATGTCAGTGCCTGAACACGAATTATGCAAAATAATTATGATTTATTTAGTCAGTACTTTGATAGACACAGTTTCGAGAGCATTAGATTTGCTTCGTATCTGGTGCAGGAAATTGAAAACACCATATTCATTGCATATTAATACACCAATTAATGTTCTTTCTCATGGAGATGGGGTCAGGGGATTTAGACTAACTGCAAAATGTTTGTCATTTCTGCCATTGTGTTCTCAAAAATACTTAAGTATGATTTTAGTATCATACTCAAATCCCTATTTAAACCAATGGGCATAGTTAGAGTATAAGTATGAAAATCATACTTAAGTACCATTTTTATTTTTGAGCACACATGGTCTGAATTTCAGCACAAAAGTTCTGTTCAATGTCTCCAGGATTGCTGGTGTAAAAAATGTTTGGACCAAAGAAAGGGACAGGAAGAAATTATTTCACTTTACTCCTATGCACCCCCTCTCCCCCCAACACACACACACACTGGAACATTGATAAGAAAGTAATTGTACAGAAAGTAAATAATTCAAGAGTTCAAGTTCAGTTGATTTTATTTAACTCTTTACCTCATGAATATTCATGTACATATATATATGACTTGTGTAGGGCTGAATGAGTCCAATTTTGTTACCCTGGTACCCATCATACTATTAACCGGCAGGTACTGGGTACCTGTACAGATACAGTTATTTCATAAAAAAAAAGTTACCACCTGTAATAACTTATTGAAGTTGTTGATTTTAATAAGAGCCTAATCATACAAACTTTGTAAACCAAAAGTATGTCTGTCTTGAACGCTCAAGAAGAGATTTTCTTGACAGAGTGTAGACTTATGTTTAAGGATATGATTACAAATTGTCTACTGATGTGTATATATAATAAAAAAAGGACTAGAAAAGTCTGACATTGGGTAATGGGTAATAATTTTGTACCAGGACACCAGCAATTTTCTACCCAACCCACAGGTACCCAGGTATTGGTTTCAGCCCAAGATGTGTGGAATATTAATAAACTTTAAATGGTATATAAAACAATGGAATTTTCTTTGCTGTGTAGGTTGTGTAGAATCTATATCACAATTTTGTATGAGCAAACAGAGGGGACTGTAATCAGACTGAGTCAAAATGAGTTTATATGGTGTAATCGGTTTACATGTAGCAATATCTTCCTTGTTATATTTAAGAAGTTAATATTTCCTGGAGTAAAAGTGAATAGAAAAAGAACAATTTTTGTATTGTGAAGATAAACATAATAATGTTTGGCTTAATATCAGTTAATAGGTTTAAGTCACTCGAGGAAATTTATGGGGGAAGAAAGAGATCTAATAACAGTACTAGTTGGTATATTTTACATGTATAGAATTGTATTGTTCATTTAGTTTTAAATGTTTATTAGTGTAAAAAAAAAAATGTTTAACAAAATGATGCATTGGATGACGACTGTTGATAAGACGCGTATTTAAACATTTTCTTGATTTAAAGGTATAATCTCATGACATTTAACCACATGTCATTTTTGACTACCTAATGTATATGGACTGCTTTAACCCTTTCCCTCATAGATGACACCATGAAAAGACCTATGCGAACAGCATAAAACCAGATCAGCCTGCGAGTAACTCGCAGGCTGATCAGGTTTTATGCTGTTCGCTGCTCCTCAGTGGTCTGGAAATGAGGATTTTGTAATTAAATTTGGTAAGGTTTAACTGCGGTTTTCTGCAGATCAGGCTTTATGTGGTACCTATTGAGTGCGTCAAAATGAGTCTATATGACTGAAAGGGTTAAAATGATATGTCATTTAAATCAATAGACATTCAATAGAAGGACAAGATTTTGCAAGATTTGCAGTATTTTTTGCTTATAATTCTCGGAGTCTGCTAAGATCTTATCGTTTTTTTCCTCAAACACTATGCAGCTGGAGAAAAACCATTTGGGCATTTATTTATTTGTTTTTCTTTTATCATTTTTATAATTATTTTATAAATCTATCTGTGGTGCTTTTTGTAGCTTAAGTTTTTAAGTAAAGCCAAAATATTGTCAAAGATTCTTTTTTCTTTGCTGTAAGGTTTAAAATCAAACTTATTTGTCTTCCAGACATTGGTAAGTTAGCATTTTCATCACAAAGATACATTAGGTAATGTAAATCTCTGTTTTTGATTGTTTTTTTATTTTAAAAGATCTGTATTTTTTAATTGTTTTTATTCTTTTAATGTAAGCGAAAGGTCCTCTTTTGTGGTATTTGTATTTAGTTTGAAAGCTGTCAAGATAAAATTAAGTGTGGAAGACACTGGTTGGAAATAAGCAATAGAATGTCATGTCATTTAGCCATAATTATAGATTTCTTTGGCAATTACCAGCTGAAGAGCTGTGTATAATCATTCACATAGATTATTTACAAGCAGATATCTGCTGCTTTTGGCAAACACCTGTAAAAGGTTTAACCTACGACACCAGTCGCCTGTGGCTGATTATATGACAAGGGACGTTTGATGTACAAATGCAAAAAAATGGCATTTCAAAATGATGAGGTTTTATATAATAAGGTGTGTCAGACTTAACTGACAAAATAGTTAAAGGCCCATTATATTTCATAATGAAACAATTATCATGAATAAGAAAATATAAAATAGGATTGACATTTTGTAGACAAACACAATTGGTACATAATGTGCAAATATCTGCTGTAGAATAACAGTTCAATACAAAGAAAGTGTTGATCAAATTACGCAATTTAGTATTTTGGATGGATGTCGAAATCTCGTACTCTCATTGTTTACATTTTGCATTGGCGAATATTCCCGAAGACGGCATGTAATCGGAAATAATATGAATTTGAATCTCCAAATCACAATATTTGTTTATTTACTACGTCATCAGTTAATGCACTCATGGTTTGTTAACGGAGACATAGGGAATGTCTGGAAAATGTCAGAAAATTGTGACGAAGATAAACGGAATATGCAAACCAGATATTTTTGTAAACAACTGAATGATCTTAAGTTAAAAAGACTTTCTCAGTCTTGTATTGTAGTAATGATGTTGTCAAAGAGTATGTTCAGATCACATTTCTAAACAACTCCGTAGCACACAATTTGATTTTCTGTCCGAAGAATATATGTTGCTTTTGGAAGAAAAATGGGCCTTTAAAATCAATCCACCATTATAACTCATGAATACAACACATAAAAAGTATAAATAGATATCAAGTTCTGGTTTCCAACTCCAGTCATTGGACGGTGATGAACAATCTTTTTCAGCCTAACGTTGTGAAAATTAATATAAGTGCAGTAAATGAAACCAGCCTCAAAGTATGATTGATGTGCATCTTTTACATCTTCTGATTGACTGATTTAAAGGTGAATGCTTTGAATGTATATGGACAATTATTTTAGTTAGTCAAGCATTTCTTGTACATGTTTGTATAAATGCTAGTCTCTTTAATGTACAAAAGTGATAAATATGTTAATGGTAAGAATACCTTGTAAAATCAGTGTTTATTATTTTTACACAGTTTCCATGTTAAATATTGTTTGGATTATTTTCTTGGTTTATTTTTTCTAGTCATTTGGTACTTTATTGTTGTTGGTACTGTATTGACCATTGGGACCTGTATGGGAAAAAACATCTACCAAAAAAAACCCACATGGCATGTTGATACTTTACATGGAATTATAGGGTTTGTATGATAACATTACCAGGTATGGTCTGTTATGTTCATGATAAAGAAATAATTTATTATTTTCTGTATGGATGTTGGTGAACTTTGATAAATAACAGATCAAGTTTAAAGTTTGCTTCCCTTGGCACAATCATGCATTTTGATTGAATTACAGCACTTGCACTTAAAAATGTCTGCTAGGAAATTTATTTTTCAAATGGGGCATTTGTGTCATATGGACACATCTTGTTTTTAAATATAAATGGACTAGTCAAATGTCATATTTTAATTCCACTTTAGTGATTTTAAGTGAAACATTTTTGTCTCATTAAAATCTTAATTTGCTTTAAAGTTGTTCAGTAATAAACACATGCATGTTCCAACCTGTGTCTATATTAGGGTTCTCACTAACTCACTGTTATATCATCATTTGAAGTCCTGGACTCAAGTGCTTTGTAAAAAGAACTCAATATTTTCTGAGCATATCCTATACAAATATAGGGGGGGGGGGGACAACATTTTTTCCAAGTATCTTTTAAAAGGACCCCAGTGATAACCCTGTTTATGTCAAATACTGATCCAGCATTGTTATCATCTTAATTTATTTATCTTAAGTGGTCACCAAAATGTTTGTTGAAAGAGAGACTAACATAATGTATTGAGCTAATATTTCTGTTGCTTTACTTCCTGATTATGTGTAAAGAAAGATCATATTTGCAGTGTATCTACTCAAGATTTTTTTATTCTTTGCTAAAGTTAATCATGATGTATAGAGGTCAGGTTTTAACATCATTATAGGGTCAAGGTTAATTTGTTATGTCAAAAGTTGAACCAGTTTTGGTATTGTCACTTGGATTTTTTATGTTGGATCTTCCACCAGAGGTATTGTACTATATGTGACATGGTGATGCTGCATTGTCCATCTCATGTAAACTCTGACAGACTGTTGTAAGATGATTATTCAAGCACAAACAAATCATCCCTCTATCAACTGAATCCAAGAGGGATGTGAAATTTTTAATAAATTTTGTATTATTTGCTTTTCTGTACATACTGTTACTTTTACTATTTAATTTTACAAGTTTTATTTTTTATTTTTCATTTTCCTGCCCCTTCAAAAGGTGGTTTATTGCTTGTTTGGTCACTTGATAGACTTGACATAGTCCAGATGATGACTTGGTGACCCTTTGATCCCACATCTGTGCATATGTTGCTCATGTCTCAATTTCAAAGCCTCAAGGTTGCATATAAAACAGTTAAAACCAGTATTGGAATCAAAACTTTACAAAAGTTATTTGATCTAATTGACTCCTTAGTCTCGAGCTTTGCACAGTTGTTGTTTACTGCTAGGAGACCTCTCCTGTACATTTAGATCAAGAGGCAGATTGTTAGAAAATGCCACATGTGAGGCATGCATGTTTAAAATACTGTGTTATTTTTTAATTTTATTTCATATTTAAACTTGTCTATATTCCATTAATTATTTCATATTCTGTACCGTACATTTATTTCAGCTTTATTTAGTTGTGTCATCTGAATACATAAACATGTACAAGTGTTAAAAAAATTTGATCATAATCATCCACCTATATTTTGTCATTATGTTGTGATCCCCATCTCTAGCTCAATAGTGTCATCGATTGAGCATGAAAATCAAGTGCAAATTTGATCTTAGACATTCTCTCCAGTGTTTTATTTTTTTTTATTTTTTTTTACAATAATATATGAAGGAAGATGACCCATTTCACATTTTGTATAGAAAAAGAAAAGAAACAAACAAAAACAAGATTGACATAACATTTTACATTCTGTGAATTTAGGTATACAAAGATATTTCTTTTCTTGTAAAAAGTGTAGTAAAATGGGCTTCTGGTTCACTGTTATTGGTCATTCAATAAGGATATCAAGATTTCAGGTTTAGTCCCCATGGGTAGTGATTATCCAGACCTTCCCTGGTGTAAAGTACTGGTCCAACCCAGGACTTAATCAGAGGCATTACTGTAAGGTTAAACATATTACCCAAAAGGGATCATTGTATGGATCTGTTATCATTTTTTTTTTATCTAAATTTAAATAATAATCTGGTCCTGACGACATAATTTGATCTCACTTTTATAGATTTGTGTGTATTGTTCCATACCCTGCATGCCATCTACATTTACAAATATTTATTGGAGTTTCATGCTTCTGCATGCCAAACTAATTCATCTCAATATTTGGGATATATATTTGACTTTTATATTTATCCAAAAGACTTCTTATTTATGTTTTCTTTATGCTCAGATCAGGTTTTTTTGTTTGCTATTTGAGCGGGGGTTATGTTACATTGTCTCAAGACCACTTTGGTGTTTTTTGAAAATGGTAATTTTCAAACTGACATTAATCTATCTAATGTATTTATACTTTCAAAGACTTATTTGTTAAATATATTGAATTTGTTGTACGTTGCACATGAAATAAAGTTTTTAATTTAATTTTGCTGTTGTTTTTTTCTGTTATGCTTTGATATTGGGTCATAACCTGCCAAGTTAAATACATGTAGTTTAAATACTTAAAAGATCAGCATTTAGAATTGTAAAATTTTAGAAATATTTCCCTGCCATCTCTTTCTGAATATCCTTCCATCTTTTTGTTCAGAAATATTGATTCTGTTAATTCATTATAACTTTGGTATGTTGTGAATACCCTGTGTCCATTGTCAACAGCCTTCACCTCATGCAATTTCATATGTAAATTTATACTTGGTGAAATGTAATTTACTGGACTTTTAAATGGTACTTGACTATTTGAGTTTACTGTCGCTTCAACAGTATTCCAGTCATATAGTGATGTCCAGCTAATTACAGGTGGAGGAAGACCCTGAATGCACGGAGGCATCCGGGTAGAACCACCGACCTACCGCAAGCCAGCTGGAAGGCTTCCTCACATGAAAATCCAAATGACCCTTCCGGGATTCAAACCCACACAATGAGGGGCTGAGTGAGTGTTAAAAGTCAGCAACTTTACCCTCTCGGCCACGGAGGCCCCTTATTTAAAAGCTATATTGTTGTATGAGCAAACGGGGGACCCCAATCAGACATCTCCTAGAAGGATGTGAGATATTGGCCCTAAAACCATTGAGCAGAAATTGTTGAAGAACAAAAAGTGGTTGCAGAGATGTTGTTTAAAGCAAGTTCAAAACGGTGGATACAGGGTGAAAACAAGCTCTTCTTGATTGAAATTTTGCTCAAGTAATCATATCTTAACTGAAAAGCTCCCCACCCCTCTCATCAGTGTCATCTGGTGATGGAATATGTTCATCTAGGATCATTTGGAACAGTTTTGAACTGGAACTGTCACTAGGGGTGATCTTAAACAAGGTCATTAATACAACAGCATCATATCTTGTGTATGTTGGGACGGGAGGTGAAGTTACGAGCACAATTTTGTTTATACATGTAGCTCCCAACTCAGTAAGCAAGGGCATACTGGTAATGAGGATACCAGAACTGTGGTACCTGCACATACATGTACCAGTATTCAGGTCCAGGTGGCAGAGTAGGTAAAGCGTCCACCCTGTAGCCAGGATGTCAATGGTTTGATCCCCAACCATAAATATCTCACTGGTATATTTTATCTCCCTCGCTTGACACAGAACTTTTAGGCAGTTCTAGGACTGGTTATGCGAAGTGTTGAAATACTGTGACTGACTGTTATATCTTGAAAAATATTTAGCGTTTTTATGTAATACACAGTTGTAAGAATGGAATTTATAAAAAGGAGAGACAAAAAAACATTTGTTAAGCTTGTTTATTTCAAATAATCCCTAAAAATGGTTAAAAAATCTAGAGAAAAGGAAAGACAGAATCTAGTGTACACACATGCCCTCCTGGCGTATTGCGGTAGTATTGATTTGTTATACAGTGAATATAACATGCTCCATTTAACACGAGAGCCAATATAACATGGTTCAAGAACAGACCCTATATCTTTCTTATGGTTGGTTTAAGTAGTATTTATACAGATCTGAAAATGGTGTCCAATAAAGTGAGGCACCAAGGCTTGATGCAAAGTATAGCGTTATAATGGAGCTGCACTGTGACAGTAAAGTATCACTCTTTAGTTAACCCTTTCCCTCATAGAGGACACCATGAAAAGACCTATGTGAACAACATAAAACCAGATCAGCCTGCGAGTAACTCGCAGGCTGATCAGGTTTTATGCTGTTCGCTGCTCCTCAGTGGTCTGTAAATGAGGATTTTGTAATTAAATTTGGTATGGTTTAACTGTGGTTTTCTGCAGATCAGGCTTTATGTGGTACCTATTGAGTGCGTCAAAATGAGTCTATATGAGGGAAAGGGTTAACTCTAAACAATCATTAGGTTTACAGTACAGATTCATTATAACCGCACAAGGGGTCCAAACCTAGATTTTGTTTGGTCTGACTTTTTTTTTTTATAAACATGTGGCAAATCAATGACATAAAAATGGCAAAGCATAGACTTTGGATCTATTTTATAATCACGATATATTCACATTCACAATCAAACCCTTTGACTCATGAATATTCATGTACAAATATATGACTCTTAGTGAATTTTTAATTTACTGAACCTTGTAGGATTTATGACGCAAAGATTTTTCTTTGCCATGCAAACTGTAGAATATGAGCTACAGCATTGTATGAACAAACAGAGGAGACTGTGATCTGGTTTTTGTCACTGCATCAAAATGAGTATACATTGTATATATGACAAAGGGTTAACCCTTTCCCTCATAGAGGACACCATGAAAAGACCTATGCGAACAGCATAAAA
Organism: Solen grandis; assembly: GCA_021229015.1. Taxonomy (NCBI): domain Eukaryota; kingdom Metazoa; phylum Mollusca; class Bivalvia; order Adapedonta; family Solenidae; genus Solen; species Solen grandis. Next base: position 40,534,410 of record CM037787.1, read on the forward strand.
CCAGATCAGCCTGCGAGTAACTCGCAGGCTGATCAGGTTTTATGCTGTTCGCTGCTCCTCAGTGGTCTGGAAATGAGGATTTTGTAATTAAATTTGGTAAGGTTTAACTGTGGTTTTCTGCAGATCAGGCTTTATGCAGTACCTACTGAGTGCGTCAAAATGAGTCTGTATGAGGGAAAGGGTTAATGAAGCATACAGTGGACAATAGAGAAATCTACATGTATATAATCACAAAATCAAATTATAGATTACAATTTCATGGTTAGAACTGCATTATAATGGTATTTATATTTAAGTAGACCTGCATTGTAAAGACATGACAAAATGAATAGATAAAAGGTCGCAATAATATACTGACATATCTTCTTTAATTGTAATGATGGTTTAGTATTCTGCCATCCCTTCATGAGCATCAAAAATTAAGGATTCATTAAAAATTGAGTCAACAGTTCGTATGGTAACATAAAACATATAATTTTTAAAACATGTAACCAATGTAAATACAAAATCTGTAAATCCTGTAAGCCCAACACTCTACCCGAATCATTATGTAGCTTCATGTCCTGATAACATCTTGTATAGGACTCAGTTATGATATGTCTATTTTTTAAATACTTTGATATATATGTATTTGGTTTCCATTCAATTCAGTATTAACCCTTTCCCTCATATAGACTCATTTTGCCGCTCTCAATAGGTACCACATAAAGCCTGATCTGCAGAAAACAACAGTTAAACCTTACCAAATTTAATTACAAAATCCTCATTTCCAGACCACTGAGGAGCAGCGAACAGCATAAAACCTGATCAGCCTGCGAGTTACTCGCAGGCTGATCTGGTTTTATGCTGTTCGCATAGGTCTTTTCATGGTGTCCTCTATGAGGGAAAGGGTTAAGATACATATTGGACTTCTATTACCAGTATATTGAGTTGTCTAGATACTAAATCATATTAGATTTCCATTACCAGTATAATTCAATGTGGAAATTCAACATTCAGATGCCAGATTATATAAGACTTCAATTGGACCTTGTTATAAATATGTGGCATTTTAGATAATGAAATCATTAACATAATGAAGATACGATAAGTCTTTTATTGAACCATGTTATGTTGACATTTGCATTTCAAAGAAGCCGCAACTGTCTGTAGTGTAATAGAAGTACCCTCACACATATCAAAATATCATAAACCAATGTTGCATACCATGGAAAAGAAATGTTTCTTTCCAAGTAAAGATAAAATAAAAACACAAGAGAAAATTATGTAATAATATCAAACAACATCCCGATTATACAATTCTTATCCAAGTACAAAAGTACATGTGACTTCATATTATATGTAGACAAATCTGGCCCCCATGTTCTCGGAAACTTAAATGTGACCATTAGATTCTATTGGGACTTGAGTACTGTAAACTCATTTATTTTCATTGGCATTAAATTTTGTGGATTCTGTAAAATAAGGTGATTTTTATTAAAAAATATATTTTCTGGATTTATGTTCTAGAAAAATTGATGTCTATTAAATGAAGTTTTGGTGGTATACCGGTATTCATGGATAAAGTCCTCCACGAAAATGGATTTTTCCATCGTATGCTATTTGAATCTGAGTCTGAGATTGTACTCAAGTATTTTTCAAGATATGAGGACCAGATATATACCCCAATTATAAGAAAAAAATGTAAAAATATGCCTTCAAAAAAGGAGCAAATAAGAAAAAGGTAAACATACCAGATTGTCAAAAAACAAACAAATGCAGTAGCAATCAGCACTCTAACCTTTTTCACTAAATTTTGTACTGACAAATGTTTGTACATGTGTATGTACATATTTCACAGTGTCATCATTTTCTTGTGTGTGTGTGTGTGTGTGTGTGTGTGTGTGCAATTAACATTAATAGACACTTTGTTGGACAACTATCCAACAACAAGTATGCTAAGAGAAATTGGGCCTCGAAAAAATTACAGACAAACCTGTCAAAACCCTTTACCATATGAATCTAATGAATATTAATTACTGAACTTAAAATAGTACATGAAAAAAAAGAATGTTTCTTTGATGTGTAGAATCTGAGCTACAATAATGTATGAGCAAACAGAAGAGATCTTTATTAGACAGCTCCTGGAAGGATCTGTCTGATCTGGGTCTGCTCTGTTTACCAAGCTGTAAAAAACGTGTCTATATGAAGTAAAGGGTTAAGCAGCCTGTCAATAAAAAGGGTCCACTTAAAACAGGGTGTTTTTTAAAGGAGACAGAATATATGTGAAATGTTGTTTTTTTCTGCAGTAAGCAAAGCTGGCTGCTTTACACAGTCTGACTGCTTAGTACAGGTTTCACTGTATATAGTTGCACTCAGTGTAGAAATACCTAACCAGTATAACCCGACTGTTTGTTAGAAGCAAACCTTTTGTATAGCTAAGTCAGATGTATATGAAATAAATGGTTAACAATATACAGATATAAAGTTAATTGACTTGTCATATACATTTACCACTTTGTTAATTCAAACTACTTTGACTAACACTACATTTACATCCAATCTTCAAAATTTACCAGGTTAATA
>CM037787.1:40537074-40587074 GCA_021229015.1 Solen grandis
TCAAAATGGTTTTAATTTCTTGTCTTTAAAGAGGACTAAAATAATGAAAGACTTTACATATCTATCTATAATATCATTAAAGACCCTGCTTTCATTTTTTTTTCTTCAAAAAGTAATTTATTTCTGTGTGTGTTTTAATAATATTTAATTTCTTATTTTTCCTTTTAAAGTCATGATAGAAGTCATTAACTCATCTACAGAGTATCATATGATGCTTTAATAGTGGCTGTTTGGCATCATGTCAATCATTCCAAGCTACATAAATACATATATTGTGAACATGAATACATGACTTATCACAGATGTTTATTTATATATCTAGAGTATATAGAGGAGAAACATTAACAAACAACAAAGAAAGCAATAACAAAAACAATTAGCATTTTGTTTCCACAAAAACATGTTTTCCCCGTAACAATCTGTCATGGAGGAGTTAACAAATGTCAAACTTGACCTTTCTTAGTGACATACATCATTAAGTCACATGAGTGAAACCATTCCTCTGCACGCCATCTCATTGCAGTCGACCTTTGTAAAGCAATCAAAATGTGACTAGTGGTTCAGGAGAATATGAAATACTGGCATGTTTAGCGATGAACAGACGAACGGACGGACACACAGAACACACTACTCAACCAAATGCAATATGCCTTGCACCCTCCTGTAAGTATGGAGAAGAGCATAGAACTTCTGAAAGTGAACTTATGTATTGCACATAATTATTTTACCACACAGTGTTCCATCAGATATGCTGAAATTTGATCTTTGGTCAAAAAGTTATTTTTCATATTAAAGAAATTCAACAAAACCAAAACAAATAAATGAATCATAAGACTCACACTGAGGCATGAAAGCCATTACCTATAAATATGGCTGCTAAAGTGTTTACAAGCAAATGTGAATAAAGATGAAAGAAAAATAAAAGTGCTACCGTGTTAAAAACACACCTTTAATTCAGTAAAAAAACTTCCCCAATATTGGTTTATTCCAACACCATACCTTTAAACAACATCAACAACATTGTTAACCCCAAACCACCCATTTTAACAACATCAATAACAGCTGTATGGGAACATAAAAGCAAGCTACTGACGTTTATTCCGTACTGAACTGTTCCTTGCATCACTCAGGTTCCATGAACTTTGGACTACATAAAAGATATATATTTATGTTCAGTTTTTTATTAAAGATAAAATGATCTTTTTAGCAAGGACATTAAAACTTTTAATCTCTCAGCACATAGATGGTATATAATGATACTTCGGATCATTTGTTTGAAATTTATTCAGTTCAAAATAGATACCACAGTATATAAAGATATGGACAATCACACAATAAATGCATAGCCAGGTTCGATTTCATACAAGCATACAAATTATATTCTGCCCTTAATAACCTTAATTATTTCCAATTAAAAATAATAAAGTAATATAAAAATAACTTTACACTTTTAATTAATCATTTCATGATACATTTCCACAATCAATTTTTGGCATTCTGTGTAAATCCTTGTATATTTAACAAACCAAAAATGGATACTGATGAATCAAATACCTGGTACGTCATTTCCACCAAATTTTGTTAAGAGCCAGGAATTCCTCAATCTCACAACAGATTTAGGATTCATGACATTACCCTCCTTCATTCTGTTTTGGTTTCAAACGGAGGTACTATTTTTTTACCACTACACTTCATTTAAGAATTTTGAGTGATTTAAACTCTGTCATTCTGGATCAACCTTCAAACCCTTGCACTATTTTCTTATGACTTTATTGTAGTCAACAGCCTAATAACCTGTCCAGTTTTTATTGTGAAAATTAAAGCTACCCTTTCACCTACTGCTAACCCTTTTACCTTTTTTCCATTCATGGCTTAAACAGTATCACAAACTGAAGTGTTGTTTTATATAAACCACCAGAGGGACAATTTTGATCACATGATATCAGAGTTTAGCTATTGGATTATCTGATCAATTAATTTAAATATTTGTAAACACTGGAAGAAAATGTCTACCAGTATTGACTGAATGGCTTCCTATTTACAAAACATTAGAAAACTATATAAAATAATCTTATTTTGAATGATATAAAAAAGTAGCAGTTACATTCTTGAAACTGTACATTCTCAATTTAAATAGATGCACCAAAACTACCAGTACATTACATTAATTAGGGTTTTCAAGTGGTTTTATTTTGGATCCAGTCAGTTCCATGTAACATCTGTGTGAAATAAGTCCACACTCTATGACATGAATCAAGAAGCAAGTTGGATTCTTAAACAGGATTTGCACAACAAATACCAAACCAATAATGAATACCAGATGACATCTACCGGTATCAGTAAGCGATAATTATAAAAAGCTATAAGCTACACATAACAATATCACAAATTACATGACCGGGTCCCTTATAAGATATGATATTATTTCTCGATACCATGGTACTGTTTGACAATCAAGGCTTAAATTTTCAAAATACTATAAAATCTTCTTTTTTTTTTCTCTTTTTTTTTTGACAATAAGTCTGTGGAAAAGATATCATCGTGGACTAACATTATATATATTTACTTATTCATGTTCCAGAAATGCATGGTCCACATATATCATGAAAGACTTTTGAAGGGTCGATTTTCATGGCTACTGCATCATGAAATCAACCAAAATTTATACCCTCGCTTGTTTTTACAGTATTTTGGTTCATCCGATTATATTTATCCAATTCAATGAAGCCTAAAATCTGCCCTGATTCTACTGGGTACTAGCAAGTACATGTACCATATTTTACTTCATTTAACTTGAACTTGTATATAAATAAAGCAGCATTTAGCAAAGCTGAGAACCAAACCAGGTTAATAAATCATTACTGGTTTCTGATTCATTCAGAGTTAATATAACATCCCTTTATTATGGTTCCAGGTCCAGTATAAAGCCATCCTATTTTTTTCTTCTGTTTTTCATCAAACTATTTCATAACTGTTCCAGATTCTGCGCTTCAACCAGAAGTCCAGCCAGTTCTGAACAAAACCTCTGTTGTATGGGTTGTCATCAACAAACAGAACAAATTTTGTGCGGCCTTGCACGGAGGCCGCATGTAGTTCTTGTGATGTCACGTTTTGAGATATGAGGAAAAACTGGTGAACAAGTCCGATACACATGATGCTGGTTACCATGGCAACATACCACGCGCCCGCATAACACAGTCCCCACCTGAAAAATACACACAGACATTGTGACATTACAATATAACATAAGTAATGATTTTCTTTACTTCATGTTTTTCAAACGATTTTAGATTCCTGAGTGATGTAATGAGGCACATTTCAGCAATAGATTAGTGCATGTTTTATGTCCTTCTTTTATATCATCACTACAGAAAATACAAGTTGCAAGTAGGGGTCTTCATGTGAAAAATTAAAATGATGTAATACGAAGTTTTATATACGAGATATTCTCAAAGTCCTCAAGTATACCTGGTAAAATGGTGTTGCACCTGTTCGATGTTTTCTACAAAATGGATATAAATTTACTCTGTTTAACACTACCAACAACAGAATGGTCCAAGTAATCATCCTCAAATTACAAACTTACTTATTTAATATGAGGAAAAACAATAAAAAAGTTTTTTACATCGATTACAAATCAAGTTAACATACTGATCACTCTCAATGGCTCTTATGGCTGCATATTTGGTCATTATTGTGGGAGGAAACCGGAGGGCCCGGAGAAAACCCATGTGACTGGACGGGTGACCATTATACTCTCTCATATATGTGACCAAGAATCGAACCCGGGACAGACTGGTGAGAAGCAAGGCGTGTTACCACTATGCTATCCAGGCACCAAAACAATGCTGATGACTGTTTAATTATGTCCATTGTTGAAGGTGAAAAATAACCAATTAAAATAAATAACAAGAGGGCAAAGATGGCCCTATATTGCTAACCTGAGTACTACTGCTCATAAAGATAAGCTGAATACTGTAAAAACAGAAAGAAATTAGGCATTTCTTTTTTAAGTTTAAAAACTTAGGTTTTTAAGCCATAATTCAAGATATATTTTTGTGATGTCAGTGAAAATCTAAGCAGGATGCACATCTACCCATTAAAGTAATGACATTGACCAAGTTTTGAAAAGATTCATTCAGAAACGTAGGAGGAGTTGCGTTCACAAGATATGGACGTACTGACGTACGGACGGACAGACAGAGAAGATGACGCAAATATATGACCGCCTCTGGCGGCGTATAAAAATTGAAATCATAAAAAGCTTTGAGATGAATTTAGAAAGGATAAGAAAAAGGTTAACATTATGGGAAATAGAGAGAAAGTTGATAAAATTCAAGATGTCCATGCCTTTTGCAAGAGTCACTTGATCAATCAAAAATGAGCATTTATTTTTGGCTTATGATATTGGAATTTTTAGACACATTGCTTACTTGTAATCCCGGTATGCAACATACAGAGGACAGGTGACATCATGTGGCCATATGGGGTCGCACACAGAACAAAGGGTCGTGTAGCTACCATAGTAACCAGTGAAGACAAACACACACATGGCCAACAGGAAGGATCGGTGATTTTCAACTCCTATGCAGCTGTCGATCCTGTGGACACATAATCATAAACGTATAATGTCCAGGAATTTTGGACGAATACCATATAACTGTTGTTTTTTTCTGCGGCAATGTATTATTTGCTGAATTTGCGGATGCTAACAGACCGCAAAAATTAAATGCACAGATTATACATTTTTCCTCCTAGTCATCTGACAGTACAGTCTCTCCACTTCCCCTAAATCATCTTTAACAGCACTTATGATGCGTTATGCTGAATTTGTAGCGATACACCTGTGTTTGTGTATGAGTGAAATGACACAATACAATCATCATACAGCGCATCTGAAAGGGTTTGCTAGACCAAAATGGACCTTTATCGGAGGTTTATCATCATGCAAGATATCGGACTGCAATAACATGGCCACCAGGGGCAGGGCTAATTTGCCTTATATATATATATGGTGAAAACTTTTAACAACAACTCCACTGAAACCACTGGACAGAATTTGATTAAACTTGGCAGGGATGATATTTTGGTAAATCTTCACAAAAGTGGTTAAAATAAACTTGATCCATGTAGAACTCTGGTTGTCATGGCAATGGAAAAAAATGAAAACTTTAAAAATCATCTCCTTCAAAACAACTGGCCAGATTTCAAAATGTTTTATTACAGATGTTCCTTGGGTAACCCCCTACCAAGATAGCTAAAATTATTTTGATCCGTAAAAAACATGGCCGCCAGGGGCAATATATATATATCAAATTCTGTCCAGTGGTTTCAGAGGAGAGTGAAAACTCTAAACGACATCTCCTCTGAAACCACTGGACAGAATTTGATTAAATTTGTTATTTTTTATAGTAAAGCAAAGGCATATCAATGGTTCCTAATTTTTTTCAGAAAAATCAGGGGGGCAGTCAATCTTAATAACCCTTTCATTCAGGAATATTCATGTACAAATTTATGACTTGATGAATGGAATATTCATGTACAAATTTATGACTTGAACAACAGAATTTTCTTTGCTGTGCAGACTATGAAGAATCTAAACACAATGTTGTATGCAAAATAGAGAAGACCATGATCAGACAGCTCCCAAGTCTGCTCCATTTGCCAATGCATAAAAAACACATTTATATAAAGTAATGGGTGAATAAACAGCCATGATCTGCACACAGTGATTCAGCCTCACCAGGTTTCTGAGTGTGTCATTAATGGTGATCAATCAGCAAGCTGTTACATGTACCACCAGCACACCAGATGTATAGCTCTATGTAATGAGATGTACATGAATATACACGTTCAGCTCTGAACATATGCAAAGTTTATCATAAAATCTGTACTGTATGTATACATATGCATCAGGACTATTTTGAAACACACACACAAACAAGGAAACAAATAGTAAGAGTTTTGCAAACTTTATCCAACATAGAATGAAGTGGAATGGACCTTTCCCATGATTACAGATACAGCTTATCTGAATTATATAATAAATTATCCAACATCTACATTTGGATATCATGTGAGCAATGGTTGACCTGCTTTACTCAAAAGAACACATGGGTGTAAGCAGCTGACAATGTCATGAAAGGGAGACAATCCCTTACCAACTCTTAATGCACTTTTCCAGTTTTTAGCAGACTGAGAGGGAATTTCAGCCCTGTCTTTTCTACCCATGGCTAGGTTACCTGCTCATAAATAGTATCACAAACAAAAACATATGTTCTTTTGTTTAAACCAGGTCAACCTGTGACTACCATTTATTGCAATGTAGCTATTGGATAGTCAATACCAAAACATCTGTATACACATGAAAGCTCCATAATGGGGCTTATTCATAGACAAAAATTGGCAAAAAAATATGTACTGTTGCTGAAACTACCTGCATTTTGCAATTATGACATTAAAACTGAGATTTTCCTCAACTCGAAATTTTATATTACTGTAATTTTGAAATTTTAAAGAAATCTAGACAATTTTCTGTAAAAATAACATACATTTATATGCAAAATTTCTTTTCCCTGGATAATCAATAAACCAGTTCTAAAACTTAAAAATTTTGAGCTGAAGAAGAATAACAAATGAGAATGTTTCTTGAAATGTAGGCCTGGAGCCAGCATGTCAATTAACCCAGATCTGGGCCCAGCTACATGCCTGATGACCCTTTCCAAAACCAGCCTTACCAGACACAATGGTGGTCCCTGGCACGAACACACACACCACACACGGAGCAATGTCCTGCTCTGTCTGGTTTGTCCATCCCACATTTATCACACCAGTCGCCATGGTGACCAGACAACTGATCTCTCTCACAAGGGTCAGGCTTTGAGGGATCTGACTCTGGAAATGATAGTCATTCATCCATATAAGTCAGACAAGTAAACATTTCATATATTAACATATGCACCACAGACATTGTATACAAATGAATCTTATGAAAATGTTCTGGAAAAAAAAATTAAAACAGCTCTTCATGTTAGCTCCAATTATCTATGTTATGAAGATTTGACAACATTCCTTGAAAGGTCATCTAAGTTACCTTCAAAATTAAAAAAAACTTATGTCTGAAAAATGAAAACATCAGTTTACTACGGTTGATTTGCAAATATTCACAATGTTATACCCAAGCTTTTTGAAAGCAACAATTTAATTTGCTAACCAAAGGTCAATTTAAGTCAATCTTTCATGTGCTGTCATCAAATCCTACCTAGAGAGTGTTAGTTAGGATATGATTTTAATGAGACTGAAGAAAAAAGATATTCAACATCAACTTCTGCTGCATTTATCACTTTCAGCATACCATCCGGTATCTACGGGTATTTTTAACATCATTTTATTACAAGACCTACATATGTTTGTATCCAGGGTTCTCATTAACTTGGAGTCATGGTCTCCAATGATTGGGAAAAAGACTCATGTTCTCCTGGGCTGCTCCTTTATGAATATATATAGGAGGACTCCCAATATTTTAGGATATCTTTGTAGAGGACCCTGGTGTCATGTTTATATACCAGATTATTATCTTACTTTCTTTATTCTCTGCTTTAGAGAATATAGTACTTTAATCCATGAAATAGCACATTAAATTTACAGAGCTCACAACAAAACAGAACTTTTTCTTGAAAAATGACCTTCCAGCTCAGAAAAAAAGAAAACTTGGCTTTTAGTCCTGTCAAAGGCTCAAGTCCCAGTTTAGCAGACTTCTCGAAAACTGTCAGTTATGGGTGACAACAATTCATTCAGAGTGACAAAATGTTTAAGATATTTGGCTGCACAAAGATGGCAACGAGTAAACATTAAGTGATCATTCTATGTATCTAATGCTCTATAGACAAGGTGTGGGATATTATCAGAAATCAATATCTCTTTCTCAAATGAACAGAACTATCACAGAAGGTGATTAAATACATCCTGCATCCCACCTTGTCCTCAAGTAATGTGACTGTGGACCGTAATGAGTCTGATTACTAAAATGCCCACGATTCTGTAAAGTGGAGGTTTCATAATGACTGTATCCTACCCCCACTTTATACCGCATGAAATTGTAAAATAAAACCAATATCTAACATACCTGTAGTACCTCTGGAGTCACCATCAAGTTCTGAATGTTCAATTACTTCAAATCCATCCTCAATGTCACTATCATCCCCTCCAATCCTGAAATCGGTTTTGGAAAACTAGCCACACAACCGAACGATTCCATCAAGTACTGTTTCACTTTTTCTCCATGTGTGATACCTGGATCTTTCTTGCGTACATCAAACACACACACATAGTGATCACACTGCAGGTAAGCAGTATGTTATCCCATACTGATACGTGTGTATACTGACAGATGATCAGCTCAAACAGTAAGTACATAAAGAAAACTGAAGCTAGACCCCAGACAAAGAAAAACTTGGTCCTAGCACGCTTTGTTCTTCTTTTCCATGTACGATAAAAGAAGAAACAGAAATAGGGCAATATCAGCAAAACAACACAGGTAGTTTTGGGGCCAATAGCAGCTACTGCTAAGCTGGCTGGAATTAGGAAGATGGGCGTGGCCACTTCCAGGTTGACCTTAGATGCCCCACCACCTACAATACCTGGCAGTCGACATCTATCCAGGAATGTGTCTATGAATCTGTCAACCAATGATGTTGGAATCCTTTCACATTTAAAGCATCTGAAGAAATGACAAAAACAAGAAAAATAACTTTGCTGTTCTTCCTTAAGTTTCAGCCCTGCATACAGAGAGACTGAGTACCTACAATTATGAATATTTTGGTTACATGGCCGACGCGTGGTAAAGTGAGTTATGCAACATCCTAGGGAAAATAGTTCCTTTTGTGCTTTTATAATACATACAATTATTGTGTTACATAAATATTCATTTTTTACTCAAAATTCAGTTTTCACTACATTGGCTGAATCTCAGCATATCTGTATTGTAGAATTCTGTTCAATAGTTTGGTCATTCATACAAAATTGAGAGGTTATTTGGTTTTAAATGTAGAGAAACAAACACTCGGAATGTAGGTACTATAGCTGTGAGTGACTACATCATACACAACTAACAACATTGGATGAAAAGAATGACATTTTTTTTTCTCTTAGCTGCCAATTTGTTATCTTTTTCATAATTTTATGGCAAACAGAGTGACCATTTTATCAGAGCTAAGAATATTATTATCAAAGTGCTTACTCAAGAACTTAAGCATGATCATATATTATATTAGACTGAAGGATATAATCTGTATATTTCCTGTTATTCACTTATATACTTTGACATACAGTTAAAATATGTCCTTGCTAGTATTCTGTGAAAAATTACAGTTGAAAGACTTCTTGAAAATCAGACATGTCCAGCTTTATTTTTATGTAGGACAGATAATTTTCATTATCAACTTCATGCCAAGGTGATTGGCAATTTTTTAACAAAACTCTAAAAGCTTACTATTTCATTCTAAGTTTCTGACAAGCATTCCTTTTTTAATAGGACAGACACTTTTTTCAATGAACCTGTCTTGATGAGTAGCATGCTTTGTTTGCTTTTCGGAAGGACTGTACTTACCTATCAGCAATCTGGTCGAGCTCCTCGCAGTCACAACAACATGCCAGGATGTGGCTTCTCTCCCCAGAGCTGTTCTCATACTCACAACAACACAGTGCTTCATTCGAGGACATGTCTACAACTGATCCAGACAGCTAAGTTATACATTGTATCTATGTTCTCAATGTTAGCAGTGCTTACAAACTAAAATTCTACAGTTTTACAGGCGGAGATTTAAATACTAGTAAAATTCTATGAAAGTTCAGAAGACACTTAAGTTGAAACTACCCCTGCACTGTACAATGAATCCTAATAATATCAGATTGAATGATCTGGCTTCTTTCCATGAACAGTTTGCACTAACTAACTTAAGGTAAGGATTCCTTGAAATCTATCAACAGGTTTTTATGAGATGATATGGACAAACACACAGGGTGATTTTTATATACACCCTAAACTTTGATGGAAGGAGGGGGATTTAAAAAATTGTTTAAAATTTTAACCAGAAATGTGTCCACAGGACACAGATGCCCCCACCTTTCACTTTGTTAGTTACAAGGGTTAAAATTTGGCAAATACTTGCCATTGGCCACTAGCAAATTTATGTACAGAATAATGTAAACAAAGATAAAGTCAGATTATTCTGATGAGTTTTGGTAAGTGCATTTTTTTTTTGCATATTAAATGTGTGTGTATTCTTGATATGAAATGATTTTTATAAACACTTAATTACAGGATCTTATAATTTTATCATAAATCAAATGGTAGCGGTGTTTAGAAGAAAATACCCAGGTGCATAGGTTCAAACTCTGAATAATATACCCATGAAGTCTGTGATACAAATACAATTAGTTATGTGTGTTACAAACTTAAAATTCCAAATATTCACAAATTCAAGGCCTGTAACTCTGTCAAGGGCAACGGTTATTCTATGAAAATACACATATGCACAAGTTCATGTCCTGAACAATATATCCATGAAGTTTCAGGTCTGTAGTACCAATACTTTTAGAGTTATTCATGTCACAAAGTTTTGACAGAGATGGACAGACATATGGACGGAAGAAGGCAAATCTATATGCACCCCCTCCCCTTTTTTTGGTAGGGGTATAAAAATCCAATTACTTATGGCTGGGGGCCGATGGCTGGAAGTACTTGATAACCAGTCCTGGAGGATGAGTGGATTAGAGTGTCTGCCCCAGGATCGAGAGGTTGTGGGTTTGATACTAAGTTGTAAAAAATGGTATTAGTCTCCCTTGCTTGCTGCTCAGCATATATATGTAATTTAAGGACTGGTTGACTCGGTGTCAGGATAATGTGACTGGGTGTGGTATCATGCCACATGTCAATGGCGTACCTCGTAATAATGAAATGTTGCAGCACTATATCTGCCTTGAGTTGCCAGACTCCAAATGACTGAAATACTGTCGGTCTGACAGTAAACCCAACAAATTAATAATTGATATATATGTTATGGTATCTGAATACTTAACATACACCAAAATATAAGAAAATTGGTAAATCTTACATAATCTTAAACAAATAACGTCAGCTATGGTGAAATGTCTATATATTTCATCTTCATATTTCGTATCTCTATAATCTATACTTTCTGTTAATCAATGTTTTTTTTTTTTTTTTTTTTTTTTAGCAAACAATAAAATACGTACAAAAAACAAAGACAACAACAAAGCGACAAAGTAAGAGGGAAATCTCGTCTAAGGGCAAATTGATTCAATCTTATAGAACCTGCATAAATACTTATTACACGAACGTCACCGGAAACGAAAAATATAAACAATGAAAAAATCTTTTAGGAAAAGAAACAATACCAAAGTGGTTGCGAAGATGTTCCTCTGATCGAATTTTGAAGGTGATGAAAAGAAAGTAGATTTATTATTAAAGATCATAATCAATAAGGCGCTTGGATCCCAAATGAAAACGTCAAAGGGATGCAGATTTGACGTTTGGTGTAAAATGCGGCTCCAAACAGTAATCGGTTTGCGGTCTTTATTGTGACATCATTATTTTTTTTTTTTAAACATATTCATGAATTCTTTTTTCGAGCATTTCGGGCGGAATTTATAAAATAAATTAAATATGTCTTACGATACTGATGATAAGTTTCTTATGCCTCACCTGACTAAACTATGAAAATCAATTAGATAAGTAGGAAATAATTATAATTATGTTAAAATTCAAATTGATTGCAACAAGAGAGAGTGTGTGCGCGGGGGGGGGGGGGGGGGGGGGGGGTAGGAGAGAGAGAGGAGAAAAACACGTATGTTGTTTCGAGGTCTTTATGAGCATAGAAGTGGAGCTTTTTATACCCCCCCCCCTTCCATTCTTCACGTGTGATAGAGTCACTTAATGTATATACATGACGACCCTGATAATACAGATGTATGTATATGAGTGCACGCAGATTAGTTATAATTCAACTTTCGTTAAAAAAAAAAAGCCACAGAGGTGACATATACCCCAGCATACTGAATTGGAAATCAACATCAGAATATGGAAGATTGTTGTAAATGTTGAGAGCACTAACTATGGATCAAACAAAACACAAGTTCTGAGTAGAAATGAAATTATTGTATAGTATATTTGAAACTTTATCCAATTTACGCACAGATGTTAAAAATATAGACTTGCATGCAAAACTTGAACTTTTAATACTATTTTACCTTCACATGTCCAAAGCAAGGTTAAAATATCTCATTCCTATTGGACGTCATAAACCGTAGCTTGACCTTGACTCATCACATCATAGCAGCTCTTTAACACACAAGCTGTATAGGTGAAGTGTTTGTTTATTATCGTGAAAGGGCCAGCCAGTTTTGACTTATGAGACACCTCTTTGCTTTCACAAGTACCTCCCCGGTTTCCTCCTATATGCCGGACACCAGACAGAAAGATAACCAGTTGAATAACCATTATCTAACTAGCTGGCGGCTCACCAACAGGCCATATCAGAACGTTCCCTGCCGGTGATCGAACCTTCGACCACCCGCTTCCGAAACGGATGCCTTAACCACTAGGCCACGGAATCGGTATATGTTACTGGTTATGATATTCCTTCCATGACAAAAAAAAAAAATATTAAGAAAAATCCATTTAGGGGACAGCATAAGGAGTAACAGAACAACTTAAAAGATAAATTAAATACATAGATGCTTTTTCATTAATAACAATAATATATTGAGGAAATTGCTGACCTATTCTTCCATATACACGTATATAAAAGGAAATGTTCTTATTTTTTTATCCATTGCAATTCTATGCCTCTTATGTATCTCAGAGTTTTATTTTCCTATTTTATGATAATCTTCAACCCACATTGTCAGCTAAGGCCAGCAATTTCCGCTAACTTTTGATATACCGTGAGTTTATTTTGTATGACTGCTTTGAAATTTAATCTGTATAATTTATTTTATGTCATGTATCTGTATTTTGTGCATAAGTATTAAATCGCTTTGCTAATTGAACTGTTACTTTTTTTTTTGCTTTAAGCATTTCTTCTATCCATGCTAAAAACACGTGTTATTGGCATTTGGCAAGGACATCTAAAATTGGACACTGTGTGTGTGTTGTGTGTGTGTGTGTTTTGTCCATGATATGTGATATGTCCATTCTTTAATTAGTAATAAAAAAAATGATAATCATATGTTGAATGGCGTGTTGCAATTCGAAATCAATTTATATATATATACTTTTCTTACTTCCAAACTTGTGCAGATGAGCGCGTGAAAATGTTGGTTTGAATGAATCCATGCTGGTGTTATTGTTTTTCTTATTCAATATGTTTGTGCTATTACAGCTGAAATGTGCAACCATTGTCTTGGCTTCACCTCGTGACATTCTCTTATACCACGGAATATACATTCGACAATACTGGTGAATACCTTAACTCGGGCCGAGAGGGTAAAGTCGCCTGCAGTCAGACCGGTGTTGACATATTGGTCAGCTCCTTATAGGGTCCAACTTAGTATGCAGCTCAAATTCTACACAATCTGCATGGCCAATAAAAATCCTTTGTTTAATATAACATTTACAGTTCATTAAATAAGTTTTCCACCAAGTCATAAACTTGTACAGGACTATTCATGGGGTATTGGGTTAAAATGACAAGTGCTGAATATCATAAATTGATGGAAATATTAATGGAGTGTTGCCCATATTGGGTACCAGTCATGAAATTCGAACTTGGATGGAAGAATTTTATAACAATAAACACAAAAATACAATTAAATTGACATGTATAGGAAAATATTATAAAAAAGCAAAAGCTATACACGGCTTCCACACTGGTGGACAAACATTCCTAATACCTAAGTCACATTTGTTCTACGGCGAGGATACGGCGACCGTGTGCCCTCTAAATCGAGAAAGACCTGCGGCGACCGTACGGTCTCTCTAGGGCGAGTTCCTATGTTTTGCAGGCCGTAGGGGTCGCCGTAGAATTTTAACGCGGAGTTATAACATTTTTTCTGCGGTCGCCGTAGCAATTCGACACGTAGTCATGCCGTGGAGCGACTCACGGTGACCATACGTCGAACGTACCGTGCTTATGGATTCCATTTGCACTATGCGGACAACACAATTTCCGCGGGCGCCATGTTACAAACTAACAAAAGTAGTCACCTTACGCCTGCCGTAGGTTCGCCGTACGGCGATCGTGCGTCATCACTTTAAATGCCATAGAGAAGCCGCAGGAATTGTGTCGGTACTAATTTAAAATATGTCGTACAGCTACCCTAACATATGTGACTGCAATAGGATGTGACCGTAGTAAATCTGCCGTGGCAAATGTGACTGAGGCATTAATAAAGATTTAGTAAAGGTACAACCAATGCGTCTTCGATGGGTTTTAGTAGCATTTTGGTTCAGGGGTAACGAACATGCACGTGATCCGAAGGTCGTGAATTTGAATTTCGTTTGGGGAAAACTTTGATTTTGACTATCGTAGCTACAAAGTATCAGTCCAACCCAGGAACCGTCGAAAGAATTTATTATAAATTGTAAACACCTTTTCCCCAGTCGACGTAAAATAAGTTAATAAACTAAGTGTGTGTCGCTTATTCCTAAATATCATGTCGGCAGCCTGTGTCAGGCTTACCATGGAACCATGATGCATATTTCACCATATTGTAGCATAACACTCAGAAAAAAAAAAAAAAAGAAAAAAAAAAAAAGATGTTGAATGTTGATTTATGTAATACAGCGGGCCAGTCCGCTACCTACCCCAATCTATCGGATAGATATGTTATCATCTTGGCCTGGACCTTGCTCGCCGAACCTTCAACCGTATATCGCTCCGTGTGCCGTTGTACCTGCCTCTTCCATACACACTGACGGACAAACACCTGCGGTGTCAATATCCGAAATATAATTGAAAAATAAAGTGATTTTACTTTCGTAATAATTTTGTACGTATAAATTACAAGTGGTTTGTTATAAATGTGATCAGATGGAAACATCCGAAGAATAAGGCGACTGGATCGAAAGTTGTTTTTTTTGTATTTTGTTTTATAGTGTGAGTGACATTTAAGGATCTGTTGAGGTTAACGCCCTCTGTTTAATACGATCTCTGACAATGGTGACTTTCACCCGTCTGAAAACAATGAGACTGGAAAAGACAATATACTTATCTATAGCCTTGTTGTTCCTGCAGCACCTGTCTTACTCAGAGGGTAAGTCATCTTTCTACAAGAACGTCATTCTATAAGATTATATAAATATCATCATAGGATGTTTTTTCCGAAGGGAAAGTTAGTTTAATTCATTTTTTTGTTTTAAGTCTTTTTATTTACGCTTCGGCCAAAGGCCTCTACCAAAATATAACCAATTATGATACAATTTCAAAATACTATTTTATTATGGTTACAAGAACTTACAGTCACGTAGTGTTAAAATATATTTTTTTATAAAGGCCTTTGGACGAAACGTAAATAAAAGAGTTATATGAAAATATGTATTATAAATGATATTCTGTTATGTCCTGTTTGTTGTTGTTGTTTTTCACGATAAAAAAGCCGCAGCAACAAACACAAAAAACAGATTTTATGTACTGTACTGTAAATGTACTGTAACACCATTAATCTTTTTCAGTTTATTATTATTTTGTTGTTGTTGTTGTTGTGTTGATGCTAATTAAGCGGATGTTTTTGATTTCATATCAATGACTGTACCCCCCCCCCCCCCCCCCCCAAAGAATCTATTAGCTCACCTCGCATTCGCAAGGTGAATCCATGAATATGTATACCCATATATAATCTATGAATATGTGTGTTGTCTTTATTATATATGTGCGAAAATTACCAACGAAAAAAAAAAAAGAAAGAAAAAAAAGAAACCAGTTTGAATTATGTAAGATATACGTAAGCCATTCTGATAATTGTATTTATATAATCATCTCTCTCTCTCTCTCTCTCTCTCTCTCTCTATTTTTGTTTGTATTCATCTTTCTTGTCTTATATTAATCATCAGCGATGGAAGAAATACACACACACACACACATATATATATATATATATATATATATATATATATATATACATTACTATTATAGAAATTATGTTAGAATAATCATATTCAAAAGTGTTGATGTCGTTGTTATTGTTTGTGTGTGTGAGAGAGAGAGACAGAGACCAATTTAATTTCAACAAAATCACTGACATGAGCAAACGATTAAACGATTACATAACGCATTGTATTAATTTTTGAATATTTCGTTGTTGTATTCTAGATAATCCGTTGTCTCTTTGATAATTGCTACCTGTTGAACATTGTTTTATAACTTGTTTAAATGTACTTAGTATGTTATGTGTGTTTATCTACATGTTGTTACATCTGTATTCTATGGTTAAAATAAAGATATGTCATCTTCTGATAATAAAACAAATCGAACATTATATTATGTTTAATCGCAAATGCTAGTATCAATAGATGTATCAACACGTATGTCCTGGATGTGGCCGAGACAAGCACGTAAGTTTCTACAGACGGCTAATAAATACATGCTTTTCAACTACGTAGAAAAATGAAAGAAAACAAAGACAAAGAAAAACAAAGGAACACATTTGCAATCAATCAAAAAGTGATATATATTGATCAATTTCAATGGCAAAATAAAATGTTTTGAAAATACTATACATTAAAAATAATTAAGTTAGTATACGTTTGAAGAAAGAGGCAATAATGAAAAAGAAAAGCAGTATAAGGATACTTAGCGGATTAAGATAGACATATTTTCCTTTAACAAGGTAATAGTAAAGTACCTGTAATGGTTCCGCTACGTCTTGGACCACATAACCTCTACCAAGATAACCAAGATGCCATAATTAAACATAAGGAAACCATGGTTATCTCCGTAAAAGGCCACGAGGTCCGAAATATAGCGGAACAATTACACGAACTTGTTGCGCACAAATATACAAGAGTAGTACCGGGACTGGTGTGCCGAGTGCCAGGATAATGTGACTGGGTGTGTTGTCATGCCACATGTTTATAGTGAGATACTGCAGTGTGGCAACACTATATCTGTCTCAAGTAAACACAACTCTCCAAATGACTGGAAATACTGTCTATGGGACGTTAAACCCAATAAACAAACATATACAACATAAGATATTTTTTTCAGAAAAGATCCCCATTAATATTCTACAAAATGATACTTGAGCTTATCGTATGGAATGGAAATAAAATGAGGAGAAAAAAGGTGAACATACTATCGATATACTTGTAAATAAAAAGCGAACATCTAGGACAGGTCAAGAGTTACGTTCTTTCAAACTTCATAAATCAATCAATCAATCAATCAATCAATCAATCAATCGTTCAGTTGATCGATCGATCGATCAATCAATCAAGTTTAAGCTACATTTCATAACAAAATTAATTGTATGACGTAGACAGTGTTACATAAAATCTGATCAATACACTGATCTTTATTTAAGTGGGCATGTCCTATATAGATACGGTACTGTTTCATGCATCCGATAAACGTCGTCACGTGCACATCCTGGTCACTTAATATCGATGAGTCATGTCTCCTGTGAAATATTAGGTTTGACTATCATCATCATCATTATCATCATCAACGTCGTCGTCGCCATCATTATAATCATCATCGTGCCCAGATTTGAAGGGATAATGTCAGTTTCTGGTGAATTTTGACAAAATAAGTTTTTCAATGTATAGATCTAGTTAAAGGTAACCTAAAAATAACTCAAATCTTATATGTTCTAGGGATTATATTTCCCATCAAACCCAGTGTTCAGTCTCTCTTATGTAGCATGTGATTATCTGATTTAAAGGGGCCGCCGTGGCGGTTACAGTCGTGGACTACAAATCTCTCAGCCCCTCACCGCTGTGGGTTCGAATCCCGGTAGGGACTTCGGATTTTTCATGTGAGGAAGCCTTCCATCTGGCTTGCGGTAGGTCGGTGGTTCTACCCGGGTACCTCTGTGTACTCGGGGGTCTTCCTCCACCTGTAATTAACTGGACGTCGCTATATGATTGAAATACTATCGCAGTGACGGTAAACCCCAATACAACAACAACAACATCTAATTTAAAATGTGTTCGTGTGAAAGTATATAGATTGATCTAAAACAACAACAGCAACATAATGTATGTACGAGGGATGTTCAAAATGAAATGCAATTCCTAGCATATCTAGAAAGGATTTGTTAATTTTCACAAACCAACTATCGGATTCCTTCAAAGTATTCACCTCCGTGAACTAAGCACAGTTTCAACCTTTTGATCCAATTTTTAAAGGTAGTTTCATAGTCGTTTCTGGGTATACCCTTGAGACGCTGGAAGATGGCTGAACCAATATCTTTTCGTGTTTTGTATTTTCGTCCATTGAGGTACTTTTTGAGCCTCGGTAACAGGAAGTAGTCACAGGGGTCAAGGTCTGGGGAATACGACGGGTGCGGAAGCTCTATAACCTTTTCCTGTCTTAAAAAATCGCGTACAATAGCCGCTTTGTGGCTAGACGCGATGACATGCAGCAACCTGACCCCCGACAAACCTGTCGCTGGCCTGCGTCTATTGAAATATTTCTTCAACTTTTTTAGAACAGCCCCTCTGTAGAACTTGCTATTGACCGATTTACCTTTCAGAACAGTAATTTGTATAGCAGGCCCTAGATTTGTGAAGAAAACTGCATACATAACCTTTCTGATGCTCATTGTGCGTTTGGCTATACATGGCCTTTTCATGTCTTTTGTAGCCCATATCTTGTTTTCATGTTTTCGTTTGGGCTCATAGAAATGCACCCATGTCTCGTCGCCTGTGACAATATTGGCAAACGAGCGATTATTGTATTTTGGGTACATTTTCAGCAAAGATTTTGCCATTTTCACGCGGAGGCGCTACTGCTCCTCTGTGAGCAAATGGGGTATCCATCGCGCAGTTATCTTATTCATTTTAAGGTGCTTCCTTAGAATTGAATGAACTGCCCCTATTGAGATGCCTATCTTTTGGGTTATTTCCCTAACAGTGAATCTTGCATCTGTCGATACAATTTCTCTGACTTTTTCTACCATTTTGGGACTGGTTGCTGTCTTTCTGCGATGGCCACATGGTGCATCTTGCAAGGACGTTATTCCACTTACTAATTTCTTCCACCACCTAGTAACCAATGCATAGTACAGCTCACCAGGTCCATAAATTGAGCATATTTCATGAAATATCTCTTTTGGACCTATACCAAGAAAACAGCGGTTTTTGATGTAGGCCCGTATTTGGGGCGGCGAACGCAGATTTTTACCAACCATTTTATCATTAGTATGTACGAGTATGCAATGTTTCTCGTTGTGTAGCCGAGGCTAGAGAGAAACAGATTTACACAAAACTGGTATCGACCGAGAGATAATTGATGCCCCTAGGCGATCCAAGTAGGTTGTTTTTGTGAAAAGCGCGCGTAGTTATATAATATAACCCGAGTTGCATTTCAATTTGAACATCCCTCGTATGTATGTATGTACTGGGTGATTCATGTGTGATACAATTTCAAACCAGTCACGATTTTATTCTGATGGTAGTCAGAAAGAAGAAAGTATCATAGTAAAGAGAATTGTTTGTAGATTTTATGCATGTAAAATTTGATAGATTGAAATATTCTACAAAAGGCTAAAAAGAAGCACATCAGTTTACCGCATATATTCAATAGTACGCCCATTTGGCGTCTCTAATCTCTACGCGTTTCATGAAGTTGGTTTGATACAATGTACCCCTAAAATCTTTTCACTATTCTGTTCACTTCTAGTCTACTTACTGTCTTCACTCAAGGGTAAAGTTTCTCATTCCTCTGGGCTTAAGGAAATTAGAAATTACGGAATTACTCTCACAATACAATTTTAAGAGCTGGCATATTGTAATGGACATCGCATTCTTGTAATATGTAAGTGTAACAGATATAATGAAACAATTTATGTGTGTGTGTGTGTGTGTGTGTGTGTGTGTGTGTTTACAAAGGTCAAACCCCTCATGAATTCCAAATGATCAGATGATATCGCGATATTTCGCTTCATGACTTTATCAGCATGAAACGCGATATCCCGACTGTTCGTCCGTCCGCGCGACACCCACATATATATGTCGGCATTCCAATCTTGATCAAGTATGAAGGGTTATCAGAAATGGTGGAGATATGTAGATATTGCAAATTGTTATGCAGATCTACCGAAATCATTTCTTATATCTTATTCATGTTCAATATGAAACAGCAAGAAAAAAAATAGATATCATTGTATGGAATCCCTTATGAGATGTTCGAGATAGAACTGATGGAAACTCCAATTACTTATTTATCAATTGATTTTTTATACCATTATCGATCACAACTTCTGTTAGTACATGCTGCATTTAGACATAAACGATTTCACATAAAATCTGAAATGTTATTTAATCAATCGCCTGTTACACTACGTAATGTTTTCTAAGCTTAAATACAAATATCTCTTGAGATGAAATTGAATAACTATTTCTCTGTCAAGTTACTTCAATAGTATTTGGACCTAGGATATGTACAAAGTAATAACTCAATTAACAAAACCTAAGATTTAAGAATTACGACATCTTTTTCTTCTATATACTGGCCCACATTTCTCAATATACTTTAGTACTTAAATGGCCCAGTTACACAACCATCTTCATGTGACTTTAATTGTTCAAGCAGTGACAGTGAAACCGTGATATTGAGACATATATACCCGTGATTACATTGTATTTGTGTTGTAGACAGCTACCTGTGATAACCTTGTGAAGAGATAGGTTATCACCATCTTATATACAAAATTTCGGTCCGTGATCTAGTACTCAGGATTTGTATATATAATTCAGTTCAATGTTCATGATTAGATATTAATTATATAAACAAGATATGCAACAAAAAAGCAACATTCTTGGGTCAGGCTTAGTTTCACCAACCATGGACTTATAAGCAGACCAATAGAAATTCAAGATTAGCAACTATAAAACTATTTTCTATATAATAGATTAATGCAAATCTCTTAAATATGAAAAAATCAGATTTAGATAAAAATCTTCGATATGGTCAACACTCACTGTGGAATGCGAAATGCAAAATACAAAATTTTCATTGTGGAATGCAGAAAGTGTAATGCTTTTTGTTGAATGATTTTTTTTGTCGAAATGCTTCATGCCAAATGCTTCTTGCTTAATTTTGATTTTCTTGTGCCACATCCGATTTTTTATAACGTGTATATTATTAAATCTGAAGTGCATGGTATGGATAACTTTCAAACTTTAGTAAAAATGCTTAAACTTGAAAGAAATATTGGCTGCATGTGTTTTGGAAAAGGTTACACGTAATAATTTGCTACCATTGCCTATATTTGTATATTTAGTAATCAAGTAAAATTTCAAATCCAATGCCATTTCAATGTATTAGATCTTAAAAAAATATATGTATTTGTGTCTTGTGAAATGCTTCTTGTAATATGCTCCATGCTAAATACGTCGTGCAATATGTTTTATGCTGAAAACGTCTTAAAATACGCTTCATGTTAAATGATACATGCTTCTCATCAGTTTCATCAGTACCTAAATATATTCGACATTTCAATCGTGGTTACTAACGTTATATACGATATATAGGATCTGACATGAATTGTTATTTCATATCCAATTTTACTAAACTTTTAATTGAGGTAGCACTGATATACAAGTGTCACTCCCCAAGTTCATAGACAGCTTTGAAAAATACACTAAATATTATTTAGTTAACAAAAGTGGGTCTTTTTCTTATTATTTTGCAATGATATTTAGACTTTTTATTTTAGAAATATTTGTCATTCTTTGAATTTTCAAAGCTATTGATATTCATGGAATACCGGCTTTTGAACAGTGTCTCCCTAGTAAAAAGAGACCCTGGTTTGAATCACAAGAGAAGAAAAAACCAACGACACTTAATATAGACAGCGGTAATCTTGAACAGAATTTGGGCGCTTATTCAGACATACTAGTACACTTGTACACTTTGTCAGAGTTAAAAGTGAAAACAAAAAATATGTTTGCAGTAAAGAAAGACATACAAAATACCATATTATCTATGGAGGGCATCCATTAAATTGCATCCTGGTTAAAGGAAATTCTTTTGGTAGCTATATAAAAACACCCATCTCTTCCAGCTCGGACGTATTGCAGACAATTCAATATCACCCAGGTATGCTCTTGATAATGAGGCATTTAATTTTATCCGGTATTAATGTACTTTTTGATGTTTTCTTGCAGCATTTAACGTACAAAACTTGAGATTAATGAATGGCACCCGAAATAGTCAGGGTCGAGTGGAAGTGTTACATAACAACACATGGGGGACAGTGTGTGATGACAACTTCGACAGAAATGCTGCTAAAGTGGTGTGTCGTAGTCTAGGTTATACTGGGTACGTATCCTTGTAACCCACACAAGTTTGTCGTAATTTCTTTATTGTTGCAATTCAATCATCAGGATGGCCATACCACGTGGTATATGGCGTTATTTTAAGCTATCGCAAAGCAGCATATTTTTTCTAGATTTGGAGGAGAAAACAGATTAAGTATTTTACTTTTTCATGATTTTTAATGGGATAGATATATATATCCAGCGCATTCGAAGCGGGAAAATGTAGCCCTAATGATATACAGTGCTTCCTTAGACTCGGGAAGGCGCTTTCACAAAAACTCCGATAGCTTAAAATGACGTCACATACCATGTGACTCAGTGTCTTGCCGCCAAGTTCAATGCTTGCTATGGATTAGATAGTAGACATACCAGTCAACTGATTTAAATATTATATATTGCCGATGATCACATAAAAATGTATACAATCCATTTCAGATTTTATATACTGAACAAATAATGAAATCGTATCATTTTCCTTAAAAAAAAAATCAACAGACCACTTTCATCAAATGTATGAAAAGAAAGCCCCCACCCCACCCCCGCAAAAAATAACTATTTTATTATTAGATCTACACTATTTCATATTTAAGATATACTTCAGAATTATTTTCATTATTAAATCTAGACGATATTAGCATTGTAAATCGGGGGAAACATGCATACTTTCCCTTGAGGAAAAGGGCACATAAATGGTCCCAAATTTGAAATAAAATAAGACTGGAAAATACAACAATAAATCTTTACAAGACGACCCTCTGTGTGCTGCAGGAATCTATTCGTAGCCCGAACAGACAGCTACTTCGGAGCTGGAAATGGACAGATCTGGTTGGACGATGTCACGTGCCAGGGGACAGAGTCCTCATTATTCAACTGTCACCTGCGACCGTGGGGTCAGAGCAACTGTGACCACACGGAGGATGTGGGCGTCGACTGTCAGCCAAGTGAGATCTTCTTTTTTTCTTTCTTTATTTTTAGATCTAATTTGATTCCATGCCTATATTTGCAAGATGATACCTCACAGCTCTTACTGTCCTTAATAAATCCTAATTGACTGTTAATTAGGTCTGTCTGTCAAAATAGCACATGTCGGGGACTGGTAAAATGCTCTATTTCTAATCCTTTATGAGTGCGTGGGCTTCCTTTGAGTTTGATATATTAAACAACATCAAAATATAAGAATATGTTCAAAGTCTTAATATTAACCACTGCTAAATTTATGTTATTTTCATTCTTAAGGTTATCCCCCCTCCCTCTAAAAAAAAAAAATAGAGTACTTTTGTATAATTGCTGGGTATACAAAAAAAAAATAAGGAAATTCATTAAAAAAGCACAACTCAGAAAGTTCATGTAATGATATTGAACTGTACACTTAAACCTAAGAATTGCTTGATATGATAATAATATGTAAGGTATATGATAATTCCTTGACAGATCTAGATGCCCAGATTCCGGTACGGCTACAGAACGGGACGAATGGAAGTCGTGGCAGAGTGGAGGTACAATACCAGGGACAGTGGGGGAGCGTCTGTGACGACGAGTTTGACGACAAGGCTGCAACCGTGGTCTGCAATCAGCTTGGATATCACAAGTAGGTCAAGGTCATGACTCTTTAACTATGGTAACATAATTGTAACAAGAAAATATTCGATCATCCAAACACAGGATAGATTTAAGTTGTAAATATCAAATTGCACAGCACCTTTTTATCTACAGTTGGGACAAGTTTCCACAATTTTTCAGAATGCAATGGGGAAGGTCAGAAAAATAAAATTCTAGTGTGGCACAGTTCAAATTTCAGGAGTAAGTTAATTATCTTTACCGACATGTGTGAATAAAAGAATCCTTTCAAATTTTGAATAATACAAAATTGTTATGTACAGCGTGACAGCTATACCACTTGGTAACGGCTTCTTTGGAGCTGGAACCGGCCAAATCTGGTTGGATGACGTAAAGTGTGTCGGATCAGAGACCGGCCTTGGAGCTTGTGCTCACAAGCCATGGGGTACCAACAATTGTGGACACAATGAGGACGTGGGTGTTATGTGTCTACAGGGCATAGGTATGGAATGAATTTTGACCATCTTTGACAATGGTTTGTGTCTACAGGGCACAGGTATGGACTGAACTTTGACCATGTTTGACAATGGTTTGTGTCTACAGGGCACAGGTACCAAACTTTAACCATGTTAGAAATTGGTAAGTGACTACAAGGCATAGATATGAACTGAAGGTTGACCAGATTTTAAAACATTTTGTGTTTTTTATTTACCACGTCAAAAAACTTAGTGACATGCCAATTTAAGTGTTTCAGCTCCAAGTGCTAGCTCTTATAAATGTAAACTTAATCATATTATAATTTTAACACTTTCATTGATTAGGAAATTGTACTTACCTCTCTCAGTAGTTCCCGTGTTGGACCAGTACTTTGCACCTTGAATGCCATGCATGCAAAACCTTGCCACCCCAGTGAGTTCAAACATGCAACCTTCTGATCCTAAGTCTGGTATGTAACTGCTGGACTGTGGCACGCTTATAGGAGATCATGTTATTGTGACTTTTGGTGAGGCTATGCAAATCTCAAATTTTGTTCAGGGCTATACAAATCTGGCTAGGGCTATGAAAATCTGGTTGGGCTATGAAAATCTGCTCAGGGAAAAGGGTGAAAATGGTTGGGCTATGAAAATCTGGTTGGGCTATGGCTTGTGGATGGGGGTGGGAGGGGGTATGAGATTGGGGGCAATGAAAATCTAAAAATCTGGTTTGTCCATAGCTCTACTATTGATGGCCCAACTGACTGGTTCCCGGAATTATTGCACCTGACAAACACACTGTCAATTTTTTTTATTGTGACTTATTTACTTAAGATAAGAATGACATATTTGCTATTTTGTCCCTTGAATAAATAGTAGAATTCTATAATAGACCTTGTTTGTTTTTCTTTGAAAATGGCTGGAATCATGTCAGTTAAGCGGGAGATATGATTTGCTAATGGTATGGTACTCTGTACAGCTGTAGGGACCCGTCCCAATATCACCATACAGCTGAGTGGAGGATTGAACATGTACCAGGGGCGTGTGGAAATCAATGCGTTCAGCGTGTGGGGGACCGTCTGTGATGATAGTTTTGATGATCGAGAGGCAAACGTTATATGCAGACAACTTGGACATCACCGGTAAGTTTCAGCCAAGGCTTTTGTCACGGTCTTGTGAATAGAGGTCAAAGCACTTTGAAATGTAAATATAGTGTCTTTTGTCATTACTGGTACTTTGTTAAGCACATATTTTAAATTAAGTGCATTCCACTCAAAATAATTACAAGCAGAAATTCAGACTTATAAAAATAGACTTAGACATCATACTTAAATCTTTACCTACACTAATTTTTGTTGATTTTGTGGGGGGGGGGTTTATCCACAAATATTAATCCATACAAAAGCTTGTCTCCTTGGGTTCGAATCCCGGTAGGGACTTCGGATTTTTCATGTGAGGAAGCCTTCCAGCTGGCTTGCGGTAGGTCGGTGGTTCTACCCGGGTACCTCTGTGTACTCGGGGTCTTCCTCCACCTGTAATTAGCTGGACGTCGCTATATGATTGAAATACTATCGCAGCGACGGTAAACCCCAATACAACTACATCTTGTCTCCTATATAGACCTCACATTTTCTAGAACATAGATCCACAAATAAATGTACCCACAAAATGCCTTTAGGTACATAATCAACGAAATTTAATTTCAACGAAAATTAATGATATTACAGTAATTCATGATACTTTATTATGCATGTTTTAAAGTGATGAATA
Source organism: Solen grandis (assembly GCA_021229015.1). Taxonomy (NCBI): domain Eukaryota; kingdom Metazoa; phylum Mollusca; class Bivalvia; order Adapedonta; family Solenidae; genus Solen; species Solen grandis. The sequence goes on from CM037787.1 coordinate 40,563,379, forward strand.
AAAAAGTTGCTGTGTATATCTATACAGTGGAGGACACGTTGTACGTGGGACATCATTTGGAAAGGGTCATGGTCCAATCTGGCTGGATGATTTGGAGTGTAACGGAAATGAGACAAACATACTGGACTGTGTCCACAAGCCACTGGGGGTCTCTAACTGTGACCATGACGAGGATGTAGCCATTCAGTGTCTCCAAGGTTCGTTATGAGGCATACACAATTCATCACTTCTGATATGAAAACTGAACTTACTCATATACTATCTGCATTTTTTAACATGTAATCAATTCCTGCTGAATACTGGGTTATATTGTGAAAATCTTTTGAGATTCACTTGTATCTAAATTTGTTTGTCTATAATTTTTGTGGAAAGATTTGATTTCATTATTTTCCAGTCTTCAACAAATTATTTAATTTTTTTTTGCCTGCAGATCAGCCCCCAAATATCAAGGTGCGACTGGCGGGCAGTACCCAGGCTAATCAAGGTCGGGTAGAGGTCCAGTACAACGGACAGTGGGGAACTGTGTGTGACGACAAGTGGTCTGCGTCTGATGCGGCCGTTGTGTGTCGTATGCTTGGTCAACCCTCGTAAGTATGAGCTGGAGCTCACTTCTTTTAGAATGAAGTAGATCAATGCTATAGACCATTACACTCAGAAAAGAGACGTAACGTAGACTGAGACTTAGACTCAAACCCTGGTATAAGGACCCCTAGCTTTTAAGGTCGAGTGTACTACTGACTATTAAAGTAACTCCTACCATCAAATTACACTAATCTGTCACGGATTTAGGTTACTTACAGGCCATAAGACAATGTCTTACATTTGTATACAAATCAGGTATTTAAGAACACACTCACAAATTTACTATGAAAAATAAAAAAGTGACATTGTTTGTGATATCCAATACTAGTTAAAGCTAATTTTTAGCAAATCAAAAGCAATTTCAATCATTATACAAGACAGTGCTAAGTAAGAAATGCTGCCTAATTTCATTATATTTTACTGTTATCCAAATAACAACATACATTTGAGACAAAATGATATCATGTTTGCATAATTATTGCAATATCATGTTTCTCATCTAATACCCAGGTCAGAATTTAAGTTAAACATTGTTTTGAATTTCACATAAGCCTCTCCAACCTTCTCAATCTGTTATGTTTTGTGAAGTTCTGGGGCAGCCCCTATCTCCCTTGGAGCATATGGACCAGGAACCGGCCACATCTTAATGGATAACGTTGAATGTTTTGGAACGGAAGCCAGCCTGGGACTTTGTCGCTTTAATGGCTGGACGATTAATGACTGTAGTCACAGTGAGGATGCTGCCGTCATATGTCAGAGCAGTAAGTCATTGTACAGTCACAGCTGTCGGTATTTTTAACATTCATAACTGAGGATTTTAAAAGATTTACCTATATATAATTATATTCCCTTAATGTGAAAAAAATACAACACTTTTTTCTCTCCAAATTTTCCGAAAGCAATAAGATTTCAGTTAATTGTTGTTTTATTCCATAGATATTGCTCAGTTTCAATATAACATTGTATTTGAGGTTGAAGACATTGCATTATAATCATGTGAAAATGAATTTCAAGGCATCTAAACATTTCACAGAATATAGTTTAGAGTTCAATGTTGGACTGTGGTATACTGAATTTTGTGCCATGGTTGAGCCAGTTATATTGAAGCTCCTCTGTAAGGTTGGAATGTAATTGACGCAGACTCCCCGTATAATGAGCATTCAGTCTTATGTCATGAAAATTCTCATATCAACTTTCACCTTTGACCTTATGAATATTCATGTACTAATTTAAAACTTGATTGTTATAATACATGAATTCTTATAGGAATACTTATAATACATGTATGAAACCATAGATTAGTCTTTGTCATGCAGACTGTGTAGAATCTGAGCAAAATAATTAGAGGAGACTCTCATATTGTCAGTAAGTCACTGTTTATTTGTTGTTGTTTTTTTCAAAGGAGGGTCAAATGATTTTCTGGATAAAAAGAAAATAGATTCTGAAATATTTGGGAGGTCATTTTGACAATTTGGGGTCAAAACGAGCTCTTTGGTTCATCCTGAAAAACACTGGTCAGTGTAATATATGTTCTGTTTTGCCCCATTAGATACGGTGAAAACAAACATTCGACTTATGTATGGGACCGGGCCATACGAGGGCCTGCTTCAGGTTCAACACAACGGCACCTGGGGCACCGTGTGTGACGACAGCTTTGATGACAAGGATGCTGCTGTCGTGTGTAGATCTCTGGGCTATCCTACGTATGTACAGAAATAAAACCCATTTTATCCTGGGGCCCTTTCACTAAACTTTGTTCAAAAGAGTTCCCATAAATCATACACTGTGAAATCATTGATTATCTTGGGACATTAATTTTTGTTGATTTTCTGGAGGGATTTATGTACAAGTATCATTTTTACTCTAAAATTTTCTTTTGAAAATCTGATTTATATGGAAAAAAAAAAAAGAAATGAAAATAATTAGGGAATTTTAAAAATTCTCTTCTCTGAAACCAGTGGTCAGAATTTCATTTGCCCCCTAGGGCATGGGACTTTTTCTCCAATATCTTTAATAGAAACCTTACTGTAATCTGTAGTCTTTGGACACAGAATTTAATTTCATTTGTCCTTTAATAGCAATTTTGTTGTTTTGAACAAGATGTGTTGGGGTAGGCTTCCCTAAATTTGCTCTTTGGTCTGTATACAAATACAGTACATGTATTTAATTAACCTGGTAATTTTCTTTACAGTCAAGGTGCCAAAGGTCGAGGCAATGCGTATTTCCGACCAGGTACAGGGACTATCTGGTTGGATGATATGAACTGTAACGGGAATGAGACGGACATTGCGTTGTGTGGACACCGAGGATGGGGGAAGTCCAACTGTGACCATACTGAGGATGCTTCGGTCATCTGTAATGGTCAGTGGCAAATTTAGATCTATGTGTCTCCCCACAAATAATGTTATGGTCAAGGGGTGTGTATAGGAATCACTATGTGTCCATAAGTTCCACCAAGTTTCTTGCCCATGTGATATGTTTATTACAACACCCGACCCTAGAAGCTTATACTTGTCATATAGTTTTGCTAATGGCCAGAGAGTAAGTCATATGACCTTGACCCAAGGTTATTTACTCAAAAGGCCAGTGGCTGAGAAAGTTATAAATTATGTCCAATAAATGGCCTTGTAACCCATTGAACCGGGAAGTTCATACAAGCCACAACGGTTGCTTGTGACAACATCAAAGTCATCATATGAGAGAATCCTTTAAATTCACCTCTGAAAATCTGGTTTTACATGTGAGGAAGCTTTCAAACTGGCTTTTACCTTGGTGCCCTATATGCATTGGTCACCCAGCCGTGCATTCAGTCAACTTATCGGGACCTAACGTGAGCAGTTTGATTCCCGTTATTGCTTTGTAATGAATGTAAGCTTGGTGCAAACTCGCAGCCATGAGCGAACGTTCACTTGACTGAACGCAGCACACGTCTTTCTCTCTGTAATCTGCCATCATAATGAAATACTGACTGTCACATTGATGGTATACCCCTAAACAGCAACGAAGTTAAGTTTCACGGTGCAATAATTCACTACTTCCCCACCCACACAGCTCCCCAGCATCAGAATCTGACAGTACGTCTGTCGGGGGGACCCACCAAGTCTGAGGGACGTGTGGAGGTGTTCTACCAAGGAGCCTGGGGAACCGTCTGTGATGACTACTTCGACACCAAGGACGCGTCTGTTGTGTGCCGTATGTTGGGGCTCCCAAGGTAAGTTCTGACTGGTCAAAGACTTGTAGCCCATAGAAACATCATTGTTCTCCATGGTATACTGTACAAAAAACAGATCAGACTAAGGGCAGTTCTTAGAATGAACAGGTTGTATAGAGTTACTCTCTCTTCTTCAGTCTGTTGAGGAGTAGAAAATAGTGTATGCGCAGATTTTGGATCACTTCCTGAGATTCTTCCTTCTGTTTTATCCTCTATCTAGAGTTGTTTTAAAAAAGAAAAAAAGAGACACTTGATTTGAGCTTCCTTACTGCCTGATATGAAGGTCTGGTCTGTTTGCTAATGCATCAAAATAAGCCTTAGGTGAAAGGGTTAAGCATCCAGAAGACAAAGCACAATCTCTAATTTTATGATTTCATTCTTGCGCTAAGCAGTTTTTCCTCACTTGGATCCTGTTAAACTTCTAATTGCAAAACTTATGGACACACCCAACCCTTATAAATAATGACTTAATTTTCCAGTACTGGTGCCCAGCCACGGCCTAAAGCTTTCTATGGACATGGAAATGGAACCATTGTGCTGGACAATGTGCGGTGTACGGGAAACGAGACCAGTATTGAGTTCTGTCGCCATACTAACCTTGGAGTCAGCAACTGTAACCATGGAGAGGATGTGGGAGTACTGTGTGACACAGGTAACCAGCTCTTGCTGTCATGGCCCCATGTTCTCAAAAAGTATGATTTGCATACACAGACACAAACTATGCTCATAAGTTTTAATAGGGATTTGAGTATCATACTCAAATATGACCCTGAGACCATACTTAGGTAGTTTCGAGAACATGGGGCCAAGCCTTTGCATTTCACCAAACTTCTTATGTTGAGATTTTCCCTAACTCAAAACTCCAAATATTTAGAACATCCAAATTATATAGCCTATAGAAAAAAATCTTACATATATACATTTTACTCGTAGCTTTTTATTACAGAATATTTTATTGAAAATTCAAATATTGTATAGCAATATAGAATTTGATATATATGTGAGTCTTAAATGTTTTGTGAAATGCAGGCCAAGACCAGATTGTATTATGATGAAGAAAGGACTGTCATACCATATTAATCCTTTACTTCATGAATATTCATGTACAAATGTATGACCTTATAAATATTAATTAACTGAACTTTAAATGGTATAATATGTAACAGTGGATTTTTCATTGCTCTGCAGACTGTGTAGAATCTGAGCTACAATATTGTATAAGAAAACAGATATAGGAGTTGTCTGATCTGGGTCTGCTCGAGAGATCTGTTTGACTATGCATCAAAATGAGTCTATATGAAGTAAGGGGTTTAGGGAAGCATGGTTTTCCTGCATTTTCCTTAAGTAAATAACAAATATGGGATAACAAATACAGGAATTGAATTAAGTTTTCTGAGGAGAAGATGTCTGTAAACAACCCCTGATAAAAAAGGAGAAAAACCATTTTAGGCTGAAATCAGGGGTGAGGGAGGGTGTTGCTGACTTCATTAAGCGACTAATATTTCTTGCAATTTCTCAACAATTTAGATGAAATACTCAATTGAAAGGTGTACAGTACATTTATATTACTCATTTCTTAGTGTTACTCATTATCTGTATTACTTGTACTACTGATAAGAAGTGAACGGCATAAAATTTTATCTGTCTGCAGTGTTTGCTAAGGTGTTTTCTTAATAGCTCTCCTATGGTATTTTTTTTTCTTTTTTTTTTTAATTTCTTAATGTCAATTCAATTTATTTTTCAAACACAAAAACTGTCTATATTGAATAATCATGCTTATATAATTGATATATGTCTCTGTAATACTTTTATAATTTTTCAATTGTAGCAACCAACGTCACTGTACGGCTTGTTAACGGTACCTCGACAGCCAGTGGGCGTGTGGAGGTGTTTTACAACAACACCTGGGGTACCGTGTGTGATGACGGGTTCAACGTGAATGACGCCAAGGTTGTATGTAGGATGCTCGGCTTCCAAACGTAAGACCAGCTATCTGTCTTTGTTCGTCTTATTCTGTCATACAATTTGTTTTTGTTCATCGCTTTAATCCATGGGTACACAAAACTTTAAATTAGCTTAAAAAATCAATGTTAAGGAAATCACAGTAAGATTGTATACCTGCATATTTTAAAATATTCCCTTTTAAATATGTTTAATGTCCTACTCTCTACTTTTGAATTTTAATAAATTGGTCATTTATAACTGACTCTTTTCTGGGTATAAAAACCTGAAGAAAACCCAATGAAGATCAGGAGAGATCAACAGATCAGAGGACCCTATGGTGTAGTGTTTATCATCATTCCACCTCCTCTACCACTTTCTCAATAAAATTATTCATTTTGTATTTCCCATACTGCTACTATAGAGACAACAGTATGGCCCTTGCGGGTGGATCGTATGGGCAGGGGACCGGCCCTATACTTCTGGATGACCTCACCTGTCTGGGAACGGAGACCAACATTGTTCAGTGTAGCAACAAGGGCTGGTATGCCAACAACTGTGGACACAAGGAGGATGCGGCTGTCATCTGTAACTCTGGTGAGTCCCAGCACCTTAATATACCTGCACTGGAATAACATTCATCTTGGTAGCGATTTAACCCTTTCCCTCATAGAGGACACCATGAAAAGACCTATGCGAACAGCATAAAACCAGATCAGCCTGCCAGTAACTCGCAGGCTGATCAGGTTTTATGCTGTTCGCTGCTCCTCAGTGGTCTGGAAATGAGGATTTTGTAATTAAATTTGGTAAGGTTTAACTGCGGTTTTCTGCAGATCAGGCTTTATGTGGTACCTATTGAGTGCGTCAAAATGAGTCTATATGAGGGAAAGGGTTAATTTTCATCAACATTGTTCATGGTTTATCCAAAATATTAACCCTATGAAAATACTTCATATAGTAGACCTAGTACCGTCTTGATTATGAGTCCACAAATATTTGTTCCCACAAAAATGTGTTCATAACAAATTCTATAAAGCCTAATTAAGTATGTTAATAGTGATTTTATAAAATGTTAATCTTCTGCCAACTAGCAATGTTATTTGACACTACATCTGACCACTGAAAACCCAAATTAGGTTGAAAGCAGACTTATAATCTGTAAAAGAAAATGAAAAATTAAACCAGATCAATCTCTAAGTAATTTCAAAGCTTTATACCCGTTGCCTGCTTCACAGTTAGGTCTACATAGGAATCATGCTCATCATATCCGGTTATGTCTGGTTATATTGGTCACGTTCCTTCACATTCTAACACAACATAAAGACAAGTTGAATGTGTAGGGTTTTAATCATCTTTACTGATACATGTAGTTCTAGTTTTCTATGTCAGAGTGTAACTTTGTAAAGTGTCGAGATATTTTAAATCAGATATCATGATGAAACCATGTGCTAGAGCATGACTCAGGTTTGTATAAACTTAAAGGTTACATCAAAGACTTATTAGATAGGAAAAAAGCTAGTGGAAAATAGTGTTTAGGCACATAGCAGATCATTTATTATTGCAAACTTTAGACTAGTTGCCAGTGACCCACAGGTCAACAGTCAAGTTCACCTATAGAGAATGAAAATCAAAAAAGGTGCATTACAAGTTTTATGATTTTTTTATATATATAATTTTATTTTATTTTTTTTTGTCAATTTTGGATTACATTGTATTTTTAATATCTTTTATGTTTTCCTCTAATCTCCTTCGAACATAGTAAGTTGCATACTTTGAAATTGATAAGACTAATACTATATGCCTTATTCACGTGTTTTAAATTTTGTTGTAAATATAATGATTGTAGACAATGTACTTTTAATGTACAAGTCTGAAATAAAAATATGTTCTACTATTCACATGAATTTTCACCTGCCTGCAGCAAGGCCCCAATACAGACTGGTTAACGGCACGAATACTAACCAGGGAAGACTGGAGATCAACTTGGCTGGACAGTGGGGCACTGTCTGTGATGACAAATTTGATGGAAAAGCTGCTCAAGTGATCTGCCGAGCCCTCGGAAAACCATAGTGAGTGTTGATTTTATGTATATTTCACATTGAGGAACTTATACCCAAACTGGTTCTTGTGCATCACTGGATGTCATGATATTTGATATCAGTAACTTGATTATCTAGAAAGATACAGCAGATCTTTGAAACAAGGCTTTAAAACAGAGGTATAAAATCATTTTCAGTAATAACTTTTTCTTTCAAATAGGAAATAAGAGTTTGCTCTTTTTTTGTTATCCCAGCTTGAAAACGGGAAATATTTATGGTTTTCATAATTATATTCATCTTGTTTCTCAAATCTGTCTATGTTGTTTCCATTATTGTACATTTATATTACAGCCGCAATGCTCTGCCAATCACGACAGCTGGATTTGGTCAAGGAAGCGGTAAAATCTGGCTTGACCAGGTGACGTGTTTGGGTAACGAGTCGTCCCTCCTGGCGTGTGAGACCAACACCCCTGGGGACAACGACTGCACACACGAGGAGGATGTGGGGGTCATCTGTACTGACAGTAAGTTACCATAGCAACTCAAGTATAAATATCAGTTTCTGTCTACTTAAATTTCATTAAAATTGTTGGCATGGTTTTATATTAACACATATTAATGTAGCCCATCACTCAAACACTTTAAACAGACAAGTGTTGACATCCGCATGCAGGGCTCTTGTTTTTATGTATATAATAGTTATCTCTGCTTCATTTAGTAAGGTGGGGCTATACCGGAATCATCTTACCCTTCTTCTTCTTCATCTTGTTATCTCACAAGCAGGAGGCCAGAATTGTTCAACACAAACATTTATTAGAGTTTTTACACAGCATATATTATCCCTGTACATTAAGACCCGGAGTATCTTCCATGGGGTACTTCATTGGGATTCCAAGCATCATCAATAGTGTTACAGTACTGTTGGATTGTATTTGGGGAAGGTAAGGTTAGGCCAAGGACACTGCTTCTATAAATAGAAAACTGAAATAACTAAGTCGAATCTTTTGGTGAGACCTTTGACAGTGTGGCAATTTAAGTGTTGATTATGTACAACAATAACTTAGTTTATATATGTACATGTATTTGTGATATTTACCTGATAATGTAACATCGGTGAGTAACCTGATTTCCTATGCAGACACAGTGACGGCACGTCTGCAGTATCGACTGAGAGGCGGACCCAGTAACCAGGAAGGGAGGCTTGAGGTGTTCTATGCTGGCAAGTGGGGGACAGTGTGTGATGATGACTTTGACAACAAAGCAGCCACCATTGTGTGTAAAGCCATCCACGCCAACTTGTGAGTCACTTCATGTGGTCTTTTCTTTTTCTAAAAATTGCAATAATCAGAGGACAGATGAGAGGTAATGAAATGCTCAGATAAACATGAGACTTGGTAATCAAATTGCATATTTCCTTTTTCAGCATATCATTTTCCGTCTTTTTTTCTAGTGTAATGCATTGTTGTCCACTTTATGATTTGACATGGCCTCAAATTAAACATGATACTTACCTCTACAGAAAACAACCACCAGCAATGGCCATTTTGAAGTGTTAACAATGAAGATAATCAGACTCTCAAATGCAGCTGTCTACTTTTTAGCTTAGGTCTTTTTTCACAGGTTTAAAAGAATATTCAAACCAATATTTAGTCACTTAAGTCTTAAATATATTAGTCCCAATCAAATTAAAAACTTAAAGTTTTGTATTTTTCTATGAAACTTTTAAAACAGTTGACCATGTTAAGACACACATATCTTCATGTTTGTAACTTCAAGGTGAATATCACAGTTTCTAAAGTAGATTGATTTTCTTGTAAATATCATTTTTCTCTAACAGCACAAAGGCCGTGGTGACCAACCCCGGAAAGTACGGACCAGGTACTGGCCCTATCTGGTTGGACGACGTGACATGTTTTGGTAATGAGACCTCCTTAAAGACGTGTCAGCACAATCCTTTTGGTACCAATGACTGCGACCATACAGAGGATGTTGGAGTCTCATGCACATCCTGTGAGTTGCTAAAGTGACATTTGAACATGTATGTCCTGGCTCAGTTGACAACTATTTGTCTGGTGTGTTTTTAGGTTGTTTTAGAAAGAATGATTAATGTGGATGCTGAGGGTGCAGTGGTCCGGAGGCAGATCCAAAGGTTGTGGGTTCAAACCCTGCAGGGGTTAAGAATCTTTCATAACCTTCCCGGTCCCTAAGTACTGGTCCATCCCAGGACCTATTGTAAAGGATCAGTGAGAGTTGTAAAATATTTCTTTCCCAAATGATGTAAAAAAATTTAATTTGAATTAAATGTTAAATAATGTCAAATAAAATATTGGGAAGGTCCATAGCTTTAGACAAATCTATTGAAAAGCACTCAAAACAGCAACTTCAAACAAGATTTGTGTGATGGGTTCTGTAAATTTTCCATCTTAATTGAGAAAGCTCTTCTAATATTAACATTGCCATTCAGTGAGACATCTCTCAGCCTATGAGAAGTTTGTTTAACTCATTTATATATACAGTGGAAACTCCCTAAACCGGACCCTCCGTAAACCGGAATCCTTCTCATTCCGGACGATCTCATAAGTCCCGTTTTTTTTGCTTATTTGATACATATAGAAAATAACTCTCTAATCCGGATCCTCCGTATTCTGTACTCCGGACGCAAGTTTTGGTCCGGTTGTCATTTTTGTGCTTAAAAAAACCCCTGTAATCCGGATGCTGTTTTCCAAAATCATTTGTTTCTTCATAAAAACGCGGTGAAAGGGAAGAAATAATAATCGTCCGGACTGTCAGGTACATGTATAAGGTTTATGGGATTAAGGTTAATTATGGTACGGACAGTCAGGTATATGGTAAAGAGTGTTATTAAGAATAAGGTGTAAGTTTATTTTTTAGTCAATACTCGATTCAGATAAGAAAGTAATTTGCCATAAGCTCATGTCACAGTATGGTGACTTTTTTTAAAGTTCTAATACCATTAAAAAGCTGAATAAGCTGAATTTTTGCATATCAGTGTTGCTTATAATGTATAAAGCTGCATAAGGTTTTTTTGGCTTGAAACATGTATTGTAATCATACATATGTCCAAGTGAGATTTATGTTTATAAAATTATAAAAACAATGTTGACTTTATTTTGTTTTTAAGAATGAAAGAAAAAACAGAGAGAAAAAGAATGAGAGTATAGGCAGGTGATTATTAAAAAAATCTGAGAGAAAAATAGAGTGGGTATTATGTTCAAAATATAATTATGACAATAAAGATCTATTAAGAAAAAGTTAAGAAAAAATATCATCATCAACATCATCATCCACAACAACAGCTGAGTCTGATTTACAAAACCTCCGTAATCCGGAATCCTCTCTAATCCGGACTTTTTTGCTGGTCCCGAGGGTGTCCGGTTTAGGGAGTTTCCACTGTACCTCATTTGCATAAAACATTCTGAATTCAGTGTGTCGTCATTCAGTCCACATTATGTTATACTGACTGGCACTGTGGGCCATTATAATATCATATAGACCTGGTGATGTCATCCTTTTTCATTTTTTCACGGTGTGTAGATTTTATGCGCATTTGTATGTTTCTTACAGCAGACGACAAAATGACCACTGTCAGATTTGCAACATTTACAACTAACAAAATTCAAAAGATTCTGATAATACCAAAAGGCTACAGAATATTCGATTACGCTTTTTAGACTAAGCTATTCAGAAGAGAAACAACTCAAAAAGGACTTTGAAAATTGTACCAAAGTAAAAAGTTAAATAAAACAATGATTTGGTATTACAATGCATTTGAGCCTGACCTGTCCATAAACTTGTAGATTGCCCTCAATGCCATGTAATATTTGTTAAATATTTTTCCTCATTTTAACAGTGTCTCAGATGAACCTGAAGATTCGACTGGTTAACGGATCCAACCCGAGATATGGGCGTGTTGAGGTGAAGACCAACAATGGGTCCTGGGGAACAGTCTGTGATGACGGATGGGGTGTTCCCGAGGCAACCGTTGCCTGCGCACAGGTGGGATACCCAGGGTAAGCATCGTGATGGAGTGACCTGCGAGTACACCACTAAGTCTTCAAAACAACTTGAGTTTTATTTTACTTTTTGACATATAAAATATCAAACCAGGCAGCTAGTTTATAAGGTAAAAGGAACTTGCATCTACAACCAGTATGTGTATTTATATTACAGAAAGGATAAATCTGCAGAAAAATGTGTACACTTTGTAATGAGAATGGAATTAAGTTCTTAGTTTAAGAGATTAAATAAGAAAAGTAATTTTAATTTTGGTAACAAAGTACAAAATACTTGTGTTTTATTGATAGCCAAGGATAAATCTGCAGAAAAATGTGTACACATTGTAATGAGAATGGAATTTAGTTCTTAGTTTAAGAGAAAAAATAAGAAAAGTAATTTTATTTTGTCACAAGGGAACAGTACAATACTACTGGATTCTATACACATAATTATGTTATGAAAATATTTCAAGAGACTTCAGGTAGATAGATTCCTTATATGGTCAGATTCTGCAGTTGATACCTCTTATGTTGCATTCCCCAGGGCGGTCGCAGTGCCTTTGGCAAATGCTTATTTTGGACAAGGCCAGGGTCAGATCTTGATTGATGATCTGGATTGCCATGGCAACGAGACTAATATTGGCCAGTGTGACCGCAAGCCCCTGGGTGTGAACGACTGTGCGCATGGTGAAGACGCAGGCTTAATGTGTTTAGGTATGTATCCAAAATCTATTTTATTGACAGAATTAAACCGTCATTAATGAGGATTTCTTCTGAAATTGATTTTTAATACACCCTCTCCACAAACAGACGTAGGGCTATATAGGAATCATGCATGTTGTTTATTATACTTTGTCTTGTCCATAATCGTGTCCTGCTTTGTAATAATGTTATTTACAGGTACCAGAAATAATCTGTGATGTTGAGTCAAGGCAGTGTTGCTGGGATATATATCACTTTCTGTGATAGCTCTTGTTCCTTTGATGTTTCTATTTATAGCCCTTGACTGCATAGCTGTATAACTTTACTTTTGACCTATTAACAGATAATGATGCAAGAAAAGATCAAATGAATATGTTATCGATTTTCAATGGTAGTAAATGTCTAAATTTAAGGAAATAGAAGTTATACACCATTGTTTATTGAGATGACAACTAGCTGGAATATGTGATTCATATTCACAAATATCCTGACTAGATGTTTCTATTTATAGTCCTAACCTTCTGATGTTTCTATTTATAGCTCATGCTTCCTCTGCTGGGTTGGGATTGAAGTTAGAGGGAGGCCTGACTCGTAGTCAAGGTCGTGTTCGAGTACGTTACCAAGGTATTTGGGGCTCCATCTGTGACGACTCCTGGAGCGATAAAGATGCTGGCGTTATCTGCAGGGCTCTTGGCTTCTCGTACGATACTTACTTCTCCTTCTTTTACATTTGTCAAAGATAACTTTCACTCAGATTGATGTGCATCTATCTGTTTTTGGGTATTTTTTGGTAAAGGTCAAGGGCTGACGGCAAAACTATTTTAAGTGCATATAGAAATTGAAGGGGATGGAACAGGACTTTTGGTCAGATGGAATCTTGGAGATTGATGTAGTGCAGACAGATGAGCTGTCTCCTCTGCTTTCCAATGCGTCAAAATATGTGTTAAGAATTACTGGTAGATGCCCAGTATATGAGTTTGTGCATGTGTTTGTGGGTATGCGTACAGGTATATGGAATAAACAGTTGCCTTATACCCATTGACTTAAGAAACAACAATATAAGGACTGAATGGCCATAGGTGTTTTAGCTTAATCTGTTTTGTGGGACTTCACTCTCATAATTATGTGTTGTTGTCCTTGTATGAAGTTTTACCAAAGTTGTTCAAATTCCATAACTGGGTCACAGGAGCTAGAAATAGATTTTAGAAGTGAAATCTTTAACAGTCAGGAAGGCCTAGAGCTAAGATATTAATGTGTGGCATTGTCAAGTGGACCCCTATGAAGTTTGTTAAAATCATTGCCCTGGGGTCAAAATTGACCCCGCCCCAGGGCGGGGGAAAACCCCCCCCATTGATTTTACATAGATTTAGAAAGAAACCATAAGATCTGGGGTTTAGATATTTGGTATGTAACATGGCCTAGTGGACTTGAACCAAGTTCACGGCCCTGAGGTCAAAATTGGTCCCACCCCAGGGTTTACTTGATTTTGTAGCTATAACCATTAAAATTTGGATCACATGTACAGTTTTTGTGTGGAATTACGAATATCGTGCTGTTTTTCTTCACGGATTATGTATTCAGTATAAAAGGCATTGAAGGCAATATTTCTCAGGTGAGCAGTTTTTAGACGGCAGCTTGCTGCTGTCTTTAGTAGCTACAAACACTTACCAGGCATCGCTGACCTTGATAAATTTGCATATTTTCCAAGACAAGTTTAACTGTACCTCTCCGCCCTTAATGCGGATCCACTTCTGCACTTACGAATACAAATGGAATATGTTACGCAGACCTTTTATTCATAACCGTAACCGCTATTCATGTGCTGTTGTTTGTAAACGTGTTATTTTGCTCTGTAAACATCCATTTCAAGCGTGAACAATATATTCGTGACACTTATAAATCAGAACATCAACCCATTTTACATACATACATAGTTGCAGGAGAGTATGTGGAGGTTTTGCATCATGTGGCTTTTGCCTCTGTTGTATCAATAATTAAGAATCACAGCTTTTTTCCTTTTAATCCGGCTGCCGTCTCTCAGCGCATTGAGTGCTTTGATTTTTTTCAAATAGGAGTCAAGTGTCAACCTGACATACAGATAGATAAAGCAGCAATTCTTTTTAAATATTAGGGGTCATTTTGATTATGAAAACTCTGAGTTTCCTTAAGTAAATGACACATACTGTGTACGTATCTATGTTAACAAGTGTATGTGTGTATGCACATGTGTGTGCCTACAGATGTGTTTGTTTCACAACTTGATGCCGGTTGATTCCAGGGGAGGCAGAGCGTTGACCAGTATAGGTGAGGGTGATGGTCCCATTTGGATGGACGATGTGGAGTGTCTGGGTAATGAGACAAGTATCGCCAACTGTCGGTTCAAGGGTTGGGGGGAACACGACTGTGATCACACGGAGGATGCAGGCGTCTATTGTAATGACTGTAAGTCTTGCAAACATCATCATTTTGTTTTTGTTTTGCCAATTTTGTTGACTTTTAGTTTCTGTTACATTGTCAAACATGTGTTAGCTGTTACATGATTTCTACAAAGTTTGATACAATTATTCCAAGGCATATTTTATTTTTAATAAAAGGAGTTTCTCAGTTATCTTGTTTTTACCTTTGCTATAATGGCAATGTGTGTGTGTGTTTTTTATTTTTATTTTATTTCAATAGTAATTAATGAATTATCAATGATTTTTATGGAGGAGTAAAGCAATTGACCAGGAGGAATTTAGTGATCTGACTGGCACCTAATAATGTAAAAAATCACATGCTATTTGTTTCCCCTCAAAAAAAAAAAAGTCAGGCCACTTCACAAGATTAGAAAAAAAAACAAGAACAGACTCAGGGATTGAATTAGGAACTTGATCAGACTACATGGATCATTTGAGAGACTTACCGGTACTCTATTTCTTTTTTGCTTGAAATCTAACTGAAATCCAGTATACATAGGATTTAAAACTCTCACTGGACATAGACAAGTTCTCAATCACCAAAATGAGAGGTATTTGCTTGTGATTCTTCCTGACAGAATTATCCCAGAATTATCTAAACTGGTTGGATGTGGCTTGTCCTTGATATACTGAATGTAGTAAAAGACTGACCTGATAATGTTGCCACTTCAGCCACCGTACAAAACTACCAGGTGAGATTGGTGGATGGACCCAGTAATATAGAAGGTCGTGTAGAGGTCATGATTGGGGGTCAGTGGGGCACGGTGTGTGACGACAAGTGGAGCAACGCAGACGCGGCTGTTGTGTGTCGTATGCTGCACGCCAGCACGTATGTATCTAACTTAATAATATTACGGCACCAACATAAAATATAGAAGATAAAATGGCTGGGTTTAGAATGACAAAAGTGGCTCAGTAGCTCCGGCACAGAACACTAGAGATCCTGTTTGTACCCCAGTTAGGCCTTGGTTTTTTCAAAAGCTCATTGCAATGAGTGAAAACAAAAGGCAAAACCTGACCAGACTGAGTCTGTTTTTCAGGCTGTTCAAAATTTTGACTGTTGTTCATACTGTTTGTTCCATTTTGTGATTTATTTCTGCGCTCGTTTACCACACTATCAGACAATATACCAATATAAACAGCGCATTGTATACAATATGTACTGTACCATACTGTGAAATCATTAATTTTCGTGGGACTCAAATTTTCATCAATTTCATGGAGGGTTTTATCCACAAATATTAGTCCACACGAAAACTTGTCCCTTATAGACCTCTCGTTTTCTAGAACATAGATCTACGAATAAATGTACCGACGAAATTCACTTAGATACTTAATCAATGAAATTTTATGTCAACGAAAATTAATGATATTACAGTACTTGGTATTCAAATATGCTTACTGACTTCACAAACCGGATATTCATTATGATTCTCCATAGTGCTATATATAGTAACATTTCTTGTGCGACAGTGATGGAGCAACCGCAGTGTCACGTGCAGTCTATGGCCAGGGAACCGGTCAAATATATCTGGATTCCGTGCAATGTATTGGTACAGAGACAAATCTAGGACAGTGCATGAGTAACGGGGCCGGGCTCCATGACTGTACACATGCTGAGGACGCTGGAGTGCGATGTAATTCAGGTGGGATAAACTTCATATTGAAATGAATCATAACAGGCTTGATTTCTACCATCAACAATACTTACTAGCACCATTAGTCATATTTCAAATTTCAATATAGGGTTACAATTATCAAGTATACAAATATGGTTACAATTATCAAGTATACAAATATGGTTACAATTATCAAGTATTCAAATATGGTTACAATTATCAAGTATACAAATATGGTTACAATTATCAAGTATTCAAATATGGTTACAATTATCAAGTATTCAAATATGGTTACAATTATCAAGTATTCAAATATGGTTACAATTATCAAGTATTCAAATATGGTTACAATTATCAAGTATTCAAATATGGTTACAATTATCAAGTATACAAATATGGTTACAATTATCAAGTATACAAATATGGTTACAATTATCAAGTATTCAAATATGGTTACAATTATCAAGTATTCAAATATGGTTACAATTATCAAGTATACAAATATGGTTACAATTATCAAGTATACAAATATGGTTACAATTATCAAGTATACAAATATGGTTACAATTATCAAGTATACAAATATGGTTACAATTATCAAGTATACAAATATGGTTACAATTATCAAGTATACAAATATGGTTACAATTATCAAGTATACAAATATGGTTACAATTATCAAGTATACAAATATGGTTACAATTATCAAGTATACAAATATGGTTACAATTATCAAGTATACAAATATGGTTACAATTATCAAGTATACAAATATGGTTACAATTATCAAGTATTCAAATATGGTTACAATTATCAAGTATTCAAATATGGTTACAATTATCAAGTATACAAATATGGTTACAATTATCAAGTATACAAATATGGTTACAATTATCAAGTATTCAAATATGGTTACAATTATCAAGTATACAAATATGGTTACAATTATCAAGTATACAAATATGGTTACAATTATCAAGTATACAAATATGGTTACAATTATCAAGTATTCAAATATGGTTACAATTATCAAGTATACAAATATGGTTACAATTATCAAGTATACAAATATGGTTACAATTATCAAGTATTCAAATATGGTTACAATTATCAAGTATTCAAATATGGTTACAATTATCAAGTATACAAATATGGTTACAATTATCAAGTATACAAATATGGTTACAATTATCAAGTATTCAAATATGGTTACAATTATCAAGTATACAAATATGGTTACAATTATCAAGTATTCAAATATGGTTACAATTATCAAGTATTCAAATATGGTTACAATTATCAAGTATTCAAATATGGTTACAATTATCAAGTATTCAAATATGGTTACAATTATCAAGTATACAAATATGGTTACAATTATCAAGTATACAAATATGGTTACAATTATCAAGTATACAAATATGGTTACAATTATCAAGTATACAAATATGGTTACAATTATCAAGTATTCAAATATGGTTACAATTATCAAGTATACAAATATGGTTACAATTATCAAGTATACAAATATGGTTACAATTATCAAGTATTCGATTGTGTGAAATATATGTTGCTTACTGTACTAGTAAGAATTCCCTAGAAGGAACTTTTATTTGGATAAAACTTGTGTATGAATGTCCCTCCTAAAACACTGTGTATGAATGTCCCTCCTAAAACATTGTGTATGAATGTCCCTCCTAAAACACTGTGTATGAATGTCCCTCCTAAAACACTGTGTATGAATGTCCCTCCTAAAACACTGTGTATGAATGTTCTTCCTAAAACACTGTGTATACTGGGCCTATAAGATAAGATAAAATAAGATAATCTTTTATTATAGTGACATGTGTACATATATATAAATATCAACACATTTCATGTACAAATGCAAAATACACCCGGCCCAACTGGCCTATATGTCACCTTTTGCAAAATAAATTAACTTATATGGTGCAAGAACATTGGTGAATATATAATGAAAATAACTATTACAAGTAAAATATGGAAGTTAATTAAATGGCGGATTTCAGCATTAAGTATGAATACTGAATGTTCTGTACTGAGCTACGGGTTACAAAATGTGTTCACTTCTAAATGAGATACAATTCTACTTTTATGGTATATGTCACACACACACACACACACACACACCCTGCGTAATGAACTATTCCAGTGTGTGCGTGCGTATATATGCATGCGTATGCGTATGTGTTGGTGTACATGTGTATGCATGCATATGCACTTGTTCATATAAATCAATGACGGTAAGCTATATTGTTATGTATTTTTAAATTTAATTTACAAATATTTAAGCAATTCCAAATGAGTTATACAATGTTATCATACAGTTCCAAAGAAAATACTATAATAACAGTTCAACGAATATTAATATACAGCATACATATGGTTAACAATTCAAAATGCAGCATATACCCTAGAATGTTAAGTAAGTTTGATATAACTTATTAAGTATAAAATCCCACAAATACATCAAATATCAAAGTATAAAACATTGGTGCAATATACATAACGGTCAATGCGTATACATGTATATTACTTGTGTGACTTCAATGTTACAGGCTAATATATAATAAAATGGAATTTCAAATTCAGCAAATAAAACCGTATAAAACTATATGTTGAGGCATGTGTTTGTTGTATTTCAGGTCAAGTGACACCGGTCCAGGTAAGGAGTCAGAGGTGGCGTGGGAGATCTACACAATGGCCGTGGGGCACACATGTGATGGGCAACTGGGACAATGGGCAAGGGTTGTCTGCAGCATGCTGGGATTGCAGGGGTATGATAATCATATGTTATTTACACAGGGACAACAGGAAGACGCATGTTGATTTGTTTGCGAGTTTTACATCCCTTATTATGCTGCTCACTTCTCTAATATTAGTGTTTGTCAAAACTCATTGTGCACATATAGCAGTAAGATATGTCTTACAAAAAAGGTTTTCTGATGCTGGTATCTTTAGTAACATTCAAATATATTCTGTTTGGTCAGTGAGAAATACAAAACCTTTTTATGAACAGCGGCAACCCATTGCCACGCATGGGGGGATTTTATGGAACTGGCACAGGACAAATCTGGCTGGACGATGTACATTGTGTTGGTAATGAGACATCTCTCGCACTCTGTGGACATCGACCCTGGGGTTCCAATAACTGTCATCACTCCGAGGACGCGGGTGTGGACTGTACAGGTATGTATATTTGAACCCTGATCACATGGTTACTGGTTGTCTTGCATGTATTTTATGGGGTTTAAGATTAATACAGGGGTCACTGTTTGAATATACCTTAATAAAACATTATTTTTTAAGTTGCTCAGGCTTGAAACAAAATAAGAAAATATATTTGGTATTATGTGACCTGTATTTACATGTATAGTTAACTTTGATTCATGTTGGACTCTTCTCCAGTTAAGAGTGACTCAGTTGTATCACCTTTTACTTTTGAAGCTTGATTAAAAGATTTTAAAATGCTCATGAAAAAAGTAATTTTTGAAATTATCATCCTCCACTGCAAGTTGAATTATTTGGCTTTTTTTAAGCTCTCCTGAGCACAATGTGCTCAAGGTTAGCTATTAGGATACCCTGGGTCCAGTGTACATTGTCATGAGTGGTGTGGTGTCCGTCGTCAATAATTTGCTTTAAACAACATCTCCTCTGAAATCGCTGGACAGAATTTGATTTAACTTGGCAGGGATGATCCTTGGGTGAACCTTCACAAAAGTTGCTAAAAGTAATACTCTGGTAGCCATGGCAACGGAAAGAAAAAAAAATGAAAACTTAAAAATCATCTTCTTTTAAACTACTGTCCAGATTTCAAAATGAGTGCAGATGTTCCTTGGGCAACTCTCTACAAAGAATGCTAAAAATTTTCAGATCTATAAAAAATCAATGGTCGCCATGGGCGGGGCTAATTTGCCTTATATGTATATACGGGTAGTGAAAACTTTAAACGACATTTTCTCTGAAACTGGTAGACAGAATTTGATTAAACTTGGCAGGGATGAATCTTGGGTGAACCTTCACAAAAGTTGCTAAAATAAACTTGATCCATGTAGAACTCTGGTTGTCACAGCAATTGAAAGAAAAAAAATATGAAAACCTTAAAAATCATTGCCTTCAAAACTACTGGCCAGATTTTAAAAATATTTTGTGTTATTTTCATAGGAAACATAGTAGCAAGTCCACTTAGGTTGAGAGGTGGAAGCACGCGTTCTGAGGGCCGTGTGGAAGTCTTCCACAATGGCACATGGGGCACGATCTGTGATGACGTGGTGGATCGTAATTTTGCTGTTGTCGTCTGCCACTTACTTGGACAACCCACGTGAGTCTCAGTCTTGTCTGTTCAATCTGAGAGAGATGATGATACATTTTAGTCTAGTTCTTTGTTGTGTGCGTTGAAGAGCTGTCGTGCCACATTTAGTGTATTGAATATGAAGATTGAAAATTCTGGAACATATTCTGTCTAATTTTATCTATACTTAAAAAACAGGTAAAACAGTTTCTGTATTAGTCTGCGATAAAAATCATCCGTTGTAAGTGTCAGATCAATATTTACACAATCCTTTACTGTGAGGCTAAAGGTAGGATTAGTCTTAACATTAATTCTATAGCATTTGGACCTTTTATTTCAAATATTGATATTTCAAATATTTATAGATTTATTAGGGCTCAAGTTTTTCTCTCCAGACTACCAAGTTTTTCTAGATTGGGAGCGCAAATGTTTTACCAAATGAAAGACTTTAGTTCTGTAGTGGGGGTATGAATCAACTTTGCTGATGGCTCTGTTTATGTATTCTACATTGTTTTCAGTACCAGTGCACATGTGAGGAAAAATGCCTTTTTTGGGCCAGGGACAGGTCAGATCTGGTTGGACGATGTGAAGTGTGTCGGGGATGAACCGAACCTGGATAGCTGTGCCTTCCGACCATGGGGCACCAACAATTGCGGGCACGATGAGGATGTGGGTGTTATCTGTAATGGTGAGTGTGTGGCAGCCCGGAATACTGTATAATGTATAGAGGTATACCTGTATAGATGTATACCTGTTTAGATGTATACTTATAGATGTATACCTGTGTAGATGGCTACCTGTATAGATGTATACCTGTATACATGTATACCTGTGTAGATGGCTACCTGTATAGATGTATACCTGTATAGATGTATACCTGTATAGATGTATACCTGTATAGATATATACCTGTATAGATGTATACCTGTATAGATATATACCTGTATAGATGTATACCTGTATAGATGGCTACCTGTATAGATGTATACCTGTATAGATGTATACCTGTATAGATGTATACCTGTATAGATGTATACCTGTTTAGATGGCTACCTGTATAGATGTATACCTGTATAGATGTATACCTGTATAGATGTATACCTGTATAGATATATACCTGTATAGATGTATATCTGTATAGAGGTATACCTGTTTAGATGTATACCTGTTTAGATGTATACCTGTATAGATGTATACCTGTTTAGATGGCTACCTGTATAGATGTATACCTGTAAAGATGTATACCTGTATAGATGTATACCTGTTTAGATGTATACCTGTATAGATGTATATTTGTATAGATGGCTACCTGTATAGATGTATACCTGTATAGATATATACCTGTATAGATGTATACCTGTATAGATGTATACCTGTATAGATGTATACCTGTGTAGATGTATACCTGTGTAGATGGCTACCTGTATAGATATATACCTGTGTAGATGGCTACCTGTATAGATGTATACCTGTGTAGATGTATACCTGTATAGATGTATACCTGTGTAGATGGCTACCTGTATAGATGTATACCTGTGTAGATGGCTACCTGTATAGATGTATACCTGTGTAGATGGCTACCAGTATAGATGTATACCTGTATAGATGTATACCTGTATAGATATATACCTGTATAGATGTATACCTGTATAGATATATACCTGTATAGATGTATACCTGTATAGATGTATACCTGTGTAGATGTATACCTGTGTAGATGGCTACCTGTATAGATGTATACCTGTGTAGATGGCTACCTGTATAGATGTATACCTGTGTAGATGGCTACCTGTATAGATGTATACCTGTGTAGATGTATACCTGTGTAGATGGCTACCTGTATAGATGTATACCTGTGTAGATGGCTACCTGTATAGATGTATACCTGTATAGATGTAACATGTATAGACAGGACAGACAGCTAAATAGTTTATTAAAGTGTCATATGTCAACATTTACAAAAAAAACCATAAAATGAACACACATTAATATTGACATCCAGCCGCTCCGCGACTTATAAGACACTATAAAATCTATAAAACTTAATAATATCAAATATATTTGAAACATATTTATACAAGAGTTTTTAACAAATTTTAAAACAACATAAAAGACAAATCCTCACATACATGTGTACCAATATAAAAGGACCTTAAATTTATTTTATTTTTTTTAAAAGATTGAAACCTATTCTAAATTCAAATAAAAATCTTCCGTCTGTAAAACATTTTGGAGACTGAGGTTCCAAGTGAAAATTGCATGTGTTTAGACTGCATTAAAATTTTTAATTTATCATCTATACTAAGAGTCATAAAATTTGGATTAATGTCACGCTTTTTTGAATAATTTTGCTCTGATATCTGAGTACAAATCACATTTTAAAACAAAATGAGTTTCGTCTTCAATAAAACCACATTCACATAGTGTACATAATCTGTTTTCAAGAGAGATTTTAGGTTTAAAATAACGGCCTGTTTCAACGTACAATGGTAAACTACATGAGCGCAATTTAAAAAGAATTCGACGGTGGTCCCTAGGTAATGGTAAAATACAATAATTCGCTGGAGATAAATCTGTCTTATACTTTCTGTAAGTTTGGAGTTTATCTGTTTTGTGTAGGCTTTCAAACCATTCCTCCGTGTCTCTAACAATTAAGGTTTCTTTCACTTTTGCAATTATATGCTTTATAGACCACGATGTGGAGTTAATAACATTTAAAACATTTAGGTTGTCACCTATTTTAAGAACCCTGTTTTCCCACCCTTTTCTATATGACTTAGACCAGTTAAAATCTTTTTTTAACTAGCGCCCAGCCTCA
>CM037787.1:40587174-40637174 GCA_021229015.1 Solen grandis
TACAGTTTTTGCTACATCAAAGGCCCCTTTCCTTAGACTTCGTAAATCAAGTTTGATCAAAGTCTACTGATTTCTTATTTGCATTCATGGCATCATACAATCTCGTCATTTTTAATGAAAAAGAATTGATAATCAATAGAATATTGTTACTATTTTTATCTTTGAATAAACACCTAACGATTTAATAGTAGAAATGGGTCCCTGAAGATAATATTAGCTCTAACTGAAGAAATAGAGGATACTAACACATATTATGCTTATTTATTATTCAATTATATGTCAAAAAATCTGTACAATAACCTACTCACCGATGTGTGAATAAAACTCATTTTTGTACTCATTCATCGCAATATCCATCAGTCCGTTACCAAGGCAATAGTTGGGGAAGACAAGGAAAACCTTTTTCAGAATCGCATTTATCCGGGAAATACTCTGGAAAAGTAATGGATCAATTGATATTTTGTTTTACATAGTTGATGCCTGTTTTGTGTTACATGTACATAAATGGCAAATATTGTCATATTTTATCGAAACAGAACTTGCGCTGAAGATGTTCTTGTTTTGACTATTACAAGGGGGTAGGGTGATTTAGTTTTGTTTGTAATTTAAAACTGTATTGCAATGTTTCTTTCTGTAGCAATACTGAAAAGACAGCATGGTTTATATCATTCTAAAATCGTAATGGCAAAATTTAAATATTTTTGACGAAATGTCAGATTTTTATCGTTTTATTACATTTTATGACTAAGAACACAGCAACAGCTGATAATTATACTGTTCAGTGTGGTCTTGAATAAATACTGGCCACAAGAATGAGCACTAACCTCGTCATGAGAGAAGAGCTCCAACATGAAGCTCGAGACGACGCACGTGATGCCCGTGAAAAGGTTGGCAAGGATCATGACGATGAAGGCCACACTGGGCTCGCTAAACAGGAAGGTTGCCGGGTACATCATGGGGGTCACCGACCATCTGCAGAAAAACAAAACAAAGTAGTGTGATATACCAACTCATCTCTAGAAATGTATAAACAGCTTGTCATGCATTTTTTATTATTATTATTTTTTCCTACTTATACCAGTGTCTTTTGCTATTTATACAAATGCAAAAAAATTACCTTGTTTTGCAATGTCACTCACAAAGACAAAAATATAATGAATACACATAAGGATCAAAAACCCTATCAAAGGATATATTACTATGTTGTATGGCCAATTAGTTATAATGATACTTTAACAACTTGCAACTGAGAGAACATGTATGTCTGACCAATGTCAAGCACTATGTTTAAAGTACACAAGCAAACACTTCACAGCGATGTGTCAGAAACTGAGTCCACATACCCATATAATAGAAACAGCGCTAGGACAGCCTCGAAGTTGCCATTGGCAACATACGCAGGTAGATGGAACGCTAGTAGAATGACTATGATGCATATGGCAGGAATCATGTAATTGCACTGAAACAGAAACAGAAACAGAACAGATAAATACTCATCCACATAAAGGTAGTTCGTCATTCACCAGATCGTTTATTTCCGGCAATATTCGGTAATGTTCGTTGACATAATTTTGATTAATTCAGAACTGTGATAAGTAATTTGAACTGTGTGAAAAGACACTTAAAACGCAAAATCTGTCGAAGCTTTAATTCTAGACGTTAACAAAAGAGTTGATATACATGTACTTAGTTGCAAAAGAAATTGTTCCATTAAAAGAAATATATTTTGGCTAAAATAGCTGTGATTCCGAAAATAAAAAGAAAATGCACTCATATTGGTCCTGCACTACTCTAATGTCTTCGTCAAAAAGAAAGAAATCCATCAAATTTACGAAAACATAAAGGCAACTAAATCGTATAACATTTAAAATAATCTATATTATGCGGAAGAAAATGCAAGGGAGTCAATTACCAAATCCCATAAATAGTTGGTGACCCAGTAAACTCCCTTGTTCAGCCCGCTGACAAACTGCAAATGTTTGGCCTTGATGGAGCGCTCGTAGACCGGGAACACCACAAAACTGGCGGGGACGAATGCCATGGCAACGATGATGAAAATAGCCATAAGCACGTCCATTCCGCCTTTACTAAAATAAAATGAAAAAAAAAAATTACATATGGTAGTATTTTTGTAGTGTGTTAAGATTTTTTGCATTGTATACTGTAAAAGTCCTATTTGAGTTTTAACTTATCCTATAACAAATATGGGTTCAAGCCCCTGAGATTATGATCACTCGAAATTTCCATGTGAGGGTTTCGGCAGATCGGTTGTTCTTCTTGGATGCCTAATGAGCATTCGGGTCCTTCCTCCATTATTTTAATTAGCTAGATATTACTATGTGACTGAACTACTGTTTCAGCCACAGTCAACTCCCAAACAACAACAACAAACCTGGCTTAAATAACTGAAGAAGCATTTAAACGTCTTTCATGTCGTCTCTTGGCACTTATTATAGAGAATAACAGCTATCGCTTAAGTCTTGTTTGACGTGTACGACAGATAATTTATTATAAATCTAAGCGACACATAGAGAGTATATTGTGGTGCAGACAGACATCATTTACAGAAGTTCGGGAACCTATACTATGGCCAAAATATATTTTTAGGAATATACACTTTTAGTGTAGTCATACGCACATGGTGCAATGCATAGGTTGTTATCTTTTAAGCATATTAATAGTTTAATAGTCTTACAGTAAAAATATAAGACTTAATTGCTGTATTTAAAATAAAAAATGCTTAGACAAACAGTGAACAACAAAATACAAATCACATAAATCGGTAAACGTTTATTTATGTTTAGATTGTCTGACTTACATGTAATCTTCATCCAAAAAGTTGTTGGTCTTCTTCATCGGATGGTTCACTAAGGTTATACCTAGGTTATATACAGACACAATGTTAAAATCGTCATACTAATAATAAAACGTTAGACTGCACTGTTTATTTTAAACAACACAAGAGTCTCTGGAACACATATGTAACCTGCTGAAGCGTGACGGAAAAAGTGTGACAGACAGACAGACGGACGGACAGACAGACGACGGAAAAGTGATCCCTCTGCTTATAGCAGGTGATTCAAAAAGGGAATAAATTTTCCCGAAAAACTGATAAATATGACATGTTTAAAATAACAAATGTTTCAAATATGTACAATAAAGTAACTACATTTTGTTGACAACAAAAAATTCGTTTGATCTTTTATTAGGGTAATTTTGTAAGTACATATATTCATCTTACAGAAAAGTGAGTGCTTTTCGAAGTAAAATCCAATTCCGTGTGTACTGAACTACATAATGAGGTATCATAAAGAAACATTTTCATGGAGTAAATATACATGGCATCCAAGAAATAAACGAACTTTTTACACCACGAAAATTACGACGTTAACAGAATATAGCATGATTGGATACATACCATAAGCGGCTGGGTTGCCTTTAGATGGCGGCAGATTGGCCCGGAGTATGGCGTTACTTAGCGTGTTGACATATATCGGCATAGAGTGGTAACCCTTCTCATTAAACCAGACCTACAATCATAGGCATATCGTATATCAGATAAGTTGTCTATAGCTTCAATAACAAAACTATACATACTTTATATATAAGATAATTTTTATAGCATGTACATGTATTATATAAATTGTTTAGGCTGTCATCTGTAAAAGGCCTATTATATTTTAATTCATCTGAAAAAAGTAAAGATCTCAATGATGTTTTATATCTGACACACATACTAATATAACGAATAGAGTACCTCCATCTCTGTGTGATTAAAATTAAAATGGAAAGTATAATTGACAATTATTTTCACCGATCTATTACAAGTAATCATTATCATCATCACATTATTATTATTATTATTATTATTATTTATTGGATTGATTAATTAATTAATTTGAATGCTTTATTACTTGATTGATATAGACATTATACCTGTGACGTGTCTTTTACTATAAGATTTTTGGCGAAGAAACGGAACTGTTTTTCCTTTCCAAACGAGGTCGGTACATAAGACAGCTGCTTTCCAAACATGAACCCTCCATACCTGGTAAAATTATAGATCATGAGGATTGGTGCGCAGATAAAAACGTGGACTTTCTCATGCAGAACATTTACCAGTATTTTGTTTTGAAATGATATTGTACTTTTGTTTCGTAAAACAGGAATTGAAGAATGTGTTTATACCTGATCTAAGAAGTATTACTTAGTGCTGAGTATTATTGATGGATTCGAACCAGAATATAAGTGAACTATGACCTTAAAAATCCACTATATATGGTAATTCTTCTAACCTGTGCAATCTGAATCTATCGTTCGTGTTGAGATAGAAGTCGTGTTCCGAGGTTCCGGTGATGTCCTGCAGAATATCCCCTGTAACCACGATCTCCTGGGGTGGGTCCACAAAACCGTCAGCCCCGCACTTGAACCCAACATTGTCCTTCTTGCACTTACAATACGGGTAGTACTTGGCGTTTGTCAGGGTATCTGTAGAAAGAAAAATATTACAGTGCTGGAAAAAGTTGAATTCATATATTGCAACTGGATCAGAGCCGAATATAACAACATCCAAAGTAACGTTCTAAGACTCCCTATATTTTTATCTATGATGACATATTTATACACAAATTCAAACTTACTGTTATCAGAGTCATCTTTGTTTGCTTTCGACTTCTCGACATCCGCAGGTGGCATGTACACTCTCAGATTGATTCCTGGCGTGAACACTGACCGGCACTCGGGTTCAAAATATTCTGCTACCAATCGAATAACCTTTTTTCGCGTGCTCGAGTCTCCTCTGTGAACCAGATCCCGATCGAACTCGTCCCTAAACGGTGACTTCAGCACACACGTTGCGCCTATTCCGGAGGGAAGTTTAAAAGTGTCTCTCAGAGCAAATGGACCAGCGCCACCCTCCGCAACAATGTTACGCGTTTTAAACGCAGATTTGTGAATGGAATATGGCACATAGTTCCCTTTAGGTCTGGTGATGTTGAAGAACATGGCTGGTGACAAGGTCACTGGTAAAGGATCACTGTCCTCGGGTGCGGATAACGCAATAGTCATGGCAATGGTGATGAAGATGGACGGAAGGATAATCTGTGAGAAAAGTCCCTTTGGATTTCTGAACACAAAGCGGAAACGTAGCACGAGAAGGGCACGGAAGTGAGAGAAGAATTTGTAACATCCAGTGACGGTCTGTCGATGTGAACCCAAATACGATGTTCTGTTGAACTCATCTAAAATAGTTCAAATGAAGTTATAAAAGGCTGTATAATAAGGAATATTATTAAGTTAGAACCATTAGAACAACGGAATATTTTCATGTGCTGAGCCGGGCCACTGGATGTATTTGAAATTATTAAAAATACATCTATAAATCGAGAAAAAAACATCAAATCCATAGTAACTTAGATGTACATTTTTGTCACGATTTCAGAGCCTTGTCTTTAACTCAATAAGCAGACGACCTCTTTATTAAGGCCAGCTGACCGCTGCCCCAAGGTAGTTAAGATATTGGTTGTTGTTGTTGTTTTTTGTTGTTGTTGTTGTTGTTTTGTTTTTTGTTGTTGTTTTTTTGAAATTGTGCTGGAGATTACCATGGCTGCGACACTATTTCCGTCATATAACGATACCCAGCAGATGAAAGGACCGCGCATGCACACAGACACTATTATATTTCACACTATATAAAAATGAAAGTGTTTTATAAAAAACCTACCCCTGGTCGTATGTTGATTTTCGCTCAAGTCTTGCAAAGTGAACTGATTTGTAGTATCAACAGTCGCACCTTGTCGTGCTTGCGATGGCACTGAAATGGTAGGAAAACAGTTTACTTATTCGGGCAATGAATCTTTCAATTTTTACAGAAACATTCGAATCAATCTATGCTATTATCCAATTGCTAACACTATGCTAAAACTGACTTGATTTACACAAGAAAAGTTACGCGAGGGTATTTGTGATATTGATTATGAGCAGCATACCAAACAACAAAAGGAAAATAACCCCGTAACAAAGTTTTGGTGGCCTTGGATTTTTCACTACAGTAACTGGAAAGGTGTGTTAAATTATCTACATTATCGAATAACTTAATAATTATATTTTAGTTAACAAAGTTTCATTGGTTATTGATATAATTGGCTTTGGTGACAGTATTCATCTGTTAACAGTCAAAATGTTTTCAGGAAATTTTGTTAAAT
Source organism: Solen grandis (assembly GCA_021229015.1). Taxonomy (NCBI): domain Eukaryota; kingdom Metazoa; phylum Mollusca; class Bivalvia; order Adapedonta; family Solenidae; genus Solen; species Solen grandis. The sequence continues at coordinate 40,593,378 of CM037787.1, forward strand.
AAAGAGCTACTAGTAATACATTGTACTAGAACAAAACATAGAAACACTTTATCATGAAACTGTGATTCTTAAACCCTGTACTTGTTACTTTGATGAGATCGATGAGGGACACTGTACCTGCATTTGACTGTCCATCTTTTATAGAATCTTTAGTCACTTTCAGGAACACTTCTTCCAGGCCGCTATCAGATACACCGAAGCTTCTGATCCCTAGCCTGGACTTGTTGGCAGTGAGATCCTCAAGGACTGCAACAAGGGGCCCTTTCTTATCACTTTCTACTGGTATGATGATGTGAAGTTCTTTTTCAGTCTTGGAGTTAATGAAGGTAGATGGCACGTGCGCTCTGATTGTTGCTAGGACTGCACTTGTGTTGTCGTGGTCAGTTTCAAAGGTCTCTGTTTACAAAAATAAATAAGAAAATGAATAAGAGTTAAGATTGACCTTTATACGCATATACACCGTACAGTTGTACAAATGCAGATATTTGAATTTAGTGGAGATAAAACTATTTTAACCCAGCAAGGCTTTGGTTGGCCGAGGTCTTCATCATCATCGTCATCACCAGCGCCAGCACCAACATCACCACTGTATTCAAACTGACTAGATGAAAAGTAATACATTAATCATACAAAATCACCAAGGGGAACTCAAAAAAGAAGGGTGCCATTGTCCGTGATAAAGTACATTGTTGCGGATCAAAGGTTGTGGGTTTGAACCCTGTTGGGGCCATATACCCAGACACAACCTCTGAACAAGGAACTGATGAGAGGGATAAGTATACGTCGTAATAGTTTTTTTCCAAACAATGTGTAAAGTAAATACCATGTGTGTAATAGTTCTCAAAAAATCTGGAGAGATGGTAGTAACTACAGCAAGTTCACCAATAACCCTCTTGCAACACTACTGCTGACACATGACGACAAAGAATAGTACGTGTATAGATATATCCACTACAATAATATCATTCGAACCTACCTGTGTACTGGTCCCACAGAATGTGAAGGTGCTGGCCCTGTCCGAGCACTGACTTGAGGTAGAGCGGGGAACCACAGCACTTGAGGCGGCCATTAGAGATGATGGCGACACGGTCCCCGAGTCTTTCCGCTTCGTCCATGTGGTGAGTGGACACCAGGATCGTCCGACCTTCACAATACAGGCAAAGGCTTTTATTTTATACACTTTCACTTTTTGAACTTAAAATTGCTAAAGTGCGTACTTTATGCAAGGTAAATCAATTGCCAATTTTTCGTTAGGCTTAAGTAAATGAGATAAACTGTATATTACAACTACTTTAAAAAAGTAAAAGAAGTGTTTAATAGTACATATTTAATACCTTCAGAAATATATACGCAGAGACATTTTAGTCTATAAATACACATAGTAGGGACATTCGAAGAAAAATGGAAAAGCCCAACAGCTTCCTCAAAAAGAATCACTGAAATATATGTACTCGTAGTGTGTTGATGTGTGATTCTATCTTTGTTTATGCATATATGTGTCATATGAATACTTCAAGAAAGACCAGAATACTTTAAGATCAGTTTATAAATATTACCCAACAACTTGTTTTATTTATTTACAGATCTACATTTCTGAAAAATGAATCAACGAATACACGAAACTATGAAAGTGCCTTTATCATACGTTCAACAAATTTAAATTTAACGGAAAAATATGATATGTTAGTGTTTTTTTTATTTTTTTGTTGTTTTTTGTTTATTTTTATTTTTGTTTATTTTTTGTTTTTGTTTTGTTGTTTTTTGTTGTTTTGTCCTCATGAAATAATTTACAGTGTCTTCTTCCCCAGTAATGGATACTTTTGTGCGGATATTTAGTGATACAAATCTATTTACATCATTTTTCTTTACCTGATTTGTATTTCAGCAGAAGATTCCATATGGATCTCCTCGAGTAGGGGTCCACTCCGGCTGTTGGTTCATCCAGGATGACGGTGCGGGAACCACCGACGAATGCCATGGCAACAGAAAGCTTTCTCTGCATCCCTCCTGACAGACAACCGGGGATGGCAGAACGTTTTCCAAGAAGACCAAGGTCCCTCAACATCCTGAAGAAGTCAGTAAGTTCTAGAGTATGTGATCTATAACAATATACTATGGTCTATTCAATATTATTAAGCAATGTCTATAAATAGACGAGAGTCTGCAACCAACCATTAGACTTGTTATAGAAATCTTACAAACAATCACAGCCTGGTTTTCATGCACCAGCAATGTATAATGACGAATTAAAATACTGAAATCCTAAATTAAGAAAGTAGTTGTTAAACATTTCATAAAAGACTATTTAAAATATAATTTTGTAAAATTAAATAATACAATACATTTCCTTTCAATCTAGCAAAAAACCACAAGGTTCTTCCCAACCTTAAAAAAAAGATGACACTAGAAAAAATTTAAACAATTTCTGTAAAATTTAAAGAAATACAATATACAAGCTATAATCTGACCGACAGTAGAACCAATTGATTTGTAATTTGAAGGCCATATTGAGGTATGTCAAAGAGAAACTGGCATGATGTTTAATAATACTAGTTGTAGTAATAAGTGTTAATACATTTTGGGCGAATAAACTTTAAACGAGTGGAAACATGGCCCCCAGCTGATGATGTTTATAGTCGTGGTAGACAGTACATATCGACGTCATACAGAGATAGTGTCACGTGACTTACAGGTCAAACAAGACGTTGTGTTGTGGACAGATGCCCATGGACTGACGGATCGTGTCCATGTCCGTCCGTATGTCCTGTCCGTACACTGTGGCCGTGCCGGAGGTGGGAGGGTAAAGGCCGGTCAAGATGGACCTAAAACAGGGGCAAATATGGCCAGTCTTAAACTACACCAGTGAATGCACACGACGTTTGTACATATATACAATGATGACTATCTTAAAAATGATTAAGGAAAATATATATTAGCTGATTGTAACACCATTTGCTGTTTGCTAAGATAACGTTTTAAAAAGATCTTGAATGTAACAACCAAAATTACCCTACAGAAAATATAAATATATCCTCAATTTGAAGGTTAATCAATAAATAAGGCTATTAATTGAAAGACAACAACACATAAACTTTAAACATACCATAATATCAGACAGATATAATATTGCCATAAGCATTCACCACATTCTGTTCGTGCAGCAAGTAATGATAAAAATACCATCCACACGCCGTGTCAGATTACAATAAGTAGTTCCATGCCAACAACTACGGGTGTAAGTGACTTACATGGTGGTTGTTTTCCCGGCCCCGTTATGTCCCAGGAAGGACGTGATCTGGTCCTCGTACAGCGTCATACAGAGGTTATCCAAGGCCGCTTTCTTACTGCCCTCATATACCTGGAACATGTCAAGATTTACAATGATTGTGTATACAATACATCAAGTTATATGATCAAACAAAGCAAATACGGTTGACAACCGTTCTAAATCACCATTGGTTTTATGTTTCTATGCGCTAAACGGTTCGTTATATTTCCTTGCCCAAAGAACTAATCCAACCCTGAAACTGACGAGCGGAATTAGAATATAAAGTACTTAAACTTAATTTCAACGTAATAATACCAGCATACAAAAGTACACAGAAATCATAATGAAACATACATATGCATATTTTATGCACAATGATAACATCACGAGTCATACCAACACAAAAAAATAAACATATCCCCTTTTACATTGCGCCGTGGTGCAGCGGCAGCGTTCATTGAATCTATGGTTTCGATTTTGAATCCCATTGGATGGCAAAATTCTTATCTTCCAGGCACGGAGTACTGACCCTATCAAGGGATCGCCGAGAGGTATGGTTATTAGGTTAGGTAAACGTTTTCAAATTGACATTAAAGAAACAATATCTAAATGTTGTCTTCTATTACTTTTCTGAGATTGTTCACGCTGACACCAACAGGCAGGTCTGGTTCGGAGGGTTCAAAATTGTAGCTGGAGTCTGAAACAATATTTACAAGTACAATAAACATATTATATATGTACATTTACAAGTACGATATTCACAAATATATTTAAGTACAATTTCAGCGAACGTGTACATTCAATTAGCAATTAGCAATATTCAAGTCACTTTTTAAGGAATAAAAATAACTGTATTGTATTACTTAATCAGATTTTTTTCACTTTAATTCTTGGGCATCATAACTTTCACAAAGTTATAAATGAAAGTCAGTTACCGGGCTCGTCTGGGTCCAGGTCACATTGTTCCTCTTCAGTGGCAAGCCGATCATACGGGCGCCATCTGTCCTCGAACTTTGACCACAGCCACTGCCAACTGCTACATCCGGGCTCATGGTGACCGCCACACCAGTAAGATTTCGTGAAGGGGAAATACCACGGCTTGGGGATACCGTATGTGCCTGAATACATATAAAGATAAGTATGTGTCAGCGGTAACCCGTGCATTGTATAGTTAGTAAATTCTACGTCATACGCATAGTAACGGGTTTTATATGTACATACTGTATAACTAAAAAACACAGTTTTCTTGCAAATAATCAGGTAAAAATAACAAATTGTTCTCCACAGAACTACAGCACACAATCTTTCAACAACGGTGCCTATTTTGATTTCGTCATTGTCAAAACGAGATGATAAATTATCAGCGATAACATATATTTTATATATAGATCTTTACTTCTTTGCTTCCCAATCCTTTTGGTACAAATTATATTATTTAAAGAGCCTCCTTTATTCATCAATAGATCACAAACCATCCCTACTCCATACCTGGGTGTACATTCTCGATGTACCAGGTGAGGAGACTGTACAGGAAGGTATCGGCACACATCATCAGGATGACGATGAGGAGGTTGAAGTCATCGTTCTCCTTCGGTGAGACCATCATGTTGGACCACTGGACGCCCGTCCCTTGCAGCTCGTAGAACAGGAAATACTTGCCTGCAAGTCCCAGCGCTGTCGTGGAAAACAACGACTGGAAACAAAGTCCAAGCCTTTCATAAGTCGTCCATATACAATTGTAGACTTTTTTAAATTTTTTGAAACTGCACCTGGTCAAAACATTGCAATCAGGGAACGGGGAAGTACGAATGAATTACAACATGAGACACTGGTTAGCCATAAACTGAACTGTTTTAGAAATCGAAACAAAACTATTTTATCTTTATAAAAATGAATTTTAGTAATTTCTGTTAACAGTATTGAAAATGGTATGACATCATGTTTCACTCATTCTTATGTATACCGATAATTATCCAGAATTCAAATCAGTTTGATATATTGATGTAGTATTTATAAAACAAAACTAACAAAAATAATATATGGAAACGATCTACATAAGGCATTAAAACAACACAATTCACTGATAAATGTCATTGAATCAATATTTCTTAAAGATTGTACAATTATATCACATTGGAGCGTGCGCGCGCGCGCGTGTGTGTGTGTTACACTTAAAGCAGACAAGTGCAAGTGCTTATTGTGAAGGACGGACAGTCAGATATATGATTAGACTTACCGCGACAGTCTTAGCCTGAGCGGGAATGACGATGCTTGTGACGTCCTCCCTGACAGCGATATAGGCGTACGGGACGTAGGTCAGGAAGTAGAATATGCCGGCACATGCCGCCGCCAACTTGGCCTTCGAATAGAGGCTGCTGATCAGGAACCTGTGGTAAAAGGACAAAACTATATGATGTAATTAAGAGATCCTCTTTACACGGAAATAATTGGCTTGACACTTTAATGATTTCCGTATATCTCTTTGCCATTCTTCCCACGTAGGTCGGCATCATTTAAGTCCAGAAAGATAATCGTTTTATTTAATTCCGATGCCTAAAAATGATATTTTATTCACAGACACTTTTTAAGGTATTCCATATATGATTAAGTTTTGATTCAATCCTTTCTAAAATATATAAATGGATGTTTCGAGCCGATAGTTATATGATAAGGGGAAAAATTCAGACCTAACTCTTTTGCGATTTTATCATCTTCATTTTAAGGTTTATAAATAACTAATTTCTTGTAATATTCGACCATCAACGTTTCTTTTTACATGTGCGCATGTTGTATGACGTAATATAAATGCACCTGCAATAAAATGTATGATTCACCAGTACGTACGCAAAAGCAATTAGGGACACGGCAAAAACCTCGAGGAAGAGGAAGATGATCCATGGGTTGCTGTAGGGCAGGACATGGCCGAAGTGTAGCATGCAGGTGAGCAGGATAACGGTGAAGGTCATCTGGAGCCAGGCCGTGGTCAGCCAGGCGCACCAGTGGACACCGTTAGAGAGGCCCATCATCTTCATCACCTACAAATAAATGCTTTGTTGTCATCGCTGTTGTTGCGCGTTTATATACCCTTTGAAGAATCCCTTGAAAAGCATTACTTAAGTAACTGCAGGGTGAATCTATTGTAAAGGGTTATGTCCAGTGCCTCCAGGTGGTCAATCTAATCTAGATGACCTGATTAACTGTCTGTGGTAGCCGGCTACTTAAGGTCCAACTATTACCATAGAATGATTTTGTTTTACAACGACTGCACAGAAAGCTACATCGAAAATTAAAACTTGTCATTGACACTTACAGTGATGTTTTGATATACCTGATATAGAATAAATAGGAACAGTGATAAGTCTTATTTTAAAAAAAAGGGAATTTTCAATTCTAACTGGTTAAAACAAAATAAAAATAGCGAGATAATTCCTAAGCAGTTTCCGACCACTTGTCTAATGAAAGTAAATACTCGCACTGTAAGACACACAACTAATAAAAAGTAAGGTTTGTATCCGTTTGAACAATTTGTGTTTTATATTCATTAAGTAATTACTTGTTTTCTCTAATATAAGATCAAAATCAATGTCACAGGTCAGTGGGTTGCTATATTTATGCTCCCGGTCTTATCTTCGATAAGTTTATATTAATTAAAAGAAATGCAATATCAATATATGCTTTACCAGTCGACAGTCTGGAACAAGAAACGGATGGCCGAGTTCTAACTTGCTACTCGTTTAAATTACAATCATTAAATCAATGTAAAGATTTTTTGGTCTCAATAACAATGCAGATAAGGCTTACCTCTTTCAGCCTTTTCTCTTTCTCGTAGACGATTCTCTGGACCAGGGTGGATATCGGATAAACCCAGGACAGCATGAGACACAGCGGCAGTATGTGTTGTATTAGCCATACAAATCTGTAACAGAGGGCCAATATAATTATAATGCTAAATGTCAAATGGGGACTTTTATGTGTCAAATGGGGACTTTTGTGTGTAAAATGGAGACGTTTGTCAAATGGTGACAAATAAGGACTTTTGAGTGTCAAATGGGAACTTTTATGTGTCAAATGGGGACTTTATGGAGATTTGCTATACTGACCCGTCCCAGTTCCAACACGGGTAGGGCATCCTGTGTAGATATACCCCGGGGGACACAATGTCACGGCCCGTCTGTAGATTGATAATGGCCCGCTCTACAAGGTCCTGGGAAAGAATATTGAAGCAGTGTTCAAATTGCATGCGTACAGACATTCACATAAAAATGAAGAGACAAATGGACGGGTCAATGACTTATAAACAAACATATAGGAGATGGCACAAGGGGATGATCACGTACGCAAAACAGACGTGCACGACAATGAAATAAATGTAATAAACAAGTTACTTAAATGCACTAACGTCAGGTATACATTGTTTCTTTTAATTTCCATGTTACTCATCATAACTTATTTACATTTATTTATATAGACTGAATTAATTTTATTTTCATATGTCCTCAATATATATCTACACAAAAATAATGAACTCGTCGAATATACAATTGGCTGCTAAGATTAATTTCTTGAATGAAAACTTACCTGTATCCAAACGAAGCCAAATGAATAGTAGTACAGAATGTCACTTCCGGCACTAGGGAACCAGAAAGGTGCACGTGCTTGGTTGGTGGGCGGGTTCAACGTGGCGTTCTGACGGATCTTGTAGTGCACGTGTACAGGGAGAGATGACGTGTTCCCGTGCAGATTGGTAAACACCAAACCTGGAATACATTGTACGATTCTCAATTACTTAACAGTTTGGAAAAAATGTCTTAGGAGGTATTATCTTCATCTATTCATCTTACTGTAACGGAAATTCGTTTGTCATGTTAAACTGTGTTCTTCAAGTTTCTACATGTATGCGGTCCTGTAATTGTTCTTTATTATCTAAGAATAGTATACCTCTTCCCCCCCCCCCCTTCAAGTTATCTTTCCGGTCAAATGGCCGATATCCATTGCAATGAGCAATCAAAAGGTTATTTATATCCGTTTTGTATTTTAATTTCATTGATTGTATGGACCAAATTATGGGCTGACATATATACATACATCCGGGACATTTGTGAAGCATACCTGCACTTTCACTTAAACATTGCTACAACTTACATCATAACATACGTCTTGCCTCAAAGACGTCAATGGCCATTTTCTTCATGCAACTGAACTCTTGAATCTCTTAATTTGCGTATTAACAAAACCCGTGAACTTCACTAAATTTACCCATAAACGACATAAAGTTGTAAACTTCGCTGATTTACGCATGAATGTCGCAAAGTCTGGAGTTTCTGAAAGTTTCGTACCTGCCATGACGGTTACGTTGTCATGGTACTGTTTATTAAGGAAGTAGTATTCTAGCTCCACTTCCGATCGGAAACCTCGGAACACATCGAAACTGACACCGGAAGTGACGTCTAACCATGTCTCAGCCACCATGTCTATAACCCGCATTGTATTCAAGATGGAGTCATTCATGGGAATCGATGGTGACACCTGAAATATATAATAAGAAAATGATAAATAAGTTGCAGATAAACTAATATGAATTCATGCAAACGACAATCAATAAACATATCAGAAAGTGTGTTCAATATGTACATTCAAAATCAAATGTACAGAAAAAAATGTTGATTTATGAGGAACAATACGCACATTTTATTAATTAATGAATTAATTGATGCATAAATTTATTCAGTTACTTATTTTTATCGGCTCTAACATGTTATTTTTGTATAAACATCACATATTTGAGCTTGATATATTATAGGTTGATAAAGATGTTTCAACTTACCAAATGCAATGTTCTTATTTGTGATGAAATGATCAACCACTTGCGAGCATAACTGCTTAAATCTTTAAATATGTTGAACGTCTGACTCATCTGAAATATAATAAAGGATGATAACCTTTGGTTTGTATACAATAATATGGCTAAATAAGTAAAATATTTTCTTGTCCCAATTTTTTCTCTATCATAACGTCACGTGGCAATCTAGAAAGAAACATGAAACCAAAGGGACAGTTTGTGTAACAATGATTCGATACCAAACCAGGGGAAATATACAGTTCAATCTGTGTTAGTGGACATCTTCAATGAATAGCCAACACGTTTTTACGATATGTTCTCACTTTCCGAAATTTAATATTTTGGACGAAATTCTAGGTTTAAAAAGCCCGATTTGACAATATGATTTGGTAGGTGATTCAAATTCCACCAACCATACCGAAACGATAAATAATTTTTAAAATGCATAATTTCTCATCAAATTGTGACAGCAAATAATAAATTCATGTCAGCTTAGTCAAGTACTTGAATATTTCATTAATCAGGAATGATACAATGCGTTTCTAACAAAATTAAGAATTTGGGTATTTTTAGCTGCTAAGTATTGTGGGTGGCATTTGAACCTGATATGTTATGAGCTCATGTCACTCAGGAAAAACATTACGATTAAATAGGCAATTTATTTTTCTGAGAGTTACGAACAAACTATGAGATCATTTACAGTCAAAACATACATACCTTTTGAATAATCTTGTTTGCCGCTGTATTGTTTGGTGCATACAAGACTTTTGGATTATGATACATTACGTTGGTCAATATCTTGAATGACTTCTCTTGCGCAGTTGTCAGTCCTGAAAGATAAGTGAAATATGAGTTAGAATAGATCACATCAGAACTGTTGTTCTTCTTCTTCTTCTTCTTCTTCTTCTTGTTTCGCTGACTGAGAAAGTATGTCAGTCATATAGCAACGTCCAGCTAATCACAGGCAGAGGAGACCCTTGGTGCATAAATAGAAACTGATCTACTTGCAGCCAAGCTTCTGAGTGACCCTATCGAGATCCGAACTTACAAGGGTGAGGGACCAAGTGAGGTTAAGTCGGCGACTTCACCCGTTTGGCCACGAAGGTTCCCTATCCTTGGTTGTACTTAGGATCGAGTGTGTCTTATGTTAACGCGATTCCTGTTGTCTAGTGGCTTTATTTCAGAAGGGGCCTTTGGTTATATATTGGACACTGTAAATTAAGTTTTATCTTTGTCGAGTTGCATTTGTAAAAATCAGTGACATATGAATGATATAATTTACTTTTTTTTTTTAAAAAAGTCAATTTTTTTAATTTTGGGGCGGTTTTGGTTTTCTCACTACATGACCGTATACTACACATAGTTATGCAAGTATTACTAACAATGATGATCTTCAGTAATTTTACTTAAAATTGACCATTACAATTTATATCTTAACTTATACAGTTTTGCAATTATGTTCATATTGTTGCATCCTTAATACACATAGATTCTTATGCTCGTTAGTAACACTACAAACGAGAAAAATGATATGATTTATGATTTATAAGCGCCCCAAAAGAGACAATGACTACCTTTACTCCGTGTCTGTTCAGTGTCTGTACTTCCGTTCACCGGGGGGTCCAGGGGCCCACACACTACCGGTTCCACCAGGGTCCAGCCCCGGACCAGGCCCGAGTACTTGTCAGTTGTAGAGTTGCCCTGTGTGATAAAAATAACTTCATGTCCAGTTGTATTGATTATGCATATCGTTAAGTTTTATCCTTTTGTTTATAAGATTTCAAAAAGTGCAAAAGACAGGGACAGATGTAAGTGATTGCTTCCAAGTCAATGTAAGAGAATTAAAAATAAACATCCATATATACAGGAAAATATCGTTTAAGAATTAAATCTAACGTATTGTATCGTATCACCTGTTGAGAGTGTCCATTGTTTTCCATGTCCGGCAAGTTAGGAAACAATTTTTGTATCTCCATTAGAAGAGAAATGACTGGATAGTAACTGTCTTCCAAAGCCTGTAAAATAGAAAAATATGGTATAGTCTATTATCACATTAACTTTGGAATAGTTTGTATAAATATTACTAAGTGCTTATGTATTTAAATGGGAGAGTACGAGTCATAGATTCATAATGTACTTTTTAAAAGAGATAGATATAATATTTTGACATATGAATGCTTCTTACGACAGCTTTATGATGGGGAGTTTGTCTATAGAGCTGCCTCACAGCTTTATTACACCGGAGACAAATGGTATAATAACACACCAAATCACATTGTCCTAGCACTGAGCAAACCAGTCCTGGAACTACACTTAATATATACTGAGCACCAAGCAAGGAAGGTTATTTTCGTATGTCGCGGCCGGGGATCGAACCCATGACCAAGGGAACATACACTCTTCCTATTTTGCGGCCGCATGTAGTAAATATGAAGACTTTATTGGTAAATATTTGGTTACCTTTTCTGTGTCAGCCATTGACGGTGCTGTCCTAGTTTGCATCAACCTCTGCAAGGAGCATGTACACAATAAAATGTTGATCTCATATTACACGTGTTTGCCTTTTTATCAATTAATGAAATACCTGCGTTACTTATTTTAGTGTGTCTGTATACTTCAAAAAATACTGTGAAAATAAAGCTATCACCGATGGTGTTGAATACCCCAGCTACTTCCTTTGACTTAACAATATAGACAGATGTTGGTCTTTAGGTAAAACGTGACGGGATGTGACGGTTCGAGGCAGTAGGAATGATTCACTTTGTGTAACGGAGGTATGATGATTGCATTTTATTTCTTAAATTGAACAAATATCAGACATTAAAGGAAATATAATGATACATATGGGCAACATTGTGGTTTACCTCAATAAGACCAGGGTTCAGTTCCACCCGGTCACCAATATCATGTACAAATCCAGTCAAAACTGTGTCGTCCATTGAACACACGTGCTTTTGTACGGTTGCCTGGTAACAGAACATGTAATAATAGTCAATGGCACATTTTTGTTGTTTTTAATTGTTTTTTATGTTATTGGTGTTTGTTGTTGCTGTTGTAAGAAGATCTAATTAAAACGTACCCTGTATCACTGTTGAACGAAATATGATCAAGTGTTTAAATGATAGCATGTATTATTTTGTTAATTGTTTCTCAATATCTTTTATTAAGTACTATGTTTTAAGTGAAATATCGGGTAAAACTACATTCAGATAGAATTGTTAACATTGAAGAATACAAATAGTCTTAACTATTGATTTTCACTAAAAGGTGACCCTACAGTTGGTATCTAAATGGAAATGATGTTAAAACTAATTAAAATAAAGCGTTCAAACGTTTCAGTTACATGTACATGTGCTATAATATTCAAACATTTTTAAGATATCTTTATTGGGATTTAAAGACCCAATGCAATGTGTGGTCTTCGAGTCCTGTAATAGTCTGTGTATATCTATTTTCATGTATTAATTGTTTTGTATAGGTTTACTTCCGCCTTTCCCGGAGACTTCCGGAATATCCTCCGATGAACGAGGCTAATTATTTAACGATTGGCTATGTAGTTTCTATTTATAACACATGGAGATTATCGTCTTTTTCTAATACGTATTGGTGAGCTTATATGGCTTTACTATATGACGTGGGTATGTCTTATATGTCTTATCCATATTCATATTATATCAAATATTTATACTATTACAGACTAAAACTTAAATCTGATTTCTTCAAACATTTAAAACACAGTATTACCATGCGTGTTATCAGATTATCACTCTATTTGAAGAGGATTATAACGCTGGTCATAATCTGAAAGCTCTTACAGTACATACTATGGTATTTTTATGTAGATTTGGGAAACAAGTTCTTACAACTAATACAAATCGTTCTCGACAGTTCCGGATTCGCCCAGTACTTTGTGTATCGGAATATCAAGATAGATTCTTGCTCCAAACGAAATTTGAACACACAACCTTCGGACTCCTCAGTCATTTACGTTATCACTCAATTTTTAATTTAAAATAAATTGATATTTATCAAGAAACTTGTCTCTCGAACATTAAAAAAAATATCATCAGTATTTCTTAAATGAGTCACTATTCATTTATCACATAACACGCATGCCGTTATTTTTAAATCACGTCACTACATTCTTAACCGGATTCCGAATTTACTTTGTTTTCTTTGTCAGCGTTTCCGATAGCAAATGAAAACAGAATGATGGCTTCGGTTGTGGGGTATTTATCTTATCATTGAAAATTGAAATTATTAAAATCTCCAGGATTTTCGAATCCTGGATAATCGCAACAGCATGACTAAAATAATAGTGTTCGTGACTAATGTGGGCATGATGTTAATCACATTCCAGTTCTTTGTACCACACCCGATCCCCGATTGAAATGCCGAGTTTGCAGACAAGCGAGAGATCTGAGCGACTGTAACACTGAGACCTTCTGTGGTGTCGGTGAGGTAATTATCCCGCTTCTTTGCTACCAATTGCGATAAATTCTGATACATGTATCATTTCGGTACTAATGTACTTGTGTGCTGAAAAATGGACAATCATTGCTCGACGAATAACAAGGTACACGATAGAGAGTCTCACACACATTCCTATTCATGCAACTGATCACATGGGGAATTTAGCTCTTTACCTCAGCTGGACGGGTTATGACTCGCTGGCATACAGAAAACTAACACTAAGTTTCTTATGATATATTTGCTCCTAATTTCAAGTAGATGAAATCAAAACATTTTATATTTGTTTTTACGATGTTATTTATAAATAAAAATAGTAAAACTATATAACTTTCTGGACAAACTTTCAAATTTCTACCATACACATCTGTTTTACTACTTTTTGAACAGACATAGTAAGGGTATAGAATTAGAGTATAAGTTTTTCCAGAACTAACCTGAAGTTTTTTCCTCTCAACAGGCTCCAGCTGCAATATCTCTAAGCCAGAAACACACATGATATCCCTGACGGCACCAATGCCTGCTGCCTATAATCCGAAAATAAAAACCATACAATAAATTTCTAAAGTCCTAGGAGTGATTATCCGAACACCCTGCATAATACGAGACATATTACCATTCCCTGTGTGGAGGAATGATAAATTCAAGAAGGGTGTACTCTTGATTATCTAAACACCTTGCATAGTCCGAGGAATATTCCCCCTGATAAATTCAAGAAGGGATGTACTCTTGATTATCTAAACACCTTGCATAGTCCGAGGAATATTCCCAGTCCCTGTGTGGAGGAATGATAAATTCAAGAAGGGATGTACTCTTGATTATCTAAACACCTTGCATAGTCCGAGGAATATTCCCAGTCCCTGTGTGGAGGAATGATAAATTCAAGAAGGGAATACTCTTGATTATTTAAATACCTTGCATAGTACGAGGTATATTCCCAGTCCCTGTGTGGAGGAATGATAAAACTCTCAATTTGCCGGACCTCCCGATTCTTTGAACATTTTATTTTGCAATATCGCAATTTCGAAATTGCAAGGACTGTCGTAAGCAGCCAATCAAGAACGTTGAAAAATGACCGTTCCATAAAGGTGGCTGTTCAATGAATGGTTAATTTCACACTGAATGTCAATTCGGAAATATTAGGCTGACCGCTAGTGACAGGTGGGCTTCTCAGCACAGGTGGCCACCTTCATAAGTTAAATTGTAAATAACGATTTTCTTGCATTATCAGAATATAAGTACATCATTTAGACACCAATCTCAGTCTTTTTCGGCGGGTTATGTCTTTATCGAGTACTCACTGCCCCAGCGGGGTTTGAAACCAAAACTTTTAGACCCAGAGCCAGTGTGCACCACCAGTGGATCACAATGGAGCACCTCTAGTTATTTTTATAGTATATTTTATAACACAAGAGTGTTCTTTGGATCACATGTGTCACCTGCTGAAGCGTGACGGTAAAAATGTGACAGACGGATCGACGGAAAAGTGATCCCTGTGTCACCTCTGCTTACAGTGACACAAAAACTGGGCAACATTCAAGATGAAATACGCACAATTTCATTTAATTTGAACTATACCTTCGAACTCGAGCATACATGCTACAAGGATATTTCATGACCTTCCAGGCCGCAAAGTACTGATCCTACCCAGGAAAAGTCGAGAGGGATTAGTATAAGTTGCAAAACTTGTATCCCAATCGACTTAAAATGAATAAGTTTAGACTAATTGGAAGAATATTAAATCTTTAATGTGCAGTATCGCTAAAATGAATCAGCTCGCTTCTTACCGCCAGGAGACCGTCAAGAGATGACCCCGATAAGATTCCAGTTATTGCCAGAGGGAGTGTGCCGGGATCCAGCTGACTGTCAGCAATATGTTTGATCTGAAAACATATACACCACACAGCTTTATATTTAAATATCATTAAAAGATACTTTCAGGATATTTTACACCGGTTTACATCAGTTTGTTGTTATTAAGTTAGATACTTAGTGACTGTCCTTCAATCATTTGGGAATTTTGTTTGTATTAATTCCACCAGTTTGCTATTAACATTCCGCCAACATTATTTCAGAGATTTGGCGAATGGTATGCTGCCAGGGATCGATTCTAAGACCTCCAGTTTCTGAGGATGGGTGCAATGCCACTACTCGGTCACTAAAACTGATGAAAACTGGAGGGATTTTTACGACAAAAACACATGTCTCCACCATCGACACATGACTTCACATGCTGATATACCTTCCTGTAAAATTCCAAGACCCAATGTGAAATTTTTGGGAGATATATACGACTCAAGATTTTGCGTACATTCTGGTTGAGGGTCCATAACTTTGTTGTGAATGTTTGGCAGCGATGTAAAAACCCTTAGGACATAAGTTCGCGATAGATATACATCCTGAAAAATTTCAAGACTCTAACTAAAATATTTTTGCAGGTATGCGCGACACAAAGTTTTGTGCACATTCTTGGTAAAGGACCCATGATTCCGTTGTAACTGGACAACAGCAGAGTTAAAACCATTACTTGCTTATATAAATTAGAAAAAGGGGGGGTTTTACGAAAACCCTTGACAAAAACATTATGTCGCTTCCCATAAATGGGAGCGTTGGGTAGTGTGGGAGAGAGACATAATTTCACAAATAATGCGATCAAATTGATTTCACAATTAACAATAAATACATGTAGATAAAATTTAATCCTTTTTTAATGTCAGACTATACCCAGGCGAAGTGCCATGTTGCAAAAGTAGAAATGCGAGAAGCTTATATACATGTCTGTAATTGTGATCATTATTTATTGCTGGAAATCGAGTTCTTAAAAATATGGAGCAATGTTATGAATCCAGACAGTTCGTTTGATGCACTGCTGGTTACAACAAAAACGATTAGATTAAGAGATTATTCTTTCTTTTAATCATTCATTTTTTTCACAATCCTGACCTTTTAACGGTTCTTTGAACATATGTTTCACATTTATCTGTGCATCAGATCCATTTCATTATGAACTTTGTTGTCAAAAGCATAAACATGGCCATTCCGTGCATATGATCAAACAATATGTAAAGCACCGATACATGATAAAGTATAAAGTGGCTGAACATACCGTTGTTATATTCAGGGTTGAATTCAGCAGAAGGTCCGTGTCCGATTTTGATATATTATATTTTGTTTCTAATAGATGTGTTAGCCCTGGGACATCTTTTACAATCTCTCGTACAGGGATATCTGAAACATAATTAAAAGCAGTCGCTTCACTATTTAAAAAAGCATATAACGTAAAACGTTACTAGGTCGCTCTTTCACTAAAAAAGTTGTTGTTAAAAACAAAATCAACTTTTTATCTTCATATATAAATATGATTTAAATGCAAATAAGAGTAGAATAACAAAATGGCATTACAAAAAAATGAAATAAAATATCATGAAATAACCTGTTTGGAGGCAAGGGACTTTCATGACCTTCCCAGGCGCAAAGTACTGGTCCCACCCAGGAACCGGCAAGAGGGATTACTACAAGTTGCAAGAACTTGTTTCTCAATGTCGACGTTCAATAGATATTTTAACTAAACCCTCGTTTAGGATGCTGTGCGCAATGGCAACGTTCATTGATTACGGGTTACATGTTGTGGCGCAGAGGACTGGTCCAACACAAGAACTATCGAGTGAGGGATGCGTTGTTAAAGTTTGTTTCCTTATAAACAAAAATCAAATATATTAACGTGAATATACCTTAAAACAGTAATGAGGGATAGGTTTATCATAGGTATTTTAACGTAATGTACACAGAGAAATGTTGATTAGTGTTTGCACCTTTAGTTTTGTCCCATAGTTGGTTGAGGATATCCACGCCTGAAGCTGAGTCCAGAGTGCTAGACAGTTGATCGGCATACCGCGGCAGCTCGTCATCCAGGAACAAGCCCAGCTTTTGTAGAAAGTGAGCCAGTCTGAAACAAAACATAGCGTAAATATTATGTAAAAAAATCAGCATACACAGAGTGCCGGTTGCCCCTGACAGACATTATTTCTGTCATTTGGTAGTTTTTATATACTAGTACATGAGACAGACATTGTGTTGCTACGTAGACAAGTGATATGATACCCCACACAGTCACATCATCCTGACACTGGGTCAATCAGTCCTGGAACTACATTATATGCAGAGCGACAAGAAGGAGCACTACCGGTGTCAATCATAATGACATTGATGTGTCGCGCACGGGGGATCGAACGTACGTCCTCCCAGTTATAGTGGGGACTCTTTAACAGCTCGGCCACAGGGAGTGTTATTAAAAGTAATTACCAGAGAAGTCTAAAAACCAATCACGTGACATAACATATAAACCGATAAAGGTCACACGAGAAACAGACATTAATTTTAATAGTTTATAGCGACCTGGTTATCCAAGGCTATCGCAAGATCCTGGCCCGGTTAGAACGACCATCCGTTATCTTTTTGATAATAGTTAGTGTACATGGCGGTGTTGCTATGCAACACATATTGTTTATATCTTTCAGCAAGATATTGAGAAATTTGAAAAATGCTTAGTTTGTTTTCAGTTAGTCAGACTCAAACGAGACCGGCTTGCAACATGTTAAATACTAATATGTTAGGAAGGGATCAAATAATCGGACTAATTTAACTGAGATGTTTATGATGGAACTATACTACACTAGTTACTACTTTCTCCATACGGTCACTTATATATAGGACATAATATACATTCTATCCCTGACCGCAACCAAAGTTGTAAAAATGGTGCTGGTAAGGTATAGCTCCATTTCTTGGCGCTCAGCATAAAAGGGAAGTTTCAGGACTGACTTGCCAGGTGTCAGGATAATGTGACTGGGTGTGGTATCATCCACATGTCTATGGAGTGATACTGCAGTTCAAGTAGACATTGTCTCCAAATGACAGAAATACTGTCGACGGGACGTTAAACCCAACAAACAAACTGAAAGAAAAAAGAAGACTTAGGGAAAAGAAGAAGAAATATTATGACAAGATGGAAATCTAATTAATGAGCAATATTCGTGGGGATTGATAGTAAACGAAATCAACGAAAATCAGTCCCCATTGAAAATCCACCAATTACAATACTCTGTATAAGCCTTGTAAACCAACCTGGTGTTGTTACCGGGCTGACTGTCGTCCGGACAGAATGTCTGAAGCACAGGGATCATGCCTGCCGACGGAAGCGCCATCGGGCGGTAGTTTGCTGTCAAATTAAAAAGAAATATTTAGTTTTGTACCATACTCACTCGAGCTGCTTGGAACACGTTAATATTATCTTTTAAGTATTGATATAATGAAAGAAAATTTGATCAAAGTTACGTAAAATGTCAGTCAACTGTTAAGTGACCTTGAGGTTCAATATGTTGAAGGAAACGCTCGAAAGAGCTGGTCTAGGATAAGATGGGTAATATTTTATTTTGTAGCCAACATATTAAAGCGAAGATTAAATATTCTTTTACTTAATGGAAAAATTAAACCACGAACTTAGTTTTTACATGGAATTTGCCAAGCTACCATAAAAACGTGCATCTCAAAGGTTCTTCGGTCGTATCTACTCCGCTATACTCGGGAAACCCCGGTTATTATAATGAATGAGCGAAAGGTTCCGATTGTAAGCCTGTATACTGATAATATATTGGGAAATCTTTAACGATTAACACGGAGTTCCGAGCATGTCGAAGATGACCAAGAAGTAGCGATTGCAGCAGCTGATATTTCAACAGCCATCGTAACCATATTTGGAATTATCACGAATTTGTTTATTTCCTATCTAGGTTATCATTAAGCGTGTTGTGTCATCAATGAACAGTTGATTGCTAAACAAGCAATACCGAGCTGACATGGTAAATATTGTATGCCTTGACAGTCGCTCTTAAATCGATTTTCATGGTCGCACGCGCCCACAACAACATTACAACACTACCAGTGTTTGTACAGCAGGGTCATCATCATGAAACTGATATAAAATGGGCCACTTTCACCCCAAAAGACCTATCCTTATGAATATAATGCCAAGTCCAATGGGAGATCAATTTTCTAAATATAACGTCGTTGGTTTTATCCATTTTGCTGAGTGCCATGATTACAAGCAAGGGAGATATGCTATTACCATTTTATCTATTTGGTATTTTGCGGTCTAGAATCAAACCCATTACCTCCATGGCTGACGCTCTAATCACTTGGCACTTTGTGGTCTTGTTATCACTTAAAACTATAAATACGCTGTACTTGACTGAAGAAGTACAAAAGCGAACTTGTAAACGACATTTGGAAACCAATGGGAAAATATCTGAAGAGGATATTACAAAATATTTGACGCCATCGTCAAACTGCTCAAATTAAGGGTTTTCATTCAAAACACATTTAGCACGCACGTTCTTATTGATTGCTATATATATTTAGAACGCGGCGCTATGTTTCATTGACTTGCTAAAATCAATAACTCATCATTATACTCCAAATGTATAAGTTATGAGCAGTATATCAAAAGAAATGCCAAGCAAAGATGAAAATACATTTAAGATACAGACTTAAAGTATAGCTATAAGGGCTTTAAAATGTTGGTATAAGAGATACTTTGAGATCTATATCTTTCTTATATAAATGTTTAAAATGTCATTTAAATTCACTTTGACTTAATCAACAACCTGTACGTTCTTGATTATCGATTTAAATGCACGTTATAGAACTATTATGCTGACGTGCAGCTTTGCTTCTCACATCCGGTATATCGATTAGCCTTAAAGATTCTAAAGAAACTAAATCACACAGTGCCTAAAATAAGAGGTTAACTAGTTTAAACTAAATTATTTTGCGTCGATTGGGAGAATATTTACATTAATCCCTCATAACAGATCACGGGATGGTCAAGTACTTTTCGCCTAGGAAGGCCATGAAAAATCCTTGTTATTGTAATAACATCTGAAGGGATTCTTTTTCATATACTGTATCTTTTAGCTCCTGGATATCTTAATATATATAAATACAACCAGTAATTAAATATCAACATCAGGTGTTCCTCAGATGTACCCTTTTTTCTTGTATACACTCAGTTTTTTTATAATGTTTATCTGACAAAACCGTATAAAAACTCGTTTATTGCGGAATTTAACCATCAAAATCGATCAATATTATCACCGGGACTAACGCTCGCGACTTTAAAAGCTTTTCTCAATCTTGTGTTTTCCGGGTTTCTTCAATACTGCAATTTCATTGGTCACTTCATGATTTGATAAGGATTTTAAACCAATCAGCGTGCGTTTTTATACACATATGGCGCCATAAGTAATGCGATGGAATAACAACATGAAGGACAAAGGATAGAGATATATCACGACTTCAGCTACTTCTCAGTTAATATTCACTTCACAACTGAGAAAAATGTCAGTGACTTTCTGATTCTTACTTTCAAGTATTGGAACATCATAGATTATAGCAGGTCGTTAAAATGTGCAAAGGTTCAATATAAGCAAAAGGTCGACGAGTCAATTTTGTCAATTTATCCATTGCCAATAAATAGAGAGAAATGTACAGTTTTTCATTTATTTATTTATTTATTTATTAGCACAACGTTCCCCTGACGATACTTCAGATATCGTGCTACATCTCGCTGTAGACAAGTGGTACGACACCCCATCCTGTCCCAGTATATTAACAACCCTTATATACTGAGAGAAAAGCAAGGGAGACTCACCGGTACCCTTTTTACGACTTTGGTTGGTCATGACCAGAGAACGAACCCGTGACCTTTGGGGGTTACAGAAATGTGTTGGTAAGTTTGATTAATGAGGGAAAGTCTACTACAGACGTGTATAGGTATGTATGATACTAACAGACGTGTAAAGGTATGTATGATACTCACAGACGTGTATTGGTATGAATGATACTTACAGACGTGTATATATATGAATGATACTTACACACGTGTATAGGTATGAATGATACTTACACAGGTGTATAGGTATGAATGATACTTAAATACGTGTATAGGTATGAATGTTACTTACACACGTGTATAGGTATGAATGATACTTACACACGTGTATAGGTATGAATGATACTTACAGACGTGTATAGGTATGAATGATACTTACACACGTGTATAGGTATGAATGTTACTTACACACGTGTATAGATATGAATGATACTTACACACGTGTATAGGTATGAATGATACTTACACACGTGTATAGGTATGAATGATACTTACACACGTGTATAGGTATGAATGATACTTACACACGTGTATAGGTATGAATGATACTTACACACGTGTATAGGTATGAATGATACTTACAGACGTGTATATGTATGAATGATACTTACACACGTGTATAGGTATGAATGATACTAACAGACGTGTATAGGTATGAATGATACTTACACACGTGTATAGGTATGAATGATACTTACACACGTGTATAGGTATGAATGATACTTACACACGTGTATAGGTATGAATGATACTTACAGACGTGTATAGGTATGAATGACACCTACACACGTGTATAGGTATGAATGATACTTACACACGTGTATAGGTATGAATGATACTTACAGACGTGTATAGGTATGAATGATACTTACAGACGTGTATAGGTATGAATGATACTTACACACGTGTATAGGTATGAATGATACTTACACACGTGTATAGGTATGAATGATAATTTACAGACGTGTATAGGTATGAATGATACTTACACACGTGTATAGGTATGAATGATACTAACAGACGTGTATAGGTATGAATGATACTTACAGACGTGTATAGGTATGAATGATACTTACAGGCGTGTATAGGTATGAATGATATTTACAGACGTGTATAGGTATGAATGATACTTACACACGTGTATAGGTATGAATGATACTTACAGACGTGTATAGGTATGAATGATACTTACACACGTGTATAGGTATGAATGATACTAACAGACGTGTATAAGTATGTTTGATGCGTACAGACGTGTATAGGTATGAATGATACTTACAGGCGTGTATAGGTATGAATGATATTTACAGACGTGTATAGGTATGAATGATACTTACAGACGTGTATAGGTATGAATGATACTTACAGGCGTGTTTAGGTATGAATGATATTTACAGACGTGTATAGCTATGAATGATACTTACACACGTGTATAGCTATGAATGATACTTACACACGTGTATAGGTATGAATGATACTTACACACGTGTATAGGTATGAATGATATTTACAGACGTGTATAGCTATGAATGATACTTACAGACGTGTATAGGTATGAATGATACTTACAGACGTGTATAGCTATGAATGATACTTACACACGTGTATAGGTATGAATGATACTTACACACGTGTATAGGTATGAATGATACTTACAGACGTGTATAGGTATGAATGATATTTACAGACGTGTATAGGTATGAATGATACTTACAGACGTGTATAGGTATGAATGATACTTACAGACGTGTATAGGTATGAATGATACTTACAGACGTGTATAGCTATGAATGATACTTACAGACGTGTATAGGTATGAATGATACTTACAGACGTGTATAGGTATGAATGATACTTACAGACGTGTATAGGTATGAATGATACTTACAGACGTGTATAGGTATGAATGATACTTACAGACGTGTATAGGTATGAATGATACTTACAGACGTGTATAGGTATGAATGATACTTACAGACGTGTATAGGTATGAATGATACTTACAGACGTGTATAGTATGAATGATACTTACAGACGTGTATAGGTATGAAGATACTTACAGACGTGTATAGTATGAATGATACTTACAACGGTATAGGTATGAATGATACTTACAACGTGTATAGGTATGAATGATACTTACAGATGTATAGGTATGAATGATACTTACAGACGTGTATAGGTATGAAGATACTTACAGACGTGTATAGGTATGAATGATATTTACAGACGTGTATAGGTATGAATGATACTTACAGACGTGTATAGGTATGAATGATATTACAGACGTGTATAGGTATGAATGATACTTACAGACGTAGTATAGGTATGAATGATATTACAACGTGTATAGTATGAATGAATTACAAGTGTAGGTATAATGATATTACAACTATAGGTATGATGATGGTGTAGTAGAAATTACAGTTAAGTATGATATAGCTGAGAGAATATTACGACGTAGTATGAACTTACGTGTAAGTAATGATAGACGTTATATTAATGATAGTAAGTTAGAGTATAATAATTAAGACGGTATGAATGATATACGCGAGTAGATACAGCGTTGGTGAATGACTACAGATAGGATGATGATACTTACACGTGTATAGGTATGAATGATACTTACAGACGTGTATAGGTTGAATGATACTTACAGACGTGTATAGGTATGAATGATATTACAGACGTGTATAGGTATGAATGATACTTACGACGTGTATAGGTATGAATGAACTTACGACGTGTATAGGTAGAATATTACAGACGTGTATAGTATGAATGATACTTACAGACGTGTGTATAAGAGTAGTATGAATGATACTACAGAGGTATATGAATGAACTTACGACGTGTATAGGTATGAATGATACTTACAACGTGTATAGTATGAATGATATTACAGACGTGTATAGGTATGAATGATACTTACGACGTGTATAGGTATGAATGATATTACAGACGTTATAGGTATGAAGATACTACAAGTTTAGTAGAATATTACAGACGTGTATAGTATGATGATACTTACAGACGTGATAGGTATGAATGATATTACAGACGTGTATAGGTATGATATACTTACAGCGTGTATAGTATGATGATACTTACAGAGTGTTAGGTATGAATGATACTTACAGACGTGTATAGGTATGAATGATATTACAGACGTGTATAGGTAGAATGATACTTACAAGTGTATAGGTATGAATGATACTACAGACGGTATAGGTATGATGATACTTACAGACGTGTATAGGTATGAATGATACTTACAGAGTGTATAGGTATGAATGATATTTACAGACGTGTATAGGTATGAATGATATTACAGACGTGTATAGGTATGAAGATACTTACAGACGTGTATAGTAGAATATATACAGACGTATAGGTATGAAGATACTTACAGACGTGTATAGGTATGAATGATACTTACAGAGTGTATAGGTATGAATGATATTACAGACGTGTATAGTTGAATGATACTTACAGACGTGTATAGGTATGAATGATACTTACAGACGTGTATAGGTATGAATGATACTTACAGACGTGTATAGGTATGAATGATACTTACAGACGTGTATAGGTATGAATGATACTACACAGACGTGTATAGGTATGAATGATACTTACAGACGTGTATAGGTATGAATGATACTTACAGACGTGTATAGGTATGAATGATACTTACAGACGTGTATAGGTATGAATGATACTTACAGACGTGTATAGGTATGAATGATACTTACAGACGTGTATAGGTATGAATGATACTTACAGACGTGTATAGGTATGGATGATACTTACAGACGTGTATAGGTATGAATGATACTTACAGACGTGTATAGGTATGAATGATACTTACAGACGTGTATAGGTATGAATGATACTTACAGACGTGTATAGGTATGAATGATACTTACAGACGTGTATAGGTATGAATGATACTTACAGACGTGTATAGGTATGAATGATACTTACAGACGTGTATAGGTATGAATGATACTTACAGACGTGTATAGGTATGAATGATACTTACAGACGTGTATAGGTATGAATGATACTTACAGACGTGTATAGGTATGAATGATACTTACAGACGTGTATAGGTATGAATGATACTTACACACGTGTATAGGTATGAATGATACTTACAGACGTGTATAGGTATGAATGATACTTACAGACGTGTATAGGTATGAATGATACTTACACACGTGTATAGGTATGAATGATACTTACAGACGTGTATAGGTATGAATGATACTTACAGACGTGTATAGGTATGAATGATATTTACAGACGTGTATAGGTATGAATGATACTTACAGACGTGTATAGGTATGAATGATATTTACAGACGTGTATAGGTATGAATGATACTTACAGACGTGTATAGGTATGAATGATACTTACAGACGTGTATAGGTATGAATGATACTTACAGACGTGTATAGGTATGAATGATACTTACAGACGTGTATAGGTATGAATGATACTTACACACGTGTATAGGTATGAATGATATTTACAGACGTGTATAGGTATGAATGATATTTACAGACGTGTATAGGTATGAATGATATTTACAGACGTGTATAGGTATGAATGATACTTACAGACGTGTATAGGTAGAATGATACTTACAGACGTGTATAGGTATGAATGATACTTACAGAGTGTATAGGTATGTAATGATACTTACAGACGTGTATAGGTATGAATGATACTTACAGACGTGTATAGGTATGAATGATACTTACAGACGTGTATAGGTATGAATGATACTTACAGACGTGTATAGGTATGAATGATACTTACAGACGTGTATAGGTATGAATGATACTTACAGACGTGTATAGGTATGAATGATACTTACAGACGTGTATAGGTATGAATGATACTTACACACGTGTATAGGTATGAATGATACTTACAGACGTGTATAGGTATGAATGATACTTACAGACGTGTATAGGTATGAATGATACTTACAGACGTGTATAGGTATGAATGATACTTACAGACGTGTATAGGTATGAATGATACTTACACACGTGTATAGGTATGAATGATACTTACAGACGTGTATAGGTATGAATGATACTTACACACGTGTATAGGTATGAATGATACTTACACACGTGTATAGGTATGAATGATACTTACACACGTGTATAGGTATGAATGATACTTACACACGTGTATAGGTATGAATGATACTTACAGACGTGTATAGGTATGAATGATACTTACACACGTGTATAGGTACGAATGATACTTACACACGTGTATAGGTATGAATGATACTTACAGACGTGTATAGGTATGAATGATACTTACAGACGTGTATAGGTATGAATGATACTTACAGACGTGTATAGGTATGAATGATACTTACAGACGTGTATAGGTATGAATGATACTTACAGACGTGTATAGGTATGAATGATACTTACAGACGTGTATAGGTATGAATGATACTTACAGACGTGTATAGGTATGAATGATATTTACAGACGTGTATAGCTATGAATGATACTTACAGACGTGTATAGGTATGAATGATACTTACAGACGTGTATAGGTATGAATGATACTTACAGACGTGTATAGGTATGAATGATACTTACAGACGTGTAAAGGTATGAATGATACTTACAGACGTGTATAGGTATGCCAACCTGGGTCTTTCTGATTAGGAGGAGAATGAAGAACAAAGCGAGTGGGATCACGATCTCGAACAGAAACACGAACTGTGGACAGACGGGGAAAAAATAAATCATATTTTAAGCATTAGGAAAAATGACGATAAAACCTTGTGCTATTCAATCAATGTTGATAGAGTAATATAATTCTTTATGTAAGAGTCATTGAAATTTATAGAGACAAGAAAGACACAAAGCCCGAAACCGACTCTTTTGTGCTGAACTGTGAAAGAAATACATGGATATGCAATGAACGTTTCAAGGCAAGTCGTATCGTTTGTGAAATTAATATATTCTCATATTTCCGATTGTATTCTTAATGCATGCATGGACATGAAATATTCATTATACAGATGTAAGGATACGAAGATATCGCTTTTTCATATTAAAGAAAAAGAATGAGGCGGGCATAAAGGATAACCAGCGACCTATTAAGCTAACAGGTTTTAACTGGTCTTAACATCCATTGAATGGGATCAATAGGCCAATGAATGATATAATATATCTAACACTTCATGTAACATAGCAATATAACATTATTTATTAAATGTGTATATTGATATAGGTCAGTTAAAAGACTGGGGCTCTTCTCGATTGAGTTAACATATAGAGGGTACAATACGTTTCAGTTTTACAATGTATGTGGTGGTACATATCACCTATCATATAATACCATACCGTCGTGTCAGTTATCGGTTTATATACTATATGTCATCGTATTTTGATATACACCCACTATATACCATGGTATGAGTAATAGGTATGTATTTCTAAACCATATGCCATTGTTATAGTAGTACAACCAGTTACCTGTCATTTATGCAGAATTTGCACGAGGAAATCCTGTTAGAACGTGAAATGTATTGTATGGAATTTCTCGTCGATGATTGAAATGGGGAAGGGGAAATTACGTTTAAACACCTATAAATTGTGTGTATGAGCAATTATTGTTTAACTTCTACGTTATGAAATGTAATTTTCCTCTCTTATCCATACGTCGCAAACCTGGTCATTCAGGGGAATCGGGGTGTAAAGTATGACATAAAACAGTGGTGTTGATACGTCGTGCCTTATTTAACAAATCAATTAACTGATCGATGTGTAATGGAGTTCTGTGCTTATATATGTAAAATAACTAATTGATATTTAACAGCACAGAAAATGGCGATATCCAGTGTGGCCATACCACGTGGTATAGACAAATATAGTGCTGCCACACGGCCGTATTACGCAGTAGAAATGTGGCATGATACCACATCTAGTCATATTATCCTGACACCGTGTTAACCAGTCCTGGAACTACCTTTATATGTTGAGCGCAAAGCAAGGCAGCTTTAAAAAGTATATTTTTTACGACTTTTTTTTTTGTCGCGGCCGGGGATTGAACTGACGACATAACTTTTCTGAGGCGGACGCTTTAACCATTCTGCGATATTGCGAGGTCTGAGTTAAATGAAAAATTTTGAATGAAGTCAATTAATGGTGGTAAGCCTTCGGAATGTCTTGCGAACATACTTTTGACCAAAATTCTGCTTACAGGGTTAACCGAGGCAAACGACATAATGACTGAGTTTCAAACAATCCTGTAAAGTCGACACTAAAAATACAGTATAATCTTTAAATGTGTTTGTGCGTCACCTAATAAGAAAATCAGTCGATCCTTATTTCTATTAAATGAAACAAATCTAACGCGTAAAGCATATTCTGCATAGATTCGAAAAAGAAAACTGCTGTAAGTACTTTATTCCTTCATCAATTTTAATGAGATATAGCGCATGCGAAGCGGAAAAGTGAGCACTACATAAGACTCCTAATGATTCTTTTGTCAGATATACAACATTTCCAAACATTCGGGAAAACATTATTACCGATGTGCTTTACAAAATTCCACGAACTCGGAAGGTTTTCCCGAACGTTAGGAAAAACTGTACAACACTGTAACCTGTCTGTAGGGCACAATTTTCCGCTTCGCATGAGCTATATACTATTAAAAATGATAAAGAAAAAAATACATATGTTTTTCCTTCGGAATCGATGCAAAATATGCTTTACGCGTTATCTTAAAATGACGTCATACACCACGTGGTATGGCCAAACTGATATCATCGACGGAAGTAGAATAATTTAACGTATTAGAGATGTAATCCCCCTATGAAACTATAAAAAAGCATGATAATGTTAATCAATATTATTTTATCGACGTATGTAAATACAACAGCTATTTATAGGAAGTGCTAATTGGGAAAGATGTATTGATACATTAAATCCATGTTAGAAAGCAAAAGGCGTGACGAGAATATATCCCCGCCGTCGGTTGCTTCAAGCTGAAACTTCGTATTCACTAAAGTATTTATAAGATATTTCATAATAAGTTTATTTCATCTATTTTTAGTGTCTGAACTTAATCAAATTGGACATTAAAGTTACTTTTTTTATTATTAAACGTAAGGAAGGCTTTCTTGGAATTAGCTTTACGTGCATTTACCTATTAGTTAATTATGGGTAAAACTTTAAAGATGCTATCTATACATTTGAAGGAAAATTAAGTTTAAAAATCAACCTTGTGTAAGAAGTTAGATAGAAGATTTAACAAACATTTAAGATAATCGATATCTCTGGAGATGAATGTTGAGCCAAATATTCGTCAACTTTGAATGCCGAGCAAATTCGATATGTATATATAATATTATTCTAATTTGTTGTTGTTTGTTGTTGTTGCTGTGCTAGAGTTATCCGTTTCAGTCATAGAGTGACATCCAGCTATATTACAGGCGAGTGATGAGAGACCGCAGACCTACCACAAGCCATCCGGAGGGCTTCCTGACATGAAAAATCAAGAGGTCCAGTCGGGACTCGAACCCAGAGCGGTGTAGGGACGAGGCATAGTAAGTAACCACTCGGCCACGGAGGTCATATAGGTTTCTATGGTTTTATGTTCACAAGTGCAAAGGTTAAGGAAATAAAATATACGTATCATAAGCGAATATCGAGACATATGTGTATTTATATGCTGATTTCCAAGTTTGCTTAGGTTCGATATCAAAAACCAGGTAGGTATTTGGCGCATTTTGATACCATAGTCCCCTAGCACTATAGTATTAATATACGAACAAAAGGATTAATATACACGCAAATAAGCAAATGAATAAGTAATATAAGTCAGTCGTTTGATTTATTCGTTTAATTCTTTTCATTCATATATCAAATGTATACGTAAATTATTAAATAAATTAAAGACAGATAGACGGACAGAAAGGACACGTACCGGTCTTCTCTTCTTGAGTGTGTAGTTTTTCCATAGCAACAGCTTCAGTTGAAGGAAGAAGTCCGAATCGTCCCTGTCAAACTGCATGTAGAATTCATAAAATTATTAAAAAGACAAATCCTCTAAAATTGTATATAGTATATTGGCTTTTGAAAACATATGGATATGATCAGATCTAATTCTGTATTAAGCTACATATGTTTTGTACCTCAGTCAAGTGCGTCCAACGGTAAGAACAAAAGAGTTACAC
The DNA here is from genome assembly GCA_021229015.1 of Solen grandis. Lineage (NCBI taxonomy): Eukaryota > Metazoa > Mollusca > Bivalvia > Adapedonta > Solenidae > Solen > Solen grandis. The sequence continues at coordinate 40,623,913 of CM037787.1, forward strand.
AAATGCATTTTTCAGAGTTAAACAAACTTATTTCATTTTACGAATATAACAACCAAAGTATACGTATTTCAAGCATCATAGCAAATTTAATGTGCATGTATATGCCTATGCTTGTGGAATTAACTTGCTACAACGAAGAAAAAAATCATCAAAAACATTAAAATTATCTTACCTTCAATGTGTTTTTACGTGCCATAACTCTGTTTTGCTTTTAGATCCCGTGTTTGTTAATTCATGATTTGAATACGAAGGTCTACGAATTTACCTGAAAAGAAGGTACATGTACGTATCATACCAGGCAATAAAACATATATCCTGGAACCGAGGTACAGGCATATCACTCTCTACAGTTCATTGCGAATCAAGTGTTTAATAAATAAAATTATGTCATAAGATTTAATGAATTAAGCATGCTTTCTTTCAATACATAATTTTTACACCTGACGACATATCGTATGTCCCGTAAATTACACCTGACGACATATCGTATGTCCCGTAAATTTGACTTGAATGATGGTATTCATTTTATTAACACGATCTTTTAAGTCAAAATTTCTATCACAGACCTGAGGGAATGGTAAATGATAGTGTCATTTCTTACTGAGTCGTGAATAGTACACTTGGTATATATGACACTGGGGCTAGACAAATTAGTGTAGAGGCGGTTGACGATCTGAACTTGGTTTATGTGAAGTTTTGTAACATTATAAAGAAAATCAAATTATTATAGTGACCTTATTGTAGATCAGAATAATATTGACCTCAATAGAGATAAAATAGCGGTCATATGCCGTTGATAGAACAAAATCATGCCTCAGTGGGTATAATTAAATAAAAGTGTATTATATATTGAAGGTATCTATGCCGTTTAAAATACAGTGCTTTTACAAAGAAGTACGTATATGATGCGACCGGTGAATTGATGTTTGGGCTTGTTGTGGGGGTTTAATGTCCGAGTGACAGTATTTGAGTCATCTAAAAACAAACAGACGTAGTTGCTCGCAAACTCTAGTATCGAGCTGTTTACGTATGGCTTGATACCATATCTTGTCATGTTAGTTTGACACTGGGTCAACTTAACTGAAAAATAAGACTATTCGGGGTTTTTTTTTCTATTTCAATTTCTTAGTGCAGTAATGAGTGCTAGGATATGCAAAATATAAGTAATCTACATAACGACAGATGTATAACGTAGAGACCAGCCAAGTTTGCATGTACAATGCTCTGTTTTCTATCAGCAAGATTTTTGTTAACAATGCGCTTTATCACAATTACCGATCTCAGTTGTTAAAAAAACGAATTATTGAAATGGAAAATATGAAATATCACCCCATGTATCTAGGCTGCATTTGTTAAAGAATTCAACATGATAAGACCGGACCCTATTGTTTACTACAAGATTATGGTGTCGATGATCTAACTCAAGATATATAGACATTTAAGGAAGATATTCGAATTTGGGTGTCAGGTCGCACCATTTTTCTTTGTGTTTAAAAGTATGTCGTTTGTTGTATAACACTGTGGTATTTTCAGTGTGTGTGTGTGTGCGTGTGTGTGTTCAACCTTTTACATCGAGAATAATTATGTACAAATTACGAGTTAAAAATACTAAAAGGAGCAGTCTGATCTGGGTCTGCTCTGTTTGCCAATGTGTCAAAACGCGTCTTTATGAGGTAACCAGTTGTTTAAGTTAATATGGAAACAAAGTAAGACGTGCATGTTCGAGATGAAACACCCAACCACCGCATTTCAACCCCGTTCCATATTTTTCATCATTACAGCTCATGCTGTATTAATTGACAAATATAAAGGAAGGGTATGGAATACCTTGAATACTTGGATAGCAAATACTTTATTTGATCAAAACTCCATGTTCAATCACTTGTGTCCATATCCATGACAATAACCCGTCACGTGCTGGTATTCCCTTAATACATTAAGTTTAACCGGTACACAAGATCTGCAAGCTGTCTTTGTCACTCCACAGATTAAATCTTTAATCCGAGTCCAAACACTGTATATGCCAGTTGATTTGTGGACATGTTTATACATTGTACTAGACTTTGACGATAGTTTATAAACATCCATGTGCAAACAGTAAGGGTCAAGATGCCATACAAGAATTTAAAAAAAAGGTCGTGACCCTGTAGCAGTGATAGTAGTAGTTGTTGTTGTTGGTGGTGGTTGTGGTGGTGTTGTTGTTGCCACAGAATCCAAGTCAAATGGCGACGTACAACACCTTGAGTAGTAAGGATTCGACTTTCCAGGGGATCAGAATACCTAGTCCCAGACTTGAACCCTCAGAATAGAAGCGCAATGCGGATATAAGTTCCGTCCATGAATGCTTCACGGTCTAGTGATGGTGTGCATTCAACCAATGAGCCCTGACTAGAATTCCACCAGCATACTCAACGCTAAGTTATATGTATATTCTTATCAACTGAGGTGCATGACAACAGTGTTATATATTTTTAAATACTAACAATATTCGTTCAAAAATGAAACATTTGGATATTTTTATTTTAGAAGCAAGATTGATGAATTTCGTCCTTGAGTATTTTTAGTGATTCGTTTTCAACATAGATTTACAGCTGTTATGTCATTTTAAACGCAAACAAGCAAATCGATTCCGCCGTGAATCCAATACTCTATCTTAACACAATTAGAATTCGATATATATCGATGGATTTATCGAAGAATCGATATTTCACCACCTGGCCCGATTAGCCAGTGCGATAATGGTTAGTGTTGGTCAGTATTGGACAGCAATCCTATTGCGCGCAGAAACGAGTACACGTGACCTTTTAATTAAGAACTAATACCGAAAAATAAATTAGTTTTAGTAAACTGAGTATCGGTATTACCCTTCACTTTAAAAAGTTTATGATTATACAATAAAAAGTGATAACCCCCATCATCTACATATGAACATGTTTTTCTTCATTTTCATAAACAGACCAAAATTCGCCATTGCATTTGTTTCTAATCTTACGAAACCATTCGGGAATCCCAGATTTGAGAGGGTTTTGTTACCCATTAATTTTAAATTATTTAGTATTTTGTCATTTTAAATTGAGTATTGGTCAGTATTGGACAGTATTTTTATTGTGTTTAGAAGAAAGTACATATGGACTTATAATTATGAACAAATGCTTAGCCATGGGGAGGGGGGGATCAAGAGCGCCGTGGTTCAGTGTTAAAGTACCCAACTGCAGATCCGCATGTTCTGGATTCGAACCCGTAGAGGACAAGAATTGTTCATGACCTTCCCATGCGCAAAGTACTGGTCCAACCCAGAAACCGTCAAGAGGGACTGGTGTCAGTTGTTAGAACTTGTTTTGTCTCTCTTTTTTTTTATTTATCTTTTTCAAATTTCTATTCCTCTGAAGTTACTGTCTGTCGAGCACGTAGAAGGCAAACACTGTCAGGTATGTATACACTCTTCATTTATCTCAATACAAATATTAACATAGTGAGAATGGTTTCACCAAATACTCTCCGCCATGTTAAGTGTCCGTTATGTCATTAGACCAAAACGGCACCGATAAGACCCCTTGTCTATTGATTTTATGACTGGAACAAACTTAAAATGACAAACACACGTGTACTCTGTATACCGCATTGTTTTACTTCTTTGTTTTATGACCTTTGTTTAACAATACACAGTGTCTTTCATCTCTTAACTTTTCAATTATATTCTTATTTTCAATACACGTTTAAGGGAATTAAGCATACAAACTTGCAATTTTACGTACGCGAGGTAAACAGTATAGCTCCAACCATATATACATTATACCGTAGATCTAATCAAACATACATTTAAATATATTTTACTTGCCACCTTCTATTTACCTCTGCATATATACCAATACAAATTCGCTTGTATGTATGTTGGTGATAAAATTGTAACAGATAAAGTTATTCATGACTGGGGGGGGGGGGGGGTCAATCACATCTAATAAATTTAAATTTAAATTGTTTTTCCGCCAATTTCCCCCCCCCCCCCACCCGACACACACACACACACACACACACACATACGCCATTGTAATATATATGGTGCAATTCTTTGAAAGATATTTATGTATATATAGTTATACAGCATAGTATTCATATGGGTGTTCTAGTTATGGCGATTAAAGGTCAACATATAGGTCATTGGATTATTAAACCTAAAGTTCGGTTATCTTAATGTATATTAAATTACGCATTCCGCTGAATGCAATAATAGCATGAACATATGTCTCAATTTATTAATTATTCACTATGTGCAGCGTTACTAAATTGCTAAATGGTAAACTTATAGTAGTAAATATACCCTGATAGCTATTTATATTTTGATTAGTGCATTCGACAATTCAAAAGAAATGCGTTCTTACCTTTTTTGAAAGATGTATCTCTTTTCGATTTCAGTTTAAAACACGTAATGGTATCCTTAGAAATATAGTATGTTTGTTACTGTTTGCAGAATCGATTCCAATCGGTTGGAACTAGTCTGATAATGGTAAATAGAAATATCTCTGGGAATTCCATTAATTATCCAACAGACTATTCAGTCGCGTCAGCACCTTCACGAACATACACGATGTAACTTGCAAATCATTGTGTTTTAAGCGATTCCGTTTGAAAAGATATCAAGAAGGATTCAAATTTCAATAGGTTACCTAGATATAAGTTCCTACATGTTTGTTTACGTTTATTTGACAGCAGACGACACGAACCTGCAAGGCCAAGGAACACAAAGCGTTTCCGAATAGCCGTCATACACTGTTGGACACTGTGATCTATTTATAGCACTCCAGCTCGATAAATACCCGTATGGTATAGGAATACACTTTTAATAGATACACCTTGAAAGTTTTGATCAATGTATCTTGAATTGAAATAGGTGTATTTGACCGCTGTTCAAATATCTTTTAAGTTATTTGTCATTTATTTCATAAGGTGGCATATTCTCGCCACCACTTAAAAACTTAGTTTTCATGAAAATATGTGCAGTTTTCATGATACTTGATAATAGTAACTTAACTTGAATTTTGGCGTGCTTTAAATCGCCACCACATACCTGTTATTTTAGTTTCACAATATCTTAAGTAGTTCCATGAAATCTGCTATTACCCAGAAAACTTTCTGTTTTCGTTAAAACTTCAGATCAGTTTGTTATCGTGATATAATTTTTTCACGAAACTAGATAAATATCACCAAAAACTCAATATTTCGAGAAAATTTTATTTAGATTTCATGAAACCTAATAGTTATGTGGTGGCGAGAAATAGCAGTAACGTATGGTGGCATATTTCTGCCAGCCACTTATCCACTTAGCTATGTCGAAACTTTTCTGAAAAAATGTCACATAGTCAGTTAGTATCTGGCAAATAGAAAACTTTCGTGTTATCCTCTTAGGTATCTTAACAGAACAAATCTGCCTGTTAGTGCCCACTACTGCCAGCCATATATTCACTTAAAATAACTGGTTATCTCGCCTTTTTTCAAGTTAGTCAGTTAAATTATGTAGATAACAAGCATTTTTTCACATAATTATCTGGAAAAAGGCATGATATCCAGTTAAAATAAGCGAATATGTGATTGGCAGTAGTGGGCACTAACAGACAGTTAAGTCCTGTTAAGATACCTAAGTAGATAACTAAGAAAATTTGCTACTTGCCAGATACTAACTGAATATGTGACAATTTTTCAGAAAAGTTTCAACATAGCTAAGTGGATAAGTGGCTGGCAGAAATATGCCACCATAGTAACGTTCAAAGTTATGTTAAGATAATTTGTTTGGTTTCGTGAATAATATATTAATTTTCATAATATCATATAATTTTCATGAAAAAAAAATCAAAACTTTTCACGAAAGTTTGATCAAAAATTTTAAAAGCCGCCAGAGAGAGAGAGAGAGTTCAACACCACACTAATAAGGGAACTGACGATAAGTTGTGTATAGGTGTCCAAAACATGTCAGCACGAATATATGAGACAGGTGTACTGAGATTACGTCAGCTCTCTATAGTGTTAATAGCCACTGACGAAAGTTTTATCGAAGTGTCTATAATTCATCTCGCCATTGTTCCGTCTACAATACAGGTAGATTAACAGTTTTAAAATGCTATTTTTCAGTGCAAATACCTGTTCCCCATAACCAGCCTTTATCACAATGACTTTTTGGTATTGAACGTTTTAGCGAGAGTTATTAACCCTATACATCCAGGTAAATACGATATTTATTATAAATAGTATCCAATCTTCGCTGACAACGTCTGTAAAGCTAACAAGTCTCCTTTTCTCTTCGATTTGGAAATATGTTTTAGCAGTTGTATTGGACCATAACTTTACGAATGAGGATATCAAAATATTCTCGCCCAAACGGGGTTTGGACCACATATGGACCATAGTACCAAAGGCACAATGCCGACTTTGCCAATAAAATTGATTAATTGTGCCCTAAAGGTTTTCCATCCATCATTAAATTATTACCACAATCCTTCAAATGCTTAAAAAGACCTCGGTGCAGATGCAAGTGTGACTTTGAGTTATATGCTCTTTTGCTCAACCTTTGACTTGACTTGACTATTTGAGTTTACTGTCGCTTCGACAGTATTTCAGTCATATAGCGACGTCCAGCTAATTACAGGTGGAGGAAGACCCCGAATGCACGGGTAGAACCACCCGGGTAGAACCACCGACCTAACGCAAGCCAACTTGAAGGCTTCCTCACATGAAAAGCTCAACCTTAAAAAGGATTGCATTCACATTAAAATTCCCAGGATCACATGATGTATCATGATCACAATTTCTTGATGGATGGATGGATGGATGGATGGATGGATGGATAACCATAATAGATTTTTTTTTCAAAAAATGTTTATCATATGGTGATTCAGAGTCTCTTAATTAAACGCAGGTCCACGTTGACGATCAGGTAACTAGTGTCAGAAAAATAACTGAGTATCAGCTGATGAAGATGATATACACTATGTACCATTTGTATCTGTTTTGATGAAGGTGACACGAAGCTTTGTTCTGCGCCTTATAAGAAACGATGTTCAAACTTCTGACGATGATTTTCACGCTACCAACTTCCTGGGGAACGGACTAAAATATAAACAAGAGGGCCAAAATTCACCTGAGAAGCATTGCCCTAATTTCCTGGACAAGGTACTGTATGATAGCCAAGTCCTACTGAATACAGAATCCATGCAGAAATGAAGGAAGATTTCAATTCCACACACCAAACGGTCCTTGTGGTCCAAATTTGAAAGATGAAGCTTAAAAATTCGAAAGAAGGTCGGTCACAAGGTCATGATAAAGGTAATCAAAGATCAAAGTTCAATTCCACACACTAAACTACCATGTAATCCAAAACTGAATGACATAGCTCCCTATATAAATCAAATAAAAACAGTGAACATCGGGCGTGTCCATTTTTGACCCAGGGCCATGATTTGAACAAACTTGGTATAGGTCCACTAGGCTATGTTACACACCAAATATAAAAACTCCAGGCATTGTGATTTCTGGCATTTTTTTTTTTTTTTTTTTTTTTTATTGTTGTTGTTGTTTTTAGTCTATATATAACTAAGTGACCCCTGGGACGGGGCCAAATTTGACCCCAGAGTCATCATTTGAACAAACTTGGAAGAGGTTCAGTACTTTGTATAGGCCATGTTACACACCAAATATCTAAAGCCTTGGCGTTTCTTGCAAGAAGATTTTCAAGTTTTTCCTATATAAATCTTTGTACAATCAAATGAGCCCTTGGACGGGGTAATTTTGACCCAAAGGGCTATGATTTGAACAAACGTGGTAGAGATCCACTAGACAATGCCACAAACCAAATATCTAAGCTCTAGACCTTGCGGTTTCTTACAAGAAGATTTTTCAAGGTTTTTTTTCCTGTGAAAGTCTATATAAGACAAAGTGACCCTGGGGCGGAGCCAATTTTGACCCAAGGGCCATGATTTGAACAAAATTGGTAGAGGTCTACTAGGCCATGTAACATACCAAATATCTAAACTCCAGGCCTTGTGGTTTCTGAGAAGAAGATTATTCAAGTCTTTCCTATATAAGTAAATATTTCACTTTTAAAATCTATTTTAGCTCCTGTGATCCAGATATGCAACTATCGGAATCACATCGGATCCGAACTATTTGAACAACTTTGGTAGAGCTTCATGAAAGGAACATCACAGACAAGTTTCATCAAATTTGACCCATTGGTTTCAGATGAGATGTCGTGTGTAACAATTGTGGACGTCGGAAGGGCGATGGACGTGCTCAGGTGAGCTACAAACCGATGATGGGACATGTTTTTGATCGATCACCGAGTCAAAACTTACGATACATTCAGTAAATACACGCAGGCAAACAAAATACAGAAAAATAAGCTTTGTGTATGTGTATATTGTATATACACGTAAAATGATATATACCGTCTTCCTTTTTACTAATAGAAAACACATTTTAATGCATTCCGTTGTCAAAAAAAAAACTAAAAAAAAACCTGTTGAAAATAATCTTTAATAACCATTCAAAACTGTTCCAGCAATAAAAGAAGACCCATGTCAATGAAGGTGACAACGGTCTTCGTGACAGTCATGCTGTCATATGTAAAAAGTGAGAAATTGGTGTTTTTTTCTTAAGTCTCTATATTTTGTAAACGTAACATTTTTATAACTTTCATTGTGCATTGTGGGCAATAAGACATTGTAATCGACGGGATAATCTGAATATTGTCAGTGATATTCTATATTTAATTCGAAACTCCATTACTTTTCTATTTAGAATTCAATTTAAACAAACAATTTGAGGATAATCGTTTTGAATTACTTAAATTTCTATTCCAATGTCAATTATCCTTTGTTTAATACGTTACGATATTAAAGAAGCCGATGTTTGCAAGAATTGCTTTTTGTTTGATTCGTCCATTTTGCATTTTTATTATGTATTTTGTATAAATGATGGTGTACTAATTCAAGTAACAAATAGTATCTAAGTTTATAACATTGAGCCAGTATTTAATCATTCATGAAAAAATATCGCATTATTTTCGCTTGATTCTCCGTATAGTCCATAGAGATTCGTTGCCTTGTCAACCCCTTTGTATTTTCTGTATTTCATTACAATGTACTTGCTCTAAGTCGTTATTTAGATCTTTATCCCGTACTTCTGACTCATATTTAAAAATCGTAACTGTTCAAATGATTTAACCTTCTACGAAAGCCTATTAGGATAAGTCTTATTTAGAATAAACGACATAACATTTAAATAAAACCTTGGAAAAAAATTTTGATGAAGCGTTATAATGCAAAATAAAGGCGTTTTTTAAAAAAAGGTTGAGAATATAAGGCGATATTATCGGAGAAGGGCATAATTACGCGTTTGAAAGGCATTATAATGCGAAACAGAGGCGTAAAAACGCGAATTTAAAACTCGTTAATTACGCGAAGCAAAGTCGTTATAATGCAAAGCAAAGGTGTAATAACGTGAAAAAAGGCGTAATAATGCGAAACAAAGGCACTATAACGCAAAACAAGGGCGTTATAACGCGAAACAAGGCGTAATAACACGAAATTGAAACTCGTAATAACGCAAAACAAAGGTGTATTAACGTGAAAAAAGGCATATAAACGCGAAACAAAGGCGTAATAACGCAAAATTGAAACTCGTAATAACGCGAAACAAAGGCATTATAACGCAAAACAAAGGCGTTATAACGTGAAACAAGGCGTAATAACGCAAAATTGAAACTCGTAATAACGCGAAACAAAGGCATAATGACGCGAAACAAAGGCGTTATTACGCGAAACAAAGGCGTAATAACGCGAAGATGAAACTCGAAATAATGCGAAACAAAGGCGTAATAACGCGAAACAAAGGCATAATAACGCGAAGTTGAAACTCGTAGTAGCGCGAAACAAAAGCATGATAAAGCGAAATAGAAACTTGTTATAACGCGAAGCAAAGGCGTAATAATGCGAAACAAAAGCGTGATAACGTAAATACGCATAATTACGAGAAATTGAAAATTGTACATATTAAGAGGATTCTCATTTACGCAAGGTTTAACGCCATTGTTTTGCGCTTATACGAGGAATGTTCCGATTTACCGGTATATGGCAATTCGCTTCTAGACAAATACATGTATTGTTGCGGAAACTTCTGCATCGGCCGAATCTTATACCCAATAAGTTGTTGTTGTTGTATTGGGGTTTACCGTCGCTGCGATATATACCCAATAAGAAACCGGTTTTAAACAAAACATTGTGCAGAAGCAAAATTATTATTTAGGCTTTTAAAGGTCTTTTCGTTCTTAGATAAGCATGTAACTGACTTATTACTTTTTAGCTCATCTGAGCACAACGTGCTCAAGGTGAGCTTTTCTGATCGCCTTTTGTCCGGCGTCCGTCGTCCGTCGTCCGTGCGTGCGTGCGTCTGTGCGTCCGACGTCAACAATTGCTTCAAACAACATCTCCTCCTAAACGGCTTGGCCAATTTGAAAAATATTTTGCAGGAATGTTCCTTGGATGAAGCTCTACTAAAGTTGTATAAATGGTTCTGGTCCATTGCATAATAAGGTCACAGGAGCTAAAAATAGATTTTAAAAATGCAAACTTTGAAAATCTTCTTCTGCAAAACTGCAAGGCCTAGAGCTTAGATATTTGGTATGTAGCATCATCTTATGGACCATTACCAAGATTGTACAAATCATAGCCCTACGGTGATAAATGCCCCCGCACCAGGGGTCACTTGTTTTACAAAGAGTTATATAGAAAAATCTTTAAAAATCTTCTCTATGAATCCATTAGGCCTAGAGCTTAGATATTTGGTATGTAGCGTCATCTAATGGTTCATTACCAAGATTGTTCAAATCATAGCCCTACGGTGATAAATGCCCCCGCACCAGGGGTCACTTGTTTTACATAGAGTTATATAGGAAAATCTGTAAAAATCTTCTTCTATGAATCCATAAGGCCTAGAGATTAGATATTTGGTATATAGCATCATCTTATGGTTCATTACCAAGATTGTACAAATCATGACCCTATGGTGATAAATGCCCCCACACCATGGGTCACTTATTTTACAAAGAGTTATATAGGAAAATCTTTAAAAATCTTCTTCTATGATTCCATTAGGCCTAGAGATTAGATATTTGGTATGTAGCATCATCTTATGGTTCATTACCAAGATTGTACAAATCATGACCCTATGGTGATAAATGCCCCCGCACCATGGATCACTTGTTTTACATAGAGTTATATAGGAAAATCTTTAAAAATCTTCTTCTATGAATCCATAAGGCGTAGAGATTAGATATTTGGTATGTAGCATCATCTTATGGTTCATTACCAAGATTGTTCAAACATAGCTCTCTGGTGATAAATGCCCCCGCAAGGGGTCACTTGTTTTACATAAATTATATAGGAAAACTTTAAAAATCTTCTTCTATGAATCCATAAGGCCTAGAGTTAGATATTTCATATGTAGCATCATCTAATGGTTCATTACCAAGATTGTTCAAATCATAGCCAAACGGTGATAAATGCCCTCGCAATAGGGGTCACTTGTTTTACATAGAGTTATATAGGAAAATCTTTAAAAATCTTCTTCTATGAATCCATAAGGCCTAGAGATTAGATATTTGGTATGTAGCATCATCTTATGGTTCATTATCAAGATTTTCAAAATGGTGGCCCTTTGGAGATAAATGACCCCGCACTAAGTCTTCTCCTCTGAAACCATAAGGCCCAGTGCTTATATATTTGGTGTGTAGTATTGTCAGGGCTAAAATGTTTAAGATTGAGTTATATCAGAATTCTTGTCTGTTTAAAAACCTTGTAATCAGTTGTAGCAATGGTACTCAGGTGAGCGTTTCAGGGCCATCATGGCCCTCTTGTTTAACAAAGCAGCTCTTTCACAGATGATTGGTAGGGGAAAAAACACTCCTCTCCCTTGTTGATGTCGTTGAAGTCTTTTTTTCTGCAAGTGTAGGTCATATTGCACGGGTAAACGATATTTTCGTAAACGCCACTTCGGGAGAAATCGGTTGAATATAGGATAAGGTATCCCTTAAACAGGTGCTTGCGGTACTACATGACACGTTCTGCAACATGGAGTCTTCACCATTCGATAGCGAATTCGAAAGTTAAGCCTTCGAAGTGAGCATTTGCGCGAAAAGTGATTGTGATCATCAAATGAAGGAAAATGAAAAAAGAAAATCGAAATATACCAGTAGTTTCAATATCGTTCTTAACGCTTTTGCCTGTTATGGGGTTTTTAGAAACGCGGATTGTTTCCTTTGGTGACAATGCCTCTGTAAATGGGTATTGATAGACGTAATACAATGTACACACTTATAGTTAAACATCATAATCTTAGTCAAAGGTCACCTTTGAACGAGCTTCTTTAAACTGAAAAATATACGAAACGTTATTACATCATGTAAGATTTCGTTAACTAACTTGCCATTTAACATGTTTTATTTCACAAAAATGTCGTATATGGTGACTTTCTATACTACCAGCATTTTATACATGTATCGTACTGCATATTGCTATATAATTATTACAGTATGTATCATATCGGAAGCAGAATGGCAAATCACAGCCATAGTTATAACGAGTTTTAACTTCGCGTTGTTACGCCTTTGTTTCGCGTTATAACGCCTTTGTTTCGCGTTATTAAGCCTTTGTTTGGCGTTATGCCTTTGTTTCCCGTAATTACGTGTTTCAAATTCGCGTTATTACGCTTTTTCCGCGTTATAACGTCTTTGTTTTGCGTTATAACGCCTTTGTTTCCCGTAATTACGAGTTTCAAATTCGCGTTATTACGCCTTTTCTTCGCGTTATAACGCCTTTGTTTCGCGTTATAACGCCTTTGTTTTGCATTATGAAGCCTTTGATTCCCGTAATTACGATTTTCAAATTCGCGTTATTACGCCTTTGTTTCGCGTAATAACGCCTTTGTTTTGCGTTATAATGCCTTTGTTTCCCGTTATTACGAGTTTCAGATTCGCGTTATTACGCCTTTTTTCGCGTTATTACACCTTTATTCTGCATTATAACGCCTCTGTTTCGCATTAAAACGCTTTTGGTTTGCATTTTAATGCCTTTTAAACGCGTAATTATGCCTTTCTCCGCATAATAACGCCTTATATTTTAGCGTAATAACACATTTATTTCGCATTTTAACGCCTTCATCAAAATATTTTTTGTCAGTGATCCTAATAGGCTTTCGTAGGAGTTGGTTGAATACGA
>CM037787.1:40637274-40687274 GCA_021229015.1 Solen grandis
ATGGTTTCCATCTTTCCATTTTTTCTTTTCAGAGAATAACTTATCTACTATATTCTTTGAAACTATACAAGATATTGACTGAAACTTCAAATTGGATGTGCAGCAACCAAGAACCATAACTCTACAAAGTCCGCTTTTTTTTTATTATTATTACCCTTTATTAATATATTTTTTTTGAATATTTTTTGTTGGGAGTCAAACTCATTAACAATTCATGGTAAGAATTTGAAACTTGAAACATAATATGATAGCAAGTAGGAACATTGCAGTAACCAAGAATCAAGACTCTGCAAGGTCCGATATTTGTATATTACTATAACAAGGTATTGATTGAAAGTTAAACTATAAATAAATAGAAGACACAGAACTCCGTTTAGTTTTTTAATTTTAGTTACCCCCACCCCTCCTTTTTTTATCTTGAACATTACTATATTTCCATTTAAAGTCTATATATCTAACATAATTACTCCACCCATAAATGGCTGTCAATGACAACAATTACATGTATTTGACATTTGACCTGCACATATGGAGGCATAGTATTTTCAAACACATTGTTACTTTCTAAAACTATGACTTTTGTACTCTTGTTCTCACTGACAATATCAAATTGTTTGCACATTTTTTTGCCTTGGATGGCGCTTCTGTCCCTCTTTCTCCCTGGAATTCATCAGCATTTAATATACATAATGTGGTCGTGTGTTGCCAATATCATTTGAATCTGAATTGATGTTTGATTTTTCTATATAATGTAAAATTTCGTGGGAGACTAAGTTTCGTTGATATCGCGGAAAAACGTTTATTCGATAGATTTTGCGCCTTTTGGAACTTGATCCAAGATTAAATGTAACAACGAAATTCCCTTTAGAACATCATCAGTGACATTAAATGTCAAAAATATCAACGAAAAATACCGATTTTACAGTACTAAAACAAAATCAGAGAGCAAAAAAATCGTATATGGTTATTATTATTATTATTCAAAAGAAGACAGATTCTGCGGTTCTTTTGTAATTGTGTACAGGGTAGGTACAATTGTAAGCGTTCGCTTGTTTTCTATGTATAAACAGAAGGAAAGCACGAGAATCGCATAGAAATGATTGTTGACATTGTAAGTAATATAAATTATGCAAATGTTGAACATGGTCGTGAGGAAATCTTTCTATTTTGAGATGAGCTTGTAGACACTACCTTGATCTGCACTCCACTAGCAGTTGGTTTACAACGGTCATTGACTGTCTCCGGAAGCCGAGTGGTTAGAACGTCCGCCTCGAGAGCGGGAGGTCGTGGGTTCGACCCTTGGCCACGACCGACATACCAAAGTCGTAAAAATGGTACTGGTATAGCTCCCTTGCTTGGCACTCAGCATATAAGGGTAGTTCCAGGATTGGTTGGCCCGGCGTCAGGACATTTTAACTGGGTGTGGTATCATTCCACATGTCTACGACATGGTACTACAGTGTGGCAGCACTATATCTGTCTCAAGTAGGAATCATCTACAAATGACTGAAATACTGTCGGTGGGACGTTAAACCACCTAACCAAACAAACAAACAAACAACGGTCCTTGCTTCAAAAGGCATGGAACAATGTGTTTTTTAGGGTTCTTATGCCTCCGCAACTATATATCCAGAATCTTAATATACCAACCATACTTAGCACAGTTGAACTTGTATCAACGACCACATTTATTAAGCGGTCAACCTGTATTTAGCAACCAGTTTTAAAATGACCAAATTAGCAATCCGGAATATGTTTTACCTTCATTTAAAGGCCATCTCTGACAAGCGGCTACTTTCTCTTGCTCCCATAACTGATCGCTTAAGACAGGATTACGAGTATTTAAATTTAGAAAATATAGTTTTCTTAACAAATAACGTCTGATATTTAAATACACATTTATATCGGCTTCGGAATATTTGATTTAACAAGTATGGAGGAATGCGTTTAAAGTATAATTGAGCGATAATTAATTTTGGTACCATTTGATTCTGGACATATAGTCCATCATTCTGACATTCAATATCTTTATATGCCTGGAGAAACTGCTTTATATTTGGTATGCATAGGTTTTAGACCGAATTTTCATTTCGTTCATCATCGCTCAATTTGATCGAGTTACACGAAAAACTCTGCTAGTTTGGTAATATTAAAATTGACCGCTATATGTTTTTTATAAAACAAATATTTTTTTTCTGGGAAGAATTTTATGAGTATTACATACTTGGAAGACAAAACATTATTCATTACATTTTTTATATATTAATTTAAAAAAAAAAGACATCACATAAGAGGATGAGTTCTTTTTTTTTTTTTTTTTTTTTCATACTCAATCCTGGTCCATTGATAAAGAAATAATAGTTAGATTTGACCTATAGTAAGGGGACTTTATTCGATTTAGTTGTATATACCGTATATATATTCAGTATTCATCCGATAAGTACCTAGAAATTGTAAAATAAACAAAAAATTAAATAAAATAAACAAAAAAGAACAACCATTATTTCAATTATTGAAATAATTTTATCTTTATACTAATGATAGACGTACAAATTTGTCCAGATTGACCAGACAAAACAAGGGGACTAACTCTAAGTGCCTCCGAAACCACGTGAGGATAATAAAGTGTTAAATTTCTGGGATTTATTTTAAGGAATAACATTATAAATATATGATTGTAAGTAAATATTCAATCTATTACAACGGATTGTAAATAGATATTCAATCGATTACAATGGATATTTAAGTGTTGAGATTTTTCGAGGAAAACTGGATGTGGTAGAATCTGCTTACTTCACCGTGAAACCATAAAACAGTAAAGGTAATACATAAATCAGACATGTCAACATAATCTACAGGATCTAAGCTTTTCACAGATAAAGATGATATTTTATGGCAAGTAGTTTGTATTGCACATGTTGTTATGTATGATTTAATCTTAACAACTGTGTTATGCTTGTTTCTAAGCCATTGTTTACATCAAAAAGCAAAATAAATAACCAGAGGTGAGTACAGATTTTTCATATACAAATATGTTTACATCAAAAAGCAAAATAAATGCAGATTGACCGCTCATTGAATGTGGTACAGGTTTAACTGTATTTGGCATGCTATGACAAATTGTGTAAGTATTTATTGTTTGAATATACGGCAATTTCTTTTCCCTCAAATATTATTCGTTACCAAAGAATTCGAAGCAGATCCGGGGTTTGTGTTCAAGTCGTTAACATTTTTGCACATAGAAATACTATAAAGCGTGATGTTTTAAGGGCCACGTAAGGTCGATAAATTCTAAAGCTTGTTATTAATGACACCCAGTGTCATTTATTTCAGCAACCATAGTTTTGTAGAATGACAAACGACATCATTTGTGTTCTATAACAACGAGTCTTAAGATTATAATGATGACTTGTATGGGTTTTCACATTGTCTAGCCAGTCCTACAAAACTTAGATTTATTTGTACACATGCGACAATGTCTTGGCATAGGATATTTATTCATATTCGACCAATTTATCCTCATTCAGTATCCTGCCTTTCCCTGCTTTGTGTTGCTTTTTCTATATTTTGCAGTCTCCATAATGCACATCTTGTATTCACGAGAAATTTATTAACACTTTACAGGAATGGGGGAAGCTTGCCCACAGACATAAATCATAGTTAATCAAATAACAAATTAATCATGATTATTAATCAGTTTTACCCAAGCCTAAGTACTGGCGTCAATCGGATTACTTGGGTAATCGAAATCTATGGTGGCTTATGTCGTGTGGTGGGTAACGGGACAAAAGGTCGAAAGCGGAAAGACAGCAACAACAAAACCGATGTCTTTTCGCCCCGAAATTTCTTCTTTTTGTGTTTGCGTCCCGCCAAATAAGTTTTTTTTTCGCCTTCGACCTTTTGCCCCGAAAACCCGACACACGACATGGCAGAAATCAGCCACAATAGAAATCGTGTCATTCCTTCACAAGACGATATATGCTTTATCAAAATCGGCCCACTAGACGGTTGATCGGGGTCATAAGTGTTTGCTCATATAATATTGATAGGCAACTTCTACAAAGTCTGCATTGCAAAGAAATATCCTCTTCATTTACCATTTAATGTTTGAACATTTGAAGTGAATTAATGTCAAGTCATAAATAGGTATTTGGATATTCATTTGATAAAGGGTTAAACATTAGAACTGTATTTTACACATGTATTTCGTCGTGTTAGGGTTTGTAAAATTACGCCGATTCAGTGGTTCCATCGCGGTTTTTCCAGATTATGTCGAAGAGTATATATTTATTACACGCGTTTTCATTGGTCGATATTTTAGTCAACGACTGCTGTAAAACGACGTTTTGCTTGCCTATTTTCACATGACTTAACGTCATGAAGACAACCGGGGGTTTCCGACGAGAAGTCAACCGGGGGTTTCCGACGAGAAGTCAATCGGGGGTTTCCGACGAGAAGTCAATCAGGGGTTTCCGACGAAGACACTCCTATAGCTTCAGCGTATGATAGATTTGACGTGGGTCTAGTTTCGGTTTTATAATTTATTTTTAAAATCACTAACAACGTGAGACTGCAAGAGACTTCCCTCTCAGCACTTGATGTCCTCAACCGAATTCCCTCGCGCATGCGTGTTGGGCTGCATGTTAACAAATCGTAAACACAGCTGAATGATCAATCCCATTCCCTTGTAATAGACGAAACAGCATATCAGAAACTTACCTATTGTTAAAAATAAATAATGTATTTGTAAGATTTAGTTAACAATTTAAAATGTCTGGTCCTAATGCCAATAAATTCGTGCAGGAGCCATTATTCAAGGATGCAAAATGTAAACAATAAGTGTAAATAAACAGTTCCGGGCTGAGAAACAAATTTGCTGGTATTGACAATCGTGTCTGCACGCAATATTTGTATTTGTAGAAAGTCAAGAGACAGCGAACAACTCAAAAGATTCATGATTTCAGACGCTAAAAACAATTGACTTCAAATGATCATTCATTTTGGTAGAATTGCGTTTTAACTATTTGCTGTATGTATTACACGGTGAAGATGTAAAGTGATGCTTATATCAACGTAAAAAATGAGCTCACGTAACCCACCCACTGTCTTGTTACTGATTTTAAAGTCGGTATATATTTGCATTACTGTCATATTTGGTACTTTACATTATATAGATGGAGTGCTGCCCCACTGAGGTATCACGCCGTAGAAAAAAATGGCATGATACTACATCCAACCAGACCAACAAGCCTTGTACCAACCATTGTATCCGGTAGTCTAGGATATCAGTATCATTTATCCTCATGGGTCGAACCCACAACCTCATGTTTACGGGATGCTCCATCAACTTAGCCACGAGGGATATACTAGTATGAGCAATATCAAGTGTACAAAACCAATTCAGTGTGCAAAACCAGCTTGTGACAAAGCCGACCAAATGTAGGAAACCAACAAAGTGTGCGAAACCCGCCGAGTGAATGAAACCAACCAACATAGTGAAGGGCACGACCTTTGCACGAAACTAACATATCCAGTGTACAAGTTAACGAACAACAACAACCAAGACTTGTATTTCTGATGGCAAATTGGGGCCTTTGCGCTATCTCTGATTTCGATGAATCATAAAACGCAAATTTATGACTAATATCTTTTTCAGAAATCATTTACTTAGGATTAGATGCAAGTTATTGTAAATTAATGTCTTTGAATTTGATTGCTTCGTACAATCAGTCCAGCATGAGTTGATTGCTCTGTCTCGCAGATTTATTTGCCTGTTACTTGTTGGTTTAATAAGAAATCCCAGTCTATTAAAATAAAATGGGTATAAAAACCGAACATTATGTTCTTTGTGATATTTGCTTTCATGACATTTATGTACTTAGAGTTCGTTAGAGACACAGATGTGCATCTTTGAAGAAAAATATATTTTTCGACAAACATGTTAATCACTCTTACGGTCCTCATATAAAGACGGCGTTCCTGCTGCGATCGCCCATTATTTCTGTCTACCAACATTGAGGGCTGACCGCGAAACTATTCCATCTCTTATTATTTCTGTAAGTAATTAGGAAAGTTTCGTGGTCAACCCTCGATATCTTCTCTGCGGATCGGCTTCAAAACATCCGGCTTCTGTCACTTCTTTTTCGAGAAACACTAATTACTGCAGAAGTCTCAGCTAGCTATGTGACCATTCGCCGTCTTATTTCTACAAAATCGACGGAAGGAAACCAGACGCTTTTAACCATTAACATAGTTAAAAGTTTTAGAAAAATCTATATTCGGATTTAGTCCAGGGCGTGTTATGCTACTTTTCGGGTACAATGACGCTGCGATTACCCAAATAGCAATTATCGGGTTACGTGTCCTTTCCGAGTTATAAACCTAGTTTTACATTGGTTTACAGCAGAGTAACAGACGGGGAAAATAATTAGCTGAAAAAAAAGAAGAAAAATCTTTGTTTGTGGGACCCTCGCGATTTCTCGAATCTTTCGTTTTTTCGTCAGCTCTCGGATATCGCAAGCTTATTCTATTGGCATGACATTGGTCCCTAGTTCACCGAATAAAGCGATTTTACGTTAATAACAAAGTGGTCATCTGAATGCTTTGGGGACATATCCAACCAGAGAGACTCTTGTTCGTTTGTTGTAGTTAACGACAGCATTATCAAATCCATCAACTAAGAGGGACTTTTGTAACACAATTTCCAAAATGTTCAATGTGGAAATTTAAAGATTTGTCTTTCATAGAAACATATACTCAAAGGAAAAAGAAACGCAGGATAAACTTTTGTGTGAGTTTTAAATAGGAAGTATTCGACGGTATTACAGTTAAAATTATTTTGATTTTTTTTTCAAAATAAATGCTTAAGAATGAGATGGGGTCTATCATATGAGGTTTACTGCAATGTTAGGAGGTAAACACTTGAGTCTGGCTACTACAGATTCTAGTTACCCTGCGTTTCTTTTTCCTTTGAGTATACAACAACTGTTCGAAGGGAATATCACATATTATTTTTGTCCTGTAAATTTATCCTTACTATATCTTTATTGGGAAACCCTAAGGGGCGAACATTAGGAAAATAGTCGGTTGTGAGAAGGCCTATCGGGTGACATATCAGACTTGGGGACCGATGGTTAATGTATTTTGGTAGATCAAAGTAATGGACCTACATAATACTGTACATTTGAGTACTAGTACTAATTAAAAGCACATTTCAGTGTCAAATTTCTTTTTTTTTTTTTTTTTTTTGCAAGTAGAAAAAAATGCTAAAAAGGTTGTAGAAGTAAACTAATTTAGGACTAGACTCACTAATACGTATATAAACCAATGGTTTTATTTCTACGGTGCCTTTTCATTTCAAAATATAAATTTTGGGATACATTATATATCTTTAAGGAATATTCTGTGTTTTGGGTTGTACTGCAAAAAATATCTTGATAAGATGTCTGCGATACATATCTTTTTATTTCTTTGGAGAGTGTGTTCTTATTGCTAGACTGCCCTTATTCTTATACATTCTTGCAATTCTATCAATTGATAGCCATGTGTCTCATTTGCTCCGGGTCGAGGTTGTGTAAGGATTTAAAACTTTTAATACCATAATTTATATAACATTTATACATATAAATAAATGCTTTAAGAAATATATATTCGGTAGGGAATTTTACACTGTAAAATCATTAGTTTTCGTTGACATTAAATTGCAATGAGTATGTAACGTTACTTAAAGGGGTTACAGTTGGTACCTTAATTTCTGGATACAAGTTCAGTGTCGCGCAAAAATATGATAATTTCACAGTATTGTATTATGTTGTAGATAAATCCTATCTTTATGACGTTGATGCTTTACATCGACTCTTTCTTCTATTGATATAATTTAATTTCATACCATTTCACAAAATCTGATTGACAGACATTTGATTACAGCACATGACAAAACGACTACTAAAATTCAATGAATGTTATTTGGGTTGTTTCCTGGTTTCATTAACTTCGTAGAAAAAAGCTATTCCAGATCCGCAATAATATAGTGCGGTAGAAGAAAAAGGATACTGAAGATATTTTCCTATCGCGTGCGCAAGAGATAGGTAAAATGTTCGCACGCAATAGCTATCGCGTGCACACGCGATAACTAACACTTTCGCAATACTGATATAGATAATTTTTTCTAGCTTTCTTGCATGTATGAAAGCCGACGCAGTCAAGCACAAATTATGTATAAAATCTTTCGATAAGCATTCATGCATGCATGAAAGTTAGAGACCTTATACCCTTAAATGTATATGTAAATCTATTATGTGTGTAATTTCACTGTATGCTATTGTATGCTTTGTTCCAGGGACACAGGGCCACTGCACCAAGTGGACGAACGAAGGGTGCTCCGCCGATCACGAGTGTTGCACTGGGGCGTGTTACCAGCAGCATCCGGGGACCAACCCACGCTGCACGCGCAGTGGAGTGGGCGGAGTTTGCTTGTTTTCCTTCCACTGTGATTACCGGTATATATTTCTTTTTAATGTATTTCTCGTAATTATAGGCCAGTGATACACATACACACCTTTATTTTCTCTCTCTCTATTTCTCTCTATTTCTCTCTCCTCACTCCCTTTATTATCTACAAGTACTGAATAACAGCTAGTTACAGCAACTACAACAACACACACATATTACATTTTCACTTCAAATTTGTAATACATGTTCACTATCAAAAGGGAGCCTATTTTATAGTAACCCTAAAATTTATTTTAGCACAGCAAAGAATCTTGACAAAGAATATACTGTGATCTTTTTGTTACAGCAGAAAAGTAAAAAACAAATAAAACATATCATTTCAAATTTGGAACGGGTTCATTTTCAACATGGGAAACAATTTCAAAAGGACAACTTACTCTTTAATGTCAACGACAATTCGAATACACTTTAATACTATCATACAGTTTCTTACCTGTCGCAAATTTCTGCTATTAAACCTGCTTACAACTCGCTGCATTGCATTCTCTCCCTTCAGATTGTAGGAGGTGTATAGTTTTCAACTACATCTCAATAAATATATCTAGACCAGTGATAGTCGTTAATATAATCTGTAATATCATTTGTCGAACTATTTTATTATTAGTAATGAACATGAATATGAAGAGCGTACATAGGGTAAGACCATTCGAAAACCGCTGTTGAAGCTATATCTAAGACTCTTATATATAAACATAACTCTGACTGCCCTCTGGGAATAGGAAACGAAAATTTGTAGTTATAAAGAGCTAATTCGGTATCGGTTGATACACAGGCGACGTGTATATTCTATGATTTTATCTCTTTTTTTTATAGTTCCCTACCTACATTTTTCGTTCAGGATGGGTAATAATTCGAGGGTTGTTAAAAATCATGGACTGGCTCTATATATTTTGTATTTATCAATGAAAGTATATGGAAATAATGACAGTATGACAGTCAGTTGCATGAGAGCCCACGACCAGGATCATGCTTGAATTGAGACCTAAACCGTACAACGGTAAAGATCGATTGAGTTTGCCTTACACGAACGTTAGGGAAAGTCTGCATTGTGCAGAAACTAAAACTAAACTGAACTAAACTAAAATGAAAATAAATAAATTTCTTTGAGCATTTATTATTTCGTTTAATTATGTTATATACAGAGGTATTTTACCTTCCAGAAGCTCAACAAAATACAACTAGCTAACTCAGTAATAACAAAATAGAGCTTATTTTGGTATTTATTATTTTCCAACGAAATGGAATCGTTTTATTAAACAGCCCAATGATAATGCTATAGGTGTTCTAACTCCATTCACAATTGGCGCAATTCCAAAAATTGGCGCAGTGGTAACGACTCCGTCTACCACTCCTCTCAGTATCACTCCGCGTGGGTTCAAAACCCAGAGTAGAAAATTTATTTATTGTTGGCTATTTAACTTAATTTGTTACTTTGTGATAATATTATTCTTTTTAAATTGTTATTTTTTATGTTTCGAAAAGGACCTACATTTCGATTCATCCACTGAGCTGCATTATCATTTGTACTTTAAACTTGTAAAACGTGCATATACCAGACCCATTTCTCATTCAAAGTTGTTCAGGGGGAAGAAGAAACAAATATGAAGAAATAGTAAAAAAAAATCATTTTTCCTCGTGAACTTGCCCAATCTGTTCTGTTAAAAATTGCCCTAACTGTTCCGTGTGTACTTGCCCTAACTGTTTCGTGTGAACTTGCCCTAACTGTTCCGTTAAAAATTGCCCTAACTGTTTCGTGTGAACTTGCCCTAACTGTTCCGTGTGAACTTGCCCTAACTGCTCCGTTAAAACTTGCCCTAACTGTTCTGTGTGTTTGTACTGTTGACTATAGTCTCCGTGGATTCCACTCTTACCTGTTCAAAAGGGAAACAACTCGAAATGAATATTAACGATTGTCTATCACTGTGATTCTGTAGTATGTTGTTCTGTGAGAATATTAATTTCCACTTATAAAGGAGTGCGACATTTAGCGTTGATGTTGCGACATATAACGTCAGGAGGTTTTGCGACATTTAGCGCCAGCCTTGCGACATATAACGCCAAGTGCGACATTTAGATTTGGTACGACATTTAACGTTGCTACAGTGTTTACCTATATTTAGATGATTTTTTATTATTCAAAGAATGATATTAAATTGTACCCAATTGAATAATTTAGATAGTGCATATTTATTATTTGGTATGCTTCTTACTGTTTATTTTCTTTTTTTTTCTAACCTGAACCAATGAACATGTTACTACAGGGCTGTCTGTGGATCAAAGAATCGGTGTTGTGCCAGCTACTGGGGGTCTTGCAGCCGACAGGCGGACTGCTGCAGTCCGGACCACGTGTGCATCCGGGTTACCGGGTTCATCTACAAACGGTGTTTGGGGCGGGACATGAAGATGATGAAGATGGCCAAACATAATCGCTCCGCATCAATCCAGTTAGATTCGTCATTAATGACTTTATGCGTTATGATATTGACATGGATTTCGATAGAGCACTGACATGCATGTGAATGTCTCAATTTAAATGGACAAATCATGTAACCTACATTATTTCACTTCGAAATGGAGTATTGGGTGTATCTAAAGAGGTTGATACTTCTTTTTTGTGATTATACTATAATTTATGTGTCTAGGACAGAAGCGATGAATCGAAACGAATCAGAAGTGAATCGAATTAAATCACCAGCTTGCCTAACTCCCAGCTGCAGTTACTTTCCTTAATAAGTATCCACTTCTATAGAGTGAATTCGGCTGAACTAAGGACGGATTTTTGGTTTTCATACCAGTTAAGTTTAATTTCTTTTTAAGCAACATTCCGTATGATGGAATAGGTAAATAATAAAAGCAATTTAAAAAAGTTCATACAAATAAAACGTGTTAAACGAGGTCGCCATATTTTGGTCAGATTGTTTACCTTCGTCATGTAAGTTACTTGATGGCAGTCAAACTCAACGCAATGATTTCCCTTGCATGTTCATTTTACAACTGTAAGTGGAGGTAACTACTGCATGGAGTTTGGGTGGAAGTGATTAATGGACGTAGCGTGACGTATACAGTTCGATTGTATATGTTGTTTCAAAAGTTACTTTTTCATGTACCAGTCAGTCAAAATCCGTAAAGTGTTTTCGCGATATGTCATAAATATTTTCGTTCATCAATTGCAAATTGGTATAAATAAGACGTGCATCCGAGATGTATCATATTCAGAGAAAATATCTGTTTTGAAGATGTTTATTTCGTTTATCAAACAATGATTGGTATTCTTTGGAGAAAAGTATGTAATGAAGATTTATTTTCTAACTTTACTGAAAACAGAAATATGCATTCCGAATAAAATAAAGCGTTAAATCAATAGAACAGCAAACTTGAATTCAAATGTAAAAAAAAGAAAAAAAACTTTGACATTTGAATATCTTGGAATGTCCACATAGTTACACTCTCGATTCGCCTGATTCTCTTTTCGTCCCCAAGTATTCGATTCGCTTCAAAGTCGATTCGTACCAACCCATCTTATTGTAAAATATAACCCCTAGTTGATTCAGGTTTGAAAGAGATATTACTACGAAAATCCTATATTTTCTTATATAAATAGTTTTATATTTAAAGAGAATTAATTTGAGTATATATGTAAATGCCTGATCAACACTTGTGTTGGCACCAGGAACTTGTTTTCTGTCTTCACATTTCGTAACGTTGTAAAGTTGGGTAACCCTTTGCATTATATAGGCTCGTTTTGACGCCTTTGCATCAGACATCTCCTTCCTTGAGCTGTCTGATCAAGATCTGTCTCCTCTGTTTGTTCATACAACATTTTAGCTCAGATTCTACACAGTCGAAACGTCAAAGCCAAATTCATTGTTTCATATTACCATGTAAGGTCCAGAAAATTATCATTAATTTAGTCATATATCTGTTTATATGAATATTCATAAGGCAATGGGTCATACCATAATTATTTTTTATCTATACGACTGCCCTCCATCATTTCACTTTTTCAATGTATCGTAGATATGAGTAACGAACGACATAACACCGATGGATTACAAACAAACAAACAATCAAAATGGAGAAGAAAAAATTGTCCGGCCAGGAACGTATGACAATTCCTTAATGATCCCCTGCCATACAGTAAATAGGGATCTTAAAACCCCGTTGTTGTTTTTTAAACCCTTTTAAAGTCAATAGTCACTGACAATATATATTAATAAGAATCACATTATTTTGAAACGTGCAAAAGTCGTATAAACATATCTATAGAATTGTGTCGTTTTATTTATTCGTGCGCGCGCGTGTGTGATTCTGCTTTGTAACGAAAGCGATCTGACAAATTATTTGTTTTATAAAAGTTATCTTAAGATTGTCAATTTACGCCTCGTGACTAGTTTGCGATGTATATTTATATGTCGCAAAGTACTGGTCCAGTCCAGGAATTATTGAATAAGAATTAGTAAAAGTTGTGAGAATTTGTTTCCAATTCGACGTAACATAAATAAGTTACCGTACTGCTTTTTCACCATTGCAACCAGATTAATTATTGGATTGAGACTTACTTTATGCATGCTCAACTTGCCTCACCTTGACCAGGCAGAGGTAGCTTTAATCTGCGGTCATTATGTGCCCCGGGGGCTTAAGAGATTAAGCCAGTAAAGAAAATCTGATCTGATCCGTTACCGTACATCAACAGTAATCCTTCACTTACAAAGAGGCGTCAACTGTTTAAATACACAAAGAAAATATACCTACACATTATTGGTAAAGGGATCAATATTTTCAAAACGGATAAAGTAATAACAAAGATGTGATGTGAGAAACAGTATTTCATTACAGGACAATAATTTGGGGAAAAATGAATTTAAATGAATTGAATGCTGTCATATTTTTAAAGTTTAATGATTGAGAAACAAAGACTACCACATTTGGATCTTATTTTGTAACCATAGACGTCTTTTTAACGGTGGAAAAATAAAAGTTTGTGGCAAAATGTCGGTGATTTCGGATATGAACGTGAGCTGGTCGACACTCCAGTCTATTGATAGTAGGAACACACAATCGTCGTCAAGATCCACCAAACCTGCCGATAGCAAACTAACGCCGGGATCAGCACGTGCTCGACGACCGGTGAGATATTTTTCCATTACCAGGACTGAAATAAATAAGACAACGCTTCATGTGTCAAAGAACCTAATATGCATTTATAGTCTGTTTGTTGTATCACATTGTACAACTTGCATGATACCACATTCAATCATATAAGTATATGAAGATATACTACTATCATTACCACGTAAAACTTGCCGCTTCGTGGTGAAAACTAATTCAACAACCAGGCACCTGAAATGGTGATCAATGTTCACATTGTTAACCAACATTGACGTATTGATGTTTATCGATATCAAATAAGATAAGATATATGCATGTTTGCATAAGTGTCTCTGTGTGCAGAATGTCTTGGTACTAATCTTAGATTGTTTGTTGGGTTTAACTTTCCACCGACAGTATTTCAGTCATTTGGAGACTATGTCTATAGTGCTGCCAGATAAAGTATCACGCCGTAGACATGTGGCATGATTCCACACCTAGTCACATTATCCTGACACCGGGAAAACAAGTCCTGGAACTACCCTTATATGCTGAGCGCCAAGCAAGGGAGGAACCAGAACCATTTAAACGAATGGTATGTCGCGGTCGGGATCGAACTCACTTCTCCCGCTCCCGAAACGGACGCTTGGCCACCGGAGACGGTGACGAATCGTAAATCGTAAACCCACCTGTATGTAAGTGTGAGTCGGGAAGAATGATTGGAACATATAAATTAAATATAGATTACAATATTGTCTCTCGACAACAATATTTTCCCTTTTAAATTGTCCTAATTTAATGAATGAGAAATAATATGACGTGAATAGTAAGTAGCTATTTGCACCTGACCGTACCAATAAACTAAAATTAAGATTTCAATATTGTCTGCCACCGAAAATTTTCTCTTTTTAAATAGTCATAAATATCTGAATGGGAAATGACTGTACTGGAATAGTCCGTACTTCAATAGGACATATAAACGAGTCAACTTCCGGTTTTCGCAAGAAAGGAACAAGTTAAAATATATAGGCTCCCAAGAAAAGTACAGTGATCGGAAGTAGTAAGTGCTTGTAATCGCAAGATAGGTATACATTGAATTGTAACAGTTTGCAAGACATGGTACATTGATTTCGTTTATATACTGTGAGAATTATCGGCTGACGAAATATCTTCCCCTGAATTACTGAATGGCAAATAAATTGACGTAAATAGTAAGTAGTAATTTGCACCCCAACCGTATCATTAAACTGAAATAAAAATCTTGACAACCATTTTGTTTCAGGAGTGTGTGTCTGCCAAGAACACCGGAATGCGATTCCAGAGCTGGCGTGAACCCAAACCTCTCAGATCTCGTTGTAACTCGGCTGTCGCGTCAATAGATATAGAAAAGAAAAAACTTGATAAACCCAAATCTCCAAGGAAACCGATACGGGAAGCGTTTGTGGAGGAGACCAAATCGTCGGAACAGGTGGTTGCCCGGCTGTCGCAGCCGACACAGGCCAGCACGTGGAAAAACAGACATACCCGGGACCCGGGAACGGACATGAACTGGTACTCGTGGGCCCGTATGAACGTATATAAAGACCACCAGGCAGTGATATATGGTGCTAACGGCGTTGCGAAGAACGTGGCCAGGAATAAAGAGAGGTGATATTACTTTGAAAAGTAGTGCGGCATCAGTAGTTGGTTGACTTATTACTCAGATCACTCCGCGAATAATGGCGAAATTGATTTCGACGAAGACTACGGCAATGGAATTTATTGTATGGATAATCATTTAACGGCAATGTTAGGTGTAACACAATAATAAGCAATAAACAGTTGAACCCGCATTAGCGGCCACCTGTATTAAGCGGTCAACCTAAATTTAGCGGTCAGTTTAAGTATTTAAACTAGCATTTAGTTTTATGTTTAATCTTCATGCATCTATGTTGAATGACCGCTTAAGACAGGTTTGACTGTATTATCATATGATATGAGACATGATATGATATGAGACATGATATTAAAGCATATATATTAGTATCATATACATTTATTTATTATTGTAACAATTTTAAATGTATACATTATGTTTGGGGTCACGACCTTGGCAATCTTTTGGTATTTATTACTACAATGGCTAGAATAGAAACGTAGGTGCAACGTTTGTTATAACATGTAATAAGCCTTATTACAACATGATATTAAATCATACAAACAAGATCATCATGGATAGCCAATCTGATTCATCGCAGGCTTTCTAGAGACAGGAATAATGATTCAGTGCGTTATAAAAGTATTTTGCCATTGAATTAGAATAATTTGCCTTAATACATGGCTCATAAACGTTTTTATAAGTACATACAATTTGAAAGCAAAATGCTACACCATGCTAACAAAGGAAATCGTTTAATTTTCGAATATAAATGTATACCTTTTATGACGTAATACTATGTTTAATCGGTAAACTATAGAGGGCACTGAGCGGTCCAATGCTGATCATAGGTCCAAAGTGTTTACATTAGACATTCATTCTTTGTTCAGTTTATTTAATTTCCTTGAGAAATGTTTGTTATTTCACCAAACAAAAGTATGGATATCTCCGATGTTGTAGGCTTATTTAGTAATGCCTGAATATATCAATAAAAGTAAATGTTTTACAAAAGCGCCGGGTCTGATGGGAGTATGTGTGAATGCTCCAAGTCTGGACATACCAAAGTGTAACTCACTGGTTCAACCCAGGGACCACTGGGATGGATTAGCCTATTTAAAAAAACCCGCCTTATTTCCCAATTGATGTTTGAAGAAAGAACGTTTAACTGTGATGAACGCCTCAACATAGCCATTTTTTATGTAAAATATTGAAACTTTTATCTTACATGAAATCATCCAATGTACGTAAGAATTCATAAGCGCTTTACCTCTCAACTTCTAGACTACCTATTGAAATTATATATGACTCAATATTTGACACGTATATTATTTAAACTACTTTTATTTCGCATGTATTTCTGTGATATATATTCCTCACTTCTTTTTATGAACGATGGCTACACTTAAGTTACGTATGTCGCGTGCCGTCCTCGTCATGCCCCGTCCTATTATTTATCATGTGATCACAAAAGAGTAGCTTGGGATGGATTGGATCAAGGTCAGGGTCACTTTTACTTAAAATAGAAACTGAAACTGATACTTATGTAGGAAAGGCAGCGATATTGTGCGGTATTGATCAACATCCCCAATTTCCGTGATGAACATAAACGAAGGTATTCTTTTCCGTGAAAAAGTGGGGAAATACTGTAAACATGCTCATAACGTAATGAATATTCAAAACAGTGAACTATTTATTGTCAACCTGATTCGAAAAAAATATTCCCTATCTATCGTGCGAGTATCTATTGTTTTGTTGTGCTGGAGTGTACAGTCGCTGAGACATTTTTCCCGCTAATTAAAAAGAGATTCAAGATTCAATCTGAAACATCCAGAAGCCCAAAGCCCAAGTAGATAAATATATAATAAAAAAGTGAACAGATAAATCATACAATACAAATGCATTAAAATGAGGAGGAAGAAACAGAGTGCAATGAGAAAGTGGTTGGAAGTCTTCCTGCCTTGAAATTCCGAGTGACCCTGCTCGGCATCGAAACCCACAAAGTTGTGAGTTAAGTGATAGTAAGTTACCGACTATGATCACCCGGCCACGGAGACCCTAAGTGTTTTAGTGCTGAACAGATCCTGTCATTCATATTAAACTTTAGGAAGAGTGTACAGCTGTTACAGCCGTCGCGGGTGTTAATTTTTTATGCTTTTATAATGATATTAAAATGTATGAAGGCATATTGTGAGAGAACAGTCCGGATGGTTTAATTGCATTACTTCCATTGAGAGTATCTTTCCCTGAAATGCGTACGTTGATTTTGACTTTCACGCTCAGTTTATGAAATTCAATGTTCATGAGCTACTTGCTATTAGCGATGTCATCGTTCTAATTTCTTGGACTGTATGACGAAATGATACCGAAGTGTTTGATATCATGGTGTCATACCAGGGTATGATACCACGAAATATAAGGTCACTATTTAAATGGTTGGATTGGAATCAGATTACCACACTGTCAGCAGCCAGAATGTGTCACATCATCTTTTGCCCCTACAACCTATCTGCAGGGATAAAGATAAAGGACTTTTTCAGATAATCTCGGTCTGTGATGAAGCACGTTCTTTAAACTTCAGACTTTTTTTGTTCTTTTTGTTGTGCAGATGCTGTTCGCGTATAATAAAGGATGTTGTAACGACGTCTTGCTGTTTGAGTTATACCCAGTACAATTTATTGTCATTGCTGAAGGTAGACTGCATCAATTGTAAGGTGATTTCGACACTGGATTTACATTATAGAGCAGGAGGCGGCATACAGAAAAAATACAGACTTTTCTAAGTTACACATTTATCATACACCTATTTGTTTACTAAGAGTTTTTGTCGTCATCATATGTGCACCCAGTCATATTATCCTGACACTTGGCGAACGAGGCTCGAATATCAACGACCGTTCTTAGCGCAAAGTAATTCAAACTTTCGGTAGAAACGCATGTCATTGTTTCTGTTTTACGAGATATTCAACTACACGCTAAGTAAGTTGACAAATATGATTACCTTAATGACTAGATCTAATAGTATACTTAACGAAACTTGTAAGTACTCCGATTTCAAACTTGTAGAGAAGATGTAATTTCCAAAACATATGCCCAGTAAATATTAAATTATGTATTGGCTCACTGTTGTCTGTTGAATAATTTTGACGCTTAATCAACTCTGTGAAACCAAATTATCGTGGAAAGCTATAAAAAACCAAAAATCTGTTATTTTGAATACAACAAATGCTATAGACAAAACTTTTGTCGGAGTACTTACAAGTTTCGTATTTGTAAGAAATTAAATATTTGGGTATTTTCATGAGAAACAAGACTAATGAAATTCGAGAATTCAAGTGTTACTTAGCGCTAAATATGGCTGGTAGAATTCGAGCGCCAAGCAAACGATAAAACCAGTAGAGGATAATCGGAGGGAGGGGCAGTGAGGCTTGTATCTCCACCCAGTTGTCCGGCAAATGAAGGTTATTGGGCACATATATTTTGATTGAATTATTCTGGCAAATGTATTTTCATACAATTATATTGAGAATCTTTGGAGCAACTGTGACTCAAGAGGTTAATGAGGGAGTATTTCGCCTCCGGTTCACTGAGTCTCTCAGACCCGTCCCGGTGGCCGAGTGTCTGAATGTGTGGCAGCAGTATATCTGTCTCAAGTAGACATCGTTTCCAAATGATTGAAATACTGTCGGTGGGACGTTAAACCCAACAAACAAACACTGAATCGCACAGATCAGACCCGGTGGCGGAGTGGTTTGAGCGTCCGCAAATTGAGTCGCTCAGTGATCTCGTTGCTCGAACCTTGTTGTGCTTCCTAGTTAGGACTTGGTGGGTCCGCATCTCAGTACAACAATACGTTCTGCAGATCGATTTAGACAAGCGCGAAGGTTACAATAGATACTGTCATTTGTAGCCAGCCCATATGAGGATCAACCATAATTATTTGCAATTTATCTCTGAAAGTGCAAGAAATTTAGAAGACAAAACATACACACACCGAGAAATATAACCGTATCTATATTGTCATATATAATGTTATACTGTACCAATCTGCTACGTCCTTAACTGCTAAATATTACTAAGAGACCCCTACCCACCCGAATTGCTTTTATTTCATTTTTCAAGGTTTGTCTATTCTAATGTCTCACCGCTTAAGTATGTAACTGATTTCTCTTTAATGAAACATGTTTCGTTCTCTTTTATGATCTTTAAACACGGCTTTCACAATTAAATACAACCTACTTTTATGTGGAACATTACTCTAGTGTATCGATTAAACACTTACAATTCATTGAAATACAGACAAATGGATTATATGATTAAGCTAAATCCTACACTCGTATAAAACCGCAATGTCGTCTTTTCGCTTAAAATTGTGTTTGGACTACCTGGTACATTAAACTACAGTTGTTGTTTTTTTTTTTTTTTTGGGGGGGGGGGGGTGGTGTTGTTGTTGTTTTCGCTTACCGAGTGAAAAGGACGTCAGTCCAGTAACAAGGAGGTCTTGGATTCGATATCAAAATTGTTAAAATTTCATAGGCATATCCTCATTGGATTTGACACACTGGGCTTCGGGGAAGTTCCAGAACTAGTTGACCCGGTGTCAGGATAATGTAACTAAGTGTGGTATCATTCCACTTGTCTACAGCGTAATTCTTGACCGTGAGGTCTAAAACATGGCTAACAAATGGCTAAAATGTAAAGTTATTAATTTCCGTTGACATAAAATTTTGCTGAATATGGATGTTCGTTGGTACATTTATTCGTGGATTCAGGTTCTAGAAAAAATGAGGTCTTTGAAATGAATGTTTTTCGTGGGGATTAATAATCGTGGATAAAACCCTCCACGATATCAATAATTAATCAGTGTCCTATGAAAATTAATGAATTCACATTATATACTGAAGTACTTAAAGGAATACGCTCGGCTGATAACAACTAGGTTTTAATTGAAAGATATTGATGTAAATAAACCAATTTAATTACTCATTTCATTGAATCAATCGTAATAAGAAAGAAATTGCAAGTTAAAGACGTCTATTTACACCAATTTGCTCCGAGACATGGGCGCAGACATTGTTTACGTCTCGTGGTCTCGCGAGACTTTTTTTCAACAATCGTGACGTCACAGACACACTTCCGGTTGCGTACATACATTGAAATATAGAAGGGAATTACGTGTGTTGTGGAGAAATTGTTTGAAAAATGTTTATTATTTGAATATGATGAAAATATATTATTAAAAGATTAAACAATGATCATTTATTGTTTTCTTACTCGTGAGTGAGAGAGTCTGGAGCCCTCGTCCTATGACCTTTGTATGCCAGAATGGTAATGAATGCAACTTCTAAAACAGAATCATTCAGAACTAAGGTGTGAAAGTCCGTATGGTTCGTAATGCACGTAAGTTCATCTAAATTTCCAACAACCAAGTCACTCGATTTGCAACATACATTTTCCATATTGGATGGCATCATAAGACAAAAGTCCTCGGCACATAAATATTCCTCCTCCAGTACGTCATTGTCTTGAAGCAGTTGCAGCTCTTCCTCAGTATATTCGGGCTCAAATTCGTAAGGAACTATACACTCCATTTTAAGAAATATCTCAAAAACTTTATTAAACTTCCTGCTATAGTGATCGAACCATAACTAAAGTCAATACCCCTTGTCACGCAATCATTTATGCACATTCTCACAAACATCGCTATTTTAATTGCGCAAATCATTACAATTTTTAAACAGTTTTTTAATCAAACATATAAATATATAAAAAGGGCGGTATCATGTAAGTAGAAATCTAATTGCAATGACGGTAACTGTGAAATACTATAGAGACGAATCAAAGGGACACCGTGTTGTAATTATGATTAACACACCTAATTGCTCGCAATTTAGCAAAATAATGTAAATTATGCTAACTACTTTCTGTATATCACAATAACATGAGCTCATTGCGATACGATACTTTTACTTATATATATTTATTTAAACAGACTTTTTCCGTAAAATAGCATAATATAAATTATTATAATATAAAGCGTGGATTCAACACTTTTCTTTCATATTTATATAATGCATTTAGTATGTTTGTGGTGATGATTATACTCTACATGTCCGTTTCAGTAAAACGTGCACATCAATTGTCTGCTGACATGGTGACTCGGTCGCACGCTTCGTTTTATGGCCGTGTTTTATGGCCCTGAGGTGCGATTTTATATGACGCTTATTCTGTTACAAAGGCTTGCCAGTGATTTCTTATCCAATCAGTTTAACACCACACAACTTTTCAATAACCGCAGTTGCAAGCATCTCACGGTAAAAATGACAAAGATGTATTATAGAAATAAAAAATATCGCGGAGCAAATTGGTTTAAATAGACGTCTTTAACTTACAATTTCTTTCTTATTACGATTGATTCAATGAAATGAGAAATTGAATTGGTTTATTGACATCAATATCTTTCAATTGAAACCTAGTTGTAATCAGCCGAGCGTATTCCTTTAATGCTTTTATCACAACCCCTATTAATCGCACTCATCGATCGGGATATGGTTCAATGGGTATTTGTGACGTCACAGAAAGGTAAACATGAACAAAGATGGCGGCGGCCATAGCCGATCGAAATCACAAACTTTAAACAGCTATATCTTCACAAATATAGCGTGTATAAAAATGAAAGTCATGTCAAAGTGATCTACACTAAAAGGTTTATTGATGGTTAAATTTTCATTTCAGCCGAGCGTATTCCTTTAAGATAATCAATCCGTTGAATTTCAATCATAGTCCATCAAATGTTTTAAATATTAGTGGAGATGCAGGCATCCATTGACTTGAAGTAAAGTCCCTGTAATGGTTCCGCTACGTCTTGTATCACTTAACCTCTAACAAGAAAACCAAGGTTCTCTAATGAAACATTAGGAAACCCTGGTTATCTCCGTGAAAGGCCATGAGGTCCGAATTGTAGCGGAACCATTACAGGGACTTTAACTTAAAGTTATAGGTCAATTTACTCTAAGTCTGTAAAAGCTTGTATTTACTATAAAATAAGCACACTCACTGGATGGACAATTATCACAATTTAATGATGGATGGATTACCTTAAGACTCTAAGGCTTGTAATTCGATGATCAATTTATGATCAAAATGCATGCATTTAGAATGTCACTCATTCATTTCGAAGTACATTTTATATAAATTATTGTAAAAGCAAGAAACAATGATTGTGACAGATAGAGTAACTTCGCACTTGAAAAGAATAACAAATGGTTATTTCAACAATGGTATACACTTTATCTCGGAAGATATATGTGTTTTTGTTTTTATAAAATACAAGAAATTATAGAGAAATAATGACCTTGGTCTGTATTCGGTTCTTGAAAATAACAAATTATTCATTTACGTGGTTGACATGTCTAAACAATTATGTTGTTTTATGATTTTGGTACTTGGGAAACCGTTTTCCAATCCATATTGTCTTTGTTCAAAGTATAAATAAGTAAATTCCTTGAATTGATATCCCCCGCCGAATAAAACAAACCAAGATATTTGACATAGGAATTTAAGTGACGAATCATTTTGGTATCTGTAATCCCCATATTTTCACAACTCAAAAGACACAACAGTGAGAAAACATTACTATTTCGATGGCTTCTGAGGTAAATGTTGGATACATACTGTTATGTTTTATTATCAAGACTGGAGGTGATTTAGTTTCGTAGCAACCAGATGGTGGCCTGTGTATGATACTGGTCTGATTATTGAGACTCAGTAGCATCCTATAAATATTTAAAAGTAACAAAGGGCTGTAACTCAATTATAAATTATAATCAATGGATTTTAATGGCATTTCATGTGCGTCATGTCTTCATGCAAAGTTTTATGTAAATCTATCCAACCGCTTTCAAGATATTACGCTGGATGGACATTTTTCTTTAAAAAAGTATAGTTTAAAGTAGCAAAGGACCATAATTAATAGTGCATGGATGGATGTTAATGGCATTTGACGTGCAGCAAAAATATATACAGGCATACTAAGTTTCATAAAATCATAGATATAACCCTGGAAGGAAGGACGGTCGGACGGACGGACGGACGTACAACGCCAAGACAATATCCCCTCTCCTGAACTTTCAGTTCGGCGGTGGGGGGAGGGGGAGGGGTAATA
This sequence comes from Solen grandis, assembly GCA_021229015.1. Taxonomy (NCBI): domain Eukaryota; kingdom Metazoa; phylum Mollusca; class Bivalvia; order Adapedonta; family Solenidae; genus Solen; species Solen grandis. The sequence goes on from CM037787.1 coordinate 40,660,671, forward strand.
AATTAGCATTTAAATTCGACTTCAGATGTAATTAACAACACAAATGCAAAACATTTTCTTGTGCTATTATTTGACTTGACTATTTGAGTTAACCGTCGCTTTGACAGTATTTCAGTCATATAGCGACGTCCAGCTAATTACGGATGGAGGAAGACCCCAAATGCACGGAGGCATTCGTGTAGAACCACCGACCTACCGCAAGTGCTATTATTTACGTCTTTCTTTGTACTTATACGTTAAAAAAGAAACGCACCGATTTTATCAATCATACCTAAATCTTGAAATTGCTCGTCAAATTGTGACATTTATTTTGACCTTTATTATCACACATTACAGGAATGAATGAATGCAGGTTTTCATTTTATAAAAAGTAGTTCCCAAACTTTTATTGTTTTTCCAGGGTCATCCCATTTAGTTTCCTAATCAATGTGTGAGGTCAAGGCCATCCAACTACACAAAGCACAATATTGAAAAAAAAAAGACATAAATAATTTTTCAATATATGTAATAATATAGGGTTTGAAAAAAACATTTAAAACAACACTCAGTAAAAGAAAAATAAAACATTTCACCAAGTTTATATTTGCTAGAAGTGAAAAGTCACTATTAAGATTTTAAAATAGCTATGGTATTTGGGACAAAACTTTTACTTTGGGCCCGTTTCACTAAACTTGGTTCGAAAATAAAAATTTTCGTAAGCGTAAATTCACACATATAAAATAGTATTTTTCCTGTGAATTTTTCTTCACAAAAAGTGTTGTGTTTGTATAATGCAATAAATTGAGTCATCTTTCTTGATGTTCTATTGTAAAAATAAGACATTAGTAGAACAACAGACTTACGACTAAGAACAAAGTAGTTCGAACGAAGTTTAGTGAGACGGGCATTGTTATTATTTGCTTAAAAATTTCCAAAGTAAATATCAAACTATTAAAGATGAAAAGTAAAAATTCATTTGATACTGTGTGAGTGAATAAATGTCAAGTAAAATGTCAAATTTTTCGAGCAATAAGATTAAACCGTGAAACGTGGATAATTTATATTAAATACATGTACATCTTACTCATTATTTTACCAATGGAACTAAGATACCTTTCACATCTTTAGAATAAAATACCAGCTCATGTATTATTTACAATTCGTTGAAGAGTTAGCGGCCTTTGAGAGATAACATAAGTCCTTTATAAATGCTGTTAAAAAAATGAAGCGTGCGCTCAAGTTTTAGTTCATTTGAATGTTTTATTTTTCTCGGAATACGTAGATCACGCTTACACTGTCAACCATCCCCAATCATTGATTCTTTCAAACTATATAAAAAATTGCACATAACTTGGTCATATACAATACTCAAATGTTGATGCCAAACACAGAACATTTAAACATAGTATATTTAATATATTTAAACAAGAGGGCAATGATGGCCCTGATCGCTCACCTGAGGACTGGTCCTTCAGTAAGCTTTATAAGTCTTAACTGAAAGATAGATGTCCAATTTGTTGCCCTTTTATTTTCTGGTCATTCATTTATGGAAAGAAGAGTAGATTCACAAAATAGAAATGTACTCTTTAAATCTACCGTCCATGTGTTTTTCAATATCAGTGCATGTTAAACTCCAGAAAATTTCCTTAAATCATTTTTTTAGTTTATGGTCATCAGTTCATCATGAATACTAAATATAAATTCATCGGAAATATATCTCATGAATATTTCATGATTTCAAGAAAAACTGGTTGCAAAAGTTGTATGTGCAACATATTAGAACAGAACAACTGGGGCGTCCTCAACAAACTGCTGGCAGGTTTTATAAATCTAATTGATAGATAGAATGTACACGTTGTGCTCAGGTAAGCTAAAAAAAACAAATGATACATTTCAATCAACGAAAGCCTGGGTGTACACGTTTTCTTCGCAAGTGAATATATATTAGAGGTATATGTACACCATACAACACGTGACCATGGCGCGTAGTCAGATTTGAATAAAGATTTTGAATATAGAACAGCAATAGTGAGTTATGAGATATTGCTTGGATTTTTTTATACATAAATGCGTATTGTGCGTAATGCGCACCAATCTTTCATGGCTTTGATATTTTTTCCTCACATTCTGTCCTTAACAAAAGTGCTAAACCTATACTTTCGTATATCTACACGCTATTGTATAGAGATAACTGTGACTACATTTTTATATTGCAACTAATTAATGTTATACGATATTTTGTTCTATTTCACACATACACCTACCAGGCTATACAACATATCATATCAAGCTGTACCACACAATGCCAGAGAACAGACAAAGACAGACACTCTACAAAAACACACATTTTAATTCAATACTTATTCTAAGATCATTTTTGTATTAAATATCGGTTATATAACATGTTTACTCTGTAATATTTTTACACCCTTGATATAACAACCATGTACAAAACGTACATAAAAGGAATAAAATCAAGCAGGTAAGGCATCAGTCACTGATTTCTGTCTAAATAAGGCCACAGTGGCGAGCATGGAGGCATATCTATAGATTGTAAACAGTTTGTATACTCCAAGAATTTGTCATGCACTTTTTGCAGAGACTGTTCGGCTCAATTCTTCACCTTTTTAGAAATACAATCAAGTTTTATCAAGCATCGTCCACAACTGTCCATACAAAATACATCTGCAGTATCAAAAAATGCATTGCATGTATAAATCGAAGCACTATTGGCGCTTTGAATGTAATTATGTCGCATTTATTTTTGTATTTTATAGAACATGTACACTCAAAAGTGAGTTACCGCACCTCGTGGCATGAGTGTGTCTTCTTTTAGGTAATTAAAACTATAGTGCTGATACTGGTTCAAGTATCTCCGAATGAACTGCGAGTGCCTCACCTCGCTCATTTACTGTATTATTACAATTTATATGTTTTCCCCAGCATCGATAATAAACATATTTCAATCCCGTTTCGACTTCCATAATTCAATCGTATTTAAATAAATAAAAGAATCAACCACGCTGAGTAGTAATGCAGAAGACTGTATAGTTATTAGAACCACGGTAGTAGAAAGATGAACATTTGTTACTAAAAATAGCCACACAAAGTAGTCTCATGCAGAAATGTATGATACCGTAGAAAAGAATAGCAAGTAGTACTTTTTTAAAAGTGAAGAGGCGCTAATTTTAGCCCCGTGTCATGGTGTATGTGTCTGCAAGTAGTTGATCCCGTTGAACCATTTTCTAACAACTCTCAATGAAATGCGGATTGTTTTCACTAACTTGCTGAGGTCTGCCAACAGAAGGACGACGTTAACTGCAGTAATAATAATACAACCAAGGTTCCCCAGCAATATTGCCGACAAACGATTGTCGGGGACACTGATGTACCGCCGGCGTATTCTGGACAGTCCGGACTTGTCGAGTACCAGCTCTTCCAAGAAGTAAACATGCACGTCCAGCTCTGTCATGTTCTCGAACAGTCCCGTGCTGCAGTAGCACGGCCACAGGTAGATCGGGGTCAATGAGGAAACTGTAACATGTTTAAATAAACCTTAGTATGATGCTCACAATGTAGTTTCTTATTCCCCAGGTGTAGTTTCACGTCCGCGTAACACAAAAACATCCACTATTATTTGAAACTATTCACATAATTAGGCAAAAAACACTAATTGTTCTATACGGCCAAACCGTCATATTTTGACCGTCAACTTTAACATATTGCAAAAAAAAAATGCGAAAAAAAAAATGCGAAAAAAATGAACCGCATTGGAAATCAAATTGAATAAACAGTGTGTGTGTGTGTGTCCATCAAAATAATGTCTCGATTACATAAAAAGACTTATCGCCCAACACTATGAACACGAAAGGGATAAAACTGATTTCTCAATATAGTTTCTTTCGGTCCCACATAAAACTTGCTCTTCTCATCATTGCAAACATTTAGCAAGATCTACAGCCAAAGACATATTCAATAGAGATATAAAACTTTTCAAAGTTGCGTTTTTTTTCTCGTGCGTAGTTGACGGACAAAACAACGACAGGTGAACGGGATTTGAACGAGATCTTGCTGAGACAACATCTTGTAGACGCTTAACAGACCTCACAGTATTACTCTTAAAAGAGATCTGATATTCTAATGAGAGACATACATACATGTATTTGGTTTAATAGACTGGTGTGCTTGTTAATTTAAAACATATTCTATTCTGCAAGGAATAGAGATGGACAACAGGTTTAAACCTTTTTTGATTCCTCTCTTTTGCAACTCCTACGTACATAGAATATGACACAATAACAATGTCTTTCAGTTTTAAGGTATGTTTCATTTTGCTTGAATATGACCATTTTGTTTTTCATAGGGGAAAGAATGGTCTGAAGTAAGATGCAAAGTTGGGGAAAACTGCAAGAATTTTTCAGTGGGGAAGGCACCCGATAAAAAGGAAAAACAGCCTGGTATGTACTAGAATTGCAAAGTAGAATAATATAAGGAAATATCAGGCTTTCGTGGTCGATTGGACAAATTCGTCGATTTACTGTTCCTGTGAATTCAAATCATGGAAATTTTTTTTATGTAAGGAAGCATTTTAGCTGGGTTGTGGTAGGATGGCGCCCCTTTGTTTTAGCCCGATGTCGATATATGACTGAAATACTGTCGCAGCTTCGGTTACCTTCAGTACAAATAAAACAGCAATAGTTAGTATTGGCGAGGTAAGAAAGCGAAACAGTACTTACTACTGACATTGCTTGGCACGGTTATATTGGGCACGAGGGTGGTGATGGTGAAGGGTGGGGCCGTGGTGAAACACTGGGAGTTGGGGAATGCCTGGGGGTACTGCGTCAAGGCCAGCCCTGTCTGGTTCGTCGCCATGTTAGACGCTGTAAACATACGTAAGTACTGTAGCAAAAGGTAGTATTATTACGAGTATCTCGCAATTTTATCCAAATAGACATTCAGTCAAACGTAAGGCGATCAGTCAAGGGAACAAGACAAAGTGGCCGCTTAGCAGAGGTGGACGCTATATTAAAGTTAAACATAAATCAAAATGCTATAGTTTGGTAATATCAAAACTTACCGCTAAATGCAGTTTGATCACTTAATACAGGTGACCGCTTATACAGGTTCAAATGTATATTCATAAATATTCTAACAAGATAGTATTCAAGGGTATGGTGCAAAACTTGTAACTACAAAATATAATTTAAAAGAAGCAATTTCAGAAGTGTTGCACCTAGATAATGTCCGTGCTGGACTACATATGTTAACAATGTTGTGAACATTTTTTGAAATATGCAATCACAATTTTGACAAATCAGACTAAAAATAAAGTGTTCAGACATACATTGTGCTCCATCTTCTGTGATCTTTTGCTAGCCTTCTCTAACCCTAGTTGTATCTGTGGTTCGAGGTTTTATCGCACGTTGGAGAAAAGCGCGGATTACCACACAGAACTACTATTCTTATAGTTACATATAACATATTTAGAGTCCACATTCATTCTTTATGATTGCAAATTTACGTTCTTTCTGTCGAAATGCCTTAAATATTGTCAATGGGAATTGAACGCAAAAATATACTGATGAAACTTGAATTGTGTCCATATGACACGGAAGCTCCCGTTATTTGGTTTTATTAGATTGATATTTTTGATAGCGTAAATTATGAAAAACTGGAAATACATGTATAACAGGAGAGAAGAGCACTCCAAGCAATGACATTATTACTTTGACTACCCGATTACAGTAAACAGTAACATATACCAAACTTTGTAAGTTTAATTTAACAGATAAAAACTAACAATCCAAATATAAATTTAAAAACATCAAATCCTTTTAAAGTTATGGAGCGGAAACAGAATTTTGACCTTAACATATTCCATGAAAGAGCCACAACTCCGCCAATATTTAGCGGATAGTAACCAAAATGAAATTTAGTCTGAGATTTGATATTAAATTAACACCCCAGATACGAATTGCATACATTCCTTTGGGAAAAATGACATTAGAACATGTCAAGAAAGGGTTATAACATATGTAATATTGAGTAGATAGTGACCAAAATCGAATTATGCTCGTATTTTGATATCATATACTTATAAACCAAGTATGAATAAGTCGGTCAAATCTATCGAAAGCGAAAAGTCCAGAATATGTCAACAAAGGGTCATAACTCCGGTAATATCGAGCGGATAATAACCAAAATAGAACTTGATCTGGATTTTGTATTATAAACATGTACTTATAAACCAAACTATGAATTAAATTCACTGAGTCCTCAAAGTTACTGGTTGGAAACTAAAAATCCACGGACACAAGGACGCATGGACGGACGGACAGACAGGGGTAAATCTTTATGTCCTTTCACCATTCTTCGAATATCAGTGCATAAATAAAAAGGACCATTCAGAAAATACCTACAAGACAAGCAGTATTTCCACATAAAGTAAGTATTGGCGTTCGTCTGGGAGGCACAGTCACAAGGATGCAGGATGCAGGCCAGACTCCAGATGTCGAAGGTGACGGCCCTGCAGCCCGGGGTGTCAAGACATAGTTCCAGACAATGGGTGCGGTCGTAAGTCTGGTACTGAGCTACCATCATGTTACCGCAGATCCCCTCCCACCCGTACCACTCGTAAATCTCGTAAATTGGACAGTCTGTCGGAAAAAAAAAAGAAAACAGTTCTTACATGTACCAGACCTGTCACCAGAAAGTCTTTTTTGCGTAATCGATATCTAATTACAACTAGAACTATCACTAAAGGTGATAAAATACCCCCGCATCCCAACTTGTATTCATGTAATGTGAGTGTATGACGTTACAGAACGGGACGCAACGAATGTGATTTCTAAATAGCCCCAATTTCTTTGAAAAATGCCTCAGCAAGTAGAACTTTAAATGATAAAATTCTTAACCTGGGAATGTCTTTGAAAATTAAATGTGAGGTGTTTAGATAAAAATTCTTAACTTGACAAACCTTAGAAAGCAGTTCGAAACGCCAACATTACATACCCGTGGTCAAGACGAGTACACAACGTCTCTCTCTCTCTCTCTCTCTCTCTCTCTCTAGATCCTTAATTAGGTGATTTAAAATTATATAAGATTAACACAACAATTGGTATTGTATTATAATGTATACTACATCATTCTGTAGTGATATAACATTTCCCTTGTTTTCTGTTTGTTTGAAATTGATATTTGTACCCATCATATTTATGGAACATGGAAATGAATATATGTAATTAATAATCTTATCTTACCGTTATTACAAGACTTCCTGAGAAGTTGGGAGGTCGCGTCACGTTGCACCACGCTACACTGGTATGTGTAGCAGCCGGTACTTCGATAGTCGATGGACCAGACCGTGTCCTGGGTCATCTCCAGGGAGCAGGAGGGAAAGTTGGTGCTGTAGTGATTCAGGGGCGACTGGCAGTACGGACCGTTACCACCGTTCAGGCAGTGCTGTGTCGTTAGAGGACCGAGTGGACACTCTAGAATTATTTCAATTTTGTAAAATTAACAGAAAACTAGACGGGCATAGTATACGTACAATGTAGATCGCTCATCTGAGTACCATCAGCCTAAATAGAACAATTAAGGTCACTTGATTTCCAAGAACAACCAGATTTCAGATTGGTCCATATGACTTTTATCATATTTATAAATGGTCATAAATGACATGCCCGATCCCCTGAAAGCCTTATTTTAAAATGATTTCCTTTCGTCTGCTTAGATGTGAATACATCGCCAAATTACTGTGACCAATAGTTTCAGAAAATATGTTCATAGTTCATATCATATAATATAATAAGCCGACCGCCTGGAAACTTTTTCCACAGTATAAAGTTAAATAGACGTGCTTATTGCATACAGCATACAGTATTTACCCTTTAAACCAAGTTTTAGTGTCCCTTCATTTGAATCACATGGTAACGAGACTAACCTTCTTCACATTGCTTCTGAATGAGCCATCTAAAGTCAGAGTTGACCACCTTGTCGGTACAAGTGTAGAAGAAGCACCGCTGAGAACTGAACCCGACAGCTAGACATCCCTCCGTGTCAAGACACCGGTGTATACAGTAATCCCGGAGTAAGTCGTTCCACCACGACCACGACTTAACGTGTAAGCCTACTAAATACGGCATGACCGGATGTCGACAACCATATCCCTTGAAGCCCTTGTAGGCCACTAGTTTATATCGGGAACAATCTATATACAAATGTAATGATTGTGAAACATGTAAATTCTATATGTATTGAATAGTACAGGAAGAACTACAGCTAACACTGAAAGTGATTAATACCCCTACTACCTTGCTAGTTTGTCAGTGATTTACTTTTTGATTAATTTTACCAGCTGGAATACCACCCAAAGGTCAATCATATGACGTTGACTTGCACCATTCTACCCAGGCAACTATTTTGAAAACCATGCAGTCAAAAGATAAAAATTTCCTTTTAAAGTGAAGACATGTCCAGTTAAGTATTTGCCGATCGATCCAAAGCATATGTTTGCTTAACCATCAACTGTTTTTGTTTGAAGTATTGGTCCAAGTATAATAAACAAATACCGTCAAAGGACATGCGGTAAATTTAGAATGTAGCTTTCAAGAACTGTTGGTACATGCGTGAAAGTGTCATATATAAACCGATTGTATCATCAGTGTTATACAGATTTCCCCCCCAAAAGTTATATAATGATTGCTGCATAACCGAACTGTGAAAGCCAATATAATAATTAATTCCATGTATGACACTGATCTTTGAGCTAGCAATCTGAATCCTGCAAGTGGCAATATGTCTTAATAAAGCAACCAAGGGCACCAAGTTACCTCAAACTCCCCCAAAAATTAGTGATGAGATCCTAGACAAGAAAGTTGGCATGGAAGTTTTACCCTTGACATTATGACGATTACATATCGCGTCACAAACCACGTCTTGATTGCCTTTTCCTAAAATTTCTATCTTTTTGGACTTTAATCTGTGGTATTTTATACAAACTTTGATTCGTATTTATTTGTACCTTTAAACAATTACATTTGTACCTTTAAACAAAGACTTATTAAGCAGATATAGGAAACTCATGTAAAAATCAGTGGAAAATATTGTGTAAACTATAAAACAAGAGGGCCATGATGGCCCTGAATCGCTCACCTGAGTACCATTGCTTCAACTGATGTCAAGGTTTTTAAACAGACAAGGATTCTGATATAACTTAATCTAAAACATTTTACCCCTGACAATACTACACACCAAATATCTAAGCAATGGGCCATATGGTTTCAGAGAAGACTTGGGCGCAGGGTCATTTATCACCGTAGGGCCAAGACTTTGAAAATCTTTGTAATGAACCATAAGATGCTACTACATACCAAAAATCTTAGCTCTAGGCCTTATTGATTCATAGAAGAAGATTTTTTAAGATTTTCCTATTTAACTCTATGTAAAACAAGTGACCCCTGGTGGGGGGTCATTTATCACCATAGGGCTATGATTTGTACAATCTTGGTATGCCATAAGATGTCTTCATACCAAAATCTAAGCTCTAGGCCTTATGATTCATGGAAGAAGATTTTTTAAGATTTTCCTATATAACTCTGTGTAAAACAAGTGACCCCTGGTGCGGGGTCATTTATCACCATAGGGCTATGATTTGTACAATCTTGGTAGTGGCCCATAAGATGATGCTACATACCAAATATCTAAGCTCTAGGCCTTATGGATTCATAGAAGAAGATTTTTTAAGATTTTCCTATATAACTCTATGTAAAACAAGTGACCCCTGGTGCGGGGTCATTTATCACCATAGGGCTATGATTTGTACAATCTTGGTAGTGGCCCATAAGATGATGCTACATACCAAATATCTAAGCTCTAGGCCTTATGGATTCATAGAAGAAGATTTTTTAAGATTTTCTATATAACTCTATGTAAAACAAGTGACCCCTGGTGAGGGGTCATTTATCACCATAGGGCTATGATTTGTACAATCTTGGTAGTGGCCTTTTTTTTTTTTTTCCTTATTGCCTATGTGAAATCAAGTGACCCCTGGGGCGGGGCCAATTTTGACCCCAGGGTCATAATTTGTACAATCCTGGTAGACAGTCATAAGATCATGCTACATACCAAAAATCAAAAGGCTAGGCCTTGTGGTTTCAGAGAAGAAGATTTTTTAAATTTTCATTTTTAAAATCTATTTTTAGCTCCTGTGACCTAATTATGCGATGGACCAGAACCATTTATACAACTTTAGTAGAGCTTCATCCAAGGAACATTCCTGCAAAATATTTTTCAAATTGGCCAAGCCGTTTAGGAGGAGATGTTGTTTGAAGCAATTGTTGACGCCGGACGCACGCACGGACGGACGCACGCACGGACGACGGACGACGGACGCCGGACAAAAGGCGATCAGAAAAGCTCACCTTGAGCACGTTGTGCTCATGTGAGCTAAAAAGGTACTGAACAAATCAAAATGGAAAACTTAACCATATTACAAAATCATCATTTCTCTCATACATGGATTATTTTCAGTATGATTTATTTTCAAAATTCCGATTTTGAAACGTGATTTAAATTCAGTCAATGTAGCGGAAACACGACGAACATTACATAGTTCTTTTCAGCAGGTACTTTTCTATTTTACATATAGCTTTTTTATTACTTGGCGTATTTTAAAAGATATCATGCTAATGGTAATGTAATGTTCAATGTAAAAAAAATACTTCCACATACCTTCATTAGAAAAAGGAGATATTTGAAAACGTGACTTTGCAAGAATTGGATTTGTTGCTGCTTTTGCGAGATTTAGGCTAGTTGTCAATCTTTGTTTAATAAGTCTTTGCTTTATACCATTACCTTTATTTATCTACGGAAACGTATTTTATTCTTAAAACCTTGGTAATAATATACATGTAAGACTCAGTATTGACTTGACTTGACTAGAATGTACCACAACCGGATACTACGATGGTAAAAACTATTAAATGAAATTTGAAAAATGATTATGACAATCGTCATTACTCACGAAGAGTAGCATCAATTGTTAACATTGTGTGCTTATATTTAATATCCCATCGAAAATGTTTCAGTATTTTGGGGAATTTTGTACAGATTCTATTAGGGCAATTTCAAAATACATGTACGACTATTTTTATTATTATACATGTCGACAGTGCGATACAATATCACGACAGTACGACAGTGCGATACGAGATACATCATCACAAGGGCACGGTGCGAGATCACGGCGGAACGATACGAAGTCTAAACTACTGAAACGCACGAAAGTTTAAAATTCTGTTGTATTCTTGATGTCGTATCTGGATCGTTCAGTCGTGATCTTGTATCGTACCGTCGTATAGTGTCGTCGTGATCTCGTATCGTTCCGCCGTGATCTCGTATTGTACCATCGTGATCTTGTATCGTACCGTCGTGATCTCGTATCGTACTGTCGTATAGTGTCGTCGTGATCTCGTATCGTTCCGCCGTGATCGTGTAAATTGTTTGCAGCTGACAAATTGACGCACGACGCTTTCGGTAAATACATGCTATTCAAGAATCCTCCCTCGGGTTTATGACATCATAACTTTCTGAATCAATCAAATGAACTTTTCGATAAAAAATGAAAGATCATGTTCTGCAAACTAAGGCCATGCTGTTTAATTGTTATGTCTAGCGTCCGCGTGCACCTAGCTTTGTTACTTAGATGAGAAAAACATTTTTTTCTCTGTGTAAAACATGTACATACCAATCGAGACAACTTAGTCCACTGTGCAAAAATGACAGCGTTATTTATTAAATTATTATTACTATTATTTAAATATAGGTAGCTAGGTTTCACGAAATAAGATTGACGCTAAATACAAAACCAAAACAGTATGGCCAAATTGATATACGCAGTTGAGAAGCTTAAATATCAATTCGGACACCAGATTAAGGGCGGAAACTCAACAGAGCCAAATTCTCATCCATAAACAGATGCCCTATAACTGATTAGCACTGGTTACATATCATGAAACACCCCGACATGTAAAAATCGAAATGGTTTGAATGGCTTACTCTGGTTTACTGTGTGGCGCTGAACCTGAGTCCCGGGAGCCTGAATGGTCGGTCTGTCACACTGGTATCTATGGCAACTGTCCTTGTCCGGCAGGAACGTGGCGGACTGACAGCCGGTACAGTTGGCTGAACACATGTCTCTCTCAACCATCGGGATAGAGTTCAGTTCAACATAACAAATATTGTTACAGTTGGTGCACGTCTCCAAATATGGTCTCTCGGGTGCTGGAAAGATTTTGGATATTTCCGTAATAAAAAGTTGGCGATCATATAATGTCATGGTCGACTGGGTATACAGTTGAACATGTATTAGTGGCCACCTGTACTTAGGGGTCTACCTGCATCTAGCGGTCAATTTTAATATAAACAAACTGTAACATTTTGTTAAGTATTAAAACTTCATTTAGCGGTCACCTTTGCCAAGCGGCCACTTTCTCTTGTTTCCTCAACTGACCGCTAAGACAGGTTTGACTGAAGTTGCTGATTAACTATCAGTTAGATATAAGTTCGAGTCCCGGCAGGGTTACACGGAATCTTTCATGTGAGGAAGTATTCCAGCTGGTTTGCTGGTAGTGTGACCCGGTGGCTCTACGCACTCGGGATCTTCCGCCTCCTGTGATGTGATGTGATGTATTGGGGTTTACCGTCGCTGCGATAGTATTTCAATCATATAGCGACGTCCAGCTAATTACAGGTGGAGGAAGACCCCGAGTACACAGAGGAACCCAGGTAGAACCACCGACCTACCGCAAGCCAGCTGGAAGGCTTCCTCACATGAAAAATCCGAGGTCCCTACCGGTATCCGCCTCTTGTAAATACTTGGACGTCGATATATGACTGAAATACTGTCACGATGACGTCTCACTCCAAGCTAAGAAAAAATACTGATAACGATATAGAACAATAACTCACTGACACAAACAATACAGTGCCGAAAAATGATAAACTTGACGAGAGACGAGGGGCTTTTTGAAAACTGAGGTCGAACCTCACTGTTCCTCTTCTGGAATCGTTTGATTTCTTATAACCCCAATCCCCGATTGCATCCACAAATTGCTACTATAGAAAACTCGTCTTATATCAGTGTCCCCAGATGACTTAAAATGCCAATGTGGGCGTTAGGTTAAACGATTCTATTTTTTATTATCAGAATTGAAAAAATAATTCAAAATCGTATAAAATCGAATGCTTACTAATTAAGGTTGCAGGGGGTCTATGAACCCATATCTCTACACTAAAAACAATTGGTTTATATCTAACCGACTACCTAACTGAGTAAACCCCAATAAAACAAAAGTTCAAGACAGTTTACCTGTTTCATTGAGACAGATTTTCACCATCATCTTGTAAGTATTATTTGTGGTCCAATCAGTACAGTTATGGTAGGTGCACGTCATGACCTCCGTGTCATAAGAGACCGCCCTGCATCCTTCCAAGTCAAGGCATTTCTCCGTGCAGTAATCTAAAGTTACTCCCCCTTCGTCCGACCCGATAACAGGACATGTGCTTCGCCTCAATTTTATAACGAAGATTTCAAAGATCGGACAGTCTAAATGTGAATAAAGGAAATAGGCGATAGCAAGTTCATACGGTTATCTGGGATTTCATTCTTTGATATTTTATATTATACATTTTACGAATCCTTATTTTTTTAGGTTCCTTTATGGGTAACCCCGATTATTTTCTCCGTAATAGGCATATTTTACGAATCCTATATTTTTCTGAAATATTTAATATTCTAAACCCAAAACGCTGATGTACCAATTATTACGTTTAGCACAATACTGCAATACAAAAAACAACAACTGACTGTTTTACTTGCTAGTAACACATTTAACTTATGCTGCTTTTTCATTACGGCAAAGGGTAATTATAGAATGAACATCTTTTTTTCTGAATTATGAAGTTTTGAAAGTAATTAACGTACCGGTATCAGGCGAAAAAACAATTATCAAACATTTACAGCCTTTTATCAACAATATTTCAACAATTATAAATGGTAAAGCAGACATGTAAAAGAAAATATTTTTGTAATATGTGATCAATTAAACTGTAAGATATTTTGGTAATAACTCGTCAGTGAACTCATAATAGAACGCATTTAAGATACAGCATTACATATTTTCCAAATCAAAGTTATGTAACCTAGCAACCGGAAGGTATTGGGTTCGATCTTTGTCCTCGACATACAAAAAGGTTTTTCATGTAAGGAAGCCATCCAGCTGACTTACGGTGGGGCGGTGGTTCTTCTCGAGTGTCTCGGTGCATTCGATTCTTTCCTGAATCTGCAATTAGCTGAAAGTCACTATATGACCTAATTAGTAAACTTCAGTACAACAACGTATATTCTGATCAGACACGTACCGTCGTGACACACCCATCTGTATACATGACTGAAGGGTTGGAATTTCACAAGAGAGCAGTTGCTGGCCGAGCACATGCCAGTGCTTGTGTCATATTCAACGAGGGCCGCTCCGGGCAGGTGGATGTAAGTGGCGTTACATGCCTCTGTGGTGTCGATGTTGCTGGTACTGTTAATGTTTGTCTGACACCGGTCGGACTTGCCACAGTTGATACACAGCTGCAGGCGATCCCTCTTGCATTCTGAGGAGAAACTCATTCGTGTTATTTCGTCAATCTCCGGAATGTTCCGAATGATAACATGACGATACAATAATACTTAAGTTCACTTGAACGCGTGAAATTATAGCATAGTTTACAAATATGGCGCTCAATGTTGATGGTGACTCAGCATAAGATAGTGAGTACTTGGGTTTATGTATAATAAACATCATTTTAAGACCATCTCCGAATTAAGACCACTAAGTCACTGATTGGTCAGTTTAAATTAGCGGATTATATCAAGTCTTGCTGAACCCCTTGTAAACCGGGTGTATGCATAGATAAATTTCAATTTCAGTGACTGAAAAATAGTGAGAGACGAACTTAAGAGATAATCTTTGATGACGTCAGAATCATGATGTCACTCCCATTCTACTTATCACGATGGGCAAGTTGATAGAGGTGAGACCCGGTAGCGACATACTCACAGCAGCAGTTTAGGTGGTTCTGTTTTATCTCTAGTGCTTGTCTGATTTGTTCGTTGTCAGGAAAATGTGACTGAAGGTGGTATCATGTCACTTGTTTTCTGTGTGATGCAGTGGGGCAGCACTCTATTTGTTTCATTTGCCAAAGTCCCCAAATAACTGAAATGCTGATAAATTAAGCCCCAAAGGAAACAAATAATCTGTGGAGCACCTATGAGACTGTTGAATAAATAAATCATTTCCAAATTTAAGTATGTCTTATTTCCGGTGGTCTGCGCAGAAATTTAAGGTGGTTTTAATTTTGAGGTGTTTTGTAGAAGGTCCTTATGTACAAACCTGAGTAGATACATCGGCGCTTCATGAGAACGAAGTCACTGCCGGCATACGCAGGTTCGATACAGTCGTGATACGAACAGCGAAGAAGTTTCTGGTCCACCGAGGTTGCTAGGCAACCCGGCATGTCCAGGCATTTCTCCATACAATAGGCCAGTGTTACCCCGCCCTCGTCGTATCCTATCACGGAGCAGTTGGACACGTAATTGTCCATGATGAAGATCTCATACTTGGGACACTCTGAAACATGATCATAGGGGTTAATAATAATGTACATTCATTACAAATCATTCTTGTCCATTTAAAGCGAGTACCATTATAAAACTGTTCAGGAATATGTTTAAACTGTTTTATTAATACATTGTTACTTAAGGTACACCACCCTAAAACCCATAGTCATATCAGGTCACTGGATGATTATATATCTTCGACCCTTTGTCACTTTAAAGACATATAAAAATGAGAGAACCGAGAGTCGAAATGTTGCGTTAAGCATAAACTGGAACAGTAAAGGAGAAAGTGTGATTTGTAAATTGGAACCGTTTTATTGATTTTCCTCATCAAATGGATCTTGTAGCTGTGAGGGCCGAAAGACAAATTCATTTGCCATATTCGTTTTACATCAATCAAGGACACATTGTATGCCGTATACTGCTGCTCTTCACTAGTTTACGTCACACAATTTTATTCATAGTATTTCCATTCATCTGATTTTTTTTTCCGCTTCCGTAAACAGGTGCACGTATATCTTGCCCGCTAGAGTTCATTGAATTTGGATATCCGGTATTGTCATTTTCGCAATCAGTTTAAACGCAGCATAATAAAAACGTTTCACCGAGAATTTATCCAAGTTTTGGGGGAAATAATCCATATTTAAATTAACATTGAAACCCCATGGGAAATATACAATTTCTTTAAATATGAAAAAAAAAATCTTAAGAAAAAGTCTTGGTATGAAGCCATGAAGCCATTTTATATAATTCCGTTTCAATTTTTTTTTATAAAGAAATCCGAGTTCAACTTTTGAAAAATGGAGATAATCACAGTTTTAGCTTTCAGTGAAGCTCATGAAAACAAAATTATCGATGGGGAGGAGTAATCAAAAGAACTTGTCACTGTATATCACTTTATATCTTTCTATACAAAAGGAAATTTATACAAGTATTTTTGACGGATTGATAGATATAGTCATAGTTTGGCAAAATGACTAAGATGGCGACATGTAAGGAACTTTCACTGTATTTTGAAGTTTATGCATTTATTATGCATTCTAACTGATATGTCAAGCTTGAACGGATCATGATAACACGAGGACCGTGATCCATCCATCCATCCATCCATCCATCCAACCAACCGTCAAGTCAGTCATACCTTGACTGCAGGATTCCCGGTAGACCACGTCATGCATGGAGAATCCCACTTGAGAACATTGGAACTGACGACATCTGCTATTCTGACGGTCAAACTCAACTAACTCACTGTCTGCATCTACCAAACAATACATAAACCCAAACACCTATATCATCTCTCTTTATAATTTTATTTTCAAGTTATCACATACGTGACTGAGTGGTTATAGACGTTGACTAAATATCACTCAGTCCCTACCCACTATAGTTTCGAGCCCCATTCTGGTGACTCGAATTTATCATGTCGGTGGTTCTACCCTGGTACATTTTGTACACTGGGGTTTCCTTCAAATCGTCATCAGGCGTAGCTGAGTCTAAATTGATGTTAAAGCCAAGGAGGAGGTGGTCATGTTAAAAAAAGAAATAAAAAGAAATCTAGGATACAAGTAGATGCGTTTTTCGGCGTAGCTGTATAAAATTGGTTTTGACCTACTTCTTAAACCAATCAAATGTTGGTATGCAAATAAAGCCAGAGTAAATGCAATGGTATCATTGGCTTGTATCATTTATTTTAAGGATATTTAGGATATTCCAACTTAAAATTGGAGTTCAGGTTGTATATCTTTCCACTTGATATAACAGGTTTCTTTTTCAGTTTAAACAAAAGGTAACACAGTAATGAAATATCAATTAAGGAATATGCTACTTTGGCAATATGATTAAAAACAACTAAATAAGAAGCATGCGTATGTAAATTTTAGACCAGAATTTCCCTAATCTGTAAAATGGACTCGGCCTTCAGGGGAGGTAACTACTGCGAAGGAGTTGTGCAGTTTATTGTTCGGATCTGGAATCAATAATCGGATATACGCGATGATCTGTCGAGATTCGAACCATTGAGGTCAAACTTCAAGTACTATAAAATAGCTTATCTTTGGAAAAAATCAATAATATCTCAAGTGTAATTCAGCTTGTATTTACAAACTTTAATGGATGTTTAAACTTTTTGAAAATACCATTTCTCGAAATTATGTGTTAGCCCGGTCTTAAAGTGCCTAAAGGGACCTAAACCAGTGATTGTAAATAGGTTGAAATATTGTCGATAAACTCCGGAACAACAACTTATAATGCAGTTAACACATACCTGTTTCCTTGAATTCTCGACAATCCTTCTCAAACGGGTGTTGAAAGCTGCTGTTATACCATTTTTGGCAGTCTGGTCCGGCATTACAGTTAATGCAGGTCTGCGTCACATTTGGGGTACACTCTACAAGAAGGAAACTTTCTAAGACAATGCACGACGCCATCAACGATTCTCTAAGAAAATCGCCGGAAAGTTCCGGAGTAAAACGAATGGAGCTATCAATGGAGTCAATAATGAAACTGTTTTCTATATTACACAGATCAATGTGTAGATTACAGATGGTTAACACTGGTATTTTGTAACTTGGAATCGAACCAAAGGCCAAACTCTCCGAAGGCTGACGTTCCTTCGAACCGAACATCGGGACTGGTATCCTACACATCATTAATCTAAGTCGAGAGCTATTGGAGAACAGCATTGTTTATCATCCTTATGTCGGACTGACGTTTTAATTTCATTCCATATTCCATATATTTTTAAAATTTATTAGAAGGACTCTTTCAAGGGAGTATTAACATCCAAATGCAAATATTGACTCTCTCTCTCTCTCTCTCTCTCTTTACCCTGTGATTCGTTGATACAACGTCGAGAAACGAAGACAAAAGAACCAACGGCGTCCGCATCGTACTGATCCGTATTATGAAAATTGCACCTGTAAAATAAAATGTACGACAGCTATATAAAATATGTGTTAAAAACACAATGGCCGCAACTGAGCCAAACAAATTTTGACACCATCCCACGGGATCAGATGTCAAATAAGTAAAGTCAATTGAAAGTCATTCATAAATGTACTACCCAAAGACTTTATCCCATATAGCAAGGAGTGATTGACAAGAAATATTTAAAAATGTAGATAAACGGCGATAATTACAAAAACACATTACGTTCTGGTTCTTAGTCACTGAACTTCTGCTACTCGTTATCTAGTTATATTTTAAGTTTCAAATCAATTACGTGTATAGTTTTTGAGTTATGCTCTGGACAAAAATTTATATAAAAAAATAAACAAAGGGAGATAATACATATAATAGGGCGAGCTATGATTCTTGGTCACCGCACTGCTCCGAATCGTCACCTTTTATGTTTCAAGTTTGAAGTCCTTAACTTTGTTTAGTACTTCACTTTTGCTCCCGACAAAAAAAAAATGATAAAAAATAAAGGGAGATGATTAAAAACCCAGACTATGTAGAGTTATGGTTCATGGTCACTACACTTTCCTAGTTGTCATCTATTTATATATGAAGTTTCAAGTTAATACCTTGTAAAGCTTTAAAGTATATAGTAAATATGTTATTCTCTGGAGAGATTAAAGAAAGGGAGATAATTAAAATTTGGTCCATGTAGAGTTACGGTTGGTTCTTGGTCACTGCACTTCCCCATCTCGCCATATATTTATTTCTTAAGTTTCAAGTCCTACAGTTTAAGAATTATGCTCCCGACAAAAAAAATAAATAAAAAAAAGATATAAAAAGGGGGATAAACATGTAACTAAAAAAATGGAAGAGTACCTCCAGCTTCTATGGAGGTTATGACATACAATGTAATTTCAAAACTATGCACGATCGCTGTAAAGCTGATGTAGATTCTATCTGTTGCTGACTGACGGGGTCTCTGGTAATTTAGATATTAGTAGAGTAACCTTTCAATTTCAAAGTTAAGAATTTCTCTTGAAGGAAGAATCTTTTGCAGGTGAATTATAAACTTACGATTTAGATGCGTTCACGTAGGTCACACCTAAACATCCGGGCATGTCTAAACATTTCTCCACACAGTAGGAGACGATCAGTCCACCCGTAATATTCCCGATAATGGTATCATTGCTTCCCGAAACTCCGTGTATGAAGAACAGTTCAAATTTCGGACAATCTGGAAAATTAAAGACGCTTCAGATAAATTACGTTTAAGGTAATCCATCTATCATTAAATCATAATCATTTTCCTCCAAATGCTTTAAAAAGATATCAGTGCAGATGCAAGCATCTATTAACTTTGAGTTATAGGTGTTTTTTGCAAAAAGTTTATTAAGGTTTGCATTTACCATTAGATTCCCATGATCACGTGATGGACCATTTAATTATGGACGGATTACCTTAAACAAATCATAAGAATGACTCAAAAACATTTTTATCCCAAAATAAAAGATTTCCTACGTCACTTCCGTGTAATAACGCAAAAAAGTGCATCTTTTTTTATCCCACTGTCGATATATATTTGTATTGTATTTTATTGTATTGTAGTGTTATATCCTTGCATATCCAATCTGTTATTGCCTTTGATAGGATGATTTTTCGAAGATGAATTCGTTAATATCTCTCATCAACAATGTTCGGAACATAAATACGTATCACGTGACTTCACCAACTCCAGGGCTGCAGTACTTTGGTTGTTTATTGAATAGTTTATATGAAACACAACATTATCATAAAGGATCAACTTTTTCGAATGTACACACAATTCATTTTTAACCAAATTATTTTGCTTTTCTTTAAAGGAGTTTTCTACAGTATATTAGAGATTTTTACATAAAATGACATAAAAGTCAAAAACTCACATTAGGGACAGATAACTAAAAAAAAAAAAAAAAAAAAAAAAAAATGGGGAACCCCATTTTTCCTATAAATTTGTTTCTAGTGTGATTTTCTATAATCATGGAAAAATTAAAGATATTCACTGCGCTAGTTTTAATTTTCCCTTTTTTTGTCTTTATAGTAAAAACTGATACTGTAAGAAACTCATTTAATTGATATAGATGTATAAATCAGTCATACCTGTGACACAGGTTGCCCTGTATACCATGTGACCTATTCGAAGTCCGGGGTACGAACACTGGACATATTCTTCCAAGGACAAACTCGGGTTATACCTAGGTAACAAGAGCTGATATAATTAAGTTATATAAGTTATGATAGAGTTCAAAATCAAGAAAAATGTATCTAATTCCGTAAACAAACAACATGTAATAAAACACAATCCACCACTTGAAACCATGCATAGATGATTGCGTAAATTGGTTTTCTTTTAGTAAAAAGAACGAAAATCTATTTATGCTCATGACCAAAACATCTTTTTCCTGGTGCAAATTCTGTGTAGCTCAGATGAATGAAATGTATTATGATGTAATTTTATTACCGGTATTTGATGAAGATCCATAAGTATTTATATATTGGCCCTCGTGACCTATATTTTAGCCCAACATGACCGAGATTTGAACTCATCCGAGATGTCATGTTGGAAAACATTCTTACAATGTTACAAGAAGATCAGTCTTAACCTTTTTTCTAAGATTTGCCCTGTTGACCTACTTTTTGCTCCTTTTCCTTTCCAGATTCATAAATGAAATATACATTCTGATAAATTCCATAAAGATTGGTCCAAATATGTAGATTCAAGAGTGATCACAAGCAAACGTTGACGACGCTTAAAGCAAAGTAGAAAATATGAAATAAGTGACTGTTTGTTTCAGAGCTGCGAGGAATAAGATCAATGTTTCACTCGGGCGCATATTTTTAAATACCTGTAAGTCCTTTAGTGTCCTAAATTTGTCTAAAGTAGACTCTAAAATACTGTTGACGGGACAGTGAACCCATTACACAAACAATAAACCAACAAATACTGACTTATAAAAAGGTGAAATGACATATGATGAAATTCCTGGTCCCTTCCGGAGACTGTCGAAGTAAGAATGATGTTACTTCGACTATTTCCGGAATCATCCGTATAGTAGTATTCGTGCGTGACAAGGCTCGTGATTGAGTGCAAAAATAAAACGCATAGAGTCGCTTGAAATATGCAAAGAAAGTTTGCATATAGATTTCGTTGACAGTGAATATCAAATGAAGGTGAGGGAAAACAGTTTTCAATTAATCAGAGAATATTTTATTAGACCCGCTGATGACGTCAGAGTGGACTGCTTACCAGAGTAGAAGCCAGTCGGGGTCCACCCCCACTTGTGACGTGTCGATATCTCGGGGTTTGAGCTGGTCAGTGCTATTGAATGACAACTGACAGACCAGCGGGTCCGGCGCACAGTTCATGCATATCTGCACGTGCGTACGCGTGCAATTATAAAAATCTGCAAACATGAATGAAGGTACTTGTACTACGGATTAAAAGTCTGTTTCCTATTAATTGAATGTTTCACTTGTTCCATTGAATTTCTCTTCCAAGATATGGATTTTCTCAATATTTCTATCACTGTTCTATTAATTTCTTGATGACATGATCTGATAATTATTACAAGGAATCGTTCATAAAGTAAATTTAAACAAGGCAGTCCAAAGGACAGCTATATCCCCCGCCGCTGGCCAAATATTAGAATTTGTTTGGTCATAGGATTATGTTCACCTTAACCTGGCATGGTTGTAGCAGACATAGAAGATCAGTTTAAGACAATTTAACTTTCCGGAGTTATGTATGAATTTCAGAATTCGGAGGCACATATATTAAAAGTTTACTGACAAGTTTTACATGGGAAACAGTACAAAAAGTGAACATCAATGAAGTATAGGATGTGATAGGTAACCACAAAGTACATGTGTAACTCAATTAAAAACTTAATATATCATGAAATAATTTGTATGATTGTGAACATGACATACTATTATTTACCGAGTACAATAAATCACTGTGGAAGTGCAATCCAGGTCAAGAAGTGGTCTGTGTAAGGCAAGGGGAACACTCCTGAATGAGATATGGAGTGGACACGAAAATAACATTTGACCTTCAAGTATGACCTTGACCTTGAGCCAGCGTGACCGCCTCATGCCTTCTGCACATCAGCTCAATGAGGTTAACATTTTAGCCGAGTTTGAAGAAAATGTGTCCAAGCATTCATGAGATATGGTGCGGACAAAAAAATAACATTTGACCTTCAAGTATGACCTTGACCTTGAGCCAGCGTGACCACCTCATGCCTTCTGCACATCAGCTCAATGAGGTTAACATTTAAGCCGAGTTTGAAGAAAATGTGTCCAAGCGTTCATGAGATATGGAGCGGACACGAAAATAACATTTGACCTTCAAGTATGACCTTGACCTTGAGCCAGCGTGACCCCTCATGCCTTCTGCACATCAGCTCAATGAGGTTAACACTTTAGCCGAGTTTGAAGAAAATGTGTCCAAGCGTTCATGAGATATGGAGCGGACACGAAAGTGTTTCGGACACACTGACGGACTGACGGCCTGACGGACTGACGGACGGACGGACGGACGGACGAAGGGCATTCCTATAACCCCCCTCCCGCTTCGCGTCGGGGGATTAATTAAGTATACGTAATACAAAGTAAAATACATTTCTGTGTTTACATGTTGACATACGGTCCATATATGTAAGTAAATCATTTAAACATTAATTTTCTAAAAGGGCTCTGTAAATAAACTCTACAGTGATTCAATGATAACGTTCACTATTTGTAGACTTGGAAGTGGCGGGTTCGATCCTAACTAGAGGTTCGTTTCCCTTCATGACGCAAAGTAACGTTCCAACCTAAGTCCCGTGGAGTGGGATTCGTTTAAACTGTAAAAAATCAAAATCTACATTTTAGCTTAAACTTACAACTTACATATTATTCTTTTGTGATACCTTTTAGATTTCTTAATACACATTCATTAAACGATTATATACCTTCGCTGCACACTCTTTTCATGTATATGTGTTTGGATGAGTATTCAAATGTATCACATGCATGGAAGGAACATTCGGTGGAGGACTGGTCGTACGAAGCACCTGTAGAAAACATTTAAAACTATAGGGTGATTCCATTCTAAACAAACATGCTTTGTTGATGTGTACCGACACATATTTTTACCCATTAGAACTTTGCGTAAGGCAACAAAGAATTTTCGAGAGTTTTTATAATGGAAGGCACAAATTAAGTTTACCCAGCAAGACATCAATATATACATTCGCAACCTTTCCTTTCTCTGTCTTTCTTAATGGCAGTATCCAGTACAGTCAGCTAGTCACTCATAATAAAGGTTCCAAAATGAAGTCATTTGCGTTTGTTCACTCAACCAGACAGCACCTTTTGCAGTCATTTCCAAAGAAAGCATCTCATTTACTCAGTAACTCAATCAGCGTCATATAAGTTTCCCTTACATTTTAAATGATGCATCCAGTTAGCACTCCGTCTTGTTACGCTGACAGCACCCTAAACAGTCCCAGTCCAAAGACTGTCCTATACAATCACTCAACCTGAAAGCACCCCGTCTTCTCACTCATCCAGACAACACTCTATGCAAACCAAGACTGTCCTATACAATCACTCAACCTGAAAGCACCCCGTCTTCTCACTCATCCAGACAGCACTCTATGCAAACCAAGACTGTCAAATACAATCACTCAACCTGAAAGCTCCTAGTCTTCTCAAATATCCAGACAGCCCCCTTTGTAGTTCCAGTCCAAAGACTGTCTTATACAATCACTCATCTTAAACACCCATTTTCTCACTCACAGATAGCACCTATGATTTCATTCAAAAGAGAGTCCTATACCGTTACTCAACCTGAATGTTAAGTTTTCTCAAATACAGCAACTAAACCTCTCTCACTCATCCAGACAGTCACTGACCCTGTCTCACCTAGTCCAAGCAGTGTGTTCTCTCTCATCTAAACAGCGTCATAGCCAGTCACCTACCAAGACATACAGGATTACCCAGTCTCATACAACATTCAATTCGCAGTCATATTACCTCGACAGCATTTGCTCAACCACACAAATAACATGAGGGCAACTACCAACACAACGAAGCAACTCACTGATAGTGGTCCATGACTAGACAAAGCCCTGTAAAAGCAACTCACTCATAGTGGTCCATGACTAGACAAAGCCCTGTAAAAGCAACTCACTCACAGTGGTCCATGACTAGACAAAGCCCTGTAAAAGCAACTCACTCATAGTGGTCCATGACTAGACAAAGCCCTGTAAAAGCAACTCACTCACAGTGGTCCATGACTAGACAAAGCCCTGTAAAAGCAACTCACTCATAGTGGTCCATGACTAGACAAAGCCCTGTAAAAGCAACTCACTTATAAAACGATCCACGTCAAGATAATGCCTGTAAATGCACGGCCAATTTCAAGCATGGCAAAACATAAAAGCAATTCACCTATTCATCACACCTCTGAAGGCATCTCACCTCTACAGAAATTCATGTCTGTTTAAGCAACTCACCTATACAGCGATCCATGTCTAGACAACGCCCCATGCAGTCATGAATGTTTATTCCCCTTCTGACAGAGCCCAGATCATCTGCCCCAGTACACATTCCCGTATAGTTTGTATAGGTAAACAGTTCGAAATCCATGCAGAAACCTACAATGGTTACATTGTAACAGCGATTATCAACATATATTCATACATCGTTTGTTGTTTTTTTATTATAGGTATTGAATTTACATTCTTTATGTTTTCACCTAGAAGCTTAAGGGAACACAGGCTTGTTGCAAGCCATAGCCTGATGGAAAATGCAAGTTTTCTTAACGTCATGAAAAGTTACTCGAAATCGGGTCAGAATATTTAGAGTGTCTACTATATATTTGTGTGGCTAAGTCAATAAATTATAGCAAATATGTGAAAAAGTGATGCTGACCTTGGTCTAGGATTTCGGTCAATATCATTTTAACACAGGCCTTGCAATATGCCCTATCACCTACAGGTCTGCAATACTATTTATGATTTCATCTTATAATATGTCAGTAAGAAACAAAACTTACCCGACACATTCGTTTTGCGATAAACAAGACCACCGGTCAACTGCTTGACGTCAGCGCACTGATATGCAGCGCATGAGCTGTGGAGGTTATGAAACTGGACTGCCATACAGTTGTCATCATTTCCTGCTGCACATTCCGCGCTACATGAATATGAAATGTACACATTGCCTTTTGAGTCAAAGGGTCGCTGACAATTGGCTGTGCTGATGCCACAATTGTAGCAGGTCTGTGTATAAGGCCGGGTCTTGTTAGCTGCAAGTCATACGAAAAATAGGTTACGTCAGTTATTTTGTTTTTGTTTTTGTTTTTGCCAGTAGACAACTCTTTATCAGCTTATAGTTGCAGAATTGTCTATCTTTATTTTAATTATTTATCTTTTGTTTGTGATGAATATTAATGTTTCTTTATTATTTTTGATAAGTATGTTTAAAATAGATATTTATAAGTACGAAAATGCCTAGTGCGTGAACGATTTAATCTGTGCTGAGCGCGTTATGAAATTCTTTATTCGGCTATTCTGACTATGGAATAAAGCTAACGAGATGGGAAGTTTTTGTTTAAGGAAGGAAACCGTGAAGTCTCGCGACTAGTCGTTTGGCTATCTTGTGATTTGATTATTATATGTATTATAATTCTCTGTATTTTGACATCACGTCCTGCTTTTGCATAATTAATCAAAGCGCAAAATTCGCTGAAACACTGTCGGCAGGATTTACATGATGAAACTTCTAGCGATTAAGCAGGGTTGAACTAGATAAGACAAAGGTCATATGCCGTCAAAACTCCTCTCATTTTCATGCAGCTCTAGTAACTAATGGTAAGTCAACTGAACTCGCTGTTTGTTTCATGATTCTCTCAGTCCTTTGAACGCTTTGATTTGTTACATAATAATCTGGAGTGAGGTTCTATACATAAATCGCATACCTAAGGAAGTCATGACCTTATTCAGTATTAGTTAACCTGATCTACACAATGCATT
>CM037787.1:40687374-40704384 GCA_021229015.1 Solen grandis
TAATTTTTACACAAAGGTGATGTATATCTGGAAATATAGACATTACAACAAAACTAGGGAATGAAACTTAAGTACATATACAGACTATGCGAAAACTTTTCCCTCTTCACAGGACATTGCGACAGGTTAACACAAAATTTTTACCTGTCGCAGCAACTTTTACTTGTTTCAACTTTTTTTTTTACCTATTGCAATGTTTTAAACAGTATTTAGTAAGAACTTTTTGATATCTTAATTTCATTCTCTTTATAGCAAGTATTTTACCTTTATTTAACACTTAATATAATGAATATTCATTAATTTTTGGCTATTTTTAGATTGTCTCTGTTTTACATATCTGTCCTAATCAGCTGTTTAAAACTCACAAACATGTAAAAATGTGAGACCTGCAAAATACATGTAAGTACTTATAGAGGAATAAACCCTACCCCATTACAACAAGAAATTATTTTTGCACAGATAAGATCATAAAATGCCATGCAAAAACTAAAGTTCTGTAAGTTGTGTGACCATAATGTCAGGAAATCGGCCGAAAAACTATCTCTAAAAACGTCTGTTATTGTCAGAAGCTCTCTTCTTTGGTTTGTTGCAAGAACTAGAAGGCAATTTTTGACCCGGCATAGCACCATCAGAATATCTAAATTCATTGACAGCAGAATCTAGATTTAATTATTTACGATAATGAATATTGAAATGACAAAAATTGAACCTGATAATAAATTAAAACGAGTATGACCTTGTTAATTGATTATGGACAGCGAATAAAAAGAAGAAGAAAAAAAATATTTCGTGAATGCATCGTCTGCCATGTTGTTGATTGTTGACCGATAAAGACAGAGTTTTCCGCGTGGTTTCCATTACGAAAGATATTGTATATAAATTGGGGGGAACCAATTCGCAATCGTTTCTGCTTGGCCATCTCAGACAGCCGATAATCATTACATAATCGCTAAAAAAAAAGCAAAGAAAACTGTTTATCGAAGAAAGTGAAAGTAATTTTCCGAAAATGAAACGGTGCTGTATGGATTTTTTCATCGGACATTGTGTCCGACAATAACAGACGCTTTCGTCGGTCAAAATGGAAATATACCGGACATGTCCGACTGACCGACGGACATTCGCATTGACTGCATATAGATCAGAAATGCTACTGAAAGCTGTGTCTGACTTTGTCAATTTCTTAGCAAGGTCAATTGAACAAAAGACTAAACCAAGAGATAAACTACTCAGCAAAATATTGTATATTCTCAGCAAGAATTCTCGTAGGTGCACACCAGAACAAGCCTTCAGTGTATAGCAATAGCAAAACAATGAGATAAATAGAATTTAGTATGTTTGAAGGGAATATATTGATGCATTTGGGAATATATTTAATATGAATGTCACAGGATGAGAAAAATTTGCAGCCTGACTGGGACTCAAACCTGGGCCTTTCATTTTCAAAGCGAATGCCCTACCAACTGAGCAACCCGACCGCATGCACACCTTAATGGATAAAAATAGCCAGACATTAGTCGGTCAGTTAACACAACTCTTTGCAGTAGTTACTTCCTTTATTTGAAAGTACTAACGCACTGGATTTTTCTCATATCACGGTTGCGCCGAGAGTAGACAAACTTTTCTTCACACGCTTATTTGAGTAGCAAATATTATTATGGTTTAGGTCTTTGATTGAACCAATTTCTTTCTACAGACTAATTGGTAATTTTAAGAACTTTAGACATGTATAGTAACACATGGTAGACACATGGCCCCCATAAGGGTTAGGTTGAGATCACATACCAGCATCAGGCAGTGGAGAGAACTCAATCCTCAACTTATTCACAGCCAGGCTGGATCTTCGTCTTTTCTTCTTCACACTGGACATGATGCACAATATACCTGTATAATCAGAGTAATGCAAATCCATTAGTCCTAACTGACAAGCAAATGAACCAACAAAGATTTCCCACCAATTTTGGTGGAATAAACAATGAAGTTTACATGTAAAATGGGGCTTCTGATCTTCTAGGCTTAAACACATTTTGCAAATTCTGAAACTGAACAAAAGTTCTCTCAATAATTATACATTTTTTTCTCCTGTTGATCTGCATGTTTATTTAAATTAACACATGACAGGTACATCAAGGATAGTGTCACAGTATATTTGTCACTTGTAAACAGTTTTTTCTAAATGACAATATTTAAGAAACTTTGGAATAAAATTGGGAGAGCTCCTTCTTTAAAGATGCCACAGAAGGGGACTAAGCCACTGAGGCTTAGGGCTGGATATCGCCAGCAAAAAAGTATCACGATGTATCATGATATTGTAGGCTCGATACGATAGTATCACAATACTTGATAATATGTAAATAATGTTGTTCTAGCATGGCCAACCAATAGTTTTCTGCTGTAAATTAGATTTCCGTGTCCATGTTGCTATGCCGTGTAGATACATGGACAAATGAGAGAAAAATGCATTTTTAAGTTTTTTAATTTAAAAAACCTTTATTTTATTTTGAAATTTAGTCTACCAGTCAATCTAGTCAACAAAAGGTTACAACGACAGAAATAGACACTTTATGCTGAAGATATATTCTGCAGGCCAAGCAGCATATTCAATTTTGCTGATTTACACAAAAACTGTCATCCATTGAAATATTGATTGAGAATGGATTCTTGAGGTTAGAATCACGATTAGTTATCGTCAGAAAAAATGGCGATATATCGATTCATAGATGAAATCGACCCAGCTCTACTGAGGCTGGGAGACTTTTCAAACTGGGATTGTCCGTGGGAAGATGTTAAATTTTAATGTGTCAGAGGATGCAGAGTATTAACAAGAGCTGTTCGTAAGACATGCAGTCTTCCCAAAATACTGCTATTAAATTACCCCGGGATGTTAATTTTCCCAAACAACAGAAAGGTGCTTTTATTCAAATCACAATATTATGAATTCATCAGAAAGGCCTGTTTGAGTTTTGACAGCTGAGATCTATGTTGAATGACCGGTGGCTGATGTAAAAATGTGTAACATCAGACATATGCTGTAAATCATTATAAATAAAAATAACTATGACTTTCTTTTTATCACCTCGGTAGGGTAAAACTTTCAAATGCCAACCTTTTCAAACAAAATTAGAAATGTTTGTTTGGATTTCCCGCGTCAAATTAAATCACGAATCCCATTGAGCAAATATTACGGCCATCCAATGATATATTTTTTTCTGGGACAAGGTCTATGTTTAAAAAAAAAATAGAAATGTATATTTTGCTTTAGTGTGTATAATTAGTGGTGTTTGTTGTTGTTGTCATTTCTTTACCAGTATGCTTATTATCTTTGTCTCTGGCTCCCTGTAAACAATCAAACTATATTTCTTGCAAATTAATTTGACCGCACCATAACATTGGTATTCGGAACGCGCAGTATATTCTCCTTAATAGACTTATGTTCGCCCTATTGCGCAGGGAACCAGTAATAGTTCACATTCTCATTATCTTGGCTCTTCATGGGAATTTGCGGATAAACGCAGAATTATCCGGCTGAACTGAAGACGGCTATAAACTGTCAAAAATAAAACGAATAAGTGGAATATTTCAGTAAGTAGATGTAAATAGTACGTAAAGTGTCTCTGTTCATTATGTAACTAAGATTTTTTTTGTCAAGTGTTTTGATCTCTTAAATGTGTTATAAATTCTATGCCATTGTGATTCCTCTTCTCCAACTTTAAATCTCTCAACTTTTGTATGGAGTGGAAGTGTAAATGGGACATACCATCGAACATTATGTTTATTTAGAGGATGCTGGATCCGAGAATTTAGGTGTGACATTTGAGAAGTGACAATTTACATAGGAGTGAATTACATAGTAGCGACAATTTAAGTTTTAACCAACACATAATGTTCAGTCATTGCCAACAAAGTCAAAACAATAAAGATCCTTTGAATTTATGGAGAAATATTTAATAATGGCCTACAAGTAACCCTTATCAGTGACAGAAGTGTGTAAGTCGTTGGTAGGTTGGTTTAATAGAGCTCTGTAAGCAAGGGGTCCTACGTTCAAGCCCTGGTCAGGCTTCATATTCTTGTCACCGTTTGGCACCAAACATAGACCAATACAGTACAGTTCTCCAGAATATATACTGCCTTTGGGTTCAGTGAATTTTGTCATTTCAAGACATTATATCTATAAGTCAAAAATATCTTCTTTTTTTTCAAAACTGTGTCAATAAGAAATCAATGGGAAAATATCAGTGATACATCAAATGATCAATATCATTTCTATTGATGACAGCTCTGGTGAGACCCATACTAGAGTATGATATGAGGTCACCATACAAAGTGAGGCATTTTGAATTTAATTTTGATAGAGAAAAAACAAAGGAGAGCAACCAAACTAGTAAAAGATACGTCTTACTTTTAATTTTATCATACAGGGACATACTTCGGTCTCCTGGACTTGTCATTTTGGAGTACAGAAGGATAAGAGCAGATGTGATACAAATATATAAATCCTCTTATAGGTCACATAACTTAAAATGGGAAAAAACTATTTACACTAGCCCTGTAGCACAGGATGATTTTAAGGAGACACCACTTGAAATTCAAAGCAAGACAGTGTGGCAAGAATCTAAGGTTGGGTAGTTTTAGCCAAAGATCAGTTAGTCAATACCAGTACTGGTGGCTGAGTGGTTAGAGGGCCTGCCCCAGAATCGGGAGGTAGTCAATCTCCAGCCATACATACCAAAGTTGAAAAAAATTGTCCTGGTACTATAGCTCCCTTAAGTGGTTGTCAGCATATAAGGGTAGTTTCAGGACTGGTTGCCCTGGTGTCAGGATAATGTGACTGGATGTGGTATCATGCCACATGTCTATGGCGTGATACTGCAGTGTGGCAGCACTATATCTGTCTCCAGTAAACATATTCTCCAGATGACTGAAATACTGTTGGCGGGATGGTAAACCTAATATACAAACAAACAAACATTGATGATTACCTTTATGGCTGTCTTATGGTCAAAGTATAATCTACATCATAACGTTTATTTTCAGTGTCAATGAATTAGTCAGGGATGGAAAATCAGGACTGGCCAATCACGGGGGTTGTGGTTGTTGCTGACATCATTAAATGTCCAGCTGGCTTCACCACGGTAACATTTTGTTGTGTGTTGTTTTTTTATATACACAATAGAAAGAAATTTCTTGTATTTTTCAGTTATTATCTTATCAAAAAGTTCTTGCAGCATAATATTAAAATATACAAAAACAATGGAATGGAAAAAAAAAACTGAATGAAATCATATGCAAATTAGTAAGATTCTCATGTGGTTGTGTGTGTGTGTGTGATTTAAATGCCTGTCATGCAGTCTATGTTTGTGAACTCCATCAGATTGACCGGACATATGACAGATCTGAAGAGGCTGACTTGTGGCGTGACGGGTTGTTTACTAGACGTGTAACACGCTACCTTTGTGTGGAACGCTCCTCACCGCAGCCTGTAAGTCCTGCTTCTGTTATGCCTTTTGGGACCCTTCATCTCAAAAACTAATGAATGAATTTATTACCAGTAATTAAAAAACATTATCTCCTGTATTCTGGAGACATAAGAAAGATAATTTGTTAATGAAAAAAGATTTTGTATACCATTGTATTCTTTATCTATGAAAAAAAAAATGATGTGAAAGTTTAAGAGGCCTATCCTATTTTCCCAAAGGCTTTATTGTGTCAGGTTTTTTTTGTTTTGTTTTTTTTTAAGTTTCAGAGTAATAGTGTGTAATCTGTCTGCAACATACCAATTAAAATTTTAAAAAATGGTACTGGTATAGCTCCCTTGCTTGGTGCTCAACATATAAGGATAGTTCTAGGACTGGTTGCCCTGGTGTCCAGATAATGTGACAGGATGTGGTATCATGGCCACATGTCTACTGTGTGATACTGCAGTGTGGCAGCACTATATCTGTCTCAAGCAGACATTGTCTCCAAATGACTGAAATACTGTCTGTGAGATGTTCAACCCAACAAACAAATAAACATAATAACGTGTAACACAGGTATCTCGGCAGTGCTGTGTATGACATTAACGTTTCAGGGTAAAGATGTTCTGGTGGATGTGACCATTATCAACGAGAGGGATCCGATACCTGCAGGTTTCACGGTCGTTGACTACACTGTGGATACAAGTATGTCCTCCTTTAGATTATTCACTCTTGAATAATCTGGTTATTATTATTAAAATCATCCTTTTTTGGTCATGTCCGATGGTGCATATTCAGGGCAGTTTTCCCAAAATTCCTATTAACCCCAGGATTTTTCTTTCCCTAGACTAAAAAAAATGAGGCTTTTATTCCCCAAATTATGATAATAAGGCGCCCTCCCAGTAATCAGAAAATAGGCCAGTATCCATCAAATATGTAAACAAATGTTCTCACTAAGTTTCATGAAGATTTGATAACAAAATGTGACCTTTACTTAAGTGTGTTAACAATCCAATTTTTAGTGGCACACAATGGACAAAACTGAACCTGATAAGTGGTGAGATGAGAAAAAAAGAGAGAAAACGAGAGAGAGGTGAACATTTGCGATAACTAACTATGTGTTTGTAGGAGAGAAGGCCGTCAAGAAGAAGGTGATGTGTGTGAGATGGATGAATTCCAACCTGACAACCAGTGCAATATCAGAATTGATTCTGCTGACCAGGGGATCACGCCGGCCACCCAATGGCTACACCATGGTTGGGTATGTATGCCCTCTGTAACTTGTATCAAACATGATCAACCTGCACATAATCACCAGATCTGGTCTTATAGTGTAAGCAGCACTGCAACATGCAACAGAAGTTGAAAATGTGAATAGGGGAATGCACTGGAAATCCTGATCAATTGAACACTTTATCAAAAAGATAAATAACTATGATGAATGAACAAGAATTTTACTCTTTTTTTTTGGTGGGAAATTCAGGTAAAAGGCCTTGATTATAATTGTGTCATTCTGTCCCTGTCTGAAAATTTGGGGAACTGTCAGTGATTGTGAATAGAACCATTATTAGGTGCCATTAAAGTGAGGCAGGAGATCAAAGAATAAAATTACAATCTTATCTTGTAGTATTTGGTTAGTTTAGTATTGGTGTAAGAAATTTTAACCATTTGTCATGAATATTCATATCTGTTACATATTTAAGGCTTCATGAATTTTAATTTTCTGAACTATAAATCGTTTATGAAACAATGGATTTTTATTTGCCAAGAAGTTGGTTTAAAAATCCAAGCTACAAAATTGTCTGATCTGGGTCTGCTCTGTTTGCAAATGCATCAAAAATGAGTCTCTATATGGAAAAAGGGTTTAGGTTGATGATTTTATCTTACAAATTTCTGATAAAACTAGCAAGCATAAACTCATTGAAATTATATACTTCCAGTGCCATAGAGAAAAAAATGTGATGTTTGCTAAGGTGTCTGGTACCCAAGAGTGAACCATTATATACTATAGTCAGAAGTAATATACTACATTGCATACTGCGATTAGTACCACAGTACATTGCTAGGTAAAAATGTACAAATACATGAAGATTTGAACTCTTTTTCAAAATTGTTGAATTTTGCAGCAATTTAGTCATCAATTCCTGCTGTGTTTGTTTATTTGACTTTTCCTTCATATTGGTTATTTACTGGACAAGGAGTTCAAGTTTAGGGGGACCGTTGGGAAAGTGAAAAATTTAATATTGGCCAAAACACTCGCTTTCCAAAACCTTCAAATAAAAACCGCGTCAAAAATACTGTTAAATCATTATTATTTTTCGTTGACATTAAATTTTGTTGATTATGTACTTACGGGAATTTTTGGGGTACATTTATTCATGGATTCCTGTATCAGAACACCCGAGGTCTATTAGATAAATGATTTTTGTGGGGATAAATATTTCGTGGATAAAAAAAGATTTTTGTGGGGATAAATATTCGTGGATAAAACTCTTCACAAAATTCACGAAAATTAGTGCCCATTAAAAATTAATGATTTTACAATAAGGCCTTTAATGTATCCAAACTTGTAATTTATATACACATTACTGGTTCTACTGTTGTGTATATGTTTGCAGGGAGCTGAACAACTTTATGCTATGTTACAAGATGGCCACCATCAAAACCCAGTCAGCAGTGACCAACCACAACTCGGACCCGGCTCTCAACATGTCAGTAGTGTATATCCATATGTGACCTTGACTTTATATGACCTTGACCTTTTTGTGGCATTGCTCTTTACTACTTTTATAAAATTTCTGATTACTGAATGTCAGGTCTGAGACTGTACAAGACAATACAGCTGTACTGCATTACTTCGTCTTGCGGTTCAGTACCTGATACATAGTTCATAGTTTTGGTACGTCTGATCTGTTTATGGTTGCTGCGCATCCAATGAAATGTGACGTTTTGTCTTGACTTTCATTATTTTTAGATACAATCAAAAGCCCTGATATAGTTGGCGTTTGAATTATTGAAGCTTTGCCAGGTTTACGTGGAAGTCCTTAAGAAATTACAACTTGCAAAAACACCTAAAACACCAATGGGTAGTATACCGTATTGAAGACCATGTACTATACCATACCTTAAGGTTCTTTCTTGGTTGTAAAACTGCAAGGTTTCTGGTGCTTATCATTCACTGAATCAAGGCTTAAAAATTCTTTAATCATGTGTTGAGGCAGCTTTTAGATATTCCACTGTCCATCCATGAGTCGTCAGTCTGTATATTCATTTGTTTAGAATCTTATGGCATGCAGAAATTTGAAAACTATTGATCCTGAAGTGATGAAACTGTATAATGTATGAAGTGTGTTCAAGTTTTCTTGTACACCTGTTTGTTCATTGTAGTTTTTTATCAGTTTGAAATAGAGTTATATCCCTGGCTCATGCACATTTTTGCACTTGATAATGGCATCTTTTAACACATATAAAGTACATGTACCATGAACGTAACTATCTTACCAAAGAAACTTCACAAGTATATTTGCCTTGATAAGTAGCTATCGAACTTAATTTACTTGGGGTTTCAAAGTTAATGAAGTCAAAGCAGAGTTACTGACCATGATTTGTGTCATAAGGTTCATAATGGGGTGCACAGGTGTGGTACAGGAATAATTACTGATGGTGACTGTGTTGTGTTGCAGGTCCGAGCTCCAGAACAGCTTACCCTACTCCCTGACCCCTGGCCAGGAGAACCACTACACCCCGGGTGTTGTCAGCAGTCGCCCTGCCCCACCAGAGCGTTCCATGACAACCCTGTCTGCTGCCTCAATGACACGTATGTATACCGTTATTGTATTCGTATTCGTATGGCTCAATCTTGTATAAGAAATATAAAAATGATCACAACTATCTATAGACTGGCATTAGAGGATTACCGTTGAATCCACAACATATTTTATTCTCGCCAGTAGAAAAAAACAACATTCGAACATGTCACTCATATTACTGGTAGGATCACACAGAAAAGGATTTGATTGGCTGTTCCTAGTGGTTGGGGTGTCTGTCCTGCAAGTGTGAGGTTATGAGTTTGATCCTAGTCTGTGAAAAACATGTACCATTGTCACTATTGTACTTGTCAGGGATCAAAAAATGATCCAATGTGGGAACTTGATAAATTTTAAACCATGAAAAGACCTATGCGAACAACATAAAACCAGATCAGCCTGCGCGTAACTCGCAGGCTGATCAGGTTTTATGCTGTTCGCTGCTCCTCAGTGGTCTGGAAATGAGGATTTTGTATGGTAAGGTTTAACTGTGTTTTTTTGCAGATCAGGCTTTATGTGGTACCTATTGAGTGCATCAAAATGAGTCTATATGAGGGAAAGGGTTAACAATGGTCACCAATGATCTATTGCTTTTCCATTATGTAGGATCATTCATTTTCATGGAGGACTTACTTTAGTTGATTTTGTGGATATTCATAACAATACTTATCCCTTGAAAAATGTTCATTCAGTTATTTTCAGGTTTTCTAAGACATATATCTATGAATATACGAGTGCACAAAATGTCTTCAAGACATTCACAGTTTCAGTGAATATAAAAGTCAAGGAATATAATGACTTATCATCTGAAAGAAATTTACCAAGTGTTATTGACCTTTATCAACCACAAGGGCAATAAATTTTGGTTATTTTATTTACTTATAGCATCTAAGCCATAATTAAAATCGATAAAAAGTAGTGAAAAAAAAATCACATATCTAAGTGCATATCTATCTTAAATTGACAAAGGTCGCAAATGACTTTAATTCCTGTAAGTGGGACTTCAAAGCTTAACAAATAAACAAACGAAAGCTATGATTGTCATTCTGTACCTGAACAGTTGCAGGTAGATTAAGGTAGCTTTTCTTCTCTATAATGCAAACTTTGTATCATCTTGAGCTGTGTTCTCTACAAGAAATTTGATACTTCTTCTCATATTAAGTGCCTTTATATGATACTCGGTACATTGCTTATCATACTTAATATGAAAATCTTGCAATGTCAGAAAATATAAAAGTCATTATTATACTGCGACGTAAAATTCTCTCTTCTGATTGGTCAATAATCCATGAACATAACATCATGTACACTTGTTATATGTTTATAACGCATTATAAGTAATTATTAATGCAGAAATTGGACTGAACTTTGCAGTATAATAAATCTGATTACAGTTTCCTGACAGGGTACATGACTATTATTCCCGACTGAGAAAAATCATGTCACCCTCGCCTAGCGGCTTGGGTAACATGACTTTCCTCAGCTGGGAATAAATAGAGTCATGTACCCTGTCGAGAAACTGTATAACTAATAAAGTTTGTTCCATGAAATTCCTGTAAGCTTACATGTGGATAGATTAGGTTGATGTACCCTGACACATAGTGGAATCCATCAATCAATATCCATCAAGTCAAATTTGTACTTAAAAAAAAAGTATACGTCTAAAATAGAAGATACATTTATTAGGCTTATTTAAAAAGCGAAGTTTAAACTCAACAAAACTGGGTCAAAGTCTGTCTCTCAAAAAACAAAACAAAAAAACTTTAATATGTTCTTAGGCTTAAGCTCAAATATCACTTCAAAATCCTTAATAATGGCCACATTTAAGAGTTTGAGCATCCTACTCCAGTATGGTAATCATTTCATCACATACAGAAATATTGACGTATACCGTCTCATTTCAGCATTAAGTGGAATACCATGGCAGCTACATCCCAGACTTCAAGGATGTTCAGATGACGTGAGTAAACAGTCCAGACATGTGTTGCAATTGTGAATTGTTAAATTTTGTGATACCATTTTTAAACCTCACACATAGGTTTGGGATACATGTAATAATAATATTTTGGGAGGTCATTAAGTATTTGTCAGGTATGAACATTTTGATGATTTCTGTGACAGGCATAGCCATATTTAGCAAAGTGAGCCGGTCTTACATAAATCACAACTCATCAGGGGCCATTTCACTGAACTTCGTACAAACAGATTTGATCTTAGTTGTTCGAAAAATATTGCAAGGCCTTCCCCAGGCCATTTAAGCGCCGGTAGGCCAGGGCGCTTGATTTTTCAAAATCTGATTTACCGGTGTAACAGCCCAGATTTTCCCCCCAGTCAGTTTTTTCCCCGGGGGAAAAAACTGACTAGTCAGGTTTTTCCCCACCCAGTCAGTTTTTTCCCCCCTGTCATTTAGATTGTTTGTAATGGTGGGGAAATTCTGGACCTGTCAGTTTTTTCCCCCCTATCCAATATATTGTGCGTGATGGTAGGGAAATTCTGGCCTAGTCATTTCCCCCCCCCCACCCCCTACATTCACAATCTTAATTGCAGGGGGGAAAAACTGACTAGGCCAGAATTCTACCACCATCACACACAATCAACACGACAGGGGGGAAAAAACTGTCTGGTCAAGAATTTCCCCAACATCTCGCACAATATTTTGGATAGGGGGGAAAAAACTGACTAGGCCAAAATTTCCCCACCTTCATGCCCAATCTACCTGACAGGGGGGAAAAAACCCGAATTTCCCCACAATCACACCCAAAAATGACAGGGAAAAGGCCAATTTCCCCACAATATATTGGAAGGGGGAAAAATGACTGGTCCAGAATTTCCCCACCATTACAAACAATCTTAATGACGGGGGAAAGGGAAAAACCTGACCAGTCAGTTTCTTCCCCGGGGAAAAACCTGACCAGTCAGTTTTTTCCCCGGGGAAGCAACTGACTGGGGAAAAACTTGACTGTTACACCGGGTCACTTAAATATCAAATTGGGGCATCTGCAAAATAATGTTTTACTAATTACACACCCTTGATATTCCTATCATATTCCGAATATGAATATGTGTAACATCATATGGTGCTAATTAGTTTTCCATTGTTGAAAGGTGAAAATGTATAAAAAATAAAATTAAAATCGACACACAGAAGGGGCCCACCCACTCCGCACTAAAATTTGCGCCTAAATTTTTTTTCTGGGGAAAGCCTTAATTGTATATTTTTTCAATCTCATACCCTAGGCTCACAGAGGTGGATGTATATGGGAATCACGCTTGTCATGTCACGGCAAATCACTTCATGTGGCATTACATGAAGACAAGGTGGGATGCAGGACTATTAAACACCTAAAGTGATGGTTATAAACTCTCTTCCATGTTATTTTCTGCCCATATTCTCTGTCTGTCTGTCTGTCTCTCTCTCTCTCCCAAGTTCCATTTGTCTTTCTTGCTGACTTTGCTGCTTAATAAATCTGTTAATATATGCTGAATTTTTGTGTTTTATGCAGGTGCATATTCCAGAAATCAGATACAAATCAATGATGGACATCGAGAATCAGGTGAGTACAGCCATATGACCTGTCATGTCTCCCACGGTCAGGAACATTCCAGTACCCACTCAGTGTGATGCCAGATTTTTCATAATTTTCTAAAGCCCCGCAGCCCCTCCATTTATGGCAAGAGGCCATACAATGTTACCCTTGTCCATATGTATGTACTTTCATTCATTTAAGTACTTTTGTTTGTTTGTACATACATACCACAGCCATCCTATTTCTAACCCGAAATCTTCATAAAATTTATTATTTCTCTACTACTTTATGTCTCCTCAAGTCTCAACATACCATTTTTGGCCTTTTCTGGCAACTGTCGCTAATTATTTCCAGTTATTTAGATGTTTACTCAAGAAAGTGGAAGCATTGGGTGGTCATCCTTGTCCAATTGACACATTTCTAGTTCTTTTTATATCAGAGAAAGTGAATGAAGATTTATCTTTTTTATAAGATTTGTATAGGGTTAACATGATTTCCAGTGGATGAAATCACGAAATCATCGAAAAGTAAGTGTCCCATGAAAATTAATGATTTTACAGTATTATGATTGTTGAATTATGATAAGGCTGATGATACAAATGTTTTATATCATCCAAGGCTTATTATTATTATTATTTCAATAACAAAGCTTTTAAACTTTGACACCTTTATATTGTTAGAAATACAAAGGTTCCTATGCATTTATTGAAACAATCATTAATTGCTTTTTCATTGGTTGATATTTAATTGCTGTCAAAGAGAGTTACAATACCTTGTTAACACTTTTATATACAGAATTGTTTAAAGTGAAACAAAGCCATGTAGTTCTCTTGCTCCATCTCTTCTTTTTCTTTTCTAATTTTTTTCTCTTCTCTCTCTCTCTCTTTACTGTTACTATTTCATTTCCCCCATATTGTACATTTTCCCTATTTTATCCTCTCTTCCTCGCTCATTGTTTCTCTTCCTTTCTGTGAAATCTCTTCTGGCTTGCACACTATTGGTCCCAGTGGCAGAGTGGTAGAGCATCCATCCTGGAATAGGAAGGTCTTGGGTTTGATTCTAAGCTGTGATATATCAAAGTCATAAAAAATGGTACTGGTATAGCTCCCTTGCTTGGCACTCAGCATAGGGTAGTTCAAGGACTGGTTTGCCCAGTGTCAGG
This sequence comes from Solen grandis, assembly GCA_021229015.1. Taxonomy (NCBI): domain Eukaryota; kingdom Metazoa; phylum Mollusca; class Bivalvia; order Adapedonta; family Solenidae; genus Solen; species Solen grandis. The sequence continues at coordinate 40,701,323 of CM037787.1, forward strand.
ATAATGTGACTGGGTGTGGTATCATGCCACATGACTACAGCGTGATACTACAGTGTGGCAACACTATATCTGTCTCAGGTAGAGATAGACTCTAAATTGTGATAGAAATCGGTTGATAATTGTACCAACGGATTATCGGTTCAATCTGATGGGGTATAATTGATAACTTCTTCAGAAAGTAGTTTTCTACACAGTTTAAGCTTTATAATGCTGGGGCAGTTAATAGGTCATACTTAGTTTTAGGCCTTATTGGTGTTTGCCAGTATATTCAATATGTTGAATGTGGGCAGTAAACAGAAGAAGAAGAAGTTTAAAGGTTTTCTTATAGAATCCTGGGTAATACCAAAAGATTCCAGATTGATGTACAGTGTACACTAGGCAGACAATACATGATAGGTATGGTATAAAATTTTACAACGACGTGGCGGAACGGATATATGTAAGTGGATTATTGTCGCTCTTCAGTAAAGTAACTGATCATCGGCAGCTAGCAACAATCGGAACATCACTAGTTCTAAATGACTGAAATACTGTCAATGGGATGTTAAACCAAACAAACAAACAAAACTTGCACACTATCTTTCTTTCTCCACACACTTATTTTTCCTGTTTTCCCCTCTCTTTACCTCTCTCTCATTCCCCCCTCTTCCGCTCTGGTAACTGTTAATACAAAATTAATATGTCTTCATTTCAGTACAAATATAACTTTGATGTTGAGCGTGGAATCACAGCAAGTAGCGGTTGAGGTTAATACAAGATGACACTGACGTTTGAAACTGTCTGGCTTCCCAGCTGGGTGAAGGACAGATGGAATAATGACTACTCAGTTTCACATACTTCCTGTATCTTATGTAAAACTGAAGCATCTTTATCCCCATGTGTCAGAAATGTTAAGATTTTTTTGAAGAACATTCACAGATATAGCCTGTGTTAGTAGTCAGCCCCTGTATCAAGCCACCTGTTTTAATCAGCCAGGGTTCCACAGTGGCATTTATATTATACATTTGACCTCTGTATAACAGACACATTAGCTAAGCAACTTCTTGAATTCCTTTCCCTGGCTGTTTAATAGGATATGTTGTTTTATTGCAGCAACTGCCCGAGTCTCGGATTTAGATGTCACATAGGTCATCTTCATTCTGCAATTTGTGATCTACCGTCATGCCATGTTTCATTTAGTCATGATCCTTGGTCACGTTTTGAAGACACAATGTACTAGGTAGCTTGATAACGGCATTTTGTTATACTGTAAAATGTGTCTTTAGGAAGCTAAATTTTCTATTTTGACAAGCTTTTCCAGATGACATATTTTGGAATTTAAAAGAAATTGTCTAAACTATTAATACAGCTGATCCTGATTACTCCACAACCCCTTATTCAAATACAGGGACCTGGTGTTTTTCAATAACTTTATGGTCCAGGTCACTTGTTTCCTAATATAAACCTTCCTGGGTTATTTCAAATTTGTGTTATCCAAGATCATAAGATCATCTGAAATGATTTTTTGGCCCGTGCCAATGGATTCCTGTGATTTATAGACAATGCAATCTATATTTTATACATTTATTTATCGTATATTCTTACTTGATCAAAATATAATTCTTTATTCAAGCTGTTGGTAGGCTTAGACCCACAATATTATGTCTCCACAGGTTACATTTTTGTAAAACACTAACAAAATCTGTTGCAACATGAACATAATTTGTATACATGTACTGATAACTTTCCTGGAGGTAAAACCAAATTTGATTTAAATTTTGATCATTTGATGCTACCCTTCCTCTAACAACTGCTGGAATGCATACTACACCCATCTAGATGGGAATTATTGCCATTAAGCCCCTCATTACTGTGGGTTGAAGTCCGAACCTTCTGGCTGCCTTGTGGTTGGTTGGTTGCTCTAACCAGATGACTCTGTCCACTTCCAGTCTTCCTCCACCTGAAATAAGCTGGATATTCTTATATGAAAGGAGATGGTTTCACAGCGACGGTTTCCTCAGAAACTGCAACAGGTTTTGTCTGTAAATAATAGGAAGTTTTTGCAGAGTTATCTTCTCTTTGTTTTGTGAAACATTTGATCTATTTATCATTTATGTGTGTCTGTCTGCAGGATGAGTCAGATTATGTCAGAGTATATGTATATCAGTTTCCCTAGTATTATCTTTCAATTATTAATTATGAATAATTTTACAGGTAATTAAGATGTAGCTGTGTTTGTGATGTGAATCAAACCCTGAATTTGTGCTTGTATTATTGGTGTACAGATTGTTTTTAAATAATAAAACATATATAGTAACTGAAGCAAGTTTAGTTTTTATGTATTGATGCAAACCTTTCTAAATATTAATGATGATGATGATTATGGTTATTGCTTATAAAACAATCTTACCTGCCAGGGTATGGACAGGGTTATCTCTATCTCCCAGTATGGCCCTATGTTCTCAGAAATAAAAAGAGAACTTAAGTATGACTTTCTTACTCAGACTGAAACTATGCCCATTAATTTTGATTTGAGGATTTGTGTATGATCCTCAAATTTGAGCCTGAAATCGTACTAAAGTATGGGACAATAACAAACACCATCCAGTTCATATTTATTTTCACCACAATGCACTCTTAGCCTGAAATTATTTGACCTCGAGTCAAAACACAGGGCTAACCTTCCATTAAAAGTTTTGGCATATATTGCCAAGGACGACTCCAGTATAGCTTCTAGCCCGTAAATTAATGGTTTGGCTTTATAAAAACAAAAAACTTTCGCAATGAAATATAGATACTGTCCTCCTAATCGCAATATTTTGTAACCATGTTTTATTTTCATTTCTATCTATCTATATATACTGCACAAACTCCCCTTTCGGGTATTACTGGCAGGTGCGCGTCTGTGCAAGGATAAAACTGTTAAAATAAAAATTTTGTTAGGGTGAGAAAATTTTCTGAAAAAAAGGTGAATATGTTAGGTTTAAGATCTGGTAAAAACATCTTTTTGTTGATTCAGGAACGGTCTACTATCTGAAACGAGAGGAGATTTTGTTTAAATGCTAAAAGATCATTTTGTGAGA
>CM037787.1:40704484-40718124 GCA_021229015.1 Solen grandis
TGAAATTTTGTAATTTCAAAATATTTCAATGTATAATAAAGTTATGGTCTAAACAAAAGAAGTTGACTTCCACTGCCCTCCAACTTAACCATGCTGATTACCTGATTTTTTTGGAAGGGTATCTTGATTAATGAGACTTAAAAAGTCTAACAGGAGTGTTCCCTGGAACACATGTGTCACCTGCTGAAGTGTGATGGAAAAAGAATTTTTCCTCTGCTTACAGCTGTTGACACAAAAAAATGTCTAAAAAGATCCGAAACTCAGCTTTCACAACAACTCCATAAATATACATCAAATAAACAATGATTGATATCTACTATATTCTGAACATAACAGAACACTATTGTAACTAACAATTATAATATTTATAAAAAACAAAAATATAAAATACGTCAATAAAATATGTTCATACAAGAGGACCAGACAAGCCCTATTCCACTCATCAGACCACCGTCGAAAGGTCCAATATCAAGATAGAATCAAATTTGGTTTGAGTATTGTTTAAACTTATTGTCTCTAAGTTTATTGTCTCAAGATTCTTTAGTAAATGCTAATGCTAGAGTGTAAATAAAGTGAAATCAGTCGTTTTCTTTTATTCAAGAACCATAACTCCATAACTCCTGATCTGTACAAATAACAGTCATAATCAAACTTGGCCGAGATACTATGTCCATATGCATTTCCACCAAATTTGATAAAGATTGCTCAAGAAATAAAGATGTTTACTGTGGACACTGGACTGATGTGGGACAGATGACGAACATCCAACGGTTCTAAAAAAAATGACCATTCTTTTCCTTTGGTTTTTAGAGCAATTAAAAGGATGAGTAAATGTCAAAGTCAAATGTATGATAAACAGCCCTGCCTCAGCTAAAAATACTACTTGTGGGTTAATTCTTCACAAAACAAGAGTGTTCTTTGAAACACATGTGTCACCTGCTGAAGTGTGACGGAAAAAGTGTGACGGACAGACAGACAACGGAGAAGTGATGCTTATGTGTCACCTCTGCTTACAGCAGGTGACACATAAATCACAGTCTGCTTAAATTCCAATTAAAATAAAGAGTATTCGAAATATAACAAAAAAGTATCAAAACAGGAAGAGTCTTTTAAACTAAACAATTGCATACTCCTTTATGGGCATCTCATTTAGAAACCTGCTGAATTCAAATCGCTCAAGATTAATGGTCTGGTATTGGTTGTGAGCAATTATTTCACAAATGGCGCGCCCAATAGCAAGTCCATGTTGAATGCCGTGTCCGCTGGACCCATTGGCAAAGAGGAAGTTGGTATGATACGGATGTCGTCCAACTATGAGATTCTGGTCCACTGTATTGAAGTCATAGTAACCAGACCAGGCACTCTTCAGCTGTGGAGATAAAATGAGAAAGAAGTCAGCCACTACTGGTTCTATATACAGGTATAACCCACATCTATTATTTTCAAAATTTTAACTTTCAACTTCACACAAAATGCTAGAAAAGCTAACCTGGAGCTTTTGTCCATGTACTAAAGACTTTGTCAGCAGAATGACTCTACTGGGGATTTACACCACTCTAAGACACATCTATTATTTTGAAATTATTGTCTCTGAAAGGAAAAGTGACGGCTGGCAAGATGGTACATTTACTAAGACAAACAGAATTAATTTGTGGACATGCTTATGCGTGCTTCTATATAGATATAAGGGCATTGCCACATTCAGATATTAAAGCTAACAAAAGCATGAAGAAGCCAGATCTATATTGTTGTTGCTATTTTGAAATTAATCATTTCTGAAAAGGAATTTCTGTCATATAGCTGTGTTCAGTTAATCACAGGTGGAGGAAGACACCCCAAATGCATAGTGGCACAGACGGAATCTTTCACTGAATAACCCGTCCAAAAAAAGATTGTACAAAAAGTTCTGACCTTTAAATGAAACATGACACTCACATGATAAAACAATAAAATCATTTTTAAATACTAACAAACATGCATAAGCGACAAATGAATACAAAAATATGTATCACATGTCAAAGGCAAATGAGAAATGTAATAATTGTGTTTCCTTTATTTTTTCTAGTAGTGACAATGCTCCAGATTGGATTATGAATATTAACAGAAAGAAAAAGAAGGAAAAATACATGTGTACTGTGACAGACCTCTGACTGTATGTAGTTTCTTTATTTACATTTTTTTAACAATAAACAAGCCCTGTGTTCTTGAAAATAAAAATGATATTTAATATGACTTTCATACTTATACTCAATAATGCCCATTAGAATCAACCGGGATTTAAGTATAATACTCAAATTTGAGCAAGAGATTGTACTTAAATATTTTCGAGAACAAAGGGCAAGAACTGAGCCAAAGCAAATGTAAATGGCTACACAAAGGTGCGATTTCAAATTTAAAAACTTCATTTGGAACAAAATAGATATATAACAATTTTTAAAATGATGATAGTAAAAAGTATGGGTAACTTCAAAGAAATATGTAATTCACAAGAAATACTCTTTTTTTACTCACCCTATAATGCAACTGCAAATATGAAAATTGCAAAATTGCATTTTCTTTCATCATAATCTTGAAGTATGTGTTTAATCATTCATCATCAATAAAGACTACATATTTTTTTTTTAATAAATTCAAATTTAAGTTTCATTAAATTTTGTTAAATCTGAATTAACCCTTCACCTCATTAATATTCATATACATATTAAGCAGGAATATTTATTTTCTGACTAGACTTGACTATTTGAGTTTACCGTCGCTTCAACAGTATTTCAGTAATAGAGCAATGTCCAGCTAATTACAGGTGGAGGAAGACCCCGAATGTACGGAGGCATCCGGGTAGAACCACCGACCTACCGCAAACCAGCTGGAAGTCATTAATTTTCTGAAGTTAAAATAGTATACAAGTGTCCAACAAATTCTCAAAAATTCTGGTAGCCCACTGGACTTCCAGATTTGAAAGCTGTTAGTTTAGATTATTTTGACAAATTCTAATGTACAGCAGACCTTAAACTTAGCCAGTCTTTATACAAGTTATTTTATCAATATGCAGTTTACAGTTACAAAAGGCAGAGGGAACAATTAAAATGTTAAAATGACAAAACGTAAGTTTTATTAAATTTGGTAAGGTTTAACTGTGGTTTTCTGCAGATCAGGCTTTATGTGGTACCTATTGAGTGCGTCAAAATGAGTCTATATGAGGGAAAGGGTTAATCAGGAAAGCATCCATATGATATGAAACAATGGATTTTTCCGTGCAAAGGTCTACACTCACAAAAGAAGATGAACATGAATGGCTTAATTTAGGAAAACTTAAAAATCATACAGTTTATGAGATGTTTAACTCTCAAACTAAATGGCTACTTTCAACAGGTGACAATGCTACATTCAGGACCACCACATAATTGATATATGGCACTCCAGCAAGAAATTTGATCAAATCAGATAATCCAACATAGTGTTCAGAACCTATACTTGCACATTTTGTGTTAATTAATTTTGTATGTAGATCTGTCAATTTTTCTTTACTATTAAACTTGTTAAATTCAGGTATAAAGTCCCACATGTAAATCCATTTTCAAAAGTACAATAGATGCAGTGCATTTATTTAATTATTTTTTTTGTAAAAAAAAAAAAAAAAAAAAAGGGTTGACAGGAATTGTCACAAAACCAGGTTTTCTAGTGGTCAATTATTCTTCCAAAAATTGTCAAATCACAAAATACTGACAATATGTGCCAGAGCACTAAATGAAGGTGATCCTGCAAATGTTTGGACAAAATTTATTGAGAAATGTAGGGGGAGTTGCACACAGGAGAATATTTCTCAATAACTCACACATGTGTTATTGAAAAAATAACTAAGGGCCATAGCTCCATCAAAAATGGTCAAACTGCAAAACCAATCATTACTATATATTTTAAAATTAAGGAGTTATGCTCCATATCAGGAATTTTACGAAGGGGCAAACATGTAACTCCAAAATTATGAACCACCGAGTGAGGTTCCTATGCACAACCTACAGTTTCAAGTCAATACCTCTTATAATGTAGGAGTTATGCTCCAGACAAGGAATTTTATCAAAGGGGCATAACTCCATCAAAAATGGTCAAACTGCAAAACACAGGTAATATTCTCCAGGGTGACTTAGTGAAGGTACTTCTGTTAAAGTATAGACAAAATTTATTAAGAAATGTAGAAGTTGTGCATGAAAGAATATTTCCTTTTATATTACATCCGTTAAGGGACAAAGGGCCATAACTGCATCAAAAATAGTCGAACCACAAAACCCTGACAATATGCGCCAGGTCACTATTTAATAATGCTTCTGTAAAAGTTTGGGTCAAATCCGTTGAAAAATGTTGGAGGAGTTGCGCACAGAAGAATATTTCCCTATATATTACATACGTGAAAAAATAACAAAGGGCCATAACTACATCAAAATTAGTCGAACCATAAAACCCTGACAATATGCGCCAGGTCACTATGTAATAATGCTTCTGTAAAAGTTTGGGCCAAGTGCATTGAAAAATGTAGGAGGAGTTGCGCAAAGAAGAAATTGTCTACGCACGCCCGTCCGCCGACATAACACATTCTAATAACCAGAGTTTTCCTATGGAAACCCTGGTTAAAAAGGCATATTTTTAACTACCAAGGTGGTTTCAAAATATTTAGACAAACTTATTGCTTTATAACCTCATATAGCTCTACAATCAATCAATCAGCAAAGGAAGTATCAAAGTACCATCTATATAATTCCTTATTTTTCTGGGCTGTGAAATGTACAACTAGACTTTACCAAAGAGCATGGGTTTAAAAATCCTATAATTATCAATCACCCTCCCCAAATTTGAAATAGTAATATACAAAGAAATGTTGTTTTTCTACACTTGCCCTTCACTATCATTTGTCCTTCACTAATGTTCAACTGCCATGTGGAATTTTACACTAACAGAAAAAGAAGTTTATGGATTTGAAAAGGCCTTTCCCTCATAGAGGAAACCATGAAAAGACCTATGCGAACAGCATAAAACCAGATCAGCCTGCGAGTAACTCGCAGGCTGATCAGGTTTTATGCTGTTTGCTGCTCCTCAGTGGTCTGGAAATGAGGATTTTGTAATTAAATTTGGTAAGGTTTAACTGTGGTTTTCTGCAGATCAGGCTTTATGTGGTACCTATTGAGTGCATCAAAATGAGTCTATATGAGGGAAAGGGTTAATATAATATTAATGCCAAATTTAGTATGTAATAAATTCATCAGTACTTGTTGTATTCAGCTCATGTTTTATTCATCAAAATAAGGAGAGGGAGGAATAGAAGGAAAAAAACAGAGAGAGAGAGAGTGTCCTTCACCTTTAGTTTCTCCAGACTGGGCACTCTCTGTGCAAGGGTTGGCCACACCCGGTTGTAGAAAAAATCATAGTCTACTTCCATGTTGTTTATGTCTGGTTCCTCCTTCTGTCAAACACATTTTAAAAGATGTCTAATATACATGTATACTAGACATTACGTCATGTAAACATATTACATTCAATTTCATTTTTGTTTTATTTAAATTTTATACCAAGTTTGAAGTGAATATCTTTGGCGGTTATGGAAAAATGGACCAGAACAGAAACCGTAAGCAGCGCAGACGCCGAAGAGAGGGTCATGTTAATACCTTCACTTTTTTCTTCGAAAGGTAAAGCTAAAAATACTGCATCAACAGATCATCTGCTATAATTCAAAGGCTTGGAGCAAAACTATAGTTAACAAAATATAAATAAAGAAGGAGTTACAACAGTTTGGCACCAAGTCCTCAATATGTACTTTATGTAAGAGACAAATCAAGGACAACTGGTGGAAAATCACCTTTTTTTTTCTACCTGTACTTTAGACACTCCTTAAAAAATACTGTATGATTTTGATGCAGCAAATGGGAAAATGTTTGTTACAGAATTTCTTTTTTGAAAAAAAAAAAAAAATTCAAATCTCAAGTTTTTTTGCAATTTCATAATGTGAGTGCTATATTTAAACCTCGACTTTTTTCATAAAGTCATTATAATCATGATGACCAGGGCCTTTTTTCCAATTTTGGGGAAAGTGCCCTAGCCCTTTTTATGGGGAAAATAGCAAGCCACTTGTTTACAACTTATTAAGGGATATTTTTTTTTACCATATTCATAAATATAAGCATAAACTGGTCTTGGCACAGCAAGACATACTAGAAACTAAATATAAAGACTAATCAAATATTTTGTTTAAGAATCAATAGAGTTAAACAGAGTTAAATTAGCGTCATAATATTGTTCTCTAGGTTTCTCAATGATCAGCTACCTCCTTAATGGGGAATTTTATTTAAGAGTGGGGAATTTGAGGACTATTTTGGGGGAAAAAAGGTGGTTATTTGGCTTGGGGAAGCAGCCCTTTACCGGCTACAGTTAAGAAGGGTAAAAAGGCCCTGACGACACAACAGAAATCAACACACCTGTTTCCAGTTTAGCCCTCACTTTGTCAAGAGAGTGGATTACATATATACATGCAGTAATGTTTCACTGGGTATCTGTTGCTCTCCTAACATACCTCAGAGTCAGGTGATGCCCCACAGATGTAGTGACCTCCTAACCCCTCTCTCCGCATGTAACATCCACTGGGGTCCACCAGGAAGGGCGTGTCCAGGCTAGGGCCATCAGGGGCGTGAATCACATAAACATACCTCTTCCTAGGACATACATTAAGTTGGTTTGTTTGTTGGGTTTAACGTCCCACCAACAGTATTTCAGTCATTTGGAGACTACTATGTCTGAGACAGATATAGTGTTGCCACACTGCAGTACATCACTGTGGCATGATACCACACTCAGTCACATTATCCTGACACCCAGCTAAACAGAATGGAACTACCTATATGTGCAGAGCGCAAAGCAAGGGAGTGATACCAATACCATTTTTAACAAATGGTATTTTGTAGTGATCAAACTCACGACCTCCTAATTCTGGGGTAGATGCTCTTACAGATCAGCCACCAGGAGGATACTGGCATTTCAATGACTATCTAGAGGGCCTTAGTGACACTTGATTTCTCGCCTAAATAAAGCATGTCTCTCAGGATTTTACTTGTTACTAGTATCCTGATTTGAACATATGTTAGTCACAAAAGGTTCGTCTAATCCCTTGGAAGCCTACCTATGAAGGAGTGGGGTCATTCTTGTTACAGCAATATGCTGTTTGAATGCCTGAGTTTAATGTCCAGCCGATAGCATATCTTTTGTCTGCATGAGACAGATTTATAGCTGCCTTATTTCTAGGACTGCTTGACCCAGATGTGGTATCATGCCACTCATTTATGGCATGATACCACATCTGGGTCAAGCATTCCTGGAAATACCTTTATGTACAGAGGGCCATGCTCAAGAGAGACATACCAGTATCATTTGTTTTACTATTTTGTAAAGTCACAGCCAGGGATCCAACCCACAACCTCCTGGTTACAGGGTAAATGCTGTAACTACCCAATCACTGTGACTGCTACAAGTATACAAGTCAATAACACGGAGCATGAATGTATTTAAGTCTTGTTGAAATCCTCATGATAATGAATAATTTCAAAATGTTATTTTTAACATTGAATTAAACATTTGCTTGATTCATCCAGGTACATCCCACCGACAGTATTTCAGTCATTTGGAGATAATGTCTATTTGCAACAGAAATAGTACTGCCACAATGCAGTATCATGCCATAGACATATAGCATGATACCACACCCAGTTACATCATCCCAACACCTGGCCAACCAGTCCTGGAACTACCATTATATGCTGAGTGCCAAGCAAGAAAGCTATACCAGTATGCTTCAGTATGTCACTGCAAGAGATCCATTCAGGACTTCCCAATACCTGGGTGGACAATCTAACGACCAGGATCAGTCGTGAACTAAATCTGAACAGTTCAAAGTGGCTGCCCCAATGTAGTGCTGAAAGTTACACCAGTACACCATCAATATGGAATTTAATCCTTTTTTGAAAACAGGTATACAGCATACCTTGGTTCCACTGGAAGCTCCACTGTGTTCGTGGAACTGTCACCAGACCCAATACCCGCCAACCTGGCAATATGGCCTGCCCAGGGGCCGGCACAATTCACAAACATGGCCGCGTTACATCCGTACGTCTTGCCATTTTTGTGATCAATCTGCAGACAATAGGGTCATCTATTTTGACAAACAGAACATCTAGATAGTGAATTTAATCAATTTATTTAGTTTAAATAACAAATTTGGAACTGAAAAGCTGAATAAATTAAAAAAAGTGAAATTTAATAAAATTTAATTTTATATGACTCAAAATGTTAACATTTAAGTGATTGTATTTACATTATAAGCAACAAGTTATCTTATATTCAGGATTTTCCTTACAAGCAGCTGTCGGAAGGTTTTACTGCCTCAGATTTTTTCCTGGTTATCTCAAATTTGCCAAATTGAAAAAAAAAAAAAAAAAAAAAAAGCAAAAAAACAAGAGGGCCATGAAGGCCAGGTATTAGTGGGTGGAAAAGGAACAGGCATATTTTTAAACGGATCCAAATAATTTTAACAGTCTTGGAAGAAAGTGACCCAAGAAACATTTGTGCTGAAAAAACTTTGAAATCCGATATGTACTTTGGACACAAAGATTTTTCATATAAGGAAAATTGGCTTCACCCCTGGCGGCCATGTTTTTTGACCAATCCAAAAAGTTTTTACAATCATGATAGAGAGTAACCTAAAGAACATCTGTGCAAAGAATCTTTGAAATCAGTCTTTTTGGAAAAAACGATTTTTTTCAAATTTTTTCTATAAACATATAAGGACTGACTATTTGAATTGACTATTTGAGTTTACTGTCGCTTCGACAGTATTTCAGTCATATAGCGACGTCCAGCTAATTACAGGTGGAGGAATACCCCGAATGCACAGAGGCATCCGGGTAGAACCACCGACCTACCGCAAGCCAGCTGGAAGGCTTCCTTACATGAAACGCCAGGGTTGAACCCAAATGGTGAGGGGATGAGTGAGTGTTAAAGTCAGCGACTTTACCCTCTTGGCCACAGAGGCCCCACTATACATATAAGCAAAACATGCTTCGTCCTCTAGTGGCCATGTTTTTTTATGGATCCTTTTAATTTTTACAATCTTGGCAGCAAGTCACCAAATAATTATCTGTGCGAAAAATCATCGAAAATCAAATAAGTACTTTTGGACAAGAAGAATTTTAAAATTTGTACAATATACATGTAAGGAAAACAGGCTCCGTCCCCTGCAGCCATGTCCAATATGGAATTTTTGGACATGAAGATTTTTCATAAATGGAAAATTGGTTCCACCCCTGGTAGCCATGTCTTTTGACCAATCCAAATAAATTTTACAATCTTGGTAGCAAAGTCACCCAAAAATTATCTGTGCCAAAGAAACTTTGAAATCCAGCCAGTACTTTTGGACAAGAAGATTTTTCAAATTTGTACCATATACATGTAAGGAAAACATGTAAGGACTCCGCCCCCTAGTGGCCATGTTTTTCAATGGATCCAATTCAATTTTAACAATCTTGGTAGAAAGTGGCCAAAGAAAAATCAGTGCAACAATATCTTTAATTCCAGTCAGTACTTTTATAGGAGAAGATTTTTGAAGTTTTCACATGGCAACTAGATTTTGGCATGAAATCTAATTTATTGAGCAAGACCACCCAAGGAACATTCCTGTAGAGTTTTATAAAAATTTACCCAGTAGTTTAGGAGATGTTGTTTAAGTTAAATTCTGATGATGGACAGTGGACATTAATAAGTCATGATAGCTCACCTTGAGCACATCAAAGAAAAAGAAAAAGAATCACAAGAAAATGTAGGACCCCAAGACCCCCCTGCCTCCTACAATTTGAAATTAGCCTTCTGCTCAAATTCTTTAAGAAAACCCTGTATATCAATCACTCTTGATTGCTGGTGGCTACATATGTGGTCATTCATGTGGAATGAAACCTGACAAACCAGAAAAAAACACGTCTTAACGGGCAACGGTCCACAGTACCCTCTCATGTACATAACCAAGAAACCAACCTGCAATGCATTAGTGAGAAGCGAAGTGTTTGGCACTAAGCTTTCCAGGCAAAGTACAGCTCAGACATGAACGGAAAGATCAATACTCACATCAACTCCCCTGATTTTTTGTCGCTTCTTCCCGGTATCTTCCACAAACTCCTGGATCGTCTCAAACCGGAAGTTCTTAACCTCCCCCTCACAGTATCGCACACCCATATTTATGTTCTTAGCCTTGAGCGCATACATGAGTTGCCACGGGTCAAACCAACCCTCACCTTCCATACCTGCTCAGACAGACAGACAGACAAATAATCTTCAGGAACCTGTTTCGTCATATTTCGTAGAACCAAAATAAAAAAGTTTTATTCTTGCGATTTTTTTTTCCCCACAAAATTTGATAAGTTTTTGTAGGCCGCATTGAAATTTGTCACATATCTTTTGCTTTATTATGTTAAATAAAGAAATTAGCAGACATTATGCATGATAACTTATGACTATGATTAAATTTGTTCATACAAAGCTAAGTTAAACTTAGTGTCACATTATTTGTTTGAGGCACCTTATTGGGAATTCAAAAGACATTAGGGAAAAGAAAATATGGAAAAATATAAGAACGGCATGAAATATAAGGAACAAATTTGTTGATTTGCTGATTGTATTTCAATTGAGGTCAACATATAGAAAATATCAATTCTTTTTCATTATTATGTGTGAAAGATAATAAGTATACTGCAGAAATAACAAATATCCTGAATATACTTGAATCATGAAGACAAAGTAGAGCGAGCATTGACTTTTATTCTCTAAATACAAGGACCATAACCCTGGAGTGATTTTTTCTGGCCAATTATCTAATTCAATTAATATTCAGTGTACATTATCATCATAACAAGTTTTGGTGAAAAGTGGTCTATTTTACCAAAGTTTGAGAAAAGAAACTGTAAACTTTAAAGTTTTTTTTTTCTTATGATGGAAAAAGTAATTTTTTGTTCTTCTTTGTTTGTTTGTTGTTCTTATTGCATGAATTGTTATAATTTGTTTGTTTGTTTGTTGGATTTAACAAACCACCGACAGTATTTCAGTCATTTGGAGATGATGTCTACTTGAGACAGATATAGTGCTGCCACACTGCAGTATCATGCCATAGACATGTGGCATGATACCACACCTAGTCACATTATCCTGACACTGGGCCAACCAGTCCGGCAACTACCCTTAAACATTGAGCGCCATGCAAGGGAGCTATAACAGTACCATACTTTGGTATATCAGGGCCGGGGATCGAACCCACGACCCTGCGTCCGAGGTGGATGCTCTAACCACTCGGCCACAGGAGACGGTGTGTTATTATTTTGTTGTATAAAATGTTGTGATTATTGTTCATTTATGTGGATCATGTGGAAATTTGGTTTATACTAAATATGTTATCCACTTTAGATAAAGACTTTACTTACATACTTTCAATTCAAGAACAAATGGGTATTTATAGCTAGTAATTAAGCTTGCCCATGATATTTAAATTCAATGAATGTCGATGAGAACTTAAATAATGCAGGTGGCAGAAAACCAATTAATTGTTTTTAAACAGCTTGTAAAGTTATCAATAAAACTTATCAAATGGTAACATTACAAATTTCCCAATGACGTGCATATGTATATTGTATGTATGAAGTGTGGATGTATTTAAACATGAGTAAGTCTACAACATATTAAGTATCTAATTATAATAAATAAATTACCATAAGAACCTAGCTCAACTCCGTCCAGATTCATCCACGGGAATCTCTCTGCCAACTTTTTCTTCGTCAGCAGCTCTGTTTTAGCTCCCATCGACCTTCATGAAACAGAAAGAATATCTCCTGCCAAAGAGTGTTCACTGAACTGATATCCCCTGCTAAAAGGTGTTCACTGAACTGATATCTGCTAAATGGTGTCCACTGAACTGATATCTCTGCTAAATGGTGTCCACTGAACTGATATCTCTGCTAAATGGTGTCCACTGAACTGATATCTCCGCTAAATGGTGTCCACTGAACTGATATCTCTGCTAAATGGTGTCCACTGAACTGATATCCCTGCTAAATGGTGTCCACTGAACTGATATCCCCTGCTAAATGGTGTCCACTGAACTGATATCCCTGCTAAATGGTGTCCACTGAACTGATATCCCTGCTAAATGGTGTCCACTGAACTGATATCCCTGCTAAATGGTGTCCACTGAACTGATATCCCTGCTAAATGGTGTCCACTGAACTGATATTCCTGCAAATGGTGTCCACTGAACTGATATCCCCAGCCATACCAGAATCAAAATCAATACGGTACATTGTGTATTAGTCTCAAGTACAGCAACATTGGCTTGCAGAATAATACAGGTGTGTACTATAGAGATAAATCATTGCTTATGTTTTGTGAGTTTCTATCAAATGATTAACCCTCAAACATGTCCTGCATCTGCAGGTGTACATTCTGTAGATAACTGCTTCAGCTAGACACATTTTTGACATTTGACCTCTAAATATGACCTGACCTTTGTGTTAGAAACATGTTTTGCAAGTTCATGACATTGTGCACATTGTTGTGTTTTACAGCTGAAACAAGATTTATAGATTCCACAAGCAGTTACTGAAAAAATGCCTCTAGATGGATCAACATTTTGAGGTTATCCTTTAAGAAATCCCATAATGCAAAAAATAAATATCAATCCAATTATACAAAAGAAACTCCAAAATGATGTAATAACCTGAAGCAACCTCATAATGCTAACCCTTATCCCATTATTTAACTATGTAAGTGCATACAAACGGATTGACAATGTCAAATCTACAACCATCTGCATTTGGTGTTGAACAATTAACATGACTGGTGAGCATACAATGTTACCTCTGCATTTCCACGCTACTTTGCAGGAGCTCAGCTCTCTCCTCCGGTACAAGGAAAAGGTACCCCTGATGAGTGAATGACACAGAGGGAGGATCCTGGTCTGGAATAAGATAAATACATAAAGTATTATCACTAAAAAAATAATAATAAACAAGAGGGCCATATGGCCCTAGAGTTGCTCACAAGAGAACATAAGCTTTTTCAATTAATCAAGTAACTTTATTTTACGTGGTTACCTCCTGCATCAACCAGATTTAAGTTTTTGAAAGTTAGTTAATCATTTGGAGACCATATTTTTCAGGGGATCAACTTTATCTTAAAAGAAATTAAATTCAAACCATTGCTTTCATAAAAGAATTTTGGAATTTTCTATATACAGTATCGATTTATAAGGGAATGAGCAGACCCCCTCGTGGTCTCATATTTTTTTAAAGGATCAACATCATCTTAGCAATTATGGTAGACAGGCAGGAGGTAACATTTGTGCTAAATAAAATCAAATTCTGGCCATTGGCTTCATAGAAGAAGAATTTTGATTTTTTCTATAAAATTATAGAGTATATAGGGAAACTAGTGGACATCCTTTGGGCCTCATTTTTTCATGCAATTAAAAGTTGTGCTCTGGTTTGCTTAAAAGATACCATAACCAGAATTATGTTGCTATACTGAAGACAAGTGGCATGATTGTTATACTGGTGCTCAATGGTATGATACCA
>CM037787.1:40718224-40768224 GCA_021229015.1 Solen grandis
GTGGTTCCAGTTTGACATACAGTCTAAAGCATTCAAGTTTAACGTTTACAAAACAAGAATTCCATCCCATATCGCCTCTCAGAGCTACATTTGATGTGTATTTACCGCCTCCTAAAAAGTAACGGCAGGCCTTATGCTGTACCATTTGAATTCCCCGATAATCTGTAGTGCCCCAGACTCCAGCTGCATAGAATAGCACTGGCTCTACAAGTGATTTATACAGTTTTGTAAAAACTTCATATGTCATGCTGCCTGCGTTTATACATTTTGTATAAAGAGCAGAAAGTGCCCTGCTAGCAGATTTACTCAATTCTGTCACCGTTTTCGTCATTTTTAAGTGTTCATTCATCCATACCCCAAGGTATATGTAAGTACTTGTGTAACCTATTGTGTTGTCCCCACAAGTGAACGAAAAATCACAACAAGGGATAGAGGGATTCCTGAAATGAATGACTTTAGTTTTCTCGGGATTAACAGTTAACCTCCATTTGTAACACCATCTGTTTACGGCATCGAGCATAGTTTGTAGGCTGTTTTGATCTGGGGCCAACAATAAAATATCATCGGCATAAACCAATGTAGATATCATTATATCATCAACATTTATTCCACAGTTAAGACTATTGATTTCATTTATAAGATCATTGACATACATGGAAAATATGGTCGCCGAAATTTTACAACCTTGTTTCAACCCAGCTGACACCGGGAACCAAGGCGATAACATACCGTTTATCCTAACAGAGCAATTAACCTCTGTATAAAGAGATTTTATAGCAGTAAACATTTTCCCTGTAATACCAACAGACAATAGTTTATACCACAGGCAATCTCTCTGTACACTGTCAAATGCCTTTTTAAAGTCTATGAAGCACGCAAAAGTGGACCTACGTGAAATCTTTCGATTATTAACAATGGAATAAAGTGTATATATGTGTTTTAAGCAACTTCTCTTTTTTTTAAACCCATTTTGTTCGTCCGCTAGCATATTGTTATTTTCAAGCCAGTTAGAAAGCCTTTTGTTGAGAATGTCAGCATAGATTTTATATGGCACAGATAACAAAGAGATCCCGCGGTAACTGAGCGGGTCCCTAGGGTCTGCCGAATCGGATTTCGGAATGGGATTTATTATAGCCTTATTCCATGCACTGGGTATTTCTCCGTGGTTAAAGCAGTAAGAGTATATTCTAAACAACATATCAACACAAGCATCATTTTGAAGAACTTCCGATGGGATATTGTCAAAACCGCAGGCTTTTCTAAGCTTTGCGCGGCTAACTGCTGATTTAACTTCATGATAAGTTATATTACAGTTTAGACTAGAAATGTCTACATTTGGAGGGATACAACTAGGTTGATCAAGGTCAAGGTCATTTAAAATAGACCGCATGTGATTCTGATGTATACCTGTATAGATGTATACCTGTTTAGATGGCTACCTTATTATAGGTGTATACCTGTGTAGATGGCTACCTGTATAGATGTATACCTGTATAGATGTATACCTGTTTAGATGGCTACCTTTATAGATGTATACCTGTGTAGATGCATACCTGTATAGATGTATACCTGTATAGATGGGTACCTGTATAGATGTATACCTGTATTGATGATACCTGTGTAGATGTATACCTGTGTAGATGCATACCTGTATAGATGTATACCTGTATAGATGGATACCTGTATAGATGTATACCTGTATTGATGTATACCTGTAGAGATGTATACCTGTGTAGATGCATACCTGTGTAGATGTATACCTGTGTAGATGCATACCTGTGTAGATGTATACCTGATTAGATGCATACCTGTGTAGATGTATACCTGTGTAGATGTATACCTGTGTAGATGCATACCTGTGTAGATGCATACCTGTGTAGATGTATACCTGTATAGATGTATACCTGTGTAGATGCATACCTGTGTAGATGCATACCTGTGTAGATGTATACCTGTGTAGATGCATACCTGTATAGATGCATACCTGTATAGATGTATACCTGTATAGATGTATACCTGTGTAAATGCATACCTGTGTAGATGTATACCTGTGTTGATGGCTACCTGTGTAGATGTATACCTGTGTTGATGGCTACCTGTGTAGATGTATACCTGTGATTAAAGGAATGAATGTATTCTTTGGTTCAAGCATAGATGTTCATGTTTGAGACTAAAGGGCTAATCCTTAAATGGATCATTCAGAATTTATCTCCTATATCTATCTATCTATCTATCTATCTATCTATATATACTGCACAAACTCCCCTTTCGGGTATTACTGGCAGGTGCGCGTCTGTGCAAGGATAAAACTGTTAAAATAAAAATTTTGTTAGGGTGAGAAAATTTTCTGGAAAAAAGGTGAATATGTTAGGTTTAAGATCTGGTAAAAACATCTTTTTTGTTGATTCAGGGACGGTCTACTATCTGAAACGAGAGGAGCTTTTGTTTAAATGCTAAAAGATCATTTTGTGAGACTATATTTTCTGGTAAGCTGTTCCAAAGTATCACTGTATAAGGAAAAAAGGAATATTTAAAGTAGCTAGCTGGAGTATGAATTTGCCTGTAAGATAAAGAGTGTAAGTGGCGGGATATCCTCGCTGGTCTTTCAAGATATGCAGGTAATGGGACAGCAACAAGGTTATTTACTATTTTGTAAAACATAAGAAGTCTGGTGACATCACGTCTGTACTGAAGGGTCTGCCAGTCAAGTTCCTTCTGCATGCTGGTGACACTGTCGTAATAAGAATAGTTATTATTAACCCATCGGACTGCTCTGCGTTGTACTTTTTCTATTTTATCTATATATGTCTGTGTATGAGGACTCCAGACTGTAGAGGCATATTCTACTTGAGGTCTAACCAATGTTTTGTAAGCTGCTTCTCTAACTTCCTTATTCTTTGTCTGGATGTTTCTGTGGAGGAAACCAAGAGTTTTATTAGCAGAAGAAGTAATGTTGTCAATATGTTTATTCCAAGAGAGATCTTTTGATATTGTAACTCCTAAGTATTTGGCATTATCCACTGTTTCTAAAGCTTGTCCATGTAATCTGTAATCAAAGGAAAGTGCTTTCTTCTTTTTAGTAATATTTAAAACAATGCATTTACTGGGATTAAATTCCATTTCCCATTTCTTTTCCCACTGCACCAGCTTGTCGAGGTCTTTCTGAAGTGTAATACAGTCCTGCTTGTTGTTTATAGCTAGGTAAACGGCAGTGTCATCTGCAAATAAACGAACTTGAGAAGTTATGGTATCTGGAAGATCATTTATATATAACAGAAAGAGAAGTGGGCCAAGTACAGATCCCTGAGGTACTCCTGATGTTACTGGGACTTCGGATGAGCATCCTCCCTCCAAAACGACTTTTTTATATGCAGGAAACATGAACTTATCTCATTTAATCTGAACTATACACAGTAACCATTATACTTTATATGTTCACAGTTACAAGGGGTGTTAAGTCATTTCGCAGAAAAGTGTTCCCATTTCTTTATTTTAGATGACAGCTTTATGAAATTGCACTATAATGTAGGTCAATATATTGTCATTTTAATGCACAAAAGTTAGATCTGTACCACTCTTGTGGAATAAAATATGGTTTCCATAGTAACATCATCATCATCTTCCCAGCCCAGATTTTGGTTGTTTTGATGAAAATGGTCTCAAATTATCACGTCTCAAATGTACAAGCTTTATAATATGCCTTTCAATTTTCATATACATAATGTGCAAACATTTGCAGTGTTGTTCATGGCATCATTTTGATTTCTGACGTTAGAAATATAATCAAACAATGATTATATGCTGACTGATGCAAAAAATGAGTGTTTAGCAAAAACAGCCATCAGATTTTGTGTTCTGAATGAAACTTTTAAGACTAAATCTATTGAAATTGTATGAAACTGCTGCAAGGAAAACATAGTTGATGTCGAGCCCAGTGGCCGTCAAGTGACAAAGACTTCGTCGCTCGACGCCGCAGTCTAGGAGTAGCCTGGCAGAGATCCACACATTGCCATCCCTGAAATTATGGGCAGAACAGACTGTAGCAATGGGACTGCCTTTAACATAATTCATGACCAGCTAAATATATAAGTAGCATGTATGTGCCTGTTTGTGTATTTTAAAAAGGATTAAATAGTGTTCTACATAAAAAAGTGTATGAATGTCAACATTGATGTTATTTTGTATTGGGGCAGGAGTCTTTTGATGACATTACTATTGTGACTATGTATGTATGTATGCAAGCAATTCATATGAAATTTTGTAATTTTACTGCTTTTGTATTAAATCTTACTGGTTTGAATTTTCAGATATAACATAAGTGTAATAAAAAGGTGTGATCACTTTTCCGCGAACTTTGTGAACACCCCTCGTAACATTACAAATACACAGTAACCTGAACCATGACCTATACACAGTGGATATGATATATACAAAGTAACCCTGATTTTGTCATCCCTCAGTGCCAAACGCCCAGGTGAGACTGGTGCCACCCCCCTCCTCCTCCGCGCCCAATCAGGGTCGTCTAGAGGTCTTCTACAATAACACGTGGGGCACAGTCTGTGATGATGGCTTCGACCAAAATGCTGCAGGTGTTATCTGCAGCATGCTGGGATACTCTAGGTATGTAGGAAAATGTGGGCCTGTGAATAATCACTACTTAAAAATAGATGCTAAAAATTAATAAACCCCTGTCCTATATATCACTTTCTTATAGTAAAATAGTTATATCTCTAATTAAAATTTTCTTCTTAATTACTGTTAAGACATAATGATTTTACCAACATGCTGACATACAAGCTTGTTACCATGGAACTAGCAAGTCAGATGTGTGATCCAACAGGTCTGGTGCCGTGTTCAAGCCGGGGGCATTTTTTGGTCAGGGGTCAGGTCCAATCCTTCTGGATGACGTTCACTGCCTGGGAACAGAGAGTAACATCATGCAGTGTGACACCAAGGCCTGGGGTGTGAACAACTGTCAACATGGAGAGGACGTGGGAGTCATCTGCCAGTCATGTATGTCTCTGTCTTTTCTTTTCAATCTTGTTCATGCTAGTTGATGACAAAAACAGTTTGGAGCATGTAGTGTCCATAATCATACACTGACTTTATTAAGCGAGGTTGGGCTATATCGGAATAATACGCATTACCACATCATGTCTCATTTCATGTCCAGTCCCATTTCATGGTATCTTTTAACATTGTTAAGTCAAGGAGTAACCATCACCCTCAGTGATAGCTGTAATTGTTCTTAATTCTGTATAAAGTAAAGAGAAATTGAGAAAACAGGTTTTCATAATAGGAAAACATCTGAGTGCTACAAATTCAAGAGGAGATGGCCATTAAATGAAATGCAGCTGCTTATGAATGAAATTATTATTGTATTTTACATAAGATACCCGTAGTCATCAAAATTGAGAAAATTTGGAATGGGGGGAATAGCATAACAAAAATAGGATGTGGTTTTTTTTATTTGTAACTATGCATACTATTATTGTTTCACTTTTGGTTGTTGAAAATTAATAATAATATCCCAGCTTCACAGAAGTGGGGGCATTTTAGAAATATTGCTTGTCATGTCCCATCTTGTCATGTCTCGTCCTACACTCGCAAGTGATTGTTCTTTAAGTTTCACTTTTGTCCTTGCTGCTAGTAAAAATGTATTTTCTATCTCTGCTAGTGAAATATGATGTAATCTTACACTAATATAATCAAATATCCTCCTTAACTTTGTTATTATGAGGGGTGCCTCTAAAGCTTTACAAAGATCCTATAGAAATAGATAGAGATGGAAGAGTTAAGTGGTCAGCCCTTGATATGCATGAACCCGTACTGGAACGTCATGTTTTTGCAGCCAATCTGATGAACATCCGTCTCGTGGGAGGGTCGAACCAGAACAGTGGGCGTGTGGAGGTCCAGTATAATGGTACCTGGGGCACTGTCTGCGATGATTACTTTGATGATAACGCTGCAGCGATTGTGTGTCGTATGTTGGGCAAACCCTCGTATGTATATGTCTTTTTATTATCATCTCATGATATCATAATTAAGCTTAATTTAGTCTTCTCAATTAACATCATTCTGTGGCTAAAACGACTATCAAACATACAAGTTTCCATTTAAATTTGTATTGATATTACTAAATTCACAGCCAATCTGTAAAAGATTGCTGTCAGAATCCCACTAGATGACCTGTTACTTTCAGATTTTGGCTGTTCAGTGAATCTCTTTTGAGAAGAAAATGTTTTCTTGGGTTACCAATTGTTGTTGAACTAGAGGTACAGTCCATTTAAACTTAATTTATTTCCCAATTATAACAGGTATAGAGCAGCATTGATGGCCTTCTTTAGTCTACCTTATACAGGACCTCATTGTAGCCACACTACTACGTTGAACAAATTGCCAAACAAAGATTTGTGGAGCATCATATTCATGTTTATGATGAAATTGAAGACTGTCAAAGACATTAAATTGCAATCTATCAATCAGTGAATCTGTCACTTCATATCATGGCAGAAATAAGATATTCAATACAATAATATAATACTGTTCTAGTCAACTACATTACAAATGTATGACAATATCTAATAAATTCAGTTCAGGTCTACTGGTATATCTTTTACAATGTTATAATAATTGTCCGAGTAATAATTGAGCAAGTAATAAGTAAGGAATCAGTACTGTATTGTAGTGATGAAAAATAAATGTGACCTTGACCTGTTTTCCAGATCGGGTGCACACAAGGTGACGCTTGGACACTGGGGAACACCACCAAGCCGGATCTGGCTGGACAATGTCCGGTGTACTGGGACCGAAACTAGCATCATACAATGTCCTCACAACCGCTGGGGCAGCAACAACTGTGGTCACTCAGAGGATGTGGGAGTTACCTGCTCTGGATGTATGTCTTATTACCTTCTGACTGACTTTATTGTGCTGGATATAGAAAATCGTTTGTAAAAGTTACTTCCCCTGTTTTAGTTTATGAATTAAAGTTAGATACCTATGTTACATTACTGAATTTACATAAACTATAATAACTTTGAAAAATGAAATGTTCAAGTATTTTTATAAGAAAAAAAAATGATGAAAGTCATTCCTCAATATTTTAGCATTACTTATAATACATGTAGTGTTAAGTATGATAGCTGGAATAGGATCCAGTATGGATTTATGTGGGAATCCTTCCGTTAAGACTTATCTTAATTAAGATATTTTATAAATATGGCCAATGCCTTATGGTTGTGTAGGATGCACTGATCAGCCTGTCTGTACAAAGACACAATCTTGAACCCTGACCTCCTTTCTTTTTAGCCAGTTATTCAATTCTGGTGAATTCCAGCATGATATGTAGATGTGTATGAATATGTTTTTTGTCTGTTTGTCCATCTGTCTGTAATTTTCTCCACTCTTGGAGGTTAATAACATAGTGAACAGGTCTTTTGTCCACTATCAAACTTTATTTATTTACAGCTTTGTTTTAGTAAAATTTAATCATTTTTATTGCAATTTGTTTGAAGAATACATTTTAGAGAACACAAACTAATGTGACCTACTTTTTTTTCCCACAGCTACTACACGGCCAGCTAGTCGAACCACAACTCCACTACCAATTGGTTCTACACCCAATCCCTCTAACGTATACATACGACTGATGAACGGGCCCTCAGCCTACGCAGGACGTGTAGAGGTGTTCGCTAGCGGCCAATGGGGCACTGTGTGTGACGACAGATGGAATGCCTCCAGTGCTTCCGTCGTCTGTGGCATGCTGGGATATCCCACGTAGATACCATAATCTATAATTATCTGCATACCTAAGTTCACTTTTAGGGAAAATCACAAAGTTAGAACATCTTTAATTACTTTGCCCAAAATTTAACCAGAAAATTTAACCAGTGGAAAATGGTATATTACAATATACGTGCTTCTTGGAGCTTAACAACAGTATATGCCGTGTATTATGACTGTATCACATTTAGAATATTTTAACCCTTTCCCTCATAGAGGACACCATGAAAAGACCTATGCAAACAGCATAAAACTAGATCAGCCTGCGAGTAACTTGCAGGCTGATCAGGTTTTATGCTGTTCGCTGCTCCTCAGTGGTCTGGAAATGAGGATTTTGTAATTAAATTTGGTAAGGTTTAACTGGTTTTCTGCAGATCAGGCTTTATGTGGTACCTATTGAGTGCGTCAAAATGAGTGTATATGAGGGAAAGGGTTAAGACAGGTTGTTGTACTGGTCAGTTATAAGATAGTTTAATAGTTTAACTCATGCAAGTAAAGCACCTTGTGTTATTACCGATATGATCACCCTTTTGTAGTTTGTCTGTCATCAGCAATTTTATTTAATTGACAAATATATGTGTGTGTGTCAAAACCTCTATTAAATAATTTTGTTTCGTTTCACAGTGCTGGTGCGGTAGCCAAGACCCAAGCGTTCTATGGACAGGGAACTGGAAAAATCTGGCTTGATGATGTCACTTGCCGGGGAACAGAATCCAACATTGCCATGTGTCCGGCACGTGCATGGGGTGCTCATAACTGTGGTCACCAGGAGGATGCTGGAGTCACGTGCTCTGCAAGTAAGTGTCACTGTCAACAAGGATATTAAGTGTCACAGTTTTATGGTTAGCATTTTGGGCCCCAGAAAAAAAATGAGGAAGTTTGAACACAATAAAAATGCTTTGATGAATTACTGGTGGTTAATCTCAGGCACTGCATCTGGGTTATAGTCTTATACAAGAAAAAAAAATGATATTGAAAAGATGAGATAGGGTTATATTTGAAACACACCTTTGCTCATGATTGTATCTGTAATTTTTCAAACATTTCTCATCACAAAATGAGTGCCAAAATAAAGAAGTGTTGTAACACACTTTCGCTAGTGTATCTTTGGTTTGATTCATGGTCTACAAGTGAGATGGTTTCAAATTCAGTGATTTACTCTTGGATCTCTTGTGTCTGTAATTTCCTTGCAGTAAGTTGTTTACACTGCAGTAACTTTAGATCTGCAAGTCCCTAGCGATAAAGATTTCAGATTCTGATCATTTTCTCTACAGACGATCTTCCTGACAACTTCCTCCTTTTCACTGACTCGAGCAACAAGAAGATCTACCGCATGGACATGAACTCCAAAAGTTACGTGGAGATCCCCATTAATCACCATGACAACCCCATTGCTATCGACTATGACCCTGTTGACGGGCGGGTATTTTGGACGGATGTTGGCTCAAACCAGATCCGAAGTGCCTCCATTGCGGGTGGAATGGAAAGAACTGTTCGATTATTAGGAAATGGTAAGATTGATGCTTGTGCATGTATGTGAAACCTACTCAGATATGTCTCTGTATGTTTCTATAAATATCATGCTGTTCATTAACATATTTTACATACACCAGAAATCCTGCATATCTCTGCCCAAATTGGACTTCAAATTTATGTTTAGTGACTTTTTGAGTGACTTAAGGTGGCCAGATTTCAAAATGTTTTTGTACAGATGTCCCTTGGATAACTGTCTACCAAGATTGCTAAAATTATTCCGATCCATAAAAAAACATGGCCGCCAGAGGCGGGATAATTTGCCTTATATGTATATAGTGAAAACATCTCCTCTGAAACCACTAGACAGAACTTGGGTGAACCTTCACAAAAGTTGCTAAAATAAATTTGATCCATGTAGAAATCTGGTTGCCATGGCAACAGAAAGAAAAAAAAGTATGAAAACTTTAAAAATCATCTTCTTCAAAACTACTGGCCAGATTTCAAAATGTTTTAGTACAGATGTTCCTTGGGTAACAGTCTACCAAGATTGCTAAAATTATTCCAATCCGTAAAAAAACCTGGCTGCCAGGGTAGGGGCTAAATTTGCCTCAATGTATATAGTGAAAACTGTCAAAAACTTCTGGCCAGATTTCAAAATGTTTTGGCACAGATGTTCTATGGATATACCTCTATCAAGATTGCTCCTTTAGAGCAGTGGTACTCAGGTGAGCAATATAGGGCCATCATGGCCCTCTTGTTCATTAACCCTTGACCTCTCATAGTTGTGTTTTAACACCTTGGCAAACAGAGCAGCCCCAGGGTTTCCTTTGTTTACTCATACTACATTGTAGCTCAGTTTCTACACAGTCTACACAGCAAATAAAAATTAATCCATATACCATTTAAGGTTCAGTTAATAAATATTCATCAAGTTAGAAATTTGTACATGAATACTCGTGAGGTAAAGAGTTAAAAGCAATGAGACTCAGTATGCTCTTTAATTTATTTCAGCCAAGCATTTAGTCTTCAGAAAGCCTTGTTAATGCCCATAACGTTCCCTACCGTTAATGAAGATTTTGTCTCCGACAGGTTCGAGGGCAGACGGACTGGCAGTGGATGCCATTGCACGTCTCATCTTCTACACTGACACAGGTTTTGACACGATCTCTGCGGTGACACTAGACGGGTCTGCCTCCACGGTCATCATCAACAAAGATCTGGATCAGCCACGTGATATCATCTTGGACACAGTTAATGGGTAATTAAAAACCTACATGAGATCTATCAAAGATATAACCTGTGTGCAGGCTTATCAGGTTTAAAGCTCAGACCTGTAGAGATTAGATCTCTAAATCATCATAATTCTAAGCCTATGTTTTATTTTCAAGATTCTGAAATTTCATGTTGGTAGTCTTTTCCATCTTTAATGATAAATGAATATCAATAACACACTACTGTCTGTTTTATTTACCTTTAAATATTTAGTCATGGAATTATAATGTGTACTAAAATTCATAAAAAGCTTTTCAAAAATGATTTTTCAATATTTTCTATTTTGAAAAGTATTTGATCATTTATTTGCTTGCGAATGAACTTTTTCAGTGTTAAAGATGATGTATTAGACTTACAAGCTAGTCATTAGCTACACTGGAATAATAGGTAGTCAGTGACTGACCTGGTTTGCACAAGAGAACATAAGGTTTTACTTGTGATTCTGTTTGTGAGCAGCTGACATGAGGAATGGCTTAAATCTTAACTGCTAAAATCTGAGAAGGTACATTATGGAGTTGTCCTGTTTTGAAAGTGATTTCTTTACTTACTGACGACATGGATTGTTTTCCATTTGTCTGCTCACAAACAGTATTATAATCAGAACCATGTGTAATGGAATAATCTGATGTTAGTTTAATGTAAATTCCAGTACATAAGTCCTATAAACATTTTGACCAATGGTCGTCCGTCTGTCTGTTTCAGGATCATGTACTGGTCTGATTGGAGTGCCAGGAGGCCTAAAATTGAGTCTTCCAACTATGATGGTTCAAACCGACACATCATCATTCGTACTGGCATAGTCTGGCCAAATGGTCTCGCTGTAGATTCAAAAGGTAAGTGAAACATTGACTTACTTGTGTGGATAAATGTGTTAAATGTATAAATATCAGCATAAATATAGTCATGTGTTGTGATACATGCTACCCACTGTCGTATAATGGCCGTATTCAAGACAAGTAGCCTTCTTGGTCTTTATACACTTTATTAAGCATGACAGGCCATGGCCCACTCAGACTGAGCGCTGCCATGTAACGTACTTAGCCCATGGTCTGGTCTCGAGGCTCTAACAAGATCTCTCTAGGTATCCCACCAGATCTGCTTACAAGACCCTTGACCGGTCAGCTTATATATTGGCTGGTTACCAGCCAGCCAGACAGTAAACATATGTATTATATAATAAGTGTCAACGACAGTCACAACTGAGACAGACGTTGCATAACTAATGCAACGGTCCTGACAGTAACCATATGTATTACATAACACCACAAGGTATTTGTTAAGTTCAGAGAAATAAGTAGCAGGGTTTGAAATTAGCTGTAACAAATGGAAGTTTTGCTTCCTTACCTGGCTGTTTACCATGGGCCCAAACAGTATATTGCAAAATCCTGCTTGTTAACCCTTTCCCTCATAGAGGACACCATGAAAAGACCTATGCGAACAGCATAAAATCAGATCAGCCTGCGAGTAACTCGCAGGCTGATCAGGTTTTATGCTGTTCGCAGCTCCTCAGTGGTCTGGAAATGAGGATTTTGTAATTAAATTTGGTAAGGTTTAACTGTGGTTTTCTGCAGATCAGGCTTTATGTGATACCTATTGAGTGCGTCAAAATGAGTCTATATGAGGGAAAGGGTTAATTGAAAATGGCCCAGCTTGATTTTGACTTGATAGTTCTGTGCTCTTTGGCATGACAGGAACTGGCCCTGCAATCTGAACTTACTCAACACCTTCATGGTTCCTGGTCTGTGAGGGACCCCTGTGCAGGGTACCAGGTTTCTGTCATCATTCTTGTTAAAATATATAATGTATAAATACCCAAATATTTCAATTTCTAACATTTGTTCTACTGTTAGTTCTTAAGGTAATAAGTAAATGTGAATATGAGTTCAAGATATCATCTACTGAAACTCATCAGGTCATAAATACATGAATATTCATACAGTAAGGAGTTGATAGATCCCATGAAAAGGATCATTCAGTCAGACTTGTATTAAACATAATGTCTCTCGTTTAGAACTTGTACAATCCCTTATCATCTTGGCTTGAACTCCATCAACCATACTTAACACTAAAAATAATACATTTCTTAATAGGTATTTTTAGTTATTGAATTATTATTTTTACCAACATTCTTGTGTACTTAAATATCTCATGAAAAAGCAATACTGAGTGGAATGCATTTCTACCTCACTTAGGAATTTATTAGTATTACTTGTGCTAAGTATTGTTGGTGGAATTAGACCCAGGGAACCAGTAGCATTAACTAAATCATGCTATATTGGAATTGATCGTCCCATTCCATCCGGGTTAAAAAATACAAAAAGGTTTAATATTTTCAGAAATATTTGAGGAGCAGCATTGAAACTTTGCACACTTATTGAATAGCACATCTTTCTCACTTTTCTCATTACCTCATGTATACAGACGCATTCTGATGCATTTACAAACATAGCAGACCCAGATCAGAAAGCTCCATCCAGGAATTGTCTGATCGTAGCTCAGGACCTTCACTAACTGCACAGCAAAGGAAAATCCATTGTTTCATATAACGTTTGAAGTTAGGTTTATCAATATTCATTGAATCATAAATTTTCATGAGGTAAAGGATTAAGGATCAAGAGTTATTGCCCCTTTTTATTTTGTCTTTTTGTTCAGTATCTTAAGAAGTACCTCCAGTTAAAGACACAAGATTTTATTCAGTATCATGTGTATTTCACTTTGGTTTTTAATGGCAATATTACAATAACATCTTTATGAATAACTCTAGTTTATGCTCAATTTTTCTGCAGCGGGCAAGATATACTGGGCTGATGCCAACACAAACAAAGTAGAAGTTTCCAACCTGGATGGTTCCAGCAGGCAGACACTTATCCATGTTGTGTCGGCACACTTCTTTGGCCTGACCCTCTACAAGAACAATCTCTTTCTCACAGATTGGAGTCGCAGGTGTGTGAACATGCTACTGGCATGCCTCCCTGTGTCCTGTACCTCAATATGGAATGGTACCTCTGTATTAGTGATTTGAAATTTTGTTTCTCATATTTGTCTTAATCTTCTTGACCTCCCTAACACTTCAAATAATTTGATAATCAAAGATTGTGAGTCAAAATAATGCAATTATTTTTTTTTTAGGATTCATATTTATTCAACAATTACAATATTTATGATATTTCCACAAGGAAAACCCGATGATTGAAAATGCTATTCTTGAGTTATATTACATTGAAAAAAAAAATCAAAGTACCAAATAAAATTTTTTGTTCTTAACACTAATGTTTTAGCATATGGACTTCCAAGCAAAAATCTTTAATTTTGTCATTTTTGCTAACTTTTTGACAGCACCGTAGGCATACTGCCTACCAGTGGGGGCCTGCCTACATTTTTTGGTCCCTCTGGATTCGGTCGTCTGAATGACATACATGTGCACGTCAATGGCTACATTCCAACTGGTAGGTCAGATCATAATTAATGTTAATTGGTTTAATTATAAATAATTTTGTTTGATATGGGCTGTAAACAGAAACATCTCATAAATTTGTACATGAATATTTATGTGGTAAATATTAAAGCACCCTCCACCATGGTACTAACCATTTGGTGGTCATTTATTATTCATTTATAGCCATGTGATTTTGAGAATCGAAGCAAATTGTCAGGTGTTTTTTTTTAACTTTGAAAAAATTATTTGTATAAGCATGCTTATTAAAAAAATGAAAGATAATAAATTAAATTGTACATGTTTTTGGATTTCTATCAATTTCACTGCCTGTATGTCACTCAGAGCCATTTCTCTGTAGGTGTGAACGGCTGTACTAATGGTAATGGTGGATGTAGTCACATCTGCCTGCCCGCGGGCTCCCAGACCAGGACATGTGCCTGTCCCTCAGGCCTCAGTCTCCAGGCCAATGGTGTCAGCTGTGGAAATTGTAAGTGCTGGTATATCCTAGGGACCTTAATCAACAATGTCCCAAGTATCATACATATTTTCAATGGGCAGAAATTCATTGATATTTCCCCTCAATTTGTGTTTTAACTTACAACTTTAATACATACCAAAAACATATCTTTATTGTGTGAAACATCACTTTGGTGATTTATATTTTTGTGTAAAATCAATTTAAACTTTATAATAAACTGATGAATTTGGACACAGGCATCTAGCAGATTTCTGCTACATGCATCAATCTGATGTAAGTACACCTTCCCTACCCCATTGGATGAGTGTATACTTTAGTCAGATTGCTATATGCATGTACTTTCGTCTTTCCATCTGAAATCTCTCTCTCTCTCTTCCTCTTTATGTATGGCAACTATAAGCAAGTCTCATGGTTGATAGGGGTGTTAATTTTTCTTTGTCACTCTATCATCCTGTTTTTGATCATTTTCCTGTCCCAAAATATGTGCATTTGGCATTTAAACGAGAATGCACTTTGTTTCTCTCCTGCTTCTCTAGCTCTCTTTCCTGTAATTTATATAAAATCTCCATCTGACTTTCCCCAGCATACCCCTGTAGTCAGCTCCCCTCTGTTACTGGGGGAACCATCTCACCGGCCAACTGTACGTCCGGCAAGACCCAGCCAGGCCAGGTGTGCACCATCACCTGTAACCAAGGATATCGTTTCTTCGGCAACCCAAAACTGACCTGCTTTGGTAACGGGCAATGGAGCAATTATGGAGCAGCAGTTGTCTGCAGTGGTATGTCGCCTTCGATGTTATATACCTTTCGGAACATTTCAATCTGTGGTAGTTGTAACCTGTACTAAGCAACCTTCTTACTTTAAGATTCCAGAAATACCCCACGCAAAAAATGGGGAGTATAAAATGAGCTTGTCAGTGGTTTGGCTTAATGGCACATCAATAACTAAATAATATAATATTTGGTACATTTGTTTTGCATTAAGCTTTATTTTAGGTCACTATTTCTTTTTTCTTGACTTGCCACTTTTGTCTGTATGTGTATACTGGTACATGTATACTGGTACATGTAAAAATTGTCACAATTTATAATATGCCAACTTTGTGATTACAGGATATAGCTGCGTCAATAATGTTTTTCAGTTGCATTAGTTTTTGTTGTGAAATCATAAGTAATCTGTTGTTAAGGGATTATTTTCCAATCAGCTGCTCAAAAAAAGTATCACGAGCCCATTGTTGTATTATTTTGTGTAAACCAGGTCATTCCTTGACTATAAAATATTTCAGAGCAGCAGTTGGATAATATGATGGCTCAGTTTGAATATTTCTGTAAACATTTGAAAGCTCTGTAGATTCTAACCAAAATCAGGAGACATATAACTCTTGTTCCCTGCAGATGTCACCCCACCTGTAGTCACATGTCCAAGCAATCTTCAACTGACTGCTAACAAGGGTCAGACAACAGCCGTGGCCCAGTGGCCAGCAATTGTTCCTACGGACAACTCTGGGGTGACACCTACCCTGTCTCAGTCCCTGGCCAGTGGTGTGACTCTCAGCGAAGGATCATACACCGTCAGTGTACAAGCATCAGATAAATCTGGACTCTCCAGCTCGTGCACCTTCTCTGTCTCTGTCACAGGTGAGGAACCAATTAGTCATACGCAGTGATCTCCCTTGACAAATCTCCCACTATAAGGAAAACAGTCAGGATTTTTTTAATTTTTTTTTTAAGAGATAAGTTTTCTATTCTCAAAATTTGATTAACTGATAAATCACTGCTTTTGGAAGCAAAGGATATGAATGTATTGAAATAGAAAAGTAAAAGAGAATTTACTTATCAAGGACTTTGAAAGTTCCATTATTTGAACATTATCATGTGTCTGTTGGCAGTGAATAAGGGAAGGAACCACTGTGTTGAGTTTGGACAGGGACCTGATACATTTTTATTCCAAGTGTTGTGAAGGTTAAATATTTCCAATGTATAATTTTCCAGTACAACGTTGCCCTAGTTACCCAGTGCCCAAACATGGTTTCTTCCCATCTGGTTCCTGTATGACACATTACGGGGCCACCTGTACCCTGGCCTGTGACTTTGGGTACCAGTTGAGTGACACCAAAACCAGCGGCCAGGTCACATGCAACAACAATGGACAGTGGTCCACTCAGGGACTCACATGCCAAGGTAAACACTTTAAAATCGTTATATCTAAAGCATAATATTCACAGCTATATCCAAGTCAAAGTCACATGTTATTAAACAGTAGGGACATGCCTGTTTGTGTGTCTTTTTAAGTACGAGTTATGAATTAATACTTTAGTACATGGTAGCCAGGGATCAAACTCCTGTTCCTGATAAGGAGGCTCTATATCCTTGGATATTGGGACTGTTTTGAAGTGATTTTCGTTATTCACCACAGTACGTTTGTATCTGCTACTCAGTCCAATATGGTTTCTGTATTTCTCTATGTAGCTGTATCCTGTCCCCAGCTGGACACACCCCAGAATGGGAAATTGTACGGATGTAAGGCACCGTTCAGTTATGGCAGCAGTTGTCAGCAGCAGTGTAACTCTGGTTTCCTCAGAGTGCAGGGAACCGACTCCCGCCAGTGTCTGAGGGATGGTACCTGGTCCGGCCAGGCTGTCGTTTGCAGCAACTCAGGTGGGAACCAGTCAGAAATTTCTGCAGTGCTGGCAGAAAACAAAATTCTGCAAAACTTTTTTTTCCTAACTATATCAAATCAAAAACCATATTTGGTCGGTACTACAGTTTTCACGAGAACTTAATTGTTTTTATGTTTTTCATTTCTGTTAGCAATATATAATAATGATATGAATAATATATTGATCAATAATTTTGAGAAAAATGTGATGCCAAACTGGGACATGAACCTAGTACCCCTTCAGGGCATTTGCTGTACCAACTAAGATATGAAACAGTCAACTCAGGTCTCAGCAATGTTTGGTTACTAATAGACTTTACTTACTTCCTGTACTTACTTACTGATAAATAAAGATTTTACCTAGTTACTGTTACATAAAACACATTATTTTTAATTGTGCGTGACATCGTCACTCACAACTGAAGAACCTACATTCTGAGAATCTGTTTTGTTTCATTGAAAACCGAATAACCTCTCAGTTTTATATGAATGATCGAACAATTGAACAAAATTCTACAACAGGTATGCAGAGATTCAGCTTAAGTGTTGAAAACTCACTTTTGAGTAAAAAAATAAATATCAAAGGGACACAGTAATTGTGTGTGGTATAAAACAGAGAAGAGCTAATTCTCTAAGATGTTGCGTAACTGTCACTGTACCATGCGGAGGAATATAATTTCTTTTGAAGCAAAGGTGGCTCTCAGGTGAATTTGGATTGTGGACATGCAGGTTTCCGTAATTTAGTGGTGTTACAATGATCCATATAGAACAGGGTTCTCATGGTCAGGGAAAAGTAAAGGAAAAATTTTTTTCAAGGTCAGGGAAAAGTCAGGGATATTTAAAATTGGTCAGGGAAATTTCGAAATTCAGAAAAAGTCAGGGAAAAACCAGGGAATTTTACAATCAAGGAATGTAGACCAAACAACAAGAGGATTATAATAAGGAAAGGCTAAGGCAGTTTCTTCCATTTGGCTTTTTTCAGTCAGTTTGAATTGTCAGATTGGCATAATATTTAATAAGTTCCCAATAGCATCCAACTGGCTCACCATCATTTCATGTTTGAAAATAAAAAAAAAAATTCTAGAATTATAACTCAGTTTTGGAAGATCTGTATTTGCCACTGGATTTGCGCTTAATTTGGACAGGGAATTTTGAGTTTGGTTAGGGAAAAGTCAGGGAATTTTGATATTTCAATTTTGTGGAAACCCTGTAGAAAGTTAAAATTCCGATACAAATCCTTGTAACTTATTAATAATCACATCTAACTAACGACCTCCAGGGGTTATTTTATGCACTATAGAATGGCCGATACCTGTATATCTGCTGTTCGAAGTTTCTTAGGAGAGAGCCACTGATATAGAGACTGTGCCATTGATCGGTTATATAAAATACTGAGAGTTCAAATCAAAGCGCTGATAGCGCTGAGAGAACAGTATTGACGCATTTCTTTTGTTTATCAAAGTAAATTTAATAAATGGGTGTCAAATTTTCAAGAAAATGATAATAAAATGCTTTAAGTTTGCGTTAACAAGGTCATTACAAGAAATTTAAGATAAATGCACCATTTGTTTCGTCGGACTGTTAACAATTAGCACATCACTACTGTTATTCTCCCTATTTCTATAGCCTACTGTTTATAAGATTTATATCAAATATGCATATATGCATATCTAAATCAAAAGGAAACAAATCTAAAACAACAATCATTCATATTTTTAATATAAATTTGGTATCTGGCAAAAACTAAGTTACCCTGCATACACATGCATCTGCAACTCGTCAAACCCTCTTCCACTTGAGACACACGCAACTTCAGTGCCTTCAGCGCTTTGATTTTTACCAAAGATTTTTCTCTAGCCCCTAAAATTTCTTGATTACACAAGGTCATTCCCTTGATAACTCTCAAGTGGTGAACGATGAAAAAAATAAAGACTATTTTTCAATATTAATATCCCACTAGGTGGAGCTCTGGCACAGACAGGGGGCAACTCGGGTAGCAGCAAAGGCAGCAGTACGGGTATCACTGCAGCGGTCGTCGCGGGCGTGGTAGTCGTGGTCCTGATAGTAGGCGGAATCTTCCTGTACCTGAAGCGTCTGTACGTACACACTGTCTACCTTCTATTGTCTGTAACCCATTATATCACCATGTTTTCTGATAGGTGTTCATAAAAACATGAGTACAACCTGGTTTAAGCATCTTTCTGTTCAAATCATGTAATTTTTAATGTGTCAGATACAGGGTTTTCACTAACCCCTAATTTGGAGTTTTGGAATCCCAATTTTGAGGGAAATGACTCCTGTTTCCTACTGTGAAATCATTAATTTTCATGGGACACTAATTTTCATCGATTTCGTTGTGGGTTTATCCACAAATATTTATCCCCACGAAAATGTGTCTCTTATACAGACCTCACGTTTTCTAGAACATAGATCCACGAATAAATGTACCCACGAAATTCCCTTAGGTACATAATCAACAAAATTTAATGTCAAAGAAAATTAATGATTTTACAGTATATGAATATATTGGAGGACTCAATTGTTTGGTTAATTTTTCCAAAGGATTCCAGTTGTCAAATTCATAGCAAGAACACTGGGATACCACTCGGCAATCTTCAATGCTCCGGAGTTATGTGCAAATTATGTGGTCATTGATACAACAGGGAGCTTACATTATTCTCTGGCCTAATTGTACTTAACCCTTTACCACATATCCCGGTAGACTAGACTGGCTCACTTTGATGCAATGGCAAACAGAGCAGACCCAGATCAGACAGCTCCTTAAATGTCTAGACAAGTTTCCTCTGTTTGCTCATACAATATTGTAGATTGAATTCTACAAAGCCTTTGCGGCAAAGAATCCATTATTTTATTCACACCTTTATAGTTCAATTGATACTCATGAAGTCGTAAATTGCTCATGATTATACATGAGATAAAGGAACAAAGTGTGAAAACTAAAGCTCAGTTACCTTTAGTTCTAGTGAGGTAGGTCATCTGATAATTTTGATTTCTAAGAATAATGATGAATGTATGTAGAGGTATAAAATGGCACTTGTACTACGATTCCATAGAGCTAGCTTTTGTGGCGATGTGCTAGAGTGACAGATTTGCATAACTTAAGGTCTGGCTTTGTTTCTGGCTCTGGGCAGTAGGATTTTACTTGGTTAAGTTGGTTACATATGTATGTTATCGTTACAGTCAGATGAACATGAACATGGCATCCGGAGGTTACCAGTTGGAGCCCATGGTGTCTTCCTCTCTGTCAAGGTCATCTCGGGCCAAGGAATCAACGGGGGCAGCTGGTTGGGAGAATCCAAACTATATGGGCACGGACACCTCTGCATAGTAATGGCGTCCATGTGTGACATTGTAGACAGTGAAGGAGATAAAAGTTCTTCCGAGTTAGATATTCATGACATGCGCTCATTCATAAAATTTGGAGCATAATAGCATTCCCAGCTGGGTCATTTTGTCACTTGAAATAACGCTATCTTGCTCAGTTATACAGAGAGCTTAGTTACTGAAGTGTATTTGTTTTTTCTGAGATGATGATGATAATTTCACTGCTATCTCTGTGATGATGGTCAGTCCCGTGTTGTGATAAATCAATGTTCATCACTGATAATTTATCCTCGAGATATTTTTTCTGTTATCATGATTAATGTATTGGTGGAGATAATTTGTCATTTTTTTACATTCAATCTTTTTTTCTATCATGCAGATCATCACAGTAAAATATATGTTATGACTTCAAGACCATGTTTCTCAGATTTTGGTGTAAATTTTTAAATGCAGCTTGAGATGAAAACTTCAAAGACAAATATTTTGTGGAGATTATCATAGATTAAAACTTCAAAGACAAATCTTTTGTGAGATTATTTGTACGGACATTCATAGTGTAATACTAGAGTCATTGTTTTATTATATTTCTCATGTGTAAGGATTTTACCGAGTGTTTCAAATTTCCGTTTGAGTGTGTGTATGTTTCTAGAAAGAAGGAAAGTTGTAATTAATTTGGGACAGATGATAATAACAAACTGTATTTGTATAAAAATACTTGAGGTACTGTATCATTTATTTAACCTTTTCATAAGTTGCTCAGTTTATTTAGAATCATTTATTGACGAACATAACAGTACCGTTATGTTGGACAAAGTAGTCTCAGTATAGGCATGTCTCCACAGCAATGATGGATTATATAAACATTTTCTTCTTTCCTTTTGTTAAAAAGGTATAGTTGTTCAAGAGACATGTTTAAATGAAGTACATTAACCAGTTATTATAGAAAATACAGAAATTGTACATCAAACATTTGTTTTGGCCATGAATGAAAACTGTTGGATATTGTTTAATGATCATCAGATTTTAGGAATTATTGATCATTCTATGGTAGCTGTTGTCCTTGTTGTCCTTCAGGAAAGTAAGAATTTTTTTTACAAATTACTGGTAACTTATTTTCTTATTTATCCCATATTCCTTCTTGTGTGTGTGTGTGTGTGTTTTGTTTAAATTTCATATTCCATATTACACATGTATATTTATTTCATATAAGTCATTGTTATCTATTCTAAAGCAGTCAAATATAACTTAATACTTTTCATTTTAGTATTTCTTTAAAGGATGCCTCGACTTCAAAAGTTTTCCATTGAGGAACGTTTGTGTCTATATTTGACCACCGGTACAAATATAGACCTATTTTCAAATGGTGTTGATTATTGCCATTTTATTTAATATGTTTTCAATATACATGTATTTTGATATAAATCTGAACAATGTATTAAAAAATCTTAATAAACTTATAAGGTACAAATATGTCTTTATAAAATTACTCTCCCTTAAAATCTAACACAAATAAGTTTTGAATCTTTCCACTTTTTGAATCATGGTCTTCTTATAGATCATTACCTTAATTGCCCCAATGCAGCTTCACAGAGTGAATCGAGTTATATAGGCATCACCTGTCCAGTCTGATCCATACCATCATACTGTTACATGGCATGATGTTTTGTAACCAATCTTGATAATGCCATCACTCTTGTCCAGTCTGATCCCATACCATCATACTGTTACATGGCATGATGTTTTGTAACCAATCTTGATAATGCCATCACTCTTGTCCAGTCTGATCCCATACCATCATACTGTTACATGGCATGATGTTTTGTAACCAATCTTGATAATGCCATCACACTAGTCCAGTCTGACCCCTGTTACATGGCATGATGTTTTGTAACTAATCTTGATAATGCCATCATACTTGTCCTACTGTTACATGGCATGATGTTTTGTAACAATCTTGATAATGCCATCATACTTGTCCCCTTACGGTTTGTAACTAATCTTGATAATGCCATCATACTTGTCCAGTCTGATCCCATACCATCATACTGTTACATGGCATGATGTTTTGTAACTAATCTTGATAATGCCATCATACTTGTCCAGTCTGATCCCATACCATCCTACTGTTACATGGCATGATGTTTTGTAACTAATCTTGATAATGCCATCATACTTGTCCAGTCTGATCCCATACCATCCTACTGTTACATGGCATGATGTTTTGTAACCAATCTTGATAATGCCATCATACTTGTCCAGATCCCGGTTTTTCCCATACCATCATACTGTTACATGGCATGATGTTTTGTAACCAATCTTGATAATGCCATCATACTTGTCCAGTCTGATCCCATACCATCATACTGTTACATGGCATGATGTTTTGTAACCAATCTTGATAATGCCATCATACTTGTCCAGTCTGATCCCATACCATATACTGTTACATGGCATGATGTTTTGTAACCAATCTTGATAATGCCATCATACTTGTCCAGTCTGATCCCATACCATCATACTGTTACATGGCATGATGTTTTGTAACCAATCTTGATAATGCCATCATACTTGTCCAGTCTGATCCCATACCATCATACTGTTACATGGCATGATGTTTTGTAACCAATCTTGATAATGCCATCACAATTTGAATAATGATTTATTATGAGAACACCAATCAGCAGATAATTCCAGGTAACTGTGTCAAGGATATGTAAGAATTATAGCCCTTTGTCAAAGCAGCATGCTGGTGTATTCTGGGATATTAATCACCTTCAGTAATGGTTCTAGTTTGATATACCAGGCTTGCATATCACAAAATATCTTAAATTGAAATATACTCAAATCAATAACCTCAAATTCTGTATGATAATAGTTTCGAAGAAATTGAAGACCACTGATATTCTGTATTAGAACAAGTTGATAATCAACAGAACTTCTACCATGTAACATAATAGATAGGGAAGCTATAGAACTTTCAATATACATGAAGTGAAGAATAAACAGTGAAAATACATTCTAGGCAGTGGTTTATGAATAAATTTACTGGTGATAAAATATTGCTTTGAAATTTTGTACTTTTTTTTTTTGGTATAGAATTAATCATGTGGTTGAGGTGGGCCCTGGATGAATATTTCATTAAACATTGATATTTATACACATGTGTTTTAATATTCTAAGTTTGGATCCAAAATACTTTAACTTTTTTAAATTAAATTTTAAAAAAAATACACTAGCCTTTATCAAACGTGATTTCCTTGCACATGTACATTAATACATATTTTCTCCTTTTTTAAGGATATGTTTAAAATAATTCATCATTATATTAAAGAATATAAATTCTTTATAGTACATGTACTCAATATTGTCAAGTTCATCTTGCTCTTAATACTTTAGAAAACAAGAGCTCTGCGTGTCGGAGGAAAAATTAAAAAGGAAAATTAAAACTAGTGGTGATAACTGTCTTGAACATTACATGATTATAGAGAAGTACACTAGAAATAAATTTATGGGAAAAAGATTGGGGGTCCAATTCAACGTTTTGAGTTATCTGAAACAAAAACAAACTTACTGCAGCATACATGAATGCCTTTAACTGGTTTAAAAACATCAATTAAAATAACTTGTATGTTGTAAAGCTCATATTGATGGTGTTTACATTTAAATTCATATTAAATTTTGTCACATGGGTTCACCCAAGTTAAGCAAATACTGTAGGGTTTACCTTTGAGTAGCTACGAACTCCTTTCCACAAAAGTAAATTAAATAACTAAGGACAACTCATGGTGAATAATAATTTTGGGCTGTTATACACCCGAAGTATGTGCTGTTGTAAGATACACAAAGTGAAAATGTGAGGGGACTCGATAAAAAAAAAAAATTACTATAAACTTTTTCTACTTTCATATTATAAGTGAACATCAAGGTCGTAATAAAAGTTTTATCTACTGTTTTATCTACTGTTATGTTCATACTACATTGTATTAGGAACAGAACAGAACATATACATTATTTAAACTTGTACATATGTACATTTTTCACATCACAATAAACAAAAATTTTCAATTCATTTAATTTAATGTAAAGTACTACATGATGTAAAATAATGATTAAAGTATCTGAATAGAGTAAATTACTATGGATCACTATTTCCATACTTGTTAACTATATTTATTAGGTAAGATATATACTTTTTATTATTAAATAACAGACGGACAGATGTGCCAGGAATGGAAGCAAGGGACCAATCCTTTTGTTATTTTCTTTTTGTCATATAGAGGGCCATGGCTCCTTATTCTATTGTTAGGGAATGAAGTCTATTGTTTTCTTTTGTTCAGTTTACAGTTAACTGGCCCTAAATACTTTTGAAACAGACGGATGGACAGACGTAAGCACCATATCATAATATGACCAAAGTTACCTTCTGGCATATGAAAATTACAAGCATTGGTATGGATGCAAATTATAAACTTGAATATCAAGGAAAGTTGTTTTATTTCTTCTCTTCACCAATAACAGAATTTTAATATGATGTGTTGTTGGTATCTGTCAAATTATTGTATCTTGTTATTTGTTGGGTTTAATGGCCCATGACGGTATTTCAATCATTCCAAGATTTTTGCAAAAACATAACATTTAAAAT
Source organism: Solen grandis (assembly GCA_021229015.1). NCBI lineage: Eukaryota > Metazoa > Mollusca > Bivalvia > Adapedonta > Solenidae > Solen > Solen grandis. The sequence goes on from CM037787.1 coordinate 40,743,317, forward strand.
ATAAAAACTACAAGCAAACATATTTATTCATGCTAATACATAATTTTCAGACCCTCGTATCACATAACGATAGCAAACCGGTTAATGTTAACAATATTTTTAGTCAAATAAAAATAGAATGTAAAACATTGTTCTCACACATATAACCAGCCCAATGTTCAGAACAGATGACAAATGTCAACACCAAGTTTATCATCAATTCACATCAAAAACAATATGTAGGATCAATAAACAACAAAACAGTATATAGGAGTCTGTGGACACATTAAATATTGGACAATCTCTGGAACTCTATCGTATCTAAAATAATGTACATGTATGTAGAATATCTAAAACAGTGTTCACAATAACTCTAGTTTGGTGAAAGAAAAAATGGTACAAATACTTAGGCCATCATTAAAAATATGTTTCCCATGCTAAGACTGACTCAACAGAATTGGTACAGACTTTTTTTTTTTTTAACCCCAGACAAATTTTTTTTTCTAGTTCACTGATTTCACTCTTTCCATCAATTTTGCTCATTACATTCTTTCTGCTGTTTTCATACCACTTTAAAAAACACATTTCCTCCAAAGTTTTCATTCAAATATGTAAAGAAAACAATGTCTGATGAATCAAATAAAGACTTAAGTAATCTTAATATGTTCATCCCTTCATCTTGAATTGATATTGCCAGAGTTAACCCTTTCCCTCATAGAGGAAACCATGAAAAGACCTATGCGAACAGCATAAAACCAGATCAGCCTGCGAGTAACTCGCAGGCTGATCAGGTTTTATGCTGTTCGCTGCTCCTCAGTGGTCTGGAAATGAGGATTTTGTAATTAAATTTGTAAGGTTTAACTGTGGTTTTCTGCAGATCAGGCTTTATGTGGTACCTATTGAGTGTGTCAAAATGAGTCTATATGAGGGAAAGGGTTAAAATATGACCAAATAATAAATAAATTTCCCTACCTACCAACCCACCTAAAAGGTTCTAGGTAGGAGCATGGCAAACCAACACATCCTTATTGATGGCCCTAAGTACATGTATAATTTTCATGCTTAGACTATGGCCATTACCTCAATAGGGATTTGATTATCCCTTTCCCTCATATAGACTCATTTTGACCCTTTCCCTCATATAGACTCATTTTGACGCACTCAATAGGTACCACATAAAGCCTGATCTGCAGAAAACCACAGTTCAATCTCACCAAATTTAATTACAAAATCCTCATTTCCAGACCACTGAGGAGCAGCGAACAGCAGAAAACCTGATCAGCCTGCGAGTTACTCGCAGGCTGATCTGGTTTTATGCTGTTCGCATAGGTCTTTTCATGGTTTCCTCTATGAGGGAAAGGGTTAAGATACTAAAATTTGAGCCTGAGATCATACTTAAGTATTTTTTAGAACACTTGGTCTTCACTTCAATTTTAGGAAAAGGCAATCTCATTAAAATCATATCCCAAGTTGCGCTCCTTTACTACCTGTGATTTGGATCTGACAAGATTGCATCAAAGTTCATGTTAGATTGACCTTTGAAGTAATTTATATGCATAAACAAAGTTGATTTGGCACTCTTGAGACTACGCGGTAGATCTCCCTTGTAATTTGTTCATATATACTGAAGAGGAAACTTCCCCTGGTTATACCAAACTATTTTGTAGGCGTTGTTTTTATTGGCTTACAGAAAGGTCTATCTGAGACAACCTTCTACACGATGTGGTCAGTTTCAGCTAGCGAAATATAAGCAAATCTTTGTCTAGGACTCTAGTTTACAAAGTTCCATTGAGGATCCTGTAATCAACTGTATAAATACAATGGGCAGAAATGCAATTTACTGCTACAAATTGCCCTGAGATTCAAATCATTATATGGCAACCTGGCAAGAAATGAAGACTGTTTTGGAAAAATAAATCTGAATTTAAAATCAACAAGGCTCACTATTCTGATTCTAGTTCTGTCAAAGTTCAGTATCTGATCAGTTTTAAATCTAGATCCTTACTGACCTTATTTAAATGCCCTTTAAATTATGGTAAGTGAGAGCTACAGCAGACCCTGAAAGCAACACATTATTTTGCTTCCCATCTCCCTTAACTAAAACCCTTTACCTCAGAAAGACATGCTTTGATGCCTTGTCAAACAAATCAGACCAAGATCAGCTCCCTTTAGGAGTCATATGATCAGAGTTTCCTCTTTTTTTCTCATACAATATTTAGCTCAGATTCTACAGTCTGCAATGCAAGAAAAAGATCCATTGACTCAATTATAGTTCAGTAAATAAATACATATCAAGTAATAAATTTGATCATGAATATTCATGAGGTTAAGGGTGAAGTGCAGCTATTGGTTGTCCAGTTAAGTTAGATCATGAATATTCATGAGGTAAAGGGTGAAGTGCATCTATTGGTACTCCAGTTAAGTTAGATCATGAATATTCATGAGGTAAAGGGTGAAGTGCAGCTACTGGTACTCCACTAAAGGGTGAAGTGCAGCTATTGCTGGTACTCCAGTTAAATTTGAAACATAATGAGATTTTCCTCAATTCAAATATTTAAGATCTATAACTTCCTAAGTTAATGACATAGAGAATAAACAATGTGCATACAGTGAAACCTTGTTAGTCCAGACACTTTGGTTCCTGGGTAATTATTTAATTGTTACATTTGTATTCTATAATAATAATATTTTAAATAATATGCTTAGGTCTATATGTGATTTATTTTATTTAAATTGATGTTTACAGATGAAGAATTGGTTTGAATTTTTTTAAATCCATTCCAAGCATAACTAACACAATATCCCTAAAGTTTGTACCCAGTGTAACTAATACAATATCCCAGAAGTCTGGTACCCAGCATAACACAATATCTCAGAAGTCTGGTACCCAGCCACATCCTGTACACAGTCTGCAGTCTGCAACATGTCCATCTTTATTCTTGCAGCTAGCCTTTCTCTCCTCTACCACCACCGGAGCGTCCACATGGTAACCATCACAGAAGGGAGGGTTGCGGGTTTGTTTACATCCACACATGTAGTGTAGGGACTGAGACTTCTCAACTTTCCAGGCCAGTGGAGTGATACCTGTGCCCTTGTGGGAGCCTGCAATAGTACCAACAGTAAAATATGATCCTGATGCCCTTGCGAGAGCCTGCAATAGTATCAACAGTAAAATATGATTCCCATGCCCTTGTGGGAACCTGCAATAGTATCAACAGTAAAATATGATTCCCATGCCATTGTGGGAGCCTGCAATAATATGATCCCAATGCCCTTGTGGGAGCCTGCAATAATATGATCCTCATGCCCTTGTGGGAGCCTGCATTAATATGATCCTCATGCCCTTGTGGGATTCTGCAATAGTATCAACAGTAAAATATGATTCCCATGCCATTGTGGGAGCCTGCAATAATATTATCCCAATGCCCTTGTGGGAGCCTGCAATAATATGATCCTCATGCCCTTGTGGGAGCCTGCAATAATATGATCCTCATGCACTTGTGGGAATCTGCAATAGTATCAACAGTAAAATATGATTCCCATGCCATTGTGGGAACCTGCAATAGTATCAACAGTAAAATATTATTCCCATGCCATTGTGTGAGCCTGCAATAATATGATCCCAATGCGCTTGTGGGAGCCTGCAATAATATGATCCTCATGCCCTTGTGGGAGTCTGCAATAGTATCAACAGTAAAATATGATTCCCATGCCCTTGTGGGAACCTGCAATAATATGATCCCAATGCCCTTGTGGGAGCCTGCAATAATATGATCCTCATGCCCTTGTGGGAGTCTGCAATAGTATCAACAGTAAAATATGATTCCCATGCCCTTGCGTGAGCCTGCAATAATATGATCCCAATGCCCTTGTGGGAGCCTGCAATAATATAATCCTCAAGCCCTTGTGGGAGTCTGCAATAGTATCAACAGTAAAATATGATTCCCATGCCCTTGTGGGAACCTGCAATAGTATCAACAGCAGGGCTCATCCTAGGCTCCGAGAAAAGGGAGAAGTGACTTCTCCCTCAGCTCAGAGGAGGGAGAAGTGGAGAAACATCAGGGAGAAGTGAGAGATTTTATGTGGAATATTGTATTTATAAATAGAATGAAAGAAAGAAGGAAAAAAGGAAGGAAAAAATGTTGCTTGATTTTTAAAATAAAGAAAGAAAAAATTGTTTTTTGAATATGCAAGAAAGAAAGAATTGAATTTATAAATAGAATGAAAGAAAGAAAAAAAAATATTGCTTGATTTTTAAATAAGAAAGAAAGAAAGGATTTTTATTTGTAAAAGAAGAAGAAAAAATAGAAGGAAAAACAGATAGAAAAAAAAAAGTTTTTTTTTCCTATAAGTTTTAAGCATTTCGTAATGCTTACATGATGTATGTCGATCATGCTTTGTGGTTTTTGCTGGAGCATCATGTCCACACGCATAAGCATTATCAAATTTAGCAGATCTACACAGAGAGCAGTGCCAAATACCCTTACTGTCCTGTTCATACCAATCATATGACTTTTGAGAGTTTGTTTTTTGAAATTTTCTTGACGGAGATGCAGAGAGACTCTCAAGTTTACTGCCGGGTTTGGGCGCATCGCCCTTTAACCATGAAGAGAGCGACATGAGTTTGCTCAGATTACTAATGATGTAAACAACATAAAATTTTGAGCCAGACTGCCAAATACAAACAAAACACGGTTTATAAAGATGCATATTCGAGTAATTGTCATTTCTTATTTGCAATTTACTCAAAAAAGTCGGGGATGACTTTCGGTTCTACTCGCTAACTTTTCGGGGGAAGATCAACCTTTTACACGGTGAGGAAGACCAGCATACCATAAACAAATGTCCCCCTGTTGGTTTGTGTACCCGTTACCTACCTGTCAACTAGTGTCAGTTTCTGATATACACGGCATCACACCCCATTTCTTATCTATCGCTTATCGATTGTTTACACTTCCCTCCATGTTTTTGCACTTATGCATGAGTGAATTTGAAATCGAGGCTGACAGGTAAAACCAATGCGCTGATTGGTTGTTTTCTGAATTGGTAACGCCTACGTCGCTCTGCCGAATGCGAAATAGACTGATAATCTATTTGGTAACATCAAAGCGAGAACAAACCGCTGCCGAAAATCGGCGGCGAAGTGAATTTCGCTTTGATGTTTGTAGAGAGCGAAGTTCATAAGCTGAGAGCGACTTCTTCGCCCGAATCGCCCTCTAGGATGAGCCCTGAACAGTAAAATATGATTCCCATGCCATTGTGGGAGCCTGCAATAATATGATCCTCATGCCCTTGAGTGAGCCTGCAATAGTATCAATAGTAAAATATGATTCCCATGGCCTTGTGGGAGCCTGCAATAGTACCAACAGTAAAATATGATCCCCTGGGAGCCTGCAATAATATGATCCTCATGCCCTTGTGGGAGTCTGCAATAGTATCAACAGTAAAATATGATCCCCTAGCCATTGTGGGAGCCTGCAATAATATGATCCCAATGCCCTTGTGGGAGTCTGCAATAGTATCAACAGTAAAATATGATCCCCTAGCCATTGTGGGAGCCTGCAATAGTATCAACAGCAGTATGAACAGTAAAATATGATCCCCTAGCCATTGTGGGAGCATTCAATAGTATCAACAGTAAAATATGATTACCATGCCCTTGTGAGAGCCTGCAATAGGATGATCCCCATGCCCTTGTGGGAGCTTGCCAAAGTACCACCAATAAAATAATCTTCATGTCTTTTTTAGGCTAAGTCAAACATTTCATGGTCCCTTTACCACACTAAAATCAATGAGTTGACACTAAATATGACATATTTTTATAAGAGACACATCCTATGTTTATATATATTTAATATATCTGACTGGTTAAACTGGTTAAATGAAAGAGTGGGAGGGGTTCATTTACTAGACAATGACACTGAAGTGTGGCAGCATATCTTAGCAGAGGTGTAAAATTTTTAAAGTTATAACTAGCCCTGCCTAGCCCTTCCAAAATTTAAGTAGTACGTTGTGAAAATTATAAGGAAAATTGTTCTTATTCACATTCACTCTGCACTCAGGGCAAACCAGCAAGTGGAATTTTACACTCCTGTGGCCGAAATATTCTGGAAAAATTTCTTTGGTCTGAAATACAACTGATTCCTCCCCCATATGAATTCAGTTCAGGCTGAGGCATGCTGCCATGAAAATAATAATAAAAAAAAACAACAACACTTTTTATAAAAAATATATCAAAACAGATCAACAGCTCTTGTGAGTGCCTATAGAAGTAATCTGCATGTTCTGATAAATCTGACTAAATTACACCTCCTCAATGACGTACTGCTATGAGGATCTGAAGACAATCCACTGACTCTCTCATTCTTGATAACTTTTGCCAGCCAGTCAGATCGTAGCTTTCATAATATTTTAAGTGATTTCAGTTCCTATTTTTAGCGAAATTCTATAGTAACTACCGTATCACATATTCCTATCTACCATGACCAAATCATGTAATTATGGTGCCTGTAAAGATGGAAGAACACCACACAAAACTCACTTATGAAATGTATTATGACATGAATAGACTATTTGAGTTTACCGTTGCTTCAACAGTATTTCAGTCATATTAACTTATTAAAGGTGGAGGAAGACCCCGAATGCACAGAGGCATCCAGGTAGAACCATCAACCTACTGCAAGCCAGCTGAAAGGCTTTCTCACATGAAATTCCGCATGACCCTGCCTGGATTCGAACCATATTACTTTGAAATGCATTATCTGACAGGCTAATATATAAAACGTGAATTTAAAATTCCTATCAACCAAGAATGAGGAAGTCAATGAGTGATCTTCAGTTCTTCACAACATTTGTCATTGAGGAGGTGTACTTTAGTCAGATAGTATGTCCTGATGTGATGGAGAATAACTCATCGACCGATTCCAGTAGATGTGTCAGTAATGAATATGAATACTACAATGTAGTTGTTCCAGATATCTTTTTGGTGAGAATGATTTAATTGGGTTTAACATCCCAATGACAGTAACATGACCTTGACAATGGGTCACCAGTCCTGGAACTACCCTGTATATATACTGAACGCCAAATGGAAAGCTACCAAATTTTTTATGACATTGGAATGTCGTGGTTGGGGATAAACTACAACCTTCTGCTCTGGAGGTGGGATCTTTAACCATTTGGCCATAGGGGATGGTTAAATTGAGAATAACTTAAGCCACAATACCTACCGTCACACCAGGGTTGTTTCTTACTGAGGCCACACCTACACCAATACTTTGTCTCTCCTTCTTTCAGGTTCTTCATGGTGTAAGGTCCATACTGAAAAGGAAGTTTGAAACTTTCATGGGGGATTGATTTCTGTGGATTATAGTGAAGGTTTAATTCATAAATATCAAAACACAAAAACTATTCATGTAATAGAATACATGCTTTCCATAACATTTACCAACAAATATATGTATCCACAAAATTGACATTATCACAAAGCCATATTCAATGAAAATTTAATTTTAACAAAAAATCAAAGGACTGAGAGTACTAACATTGACTTTACTATATGAGTTTACCGTCGCTTCGACAGTATTTCAGTCATATAGTGACGTCAGCTAATTAAAGGTGGAGGAAGACCCCGAATGCACGAAGGCATCTAGGTAGAACCACCGACCTACCGCAAGCCAGCTGGAAGGCTTCCTCACATGAAAATCCAAATTACCCTGCCGGGATTCGAACCCACGTGGTGAGGGCTGAGTGAGTGTAAAAGCCAACAACTTTACCCTCTCGGCCATGGAGGCCCCACTAACATTGCATTATGCATAAACTGGAACATCAATGAATTCATGTGGCTTGTAATTTGGCCTTGTTTTATTGATTTTCCACATCAAATTGATCTTGTACCTATTGATCATATTTCTGTAAGGGCCAAAATATATTAAATTTAATGACATGATTTCATTTGCCATATACCTTTTATATTATCTCAGGACAAAAAATTATTACATGCCAGAGGTGTATAACTGCTGCACTTCATGTAGTGCACAACTAACTAACCTCACACAATTTCATTTATAGTATTTTTAGCAATAATTTTTCCCACTTACGCATCTTTGCAAAATTATCATTCTTTGTGTGCCATGACAACTTCTATAAATCATAACTTCTATAAATCATACAAAGAAGATAATTGAGCATTTTATTCATGTAAAATATTGAAAAAGAAGACAAACACATAAAAAGGAGCTTGTCATGCAAGCATATTTATATTTGTTTGTTTATTGGGTTTAACATCCCACTGACAGTATTTCAGTCATTCAGAGACAATGTCTACTTGAGATAGATATAGTGCTGTCACAATGCAGTAACACGCCAAAGACATGTGGCATGATACCACACCCAGTCACATTATCCTGACACAGGACCAACCAGTCCTGGAACTACCCTTATATGCTGAGTGCCATGCAATGGAGCTATACCGGTACCATTTTTTACGACTATGGTATACCACTGCCGGGGATCGAACCCATGACCTCCCTATTCCGGGGCGGACACTCTAACCACTCGCCACCGGGACCGGTACAAGCATATTTATCTGTTTCACAATGATGATATGAGCACATATACCTTGCCCACCAAAGGCATTGACTTTAGATACCGGTATTGAAATTTTCACAATCAGTTGTAATACATGTATATTGCATTGTAAACAACACAACATAATTATCATTTTATGAAGCCTTTATTTTAAATAGACACATTTTGATGCCTTGTCAAATAGAGCAGACCAAATCAGAAAGCTCCTTGACATGTCTGATCAGCGTGGGGTTTGTTCATATTGTGTAGCTCAGATTCTACACAATCTACAACTTTATATACAGATTAAAGTTAAGTGAATTAAAATTCATTAAGTCATACAATAGAACATGAATATTCATGTGGTAAAGGGTTAATAGGTACTGAAAATAAAAAATAACAATTACCATTCAATTGGTTTTTCAAGGTCACCAATATGTAATATTCAATGAATTAGACAATCAGGAAAATACAAGTGAGATATTCAACAATCCTCCATAAAGGTGGACAAAATAATGTGAGTCAATTACATCATCATCATCATCATCATCGTCAACACTGCAATCATCATCAACATCAATGATTACGGATTGCTGTCAATGTGTAAAAACAGGATACACCATCCATGTTTATTTTGGATTTACACCAGTCTAACAAGGATATAAATTTAAGTTCAATGATTTAAACTTTGAACAAAAGTAAAAAAATATTAAAATGCTGAATTGGTTTCTTCACCTGATTTCTGAAAAAAAAAGTCACCTAAATGTAACAAGCATAGATTATATAGTCATTCAAATGTCATGTAAATGTAACAAGCATAGATTATATGGTCATTCAAATTTTATGCAAATGTAACTAGCATAGAATATATAATAATTCAACTGTCATGTAAATGTAACAAGCATAGATTGTAAAGTCTTTCAACTGTCATGTAAATGTAACAAGCATAGATTATATAGTCACTCAAAATTAATGTCATGTAAAAGTAATAAGTATAGATTATCTAGTCATTCAAATGTCACGTAAATGTAACAGGCATAGATTATATTATAAATTAAAGGCATAGATTATATGGTCATTTAAATTCTAACTCAGACCAATCATCCTCAACAAGTTATTTTAACTTCTTTATTATAAAAACAAGTCAGCTTTTGGTGGCTGTTGACACCAACCAAGTTTTTCCCACTCAAGGTGTTACTGGATACATCCAAAACACCACAACATAAAAAGTGCAAAAAAAGTCTATAAAAATTGTTTTAAAACTCATTTGTATGCTCTCCTATACCATACTGTATAATGGCCAAACAAGAGGTTTAAACTTTATGGAACAAAATCTTGAGATTATTAACAAAAACGTAACTTATGACTGGTTTGCTGGAGTCATCAAGCATCTTAAAGTAAAAGTGCCAGCTAATGAAAAGATGGTAACATTTCAAATGTGAAAGACAGTTCAATTAAAGTGTCTCCATTAATTTACTAGATTCTTTAAATGTTTTTTTTTTCTTTCCCGTGAACATCAATAAGGTAGATAGCGTGAAATGAGGATAATGTAACACAGCCATGTGAACACGGACGATGTGAACTGCTTTCTGTTTGTACCCTGAATGATGTGAACCATTTTATAAGATGATGTGAGCTCCTATATTTAAATGATTTAATTTTTTAATAGGTTCCAATGGTTTATTCAAACTGAAGATAATTTCTCATGTGAAATACCTGTCTGTAAGGAAACTTACCGGTATTTTAACTTCAAGATTTTTTTTTTCAAACATTTTTAACTCTTAGTATAATGATTTTCATTTTGAAGTTGTATAATCATTTAATTATGTAATAATTGGTATTTTTCTTAAGGGCATATGTGACAGTTTGCTACATTTTCTATACAAAGTAGGAAAATTGAAACTGTTCTATAGATTTTTTCAAAACTTTACATTATAGAAAATAATAAAATAAACATTTTTATGGGAAAAAAATGGGGGTCACCGTCCTACTTTTTGAGTAATCTGCCCCTGAATATGATATTTTATCACTTTTAGGCCATATTCAAGGGCAGATAACTCAAAATAATTCTTACTTATACCTTATACTATTTATTATTAATGTTTGTGATTTCATTTCAAGTCATTGTGCAAAATTTTAAACATTATACATATATCAATTATTACGCAACTCTCAAAACTCATTTAAGCATTATAATAAACTAATTGAACAAACGAAAAATATTGTTTCCTATTGTTAGGTTTGTTGCAGATGAACCAATTTGTACCTTCAGTGGGTGGTACTACTGTACTCTAGTTGTATCAATATATCTCAGACAAGATAAATCCAAGTGTTGTGAGTGAATGAGTGATGCATGTACCTTGGCACAAACGAAGTTTTCAAGGTCATTACATTTCCAGAAATTGTTCAATGATAAGTTTGAGTATACAGTGAATAGATTACAATTTAGTACCAGGGTAATTAATTCGCTCATTATGGGTGATCCTTGTCTATATCGGATGCTTCTATTCTCGTTTGAGAAAGCGAGAGTGAACGACTGAAATTCGCTTGTATAAAATAGATCTCGGTCTTAAAAAGAGATCTTAGCCAGTACTTACGGAAACACAGAGGTGAACGTTATATATTCACTATATATGCTTAACAATGTTCACAGATGAGAGAACGCAGAAACAAGAAATAAATCATACAGTACGTTGCGGTCATCACAGCAAGAACTTGTTTATCTAGAAAGGGGACGTAACTTTTTCAAGCAACATTAATCTATATCTTCGATTGATAATCAAATATCACTTTTGGAAATATGACAAAAAAGCTATTGAATGATATTGAATTATTATTGAAGCAGTAAATATAAAGTTGTGAATATTTATCAATACCGGTAGGTATGAACAGCGAAATGGACCGAGAACAGCGAAATTAAGTTTTTATTTTACTACTACGGCATTTATTTGCAAAATATTTGGTGATTTAGTTAATAATCGGTTAGAATATATCAATACCTTGAAGTTAAGAGAAAAAGATATATGTATCAGATATTATATTGCCCATCCCAGGGTGACCGGTCTCTTTAATACTATGTATATATAGAGACCCTGCCCGTCCCAACGAAACCGAGTCCATTTCAGTAATCGCGTAATCGATATTTAGCTACGAAATGGGAGTATATAATATCATAATTGGGTATGTTTAACTACTTTTATTCATTTTTCATAATGTAAATGATACTCTTGTTCATGAAATACTTCATTTACTGGTGATGCATTACGTCCTATTGGACGTAATGCATTTTGCGAATCTAATCACAACTTATGAGAAATATTGATAATGTTATGTAGTCTTCATGTATTTCAGCATTGGTAAATTGTTTACGACACAACTAGTTGTTTATTATTATGTTACTAAATTTGTATTTTGGGCCTTGTATTACGTGAAAATAAACTTGTATCTTGTATCTATCTTGTATCTTGATGTTATCAAGACCGTTAAATGGCGAAATGGATTTTGACTTTTACACTATGACATTTTATTTTTTTTTTCATTATAAATATCAATACTTAAACGTTTAGATAGAGAATATTCAACATTAGTGATATTCATTGACTTAATAGAATGGTAATATATCCATGAAATCAAGTCCATTTCGAAGTCCATACAGACGTACAGCAAAATAATCTTAATTTCACACAAAAACTGTACCTGTGGTCCAAATGTTAATGGTCATAGCTATAAAATCAAATGACCCCTAGGGTAGGACAAATTTTGACTAAAGAGCCATGATTTGAAAACTTAGTTCAGGTCCACAAGGCTATGTTACATACCAAAATATCTAAACTCATGACCTTGTGGTTTCTGACAAGATCTTCTAGATTCTCCTATATATGTAATTTCAAGTGACCATGGGGTGGAGCCAATTTTGACCCCAGGGTCATGATGTGAACAATTTTGGTAGATGTCCATTAGGCCATGTTACACACCAAATATCTAGACTCCAGGCCTTATGGTTTCTGACAAGAAGATTTTTCTGGATTTTCTTATATACCGTAAACCCATATAAAATCAAGTGGCCCCTTGACGGTGTCAGTTTTGTCCCCAGGATCATGATCTGAACAAACTTGGTAGAATTCCACTAGACAATGCTACACACCAAATATCTTTGCTCTAGGCCCTGCAGTTTTACAGAAATAGATTTTCAAAGACTGCATTTTTAAAATCTATTTTTAGCTCCTGTCACCTCCTTTTTGAACCAATCAAAACAGTTTGAACAATTTTGATTGAATAAATCCTGCGAAATTTGGTCAAAATCATTCAGCGATTAAGAGGAATTGTTTAACTGGGACACATAGATGTCAGACACAGGCCAACCCTAATTGCTCACCATGAATATGTTGTGCTCAGGTGAGCTGAAAAAGCAAGAGGGCCATGATGGCCCTAAATCAATCCCTTGAATTCACTTACTAGAGTTAAAATGCTTCAGTAAGGTAAATTGCGCATAATTGTATTGTAGTTAAGAAGCAAAGGGTCAAAACTCTGTAATAAATAGTTGATATGAACAACTGGACTTGATACTGATTAATTATGTCCTATTGAGTTTCAGCAAAATCTGCAAAGCGGTTGAGAAGGAGATGTCGTGTCAAGAACTTTCTGTTTCAAACAATAGCGGCCATCTTGTTCAGCTGACCACAATGATTCCAACTATTTTTGTTCAGTACATCCAAAATTTGAATTTCATCAAAATCTGTTGTGGTTTAGAAGGAGAAATCATTTAAAGATTTTTCAATTTTTTGCTCTGGTGGCCATATTGGGTAGACCAGTGCCATTTTAGTTGTTTTGTTAAGTACATATCACCAAACGGTCATTCCTATTGGTTTTCATAAAAAATCTGCTCAGCAGTTTAGGTAGAGATGTTGTTTAAATATTTTTCTATTATTAGTTATGGTAAATATTATGTGTTGTTATTTTCATCTTGCAAGTTTGAGTGAAGTTAGTGATATGAATGAATTACTGACAGAATACAGAACATTAACACACCCACAATTTTTCCATGCACTATCTCTCACTCTTACAAATGTTTCATCACTTCTCCCTCCCCCAGCTGAGGGAGAGGTGACTTCTCCCTATTTTCTGAGCCCTGGTGCCATCTACAGTCCTCCAATCTTGCTGTCATCAATGTCTATGTGTACAGATAATAAAATGCTACTGTGCATTGGTATCAAGTTGATCAAAGATTGGGACATTTATAAATGATGAGCCTGTACTGTATGTTTTAAAACATATTGTTTGATTTTTGTCCAACCTGTTTGCAGAAACTTTAACCTTGACCATAACTTGAAAACTGTACAAGGTAATGAATTAAAATGAGAGTTTGCATAAACTTTAACCTTGACCATAACTTAAAAACTGTACAAGGTAATGAATTAAAATGAGAGGGTCCAGTCAAAAGATAAAATGGAATTATGGTGTCTGGTCACAGCACTTCTCCTTGTCACATTTTAAGCTGGTAAAGCTGTATTACAAAGGATAAGGGAATCTGTTTATAACAAGAAATAGACAGACAACCTATTTTTCATTCAGACATAGAAAGCGGCAGTGGCAGTCTAAAACCAAGAAAGAAACTACATTTTGACAAAACCTTTATTGTTTATCAATGTTTAAACATGCATCTAATTTTGTAAAGTTTTCATTCAATTAAAAAATGAATACAATCACGACATCTTTTCACACAGAAGAAAGGTTTGTACTGACATATTTCCAAGACAATAAACACAAGTTACTGACATCAAGAATAAGCTACATGTACCTGGGTTAACAATACAGAGTTATGGGTCAAACCAACACTTACTTTGCCATCTGCTTTGAGAAAGGGACCAAAAACAATGAAGCAAAACAAAAGGTCATATGGCCCTAGATAGCTCATAGCTCACCAGAGTACATCATCTTTACTTATTTAAAGCATTTAAGTCATTTAATTTACCTCTTTCTTCCAGCAGTAACCAGATTGAAGATTCAGATACAAATAATTCTTCATTTAAGCAATCATCTGGAGGCCTCAATTTTCAAGGGATCGAAATGCTTATGTAATTATGGTATGAAACCTTGAGGTAATCAGTGGTGCAAAACCAGAATTAATTCTGAACACAAGTTCCAGAAGAGAAGAATTTTTCAATTTCTCTAAAATATATAAGGAAACTAAACAACCTCATACTAGCCTCATTTTTCAAGGGATCAACTTTATTTCTGTAGACAGTCATTAGGTGACCATTTGTGCTAAATGACATCAAATTCTAACCATTGATTTCAAAGAATAATAATTTTGAAATTTTCTATAAAGAGTAGGGGCCTCTTTTTTCTAGGCATCAACTTTATTTTAGCAATTATGGTAGGCATACACGAGGTGACCATTTCTGCAAAATGAAATTAAGTTCTGATCACTGGTTTCATAGAAGAAGAAAATTTTTAAAATTTTCAATACAGAGTATATAAGAAATTAGCGGACCCCTTATGGGCCTCATTTTTCAAGGGATCAACTTCATTTTAGCAGTTATTGTAGACATTCATGAGTGACCATTGGTGTTAAATGAAATCAAAATCTGACCATTGGTTTCACAAAAGAAGAATTTTGAAATTTTCTATATAGAGTATATAAGGAATAGAATATATAAGGAAACTAGCTAACCCCAAAGGGGCCTCATTTTTCAAAGGATCAACTTAATTTTAGCAGTTATGGTAGAGCACTATGAGGTGACCATTTTTGTTAAAAATAATCAAATTCTGATCATTGCTTTAAAAACAAAACAAAAAAAACAACAAAAAAACAACTATGACTTTAATCACTAAATGCATGTGAAAGCTCAATGATGACTCATTTCAAACAGTTTATTTGTTTGGCTTTTCTACCATATGTAAGGTCAAAACTGTATTATGTCTACATTCCTGATTACGAAAACTACACTTGTAAAGCTTTCATCCTGTGTGCATTTGCATGTGTTTATCAAAATTAGCCTTCTTGCTACATGTATAATCAGGTACCCTTGTATGGCTTTTCTCTTGTGTGTATTCGCATGTGTTTAACCAAACTTTCTTTCTGGTTACATTTAAAATCACAGACAGCACATTTATATGGCTTTTCTCCTGTATGAATTCGCATGTGACGGTTCATGTGTGCTTTCCGATTAGATACATAATTGCACATGGTACACTCATATGGCTTTTCACCTGTATGTATTTGTATGTGCCTGTTCAAGTCTGACTTACTGATACATGCATACTCACACACATTACACTTGTATGGCTTTTCCCCAGTATGTCTTCTCATGTGCAAAACCAAGTGTGTTTTATTATTACATGCATAATCACACACAATACACTTGTGAAGCTTTTCTCCTGTATGAATTCGCACATGTTTTACTAAAACTGATCTGCAACTAAATGCAGATTCACAGAAAGTACACTTGTATGGCTTTTCTCCAGTGTGGATTTGCATGTGACAGTTTAGGTGTGCTTTTTGATTAGATACATAATTGCACATGGTACACTCGTATGGCTTATCTACTCTATGTATTTGTATGTGCCGGTTCAAGTTTGACTTACTGATAGATGCATACTCACACACATTACACTTATATGGCTTTTCCCCAGCATGTATTCTCATGTGCAAATCCAAGACTGACTTACCATTACATGCATAGTCACACACAGTACACTTGTGGGGCATTTCACCTGTATGCAATATCATATGTTTATCCAAATTTGTCTTCAGGCTACATGTATAATCACATAAAGTACACTTGTATGGCTTTTCTCCTGTATGAATTCTCATGTGAAAAACCAAGGCTGACTTATTATTAGATGCATAATCACACACAATACACTTGTGGGGCTTTTCTCCTGTGTGTATCATCATGTGTGTATCCAAATTTGTCTTCTGGTTACATGTATAATCACACACAGCACACTTGTATGGCTTTTCTCCTGTATGAATTCGAATGTGTTTTACTAAAACTGATCTGTACTAAATGCAGATTCACAAAAAGTACACTTGTATGGCTTTTCTCCTGTATGAATTCGCATGTGACGGTTCAGGTCTCCTTTCCGATAAGACACATAACTGCACTTGGTACACTCATATGGCTTATCTCCTATATGTATTTGTATGTGCTGGTTTAAGTCTGACATACTGATACATGCATACTCACAAACATTTTATGACTTTTCTCATGTGTTATTGTGCATTTGTCTGATACAATATGTCCTGAAATGACAAACATCTTAATGCAGACTTCTACCTCACAGGTAGGACACTTTGCCTTTTATTTTCCTCATGTTTGATCAAATATGAAACATACTGGGAACATTAATTTTTTTTTTCTCCTGTATGTTTCTGCTTTTGTTCCACCAAAATAATGCACTGACATGCAGAACACATGTATGGCTGCCTCTTGTAGGGATTAGCATGTGATCATGTCTAACACCAGTTCAGGATGTCCAGAGTATCTTGGTGTCTTAAGAAGAGTCAATATTCAATATCAAGTCCGATGTGAAGAATACTGAAATGGAAAATAAATGATTTAAAATAACAAGCAAGACAGATGTATTTTATATGTATGTCGTATGTATATTGTATATTTAAGACTGCTGAAACACGACTCATATGAAACATTTTTTTTTTCTATTTTTATTGTATTTGTATATTTTTTTTCTTCCATTCACTAAACGTTTATTTTTTTGGGCATGTGCAAAATGGTGTTTGTTGTGTGTCTGTAATTAGTGTAATATATGTGTGTTTTGTATATGTATGTTGTTTCTTTAATTTATTTTTAAAGTTTTAATATTGTGTGCTGTATAAATGTTAATTTTTTTCCCAAATTAAGGGAAAAAAGCATTTTTTTTTTCATTTTTTTTTTTAATAAAATTGTGATTTTTTCCCTATAATTGTGAATTTATATACACAGTTTTTGAAACAGAAAGAAATCCGATATTGTTTTTGACTAATGCCCAAGCTAGCCTTTAATAGTCAGGCAGCGTGAAACCGTCTCTTAAATGCCGCGCACAGCACTGCACTTTTTTCAGCAAATAGCCCCTTCTGATTGGCAATAATGCAGGTTTGTAATTGTAAACAACCAAATAAAGTAATCAACATTATATTGATGTGCATTATAATTTATTCCATACAAAGCAGATCAAAACCCGCACATATTATTTAAACTCCCTGCATGATTATATTTTTGATAAATATCAGAAATAACTAGCGTGCATAATCTTACCATTCATTAAATGCAGGAGTTTTCTTAAGTGGATGCCCACATGCCTGCGCCGAGTTAAAATCACTGCGGGCAAGTGATTTTTCAAAGTAGATAGCCCGGTGGGCAAGTTCATGTAAATGAAATCTTTCGGGTTTTTTATTTTCTATAGTATATCAGGGGTAAAATGCTTGCAAATTGTCTTTGATACATATTAACTAAAATTCACCTTAATATTGCACATATTTAGTTTTAAACATCAACAAACACCAACTAACTTCAAGATCGGGCAACCTGTTTTCACTGGGGGCTAGTAGATGTTCAAAGTAACTTGCCCCCTGGACAAGTGCAAGTCAAATCCTTAAGTAAACCCATGAAATGGTCCCAAGAATAGCCAATCCTATTTACCAGAAGTAAAAAATAAATGATAATTAGATCAGCAATTTGTTAACAGATTTGTCACATTCAAAAATTAAAAAAAAAAAAAACTCAACATATCAACACTTCATAATAACTGCACCTCATCTTTCATTTAATAAGCAATAGAGGGAAAATTTCACACCGACATTGTTTTGATAAACAACGGATGTTGTCTGCTTTAATAATAATGAGATATGCTGAAGAATCACGTAACCCTAAGGATTGTGTACGGTATGTGATGTGAAGTGGTACGCTTCATCCGGAAATGGTATGTTCAGACAATGGTACGCTTCGTCTCAGTAAATCACCATGCTACATCATAGACATATTCCCCATATGTCTGTGGCTACACCTAGGTATTTCAAATCTCTGAATAAATGAATTATAATAATAATATGACCAGTGTATCATATTAGATGTATCATATTGCAACCCGGGTGAAGATACACAGCCCTAACCCACGTATATTAGTGCATAAGCCCAGGCATGTCCTTAGCACATCCTCGAGTGCCCAAACTGCACCCCTCTAAGATTTAATTAGGAAATGCAACATAAATAAAATACGTAAAATAAAAACTGTTCACGTACCAATTAATTCTATCAAATTCACATTGATACCCACCAAAATAATTCTTTTATAAACAATTATTCACTCGGAAATAACATTGAATAAATTAAGAGTCAAATATTATGCCATCATTTTGTGTGGTCCTTACTCCGCCCCCTAGGTGACGTCATAGCAGTTGCGAATTGTACACATATGACTTTCATTTATAAATATGTAAACACAGCATATGGAATTTCTGAGATACTTTTAAATTAAAAAATGGAGTGTAAAAGGGCCATTCTGCATGGAAATCATTTTGTCTTAAGAAAAAACACATAAACAGAGTGGTGCGAGATATAATTTGCAATATTTATCAGTTTGAATCAAAATTTCTTACAAAAATCATCTGAGTTTATTTACTGTCATGTCCGGTGATCTTGCGCGGCCGGTGATCTTGCGCACTCCGCACTGGAAGTGTATTTTCTGTCGTTTGTTTACGCTATCGTAAGATATTTTCAAGCAAAATTTGTGATTTGGACTTTATACTCTGAACCAAAGCAAGGTAAGAAAGTTAAAATATTATCTGTTAAACATGTTTGTTTACATTATTTCGTCATCCTAATTATTTATTCATTAACACGCCCACTGACCTATTATCCCATTATTCCTGTCTATTCATCCAGTTCAAAGAGTTTACGTCCTGCACAAAAGAAAGATCAATATTACACATATTAAAACTGTTTTCCGCTATTAAAACGTTGTAAAATTCCTTTTTTCCCCGTTGAAATAATAGATGTGAAATAAAGGTGTATCCAGTTGCTATCGTCTGCACATGCGCAAGATCACCGGACAATTGAATGTTGGGATTAATCATGGTGTTGAGTGTTTACATTGTTGCACACATATAGTTCAATGAGTTATTTCCAAATAATATCTGTATCATTGTATGTCTTGAAGATTTTTGCAAATAGGAAAATATTAATGGTTATTCGGTATTAGGATGGTGTTCCCCCATATCGCGGTACTAACGGCATGAACGGGAATAAAATATCAGTGAAGTCTTGTCTGAAATTTATTTCTGTATGTCACTGATATTCCACCTTTGTACCATAATGTGAAAACAATTTATTTTTTTCCAGCCTTTCTAATAACATTTTAAAACATGTTATTGTTCGCCATGTTTGTCCAACATAAAAAATCCCATGATTCTCTGGTATCGCGGTATTTCTTGAAAAAAGACTGCTGGCTCCACCTACAGGTGTCCAGGGCCTCCACTGGAATTTTTCAACCTTTCGCCATCATTTTCGCCACTTGAGAAAAGTTGGAGCCACTTTTGAGCCACTTTAGAGCCAGAGTATGAAACTTTGTAATTATGTTAACTGGTGTATTAATACTCATGATGAGTATGGGTAAATTAAAAGGGAATGGGAATGAATAATATTCTATGTTCTTATACCACTAAATTATCTTAATAGAAATAGCATCAACAGTAATATTCAATTTCATAATCAAGTATACATTGTAAAGATCATAGACATGATTTATTTCCAACTTTTTTTTCCCTGTAATTATGCTACATATACATAGATGTATCCTTACTTTAGAATATGAAAAAAAATGATAATTTTCTATAATTAAATGTATTAATGTGTCTTTCTTCACTATAATGAAACATAAATCTAGATCTTATTACTAATTACTACATGTATTCCTCTTTATTACAAATATAACCAATATTATTATTTTTTTTAATTCATTCTTTCCGTTTGTATCCTATCCTGATTCTGGCATGTTTAATTACAGATTCCTACAAATGGTCAAGTCGGCAATTAAAGTAATTGAAAAAGTTGTTTAAAGTTTTTCTTTTTCACGTTCATTGTCTATTTTTTCAGGAATATTTTAATTAGACATCATCAAAAAGTGTTTGCATTAAATAGCCAATGTTCGTAAAGTTATTTCAAACAAGACTATCGGTCTTTTTAGCCTTAATCAGTCGGTGTTTGTTTCATGATATAGTGATTCGTAATTGTCGCTGGTTTGCCGGACTATCAGCACATTTGAAATGGACAAATTAGATTTTATTGCACATACATGTTCACGCAATCAATCCTCGTTGCCGAAAACAACAAGTTTTCACATCTCATGCGTCTGCAGATGTAAATAAACAACGCAACGATACGATCCAAGTGTTCCGCAGAAAAACAAGCATTGATTGGATAATGTGACACAAATCTGACTCCGCCCTCAATTATCGATTTTTTGGTCTCTTCTCACAGCATGAGATTTACCGTGTGTACGTTTACCGAGTACTTCCTGTATAAACATCCTCGTTACGATATGCAGTGCTTTACAGAAAGCATGCGCCACTAACTTTCGCCAACTGGCAAAATTTAGCGCCAGAATCTCAAAATAATTGCAAATGGCGCCATTGGCGATCGACAGCGGAGGCCCTGGGTGTCGCTACATGATTATAACAATCATCATTCATAAAACAATGCAGCAGACGAAGGTCTAGCATTTGTTGAGTCTTTCAATTCATTATTTATGGTATGCTAAAAAACGGTTTTTAGCGGACACGGGGTGATACGCATAAGCGTAATGGTTGAAAGTCGGTGCAAGAGATTTACGTTTTTCTTACCATTTACGGAGACTTATTACTTTTTGTTTATTTCAATTAAAATGGTAGCTTCCTGTTTACAAAATGGTGTCACTAGGTGGCGATCGGCAAAGTCTTTCCTAACAAACTGACAGTACCGCGATATCAGAGAACCCGCGATACCGCCGGAAACCCCCTTAATTTGATTCGTAGTAAATTTACCGATCTTAGGTGCGCAAGATTACCGGACAGCATCGTACAGAAACATAGTAAAAAAATCTCACAGTCGCTAACGCGTGTGATAAAATCTAGCGAGACTACGATAAAAAAAACAGAAGGTGGCGGAGTTAAGACAGGGGCGCAGTTAGGACCTCCGACGATATTTAGTGAAACACACGCACACGTATGTGGGATGTACGCTAGTATGTTTTTAATGTTGAGGTCAGATGTAACCCTTTATTTTTATTTGTGAACTGTACTCAACTTTTATTTTTAATTATTTATACAGTTTCTAACTGCATATATGCCTCCACCCTGTCGTAATTATCAGAAATTGATAGAAGACAGTAACGGAAGAAAGAAAGAAAGGGAGCTTTATACGCCCGATAGACAAGTCAGGAGTCAAAATGAAGAAAGTACAGATGAGCATGGGGTAAATAACCTTGACAAATCGGGAAAAAAAATGTTTTTAAGTACCCCTGATGAGATTGTAGAAGTATGCTCACATTTTAAAGGAATGTTTACTTGCACCTCTAAGCCGCCATATTGACTGGTTTCCGAAATTATCGAGCGTTAACGAGAAAGCTGGGCCCAACGTCGTTTCGGACCTTAACTCTTTCGTACCAAGAAATGATAAAATATAGGCCGGATGATGGGAATGCATTCAGAAGGGTAATCCACATCTGCGTACCCGTAATAATGAGTGATAAAAAGTGTTTATTCATCCTAAACTAGTGTGCGATTAATTATGTATGAATGATCCTCTCCCAATATATATATACAATATATATACGTACATTAAACAAATACTGAGTGATAAAAAGTGTTTATTTATTCCTCCTAACACCTGTTTCTCCGTATAGAATACAATTTGGAGTACTGTTTTTGACATTTAAGATTTTAAAAATTTCAATTGAACCTTTTCTAAGATATTGTTATTTCTATGTCCCCATATTGCACAGCCATATAATAAAATTGGTTTTATAGTTGTTTTTTTTTTTGTTTTTGTTTTTTCAAATAGATCAATCTGTAAATCTTAAATACTTAAATATAAACGCTACACGTACACAAATTTTTGCAAATATGGTATTAAGTACGAACATATCTATAGTCGAATAGTCAGGTCTAAATCCTGCCTGAAATTTACTTATATCATTTTTTTAAAACAAACTTTAAAAGACGATTATTTAGGACTGTTGTAAAAAGTTTCCCAAAACAGTTCAGAAGGGTTATTGGACGATAGTTTTCTGGATTAGACACATCACCTTTATTCTTATACATCGGGTTTATTACCCCAATAACTCAGTTTTCTGGAATAATTGCCTTGTTAAATACAATATTAAAAGTTTATGATATACATCATAACATATTTTAAAAGTTAATATGATTTTTTATATATTCATTTAACACATTATCTTCACCAGAAGCTTTGTTATTTTTTAGATTTTTAATGGCATGCTCTGTTTCTTCTACAGCAATTACATTATTTAGTATAGTGTTGTCCACTGTTGTATTATCATCTCCGACATAATTAGCATTATAGTTAGCATCAGGAGCTTCTGATTCGTCACAATTTTACATGTTTTAAATATTCATACATTTTAGTTAATGCACCGGGACTTGCTCCTGTATATATATATATTCTAAAATCCTACTGTCCACAAGCAAGTCCCTTTGGTTAATGATGCGTCACAACTAGTTGTTTTGCTGCCTTTAAAAATATTTCCAAAACTCATTAGAATTTGTTTTGCAGATTTCTTTAAGTTTATCTGCAATATATTCGGTATCTTTTAAAATTGTTATTTAACGTATTTTTATACAATTTACTCTTCATTTTCAAACTCTTTTTATTACACTCGTTTTTACAACGTTTGTATCTATATTTTGCACGGTGATAATCTCGTCTAGCCGTTTTACATTTAGAATTAAACCATCTCCTGTCGTTAACATGCTCTTTTGGTTTTGTATTATAATTACGTTGTGCAAAACTGTTTTAAGCACTGTCATGAAATATATTTTCAATTTTTGTAATCACATTATTTATATCACTACCATTGATATTATTTGACTTGTATAACGTATCTAATTCATTTACTACGATGTTAATTTTATCCACGTCAATTTTATTTATAAACTTGTCTTTGTTTTTACAGCCCCATAATTTAGCCTTTTGACTGCTTGACTTTACTTTTATTGGTTTTGTGCCAATTTTGAACCCAGGGCCACGATTTTAACAAACTTGGTAGAGGTCTACTAAGCGATGTTACACACCATATATCCAAACTCTAGGCCTTGTGGTTTCTGACAAGAATATTTTTCTAGTTTTTCCTATATAAGTCTATGTAAAATCAAATGACCCCTGGGGCGGGGCCAATATTGACCCCAGGGTCATGATTTTAACAAACTAAGTAGTGGTCCACTAGACAATATGCCACGAACCAAATATTTAAGCCTTGTGGTTTCGGAGATTTTTTTTTTAAGATTTCACTTTTAAAATCTATTGTTGGCTCATGTAACCCAGATATGCAATGAACCGGAACCATTTGAACAACTTTGGTAGAGCTTTATGCAAGGAACATCATAGGCAAGTTTTATCCAATTTGGTCTGTTGGTTTCAGAGGAGATTTCGTTTGAAACAATTGTGGACGACGGACAGCCATTGATCCTAAAGCTCACATGAGCACTACGTGCTATTGTGAGCTAAAACAAGGCAATGTTCAGATTAAGCTATCGACCCCTTAAAATAATACTCAAAGATAGAAAACAAAGAAAGAATCTGTTACAACATGCAAGGAAAATTAAGGACACTCTAAGTGGATATCAAAAGCAAATTGTAAATTTATGAGCATTTAAGTAATATCCATTCCAAATATGAAAATCCAAAACCGTGTCGGCCATATTTGTTTATCCGGTTTACTTCGCAAGGCACCTTCCTCTGTCACGAAACTTATTTTGGCAACATCCGGTTGCAAACAAATTCAGTGAAAAGTACATCGAAACTTATTGAAATTGAAACTACTTGTGAATGCAACTTGACCCCCCACCCCCACTCCCCGGTTACAGGTGTGAAAGAATATAAGTTTGGTTTGGTTAGCATGATTTTAATATACTACGAGGAGTTAGAGCGAGAGCGAAACTAGGCTAAGTGCTTATATATCTATATGCACTTAGCCCAATTTCGCTCTCAGACCTCGAGTGGTAATTTAGGGAAGACTGTTATGAGATGGGTCTTTAATTCTTACTGTTTTTATTAGCTCACTGAGCACGAAGTGCTCAAGGTGAGCTTTTGTGATCGTCCGTCGTCAACAATTTACTTAAAACGACATCTCCTCTGAAACCGCTT
>CM037787.1:40768324-40818324 GCA_021229015.1 Solen grandis
ATAACTCTGTGAAAAATTGAGGAACCAGGTCACGCCGACGATATGCGTATCTACTCTTGGTGATAAAGCTTCCCATAAAGTTTTGTTGAATTCAAGCCATTAGTTCCTGAGAAATAGCCCGGACAAGAATCATGCAATATGTACTATAGGCCAAAAAGTCAAGGGGCCATAACTCTTTGAAAAATTAGGAACCAGGTCACGCCGACGATATGCGTATCTACTCTTGGTGATAAAGCTTCCCATAAAGTTTCGTTGAATTCAAGCCATTAGTTCTTGAGAAATAGCCCGGACAAGAATCATGCAATATGAACTATAGGCCAAAAAGTCAAGGGGCCTTAACTCTGTGAAAAATTGAGGAACCAGGTCACGCTGACGATATGCGTATCTACTCTTGGTGATAAAGCTTCCCATAAAGTTTCGTTGAATTCAAGCCATTAGTTCCTGAGAAATAGCCCGGACAAGAATCATGCAATATGTACTATGGGCCGAAAAGTCAATGGGCCATAACGCTGTGAAAAATTTAGGAATCGGGTCATGCTGACGATATGCGCATCTCCTCTTGGTAATAAAGCTTCCCAAAAAGTTTCGTTGAATTCAAGCCGTTAGTTCCTGAGAAATAGTCCGGACAAGGAAAGTGTGACGGACGGACGGACGAAGCGGCGACTATATGCGTCACCTTCGGTGAGCATAAAAAAAGTATTTCCCTTCTATGATGCGCATTTCTTTGTCATAGAATGAGGAGGCAGCCATCTTGTTTACTCACTGTTGTTTTGCTGATGTTCGATTGCACAACAGGTGGAAATGTTCTACTGCTTCCGCAAGTCATGTGTAATGCAGTGATTATTTTCACACCTTTAGTATTCACATGCATTTGCATTGTTACCTTGTTAAAAGCTGATAGTTTGAGTAATAACCTGAAACTACAGACACCTTTTGGTTTGTTTTTTCGCAAGTCTTTTAACAAAGGGTATTTGAAGTACACAATTATCATGAACCAAACAGCTCTGTCCAATACAAAACGAACTTGTCAAAATTTTGTAGGATTGAATTAAAATTAATAAAATACTGTTTATTTATGCGCGGTCACAGTAATGACGATGCAAACATCGCTGTCAATTAATTATTATGTAAAGCACAGTACAGTACAGTATGGGGTTTCTGATTAAAGCGTAAGAAATTGTAAACACCAATATGAACAAGAGGGCCATAATGGCCCTGGATCGCTCACCTGGTATCATTAGGCTATGTAAAATCAAGTGACCCCTAGGGCAGAGCCAATTTTTTATCCCAGAGCCAGGATTTGTTCAAACTTGGTAGAGGTTTATTAGCCCATGTTACATACCAAATATCTAAACTCCAGGCCTTGTGGTTTCTGAGAAGAAGATTTTTCAAGTTTTTTCCTATATTAGTCTTTGTTAAATAAAGTGATTCCTGGGGCATGGCCAAATTTGACCCCAGGGTCATGATTTGAACGAACTTCGTAGAGATCTACTAGAAAATGCTACACACCAAATATCTAAACCCCAGGCCTTGTGGTTTCTGAGAAGAAGATTTTTTAAGATTTCACTTTTAAAATCTATTTTTAGCTCCTATGACCTAATTATACAACAGACCGGAACCATTTGAACAATTCTTATAAGGGATCACCTAAGGAACATCTTTGCAAAGTTTGATCACTTCCCCATTAGTAGTTTCAGAGAAGAAGCTCGTATTCTAGAAACAAGATGAATTTTGAAGGTTTTCCTACATTACTCTATGTAAAACAAGTGTCCCCTGGGGCAGGCCTAATTATGACCCATGGCTATTATTTTAACAATCTTGGTAAGGGTCCATAAGATGATACTACACACCAAATATCTAAGCTCCAAGCCTTATGGGTTTTCATAAGAAGAATTTTGAAGGTTTTCATATATAACTCTATGTAAACAAGAGGGCCATGATGGCCCTAAATCGCTCACCTGAGATAAATAGCCTTCAATGCCAAACATGCTAAACATACTGCTTTAGAAATAGAGATGCTGAGGCGTAAACAGTGAAATTTGAGGTTTTCAGAAATTTCTTAGAGTGCTAACAAAGCCAAATAAGCCATTTTTATCATTTCAAAAGGGGCATAACTCCTGTCCTAACGGGCAAATATCAGCCAAAATTCAAAATTTTATGACACTTAACATTGTCACAAATTTTAGAGATGATTGGTTAAGAAGGCCCTAGATCACTCACCTGAGTACAGGGTTACATATTAACAGAGAAAAACAGAGTCCTTATGTATCAAGTTTAAATAACAAACTTTAGTTTAAATTACTTTAGTAAGTTAAGTTTTGCCACATGATCATTCCTGCAAAATTTGATCAAATTTTTTATAGCTGTTTCATAGGAGATGTCGTTTAAAGATCTCACAATATACATATAAGGCAAATTAGCCCCACCCCTGGCAGCCATGTTTTAAGGCAGATCAAAATAATTTTAGCATCTTGTTTCTGAGGAGATGTCGTTTAAAGATTTCACTATATACATATAAGGCAAATTAGCCCTGCCCCTGGTAGCCATGTTTTTTGGCGGATCCAAATAATTTTAGCAACTTTGGTAGATGGTCATGCAAGAATCATCCCTGCAAAATTTGATCAAATTCTGTGCAGCTGTTTCAGAGGAGATGTCGTTTAAAGATTTCACTATATACATATAAGGCAAATTAGCCCCGCCCCTGAAGTGACCCCTGGGGCAGGCCTAATTTTGACCACAGGGTCATAATTTTAACTATCTTGGTAATGGTACATAAGATGATGCTACACGCCATATATCTCAGCTCCAGGCCTTACACTTTCTTAAAAGAAGATTTTTAAGGTTTTCTTATTATAACTCTATGTAAAATCAAGTGACCCCTAGGGCGGGGCCAATTTTGACCCCAGGGTCATAATTTGAACAAGCTTGGTAGAGAGTCATAAAGTCATGCTACATACCAACAAGAGGGCCATGATGGCCCTGGATTGCTCACCTGAGTATACGGTTCCCCAAGGAACATCAGTCTGTATCAAAACATTTTGAAATCTGGCCAGTAGTTTTGAAGGAGATGATCCCTGTAAAGTTTTATCAAATTCTGTCCAGCAGTTTCAGAGGAGATGTCATTTAAAGATTTCACTATATACATATTAGGCAAATTAGCCCCGTTCCTGGTGGCCATTTTATGGATTGGAATAATTTCAGCAACTTTTGTGAAGCTTCATCCAAAGATCATCCCTGCCAAATTTAATCAAATTCTGTCCAGCGGTTTCAGAGGAGCTTTTGTGATCGCCCTTCGTCCGGCGTCCGGCGTCGTGCATTGTGCGTCGTCCACAATTTTCTTTAAACGACATCTCCTCTGAAACCGCTGGACAGAATTTGATTAAACTTGGCAGGAATGTTCCTTGGGTGAGGCTCTACAAAAGTTGGTAAAATAAAGTTGATCCATGAAGAACTCTGGTTGCCATGGCAACAAAAAGAAAACAAGAAAGTCAGTAGAACTGACAGATGCTCCCCGAAGAACGTCATTGTTACAAATAAGGCCTTGCTCAATGGGTGGGAGGATATGTTGAAATCCCCATTCCTAAATCATATCTATTCTCCTCATCAGATGAGATGTTTTACAAACTCTAATTTGGAGACTTAGTAATTTCTATTTAAATTTTATTATTTTTTTAAATTTTTAAAAATTAATTTTACATTTCAATGTGTGCTCATATCAAAGAGGTTAACCAACACTCTTGACATATGACTGGATATTTGAAATAGTGTATAATGGCCTAAACAACAATTAGCTGACATGATTATGATTGACATTACTAGCATATTGAATTTTGTGGGGTTTTGTTTAAATGATATCTCCTGTTAAATTAGGCAAATGACATGAATATTAGTCAACAACATGGTAGTAGGGGCCATAACTCTCTTAAAAATTGAGGAACCAGGTCACATCGATGATATGCGTATCTACTCTTGGTAATAAAGCTTCCCATAAAGTTTCATTGAATTCAAGCCATTAGTTCCTGAGAAATAGCCCGGACAAGAATCATGCAACATGAACTGTAGGCCAAAAGTCAAGGGGCCATAACTCTGTGAAAAATTGAGGAACCAGGTCACGCTGACGATATGCGTTTCTACTCTTGGTGATAAAACTTCCCATAAAGTTTTGTTGAATTCAAGCCATTAGTTCCTGAGAAATAGCCCGGACAAGAATCATGCAATATGTACTATAGGCCAAAAAGTCAATGGGCCTTAACTCTTTGAAAAATTTAGGAATCGGGTCATGCTGACGATATGCGCATCTCCTCTTGGTAATAAGGCTTCCCATAAAGTTTCATTGAATTCAAGCCATTAGTTCCTGAGAAATAGCTCGGACAAGAATCATGCAATATGTACTATAGGCCAAAAAGTCAAGGGGCCTTAACTCTGTGAAAAATTGAGGAACCAGATCACGCCGACGATATGCGTATCTACTCTTGGTGATAAAGCTTCCCATAAAGTTTTGTTGAATTCAAGCCATTAGTTCCTGAGAAATAGCCCGGACAAGAATCATGCAATATGTACTATAGGCCGAAAAGTCAATGGGCCATAACTCTGTGAAAAATTGAGGAACCAGGTCACGCCGACGATATGCGTATTTACTCTTGGTGATAAAGCTTCCCATAAAGTTTCGTTGAATTCAAGCCATTAGTTCCTGAGAAATAGCCCGGACAAGAATCATGCAATATGAACTATAGGCCAAAAAGTCAAGGGGCCTTAACTCTGTGAAAAATTTAGGAATCGGGTCATGCTGACGATATGTGCATCTCCTCTTGGTAATAAAGCTTCCCATAAAGTTTCGTTGAATTCAAGCCATTAGTTCCTGAGAAATAGCCCGGACAAGAATCATGCAATATGTACTATAGGCCGAAAAGTCAATGGGCCATAACTCTTTGAAAAATTTAGGAATCGGGTCATGCTGACGATATGCGCATCTCCTCTTGGTAATAAAGCTTCCCATAAAGTTTCGTTGAATTCAAGCTGTTAGTTCCTGAGAAATAATCCGGACAAGGAAAGTGTGACGGACGAACGGACGGACGGACGAACGGACGGACGGACGAAGCGGCGACTATATGCGTCACCTTCGGTGAGCATAACAAGAGGCCCAAGGGCCATAAACGCTCACCAGTGTAAATCAGCATATTCAAGATGATTTTTTCTATAAGGAAATCAAATGACAAACCAGAGATCAACTTCATTTTAGCAATCATGGCAGACATTCATGAAATCAATCCTGACCATTAATTTCATGGAAGTAAAATTCTGAAATTTATTAATTGAAGATAATATAATATATTGTATTATCAGTTGCAGTTACACGATGTGATAGTTTGAAAGCCACAGGGCTTTTTGTATGGGAAGAAAATGAAAGCAGTTCGTTTAAATGATTGATTTAACTTTTACATAACATGATTAAACTTTTAAATAACAATCTGTAACAAAATATTTCGAAAATTCTTTAATATTGTTTCAGATTCCTTTTATTTACAAGTTGTCAAAAGAGAAAGTAAATCCGCGAAAACTGATGACATTTAGAAATGCAAAGCTTTTTTGGTTATTAATTTTATTTACATGGTCAGAGAAAGTTGTGAATCTATTTTGCAAAATACTAAAAGTACTCTCCAAATTACCTACAGTGTGTCTTTTTAGCTTTTATCCACAAAACAATGCATCTCTACATTAAAATATTTTCGTAACAAAATCGGCAATTTGCGTACGTGACATCGCCATGAATCTGGCAAAATTTTATGCAAAATAGAGTTAAACAGATAAGCTCATTTCAAGTTTTTTCCTCTCTCTTTTTAGTTCTCTTTAGATTACCAGGCGGATTACCGGTTACATGAGAAAAAACAAAACAAATTGAGAAGGAGAAGTGTGTAAAATGCGGTTGAGGAAAAATATATACTTTTACGGATGGGAATGGGGCCAAATTTCGGCCCCATATTGGCCTTTGCACAGAAGAAGAATTTTGATGTTTTCTATATAGAGTATATAAGGGAATTAGCCACCCCTAGGGACCTCATTTTTTTAGGAATTAACTTTATTTTAGCCATATTGGTATACATTCATGAGGTAACTATTTGGGCCAAAGGAAATTAAATTCTCACAGCTGGCTTCATAAAAAAAAGTATTTTGATGTTTTCTATATAGAGTTTATAAGGAAATTAGCCAACCCCCTAGGGGCCTCATTTTTCAAGGGATCAACTTTATTTTAGCAATTATGGTAGACATTCATGAGGTGACTATTTGTGCCAAAGGAAAATAAATTCTGACCATTTGTTTCAGAGGAGATGATTTTCAAAGTTTTCAATTATTTTTTCTATTTGTTGCCATGGCAACCAGAGTTCTTCATGGATCAACTTTATTTGAGCAATTCTTTTAGAGGCCCACCCAAGGATCATACATGCCAAGTTTTATCAAATTCTGTCCAGCGGTTTCAGAGGAGATGATTTTCAAAGTTTTCAATTATTTTTTCTATTTGTTGCCATGGCAACCAGAGTTCTTCATGGATCAACTTTATTTGAGCAATTCTTTTAGAGGCCCACCCAAGGATCATACATGCCAAGTTTTATCAAATTCTGTCCAGCGGTTTCAGAGGAGATGATTTTCAAAGTTTTCAATTATTTTTTCTATTTGTTGCCATGGCAACCAGAGTTCTTCATGGATCAACTTTATTTGAGCAATTTTTGTAGAGACCCACCCAAGGATCATACATGCCAAGTTTTATCAAATTCTGTCCAGCGGTTTCAGAGGAGATGATTTTCAAAGTTTTCAATTATTTTTTCTATTTGTTGCCATGGCAACCAGAGTTCTTCATGGATCAACTTTATTTGAGCAATTTGTAGAGGCCCACCCAAGGATCATACATGCCAAGTTTTATCAAATTCTGTCCAGCGGTTTCAGAGGAGATGTCTTTTAAAGCAAATTGTTGACGACGGACGACGGACGAAGGGTGATCCCAATAGCTCACCCTGAGCACTTCGTGCTCTGGTGAGCTAAAAAAAATGAAAACTTTAAAAATCATCTCCTTAAAAACTACTGGCCAGATTTTAAAATAAATTGGTACAGATGTTCCTTGGGTGACCCTCTACCAAAGTTGCTCAAATTATTATTCCGATCCGTAAAAAACATGGCCGCCAGGGGCGGGGCTTATTTGCCTTATATGTATATAGAGAAACCTTTAAACAACATCTCCTCTGAAACCAATGGACAGAATTTGATTAAACTTGGCAGGGATGATCCTTGGGTCAACCTTCACAAAAGTTGCTAAATTAAACTTGATCCATGTAGAACTCTGGTTGCCATGGCTACAAAAAGAAAAAAAATATAAAAACTTTAAAAATCATCTACTTCAAAACTACTGGCCAGATTTTAAAATAAATTGGTACAGATATTCCTTGGGTGACCCTCTACCAAAGTTGCTAAAAAATTTCCGATCCGTAAAAAACATGGCCGCCAGGGACGGGGCTTATTTGCCTTATATGTATATAGGGAAAACTTTAATCAACATTTCCTCTGAAACCACTGGATAGAATTTGATTAAACTTGGCAGGAATGATCCTTGGGTCAACCTTCACAAAAGTTCCTAAAATAAACTTGATCCATATAGAACTCTGATTGCCATGGCAACAAAAAGAAAAATAATTTGAAAACTTTAAAAATCATCTGCTTCAAAACTACAGGCCAGATTTTAAAATAAATTGGTACAGATGTTCCTTGGGTCAACCTCTACCAAAGTTGCTAAAATTATTCCGATCTATTAAAAAACATGGCCGCCAGGGGCGGGGCTTATTTGCCTTTTATGTATATAGGGAAAACTTTAATCAACATCTCTGAAACCACTGGAGAGAATTTGATTTAACTTGGCAGGGATGATCCTTGGGTGCTCAGGAGAGCTAAAAATCAAAAGGCTAGGTGGAGAAGAAGATTTTAAAATTTTCATTTTTAAAATCTATTTTTAGCTCCTGTGACCTAGATTTTTGACCAATCAAAATAATTTTAACAACTTTGGTAAAGGGCCCCATAATGAATATTCCTGTGAAGTTTTATCAAAATCCAGTGAGTAGTTTAGAAGGAGATGTTGTTTAAAGAAATTGTTGACGACGAAGACACGCACGGACAACGGACAAAAGGCGATCACAAAAGCTCACCATGAGCATGTTGTGCTCAGGTGAGCTAATAAGAGAAGAATGATTTTGTAAGCATTTATTGTACAAAACCATGATAGAAATCACAAACAGACAACATTTTACAGGCAAGTACGTACAATCAAGCTTTAATATCAATTTTGCGCATGAAATATACCAATAAACTCTACCGATACGGTTTCCTAGTGGGTGGGGTAAAGTTTGGGAAAATTTGAAAATATTGAGTTCTCTTGTATTGTGAGCACCCCCTTTTTCAGAAACGAAATAAAAGTGAAAAAAAAGTGTGCACAATACATGGCATTTTATGGTACCATTCAATCCATCTCATCATGAGAAACAAGAATATATATGGTTTAGGGGTGGGGATCTGAACAGTTTTTAAGATATAAGGTCATAAGTAAAATTCCGGGGGATGACCTCAGCGACACCAAAGTAGTACTATTCAATTTTTCTCATTATTAGGAACAAAAAAATATGTGATTCAGGGATGGAAATTTGAAATATTTAACCAAAAAACATTTTTTATGCAAAAAGCCATCTTTGAGGGGGTGGGGCCTGACCCCCAGGGACCCCCCATTTACAAACATCTGGGAGGCACCACTACTCATTGAGGACTATGAGTGTGTGAAGTTTTGTTAAGATAGGTCGAGCAGCCTCTGAGATATGGCCCGTACAAAGTTGCCGGCAGAAGAAAGAAGAAGGAAGAATAATAAGGAGAAACGGAGTTAAAACAATTAGTCTCCAAACTTCGTTTGGGAGACTTAATTAATTTCAAGAGATTAATTTTAAAGTTTTTTTAAAATAAAATTGTGTTGGTTGCCAAGGCAACCAGAGTTCTGCATGGATTAAGTTTATTTTAGCACCTTTTGTGAAGATCCTACCAAGGATCATTCATGCCAAGTTCATCAATTTCTACCCAGCAGTTTCAGAGGAGATGTGGCTTTAAGAAAATTGTTGATGACACATGACGGATGGTGGCAAACAGAGGGTGATGCCAATAGCTCACCTTGAGCATATTGTGCTCTGGAGAGCTAAAGTTTGTATGTGCACTGTACCAGTGCTGACAACAGTGATCCCTACGTGTCTGCTATGCTATGCAGGCGGCACAAAAACTGTAATATTTTAAAGTGGCCCTGAAAGTATTCCATTCATAAATCATTTATATATATATACATACCTCCCTCCCCCATACATTCTGTATTTCGATCTGATTTGCAGTTTTGCTTGACATCGGTACACACTTTGCATTTCTGGCAAACCAAGTTTTGGCCATTATTATAATGATCTTCTGGGCATGATCTACAGTCCAAATTCTTAATTTGATTGTCCCAACACAGTTCTGTTCCTCCTTGCTCTAGGCATTCCTTGCAGCTCTACAGAAATAGAAATTTAAATCAATCAAAACATACACTAATTAAATAATAAATAAGCATACAGCTAAGACACGACATAAGTGGCAATTTCATTTTTCATATAATATCTAGAGAAAACAAGAGCTTTTACAGTCACCGTGACAAATGCCCCCAAAGGAAATTACAGACATAAAACCTATGTACAGCAGGCAAATCTTCGCTAATTGTGGCCTTGACTTTTTAAGGCTACAAACGTTAATCTTTCAAGTGTCACATATATAGAAGGCTTTTTGTGCCAAGTTATTTCAAAATCATTATATGTAAAACAACATTAAGAGCCTGGGCACAGAAAAAAGTGCTACTTTTCAAAAGAGCTACAGTCCTGGATCTTGTGCACAACACACACTTTTATCATGGAGAACATTTGTGCCAATTTATTTCAAAATCCATCGATGCATAATGGAGTTAGAGTCCAGACACAACAAATTTTCCCGTTTTTTATCTTATTTTTATTTTTGTCTTTGACCCAAGACTGTGACCTTGACCTTTGAGCTACAGACTTGGGTTTTACACATCATCTTCTCTAGAAGAACATTTGTGCAGAGTTATTTCATAATCCATCCATGCATGAAGTCAGAGCCCAAAAATGTTCCAATTTTTTACCTTTGATCCCAGATTGTGACCTTGACTTTGAGATACAAACCCGGGTCTTAATAGCGACACATCATCTCAATGTGGTTAACATTTCTACCTGGTTACTTCAAAATCCACCAATTCTTAAAGAGTAGACACGAAGTGGGACAGACAGACGGACAGTGTGTCTTGTGCACAACACAGTTTTATAGAGTTGTCATGACAGATATACCAGTATATTGGTATATTGCAGTATGCAGCTGAACAGTATTGTACCGCAATAAGAAATCAATGTACCGATTTTTCAGCTACATTTTTCCATAGTAAGACTTAATTTGGAAATGAAACCTGCTACTTGCCAACTTTAATGATAAAAGTGTCATGTGTGATAAGAGTTGGTTTTTCCCTTATTGTGCTTGTCTTTCTTTAAAATTGTCAGCTGCAGTGAAAGTGAGGCTACAGATGGTGACTGCGACACCTTTATCTGCATTGTTAAAACAAAATCAGGATCATGTTGTCATCAAATGCTTGCAAATAATTACATATACAATTTTTTGTTACTGATTTTAATTTATATGCTTATATTTGACAACAAATTGATGTCCATATGGTTTTTAAAAAAAAATCCTATTTTCAAATTGGCTGCCTCCATTGATTGTTATTTACTAGTTTAAAAATGATGACAAGGAGACAAAAAATCATCAATGAAATCAGAATACTTATTATGCACAGGAATATAAAATTGATAGACAATATATTTGAGGTAGGTAGAGTGTATTCAGACATTAACATTGAAATTCCTTTTTTTAAACTTCAAACTTGAGTAGTAAATCGGATATCATTTTCTTTAAGCCTCATAAAATATGGGTAAAAATCACAAACTGGGTTGCATAGTAACAAATAAAAATAGTGGTGGAACCACAAACTAAACAAGAGGGCCAAGGTGGCCCTTGATCGCTCACCTGAGAAAGATGATTGCGTAAGAAATAAAGATGCTAGAGTGTAAACAAAGTGAAATCTGGCTTTTTTTATGGTGAAAAGGGCATAACTCCTAAATTAACTAGTCAATATCAATTACAATTGAACCCGATTGCGAGATTATGGGCATAAACGTTGTCTTAAAGTTTAAAACAGATTGTTAAAAAAAATGAAGTTGGTAGAGAGTAAGCATAACTCCTGACCTAATTGGCCCATCTCAGCCACAATTAACTCAATTGAGACATTATGGTCATAAACATTGCCATAAAGTTTGAAGAAGATTGCTCAAAAGATGAAGATGCTAGAGTGTAAACAAAATGAAATCTGGCATTTTTTTAATATTAAAAGGGGCTTAACTCCTGACCTAATTGACTGATCTCAGTCATTTTCAAACTCATTCAAGACATCATGGCCATAGCATTGTCATAAAGTTTTAAGATGATTGCTCAAAAGATGAAGATGCTAGAGTGTAAACAAAGTGAAATCTGGCATTTTTTTATATTGAAAGGGGCTCAACTCCTGACCTAATTGACCGATCTCAGCCATATTCAAACTCAATCAAGACATTATGGTCATAAGCATTGCCATAAAGTTTGAAGATGATTGCTCAAAAGATGAAAATGCTAGAGTGTAAACAAAGTGAAATATGGCATTTTCTGAATATTAAAAGGGGCATAATTCCTGACCTAATTGACCGATCTCAGTCATAATCAAACTTAATCGAAACATTATGGTCATAAGCATTGCCATAAAGTTTGAAGATGATTGCTCAAAAGATGAAGATGCTAGAGTGTAAACAAAATGAAATCTGGCATTTTTTTAATATTAAAAGGGGCATAACTCCTGACCTAATTGACCGATCTCAGCCATAATCGAACTCAATCGAGACATTATGGTCATAGCATTGCCATAAAGCTTGAAGATGATTGCTCAAAAGATGAAGATGTTAGAAATAAACAACGTGAAATCTGGCATTTTTAATATTAAAAGGGGCATAACTCCTGACCTAATTGACCGAACTCAGCCATAATCTAACTTAATCGAGACATTATGGTCATGAACATTGTCATAAAGTTTGAAGATGATTTCTTAAGAAATAAAGGTGATAGAGTGTAAACACTTAATTGTTGATGCCGCACAAAGGACACTCATGGGATCACAATAGCTCACCCTGAGCTTTGCCAATCTCATATAACTAGTCAAAACCTTAAATGATATTAATGACTTGACTATTTGAGATTACCGTCGCTTCCACAGTATTTCAGTCAAATAGTGACATCCAACTAATTACAGGTGGAGGAAGACCCCCATTGCACGGAGGCATTCAGGTAGAACCACCAACCTACCGCAAGCCAGCTGGAAGGCTTCCTCACATGAAAATCTGAATGACCCAGCCAGGATTCGAACCCAAGCGGTGAGGGGCTGAGTGAATGTTAAAGTTAGTGACTTTACCCTCTAAACCAAGGAGGCCCCCTAAATGATATTAATAACTGTATTACTTTTTTATGTGTTTATTTACTGTAACATATTTGTGCAGTTGAAATAAAAGATTTGAAGTTAGAAAAAATATATGTATGCAGTCATATATTTGGTTCATGAAGCAATATATTGTGGTACGTATCGCAATACGGTGCTAGTGTGTCGCAATATATTGTACACTTTCAAAATCCATCCATGCATGCATGATGAAGTTAGAGCCCAGGCATGACAAAATGTTTCCCTTTTTAATCCCAGATTGTGACCTTGAGCTTTGAGATACGACCCCGGGTCTTAATCGCAACACACTGTCTCAATGTGGTGAACATTTCTACCAGGTTACTTTAAAATCTACATATCCATGTACATGTAGGAGTTACAGAGTTGACACAAATTATTTGACCTTTGACCCCAGATTGTGACCTTGACCTTCGAGATATGAACCCAGGTCTTAATAAAAAAACATCATCTCAATATATGAATATTTCTACCAGGTTACTTAAAAATCAACAAATCCATGTCGGAGTTTCGGAGCAGACATAAAGTGGGACAGATGGAAAAACAGTGCAATTACTATAATGCCTTCTAAAATCCTTTTGAGGGCATAAAAAAAAAAAACTTTGTGAAAAAAGTGTTCCTTATAAAGTTATGCACCATGGAATTGACAGATCTTGTTTCCCTGAAATTTTTTAGTTGACATAACGGCCATTTTGGAAATAAAATCTGTTATATGCACGAAAAATGGCATTTTTAAGCTTTATACAGCTTTATAGAGTCTCACTTTGAAAAATATTGACTATCAGTTCAAACATTCATATTTCCTCTAGAATTAGGTTAAAAACATTTGTTTCCTTTTTTCATATTTTATACACTTTTACTGGACATCTTTCATCTTGATCTGAGGAAATTGGCTGAAAATTATGGATTTCTCCTCAAATTTCTAATGACACGTTTTTGCTAACAAGAGTGCCAGTGCCACCACAATATACACCGCCACAAAATATAAAGATCAAGATGATAGACTTGACTTGATTTGACTATTTGAGTTTACCGTCGCTTCGACAGTATTTCAGTCATATAGCAACGTCCAGCTAATTACAGGTGGAGGAAGACCCCGAATGCACTGAGGCATCCGGGTAGAACCACCGACCTACCGCAAGCCAACTGGAAGGCTTCCTCACATGAAAATCCAAATGACCCTGCCAGGTTTCGAACCCACGCAGTGAGGGACTGAGTGAGTGCTAAAGTCAGCGACTTTACCCTCTCGGTCACGGAGGCCCCCAAGATGATAGAGGCTTCTGATATGCAAGTAGGTCAATATGTATCCTTTTTTTCCTCCTGAGCACAACTCTTGCAAAAATCACTAAACCGGATAATCCCTGCTTTATGCACTTCTACCGTTATAGTAATGACATTTATTAAGATCCATTCGGAAACTTAGGGGTTGCATTCAAGTTAATATGCAACAGAGACCAAGTTTCAAATGGCATAACTATTGCAAAAATAAAAAAATTCCTGCTTCATGCACATCTACCCATTATAGTAATAACATTGTCCATGTTTCATAAAGATCCGTTCAGAGACTTAGAAAGAGTTGCATTCACAAGGCTGCGATATCAATCAGCTACAGAGACTAAGTTTCAAGGAACATATATAACTCTTGCAAAATTCAATGAACCTGAAAATTGACATTTCGTGCACATCTCCCCATTATAGTAATGACACTGACCAAGTTTTGAAAAGAAATATGGTCAGAAACAAAAGAGCAGTTGTGTTCATAAGGCTGCAAATATCAATCAGCTACAGAGACTAAGTTTCAAGGGAAATAACTCTTGTAAAAATCAATGAACCAGAAAATCACCACTTAATGCACATCTACCCATAGTAGTGACATTGACCAACTTTTGAAAAGATACAGTCAGAAATATAGGAATTGCATTCACAAGAAATGAACGGATGGACAGATGGAGAAGATGACGCCAATATACGACCGTCTCTGGCAGCATATAAAAATTGCTGAAAGACACAAGGAGTATGTAATAAACCTATGACAATAAAAAACAATAATTTATGATGTTGAAATTTTTTTCATAATCTCATCAAATATCATTGGTAACAAAAAATACATTTTGCATTCCATGCAACTCTAATGCTTTGCATTACAGGGACAAATGCACTTTTTTTTTGTAGTGTCCATAACTATGACAATTCTTGAAGCAAATTCTTTAAACACCGGTGAGGGACTAAAAAGTGATGATAAAGTGTCCTTTTCAGGCCATCATTAAACTAGATGGGTGTTCCATGGAACACTTCTGTTGCCTGCATTCCAACAGTTGTCAAAGAAAAGATGAGCATTAAATGGTAAAAATTAAATTAATTTTGGTTCTACCGATAAGTTATCACTATAGAAAAACAAAAGGGCCATAAA
This sequence comes from Solen grandis, assembly GCA_021229015.1. Lineage (NCBI taxonomy): Eukaryota > Metazoa > Mollusca > Bivalvia > Adapedonta > Solenidae > Solen > Solen grandis. The sequence continues at coordinate 40,783,375 of CM037787.1, forward strand.
GGCCCTGTCGCTCACCTGAGTATAGGGTTACGTAACCTAAGGAATATCTGCACTAAAACATTTTGAAATCTGGCCAGTAGTTTTGAGGGAGATGATTCTTAAAGTTTTCACAATTTGTTTCTATCCATTGCCATGGCAACCAGAGTTCTACATGGATCAAGTTTATTTTACCAAATTTTGTGAAGGTTTACCCAATGATCATCACTGCCAAGTTTAATCAAATTCTGTCCAGTGGTTTCAGAAGAGATGTTGTTTAAAGCAAATTGTTGACCATGATCGACAGACGGAGGGTGATCACAATAGCTCACCTTGAGCAATTCGTGCTCAAGTGAGCTAAAAATGGCGGAGTCGGTCACCTGCGTCATTTTATCCAATCAACTCGCGTTCTTAAGCTTCCTTATTATGAATAAACGCAGAATACTCGGATAATATCGCTAACAATATCAGTTAACATTTTACACGCTCTCTACCGACTTGCATTTATCTGCGGTGAGAAACTATCATTTTCGGATGAAAGTAGAGATGATTGAGCCAGTAAGGATGTGTGATGGACTGATTAATGTCTTTTGTGAAATCATCTGGAAGCTTACAAGTATATTTTAAGTGCGCTGAGGATCCCCTAAATTAACTTTTCTTACGACCCATCTTAAAAAGACTTGTTTGTCAGAGGTAGTTTATCTTTTGATTATTTATGAAAGTTCTAAAGTTGAAATTCGAAACTTATTTGTAATCTCAAAATGTCTGTCTCCAAAATTATCATTAGTAACCTCTTTAAATAAATGAAGACAATGTGATATAAAAATGTATATTGAGATGGATATTGTTTTTTTTTTTATTTTTTCCTTTATTTTTTCTTTCCTTTTTTCCCCCATGTCTAACCGTGCACGGTAACACAATTCCCTCGTGAAAGTTGAAGTGTTTTTTTAAGCCACAACTATTTTTTAGAGAAAATGAATTAATGTATCTCTAGTTGCATAACATTTATTTTTCATCGGAGAAATATTTCAATAAAGTAGAGCACTTATATACCCAGATGAAGTGGTGCATGCACTTCTATCTTTAGATGACTTGTATTTATATTAATGTTAAGTATGCAGTTTCCAGAACATGTTATAAACAGTCGAGTCTGTGGTCATGAATTCTGTACTTGTTGATACGATTACGGTATTGTAGATAATCCATAACATTAGGGATCAGACGAGGTTTCTTCTAAAATTTTCTTTACCAAAGGTCCATGACATAGATGATAAATGTTAAGGTCGTTGACATAGATGATAAATGTTATTGATTTGTTACAGACTGAGAGTTTCAAAATATTCAAGCTAAACTGATGTGTCTGTAGTATTGCATCTTTAAGGTATTGGCACCCTAATAGCCATATTCCATATCTTGCCATTGGATGGTAATATTTCTATGAACTTTGACACATTGAAGACATTCAAAAATAAAAATGTTTCACCGAGAGTTTTTAAGCTTTATTACATGTGGGAGCGATAATCTGTATTTAAGTTCACATTGAAGTCTATGAGAAATATATCATTTCTGTGAACATGAAAAACGGAATAAACTTAAACTGTTTGACATTTTAAAAGTTTATATTGTGAAGTTATATGCATGCTTTGATGGAACTGGTGGCTATTAGGGTTCTAAGACCTTAAAATTACAAGGAACATAACTTAAAAAAGGGCTGTTTACAAAAAAAACCTAACAATAACACTTGCTTTTTTGTGAAAAAAGATATTTTTACCCCATACTCCAAAGACAATATAACATGACCTTTTGATACCATAAGAATACAAGTGATTTAAACTATTAACTTATATTCTCAATTATATTCAAAAATCTGAACACTGTACACTTTAATATGCTATATAAAACATTTAAGTAACTACTGTATCTCTAGGACATATTTACTTTTTTTTCAGTATTCTGTATTTGTACAAATCGACAGCACAAAGAAAAATATGCAAAACTACAATACGATGACCTAGCAGCACCTCCTCACATTTCTTTCCTTGGAATACAAGTTTAACACTTGAAATAACCTAATCTAAACACAAAAGCCAATTAAAAGATTATCAAATACTTTCAGATTTTTCTACAGTATCTTCCTCATTTGTAATCCATTGTACCAGAAATTGTCACTACCCTAAAGTTTTAATTCTCTTTTTTCATTAAATCATGTCAAATTTCCCCCAGTTATATATGAATTATTTATATTTTAACCATTTTTGGGAGAAATTGGTGTAGAAAATATTACAGCAGTGATATTTAGTAAGATACAAATTAGAGATTATCTTTTTATGGAAATTACTAATATATGTCAAGAATCTGTGATCTTATGATGAACTGCTTCCCTTAAATTACTTTACATCAATGGCAGAGGAACAGATAAGTTATGGTTTCAATTGAGTGATCACTCCCTGTTTTTGTACTATTTGAGTGAAACCATTTCTTATGAGTATTTTTTACTGTATATATTTTAACTTTTTGAGTGAAACTTTTTCTTATCTTAAAAAGGTGGCTTATCTACAATACCTGAGAATGATATTTTGGTTACTTGTCAGGGATGGTTTCCTAGAACTTGATTTTCTACCTCGAAATGACATTTTGTTTTTCTTGCCAGAAGGTAAAGATGACAAGGTCTAACTCACAAAACAAATGTGGCATAATTGAAAATAAAGCAATAATCTTTTTTTATGAAAAAAAAATATATATTCTCATGTTATAATTTTTTATTCTTTGCTTTGCATATAATTAATTTCTAAGTTGCATAAACGTCCTAACGTTAAAAAAAGATAACCCAACAAATATGATATTGTGCATTTTAGCCCAGTCCACTTATAATTGATGGGCTGGGGTACTATCGACAACCCTGTTAAGTCATCAAGGTGCCCCAGATGCTCTTGAAATTTTGAATGTACAAACGTCAAATGATCAATGGTTCTTGAAGGCAATACACTTTAAAGCAGGAAGTGACAATCAGCTGTTTGTTAAAACTTTGGCAGCAATGGAATTTGATATACAAGGAATTAAAAAGAATTGAGTGAAGCAGTTTTTTTCATGCGTAAATGGTACGCACAGAATTGAAATGTTTAATGTATTGGTCCATTTTATTTGCGTAAAATATGCAGATACGCAGCTTATCTGTTCCTCTGCAATGGTAAATATTGCAGAACGGCCAACCAGCCTACCAGTCCTCTTAAAATAATCATTATCCCTGATCTTTCAGATATACATTTTAAGTCAAGAGATTATGGCCATAAATAGTATTTTAAGTTTAAAAAAGATGGCTCAAAACAAATTAATATGGATGCTTGTGACTAGTAAACAGAGTAAATTGTTTGGATCATTCAGGGGTCATTACTCCTGACCTTTTGTAATAAAATCTGACCTAGATATTATGGCTATAACCTCTGTCACCAAGATATGAAGAGGCTGGAGTGTAAAAAAATCATAATACACAGAGTATACTTACAAATAAAGTTGCATCTCCCAGTCCTAAGCTTAGCCCTATAAAAATGACTTTAACAAGGTCCATCTGAAAATAAACAAAATTTATCACTGAAGATCATGAATACCCCCTGATACCGCTTTGTCACAGTTACTGTTACCATGTCAGAGACAGTCTTGATAAAGTTAAAGGATAACAAGAAAATTTGTCTCTGAGACACTAACATCCTGCCTGGATTTAGTCAGAACCAAATATTTGCTTGTATTCTTTAAAATTTATATATTGATGTTCATTTATACTTAGTTTTATGATGATGTGAAGTTACCTTTAAAGAAAAAGAAGTTTAAACACAGAAGTAAACCTGGGACAGAATAACAAATTCTACAGAGTTACAGCCATAAAATTAAATAAATACTACCAGTAAATAATCAGTATCATGATGTAGAGATTAAACGATGATCGAGTAATAATAATCGATGACTGATTGATTGCTGCTGAGTCGGCGATAATAGATTTTGTTCATTTAAGGTTTTAGGACTGTAATATTCACTTATGCAGATATGGGATTGTTTGTTTCCCTTTTCAAGTTTACCCATTCAGACATCTAAATATGATTTTTAAAAATAATTTACCATGTGTACACTTGGTTAGGAATTGTCATCATTTTTCCAGCACTATATTTTATAAGTTTAATAAACTGATTTTTGTTAGTGTACCCAGGCTTCGGAAATGCACATTTTTAGCGATGTGAAAAATAATGCAAATGTTTATCTGAGTTGATGATAACTGTAATATGTTGTAAAACAATGATGTTATACATCAAAATTATGTGCAAGGTATATAAAATCATATATCAAAAATCAAAAACATTTTACCATCTTTAAATTTAATTTAATTGCCCGTCTAATTATGGCACTATAGCCCAGACAAGTTGGTTAAAACAATTATACAAAAACATAGCATTACAAGAAATGATCTCAAAATGAAAACGAGAGGGCCATAGTGGCCCTGGATTGCTCACCTGAGTATAGGGTTATCCAAGGAACATCTGTACTAAAAAAAATTGAAATCTGGCTTGTGGTTTTGAAGGAGATGATTTTTTAAGTTTTCAAAATTTCTTTCTGTTGCCATGGCAACCTGAGTTCTACATGGGTCAACTTTCTTTTAGCAACTTTGTGAAGGTTAACCTAAGGATCATCCCTGCCAAGTTTGATCAAATTCTGTCCAGTGGTTTCACTGGAGATGTCGTTTAAAGGAAAATGTTGAAGACCCACAATGCACAACATACGATGCCAGACACAGGGTGATCAGAAAAGCTCACCTTGAGCAGGCCCGGATCCAGAATTTTTCCACTGGGGGGGCCAAAATCTGAATGTGATGTGAGTGCTAGGGGGTCCGGAAATTTTTTTTTTTTTTTTAGTGTTATGGAGATGTGTTACTTAGATGCATTCTGAAGGGTATCTGGGAAGAAAGTGAAGGTTTTTTGGGTTTTTTTAACACCATATATCTAGTGCCTAGGTCCCCATGGAGAAAACTCATCGGCGATGTGGAAATACACAAATTTTCTCCAATTGCATCAATGTTTGAGCCAAAAAGACCAGGGAGTCCCATGAGAAACTTCGGGATTGGTCCGTTGAAACGTTCACAAATGTTTGGATCGGCTTTGGTACGAATGGCCTTGTATTATTGGGGATGGCTTCCGATGCTCGGGAAATTTCTCCGATTATCGGGGAAGGTGCCTCGGAGCTTCACCGAATTTGAAGCATCATAGGGGGAATATCCCGCTGATTAGGGGATGTATCGTATCGAACCATCCTATGTGTCTCCGGGAAGATTATGGAGATTATGAGAATCGGTGATGGAATTAAGAGACAAAACCAAGGTGGACTTTGGGGGGTTTATGATGATGCCCCCAGGAATGTCCCATAGCTTTTTTGACCCCCAAAAGTCTACCCTTAGTCTAAGGTTGACCAAAAAAGCAACAAATTTTAGAGTGCGCTTGTCGATTTTTTTTTTGCGATTATTCTGAGATTCTATCACAAGATCTGGAATGTGTCACAGAAAGGTCGCCGAATTTTTGAGACATCACCGAAGCCTAGGGGATTCATCGCTCCTTGGAGGAAAAGATATTTCGCGGAGGCTCCGTGAATGCTTCCTGGGAACTTCCGGGAAGCTCTGCGTGCGTATGTTTCCTCGGCCTGTTTTCCCTGATAAAACTTCGAGAACATATTGGGAAAAATTTCAATGCAAGCAATGAAGTTCTCCCGATTACTCCACATGGCTCGCGACGCTTTCGAAGCTTCTGCGAGACACTGGGGAACCTTTTCCTGACGCCTCTCGAGGCTCATCATTTTCCATCGGGAGTACATCCCCGAGGCAAAAATGTCAAGTGGGACTGAGCCTTGAGCGATATAATTTTATATTTTACTTTCGCAAAGCCATGTTATTGAATAACTACTGTGCAGTAGTATTTGACTACAGTTGTATTAAAAAAAAATGACAGTAGTCTGGGGGGGGGGGTATACAGACTGGGACACTGATATAACTGAAAGGGCATTTACTCCAGTATTTGGAGATATGGTAAAAAATATAGGTTTCTCGTGCATTTTCAATCTCAAACTGGCATTAAAAATTAATAAGTGTTTTTTGGGAACACCTCTCCCCACCCCCCAAAACAGTGACTTGCGTTATACACTATCAATTAGTGAAAGCTTTGAATAATCATCTGTTTTAGACTCAACAGTGTAAAAGACAGTTTTGTTTAAGTCTGAGGGAAAAAAACATGTTAAACATATTTTGTCAAATATGTGGATGGGAATACTGGGTATATACTGTATTAGGTTCAAACTTGGTAATCTTGACTGTCTAATTGTCGATCTGAAAGCAACCTTCACACATAGATTTCCCAGATAAAAACGCTTTAGGGTTGGACGGTTGCAAAAGGTTTTGGGCCCCTTCTGCGTGTCGATTTTTTGCAATTTTATTATTTCTAAATGTTAAATCAGTGACAAAACAAACAATATTCAGTAATAAAAGATATTGATATTTAATATAAAATCTTTAATGTCTGTTTTATATCGCACATAATTTCCTGTGCATTAGTATTTCGTACTCATTGACTTATCAGTAACATTGCTCAGTGACTGGTTACTTGGATTTGATTTGAATTCATATTATGTTGAGAAAATTGAATTAAAATTTCGTTGAGTAGATTTAGTCAAAGTAAGTAATTAATTGGTAATTGCCTATTTTTCCCCAATTGTTAGATCGCTCGGCAGATGACATGTAAATATCTCACAATCAGTGAACGTGTCCGACTCCGCAGTACCCTAAACACATGCTTATCACACAGTCATGGATGACTGCCGATTTGGATTACCTACACATTAACAGCAGGGGGCCCATAAGACAATAGGAGTCTGGCTGGTCAGGTGGTTAGGCGGGTGGTTCAGTAGGGGGGGGGTGGGGGCCCACGATGGGATTTCCTCTAGACAACACTACTATGATGTAATCATGGGATTTTATAGCCTAGAAAAATGTATGATCAGGGCATCTGGGGGGGCCAAGGCCCCCCCCCCACCCCCCCGCTGGATCTGGGCCTGTTGAGCACACAATGCAAAAATTCATAACAGCATGCTAATCAGGCAGAGGTTATATGCTAAGCCTATAATGTCAGAATACAAAACAAATTTATCATCTTTTGCATTTTAATCATGAAATCAACAAGAGGGCCAAGGTGGCCCTTTGTCGCTCACCTGAGTAAGATTGCTGTGTTAGGCAGGATTACAAACAAGAGCTGTCAGAGGACAGCACGCTCGACTATTCAAAATGCTTGTTGGTAAATCAAATGAAATCTATTTCAATTCTTGCCCTTCACATACCCTGTACATAATAATAGTCAAAAATGATATACCTTGATAGTCTGATACCCCTTAATAGTTTTATGATGTCTAAAATCAATCCCATGCCTAGTTACTGAGACATATAAGCACAATAACACTGTGCATGCAAAACTTTAACCAAAAATCCAAGTTAGAAAAGGGCCATTATTTGCATAAAATTCAGTCCAAAAGTTATCCTCCTTAGTTTTCTGATGCCCCTGAAGACACTCCTTAACTTTCTAGTCAATTCCACAAGCAATTTCTGAGATGTAAGCTAGATAGCAGCTTGAATGCAAAAATTTAACCAAAATTCTAAGTTAAAAGGGGGTCATAATTTTTAATATATTCCATCACGTGTTATCTTCCTTTATAGTATGATACCCCTAAACATATTAAAGATGTTTCAAATCAATCCCATGCCTGGACTCTGAGATATAAGCATGAAAGTACCTTGCATGCAAAACTTTAACCAAAATTTCTATGTTAAAAAAGGGCCATAATTTGTAACATATTCTATCAAGAGTTATCTACCATGAAAGTATCATACCCCTAAACATATTAAAGATGTTTAAAATCAATTGCATGCCTGGATACTGAGATATTAGCATAAAAGTACCTTGCATGCAAAACTTTAACCAAAATTTCTAAGTTAAAAAGGGGCAATAATTTGTAATATATTCCATCAAGAGTTATCTACCTTGGTTGTCTGATGCCCCTAAACATATTCATAAACTTTCAAGTCAATACCATGAATGGTTATGGAGATACAAACTAGATAGTAGCTTGCACGCAAAACTTTAACCAAAATTTCTATTGCATGCAAAACTTTCACCAAAATTTCTAAGTTAAAAAGGCAGGGTTTTCTTAAGTGGATGCCCGCTTGCCTGCGCCGGGTTAAAATCACTGCGGGCAAGTGATTTTTCAAAGAAGATAGCCCGGTGGGCATGTTTATTTATGTAAATGAAATATATCTTTTTTTTTATTCTACAGTATATCAGGGGTGAAATGCTTACAAATTGTGTTTGATACATATTAACTAAAATTCACCTTAATATTTCACATGTTTAGTTTTAAACATTAACAAACACCAACTAACTTAAAGATCGGGCAACCTGTTTTCACTTGGGGCTAGTAGATGTTCAAAGTAACTTGCCCCCTGGACAAGTGAAAGTCAAATCCTTAAGCAAACCCCTGAAAGGGGCCATAATTCATATTAAATTCAGTCAAGAGTTATCTACCTTGGTTGTCTGATGCCCCTGAACATATTTAAAAACTTTCAAGTCAATACCATAAATGGTTATTGAGATATAAGGTTGATAGTAACTTGCACGCAAAACTAACCAAAAGCTGCAACGCCAATGCCGACGCCAACACCAGGGCGACTACAATAGCTCTCATATTCTTTGAATAGTCAAGCTAAAAATGTGGCATCTAAAGTGTTTGCAATGTTTTTCTAACATTAGACTAAGCGACCTAGATTTTGATCCTATTTGCACTCATCTGGGATTTCATGCAGTCATCATTCTTATTAAGTTTAATGAAGACTTGGACAAAAATGAAGCCTCTAGTGTGTTCATAAGGTTTTTTTCTAAAATTTGTCCTGGTGACCTACTTTTTGGCCTCATGTGACCCAGTTTTGAACTCATCCAAGGTTTCATGTAGACAAACATCCTGACCAATTTTCATGAAGATTGAGCCAAAACTGCGGCCTCTAGTGTCTTCACGAGGTTTATCTACTATTTTTTAAGATCTGACCTGATAAACTAGTTTTTGACTCAACATGACCCAATTTCAAATTTATCCGACCCATCATGTAGAAAAACATCCTGACCAAATATTATGAAGATTGGGCTAAATCTTTGGCCTCTAATGTGTTCAATTCTAAGATTTGACCATTTGATCTAGTTTTTGACCCCACATGACCCAATTTCGTCCGAGATATGTAGACAAACATCCTGACCAATTTTCATGAAGATTGGGCCAAAACTGTGGCCTCTAGAGTGTTCACAAGCAATGGTTGACGACGGACAACAGACAAAAGGCGATCACAAAAGCTCAACCTGACCACAAGTGCTCAGGTCAGTTAAAAATGTAGCATCTAAAGTGTTTTGACATTTGACTAAGTGACCTAGATTTTGATCCTACCTAAATCTGCACTCATCTGGGATTCCATGCAGTCATCATTCTTATAAAGTTTAATGAAGGCTGGGACTCCACGTGACCCATTTTCAAACTTCAAGATTTCATGTAGACAAACTTCCTGACCAAATTTCATGAAGACTTAGCAAAAACTGTGGCCTTTAGAGTGTTCAGAAGGTTTTTGTAATATTTAGCCTGGTGACCTAATTTTTGACCCAACATAAGATCGCATTTATTGAATATGCAATGATTTTTCACCAAGGTCTTTTTTTTAAATTATAGACGATGCTTACCATGGACGATATGACCTGCGAACGATTCTTTTCTTTTTTTATTTCCTGAAAGGTTAATTTGCACATAGCGAACACAAATATATATTCTGGAAACCAAATAAAATAAATGAGATTCAACTAAACATTGTAGGGACTGTGTTATACATTGATGGGCAGAATTTTTTGCAAACTCCCTGCCGTTTGCACTCGAAGCGAATTTTCTTATTTTTTTATTGATAAATGGAAAGTAATTTCATTACAAACATAATAAATACTCATAACTTAATCTCTACTGAGATCCGCTCCGGTTATTTTTTTCGTATTGGCCTCCGCTGGATCTCTACCACTCATAACTAAATTGAATATTCTTACCTTTGTTATAAAATGGATGTCATCATAAATTCGTAGCAGATACTGCATTTCTAGTCCGATAGTATGCTAGTGTTTATGGTGATTAAGTGTCGTATATGTGGACTATTTAAGATGGGCGGAATTTACTGCGTTAAGGTTTAGACCGGTAAGACTGAAATATTGTCGAAGCAGCGGTAAACTCCAATTGTCAAGTCAGACATTTAAAGACGGAAACAACAACAACATTTCTTGTAAATAGTGTATATATTATTGTTTTGTCTTGTGTATAATAATATTGATTTCATTTTTGTGTAGTTAAAACGTTATTTTTGTTCTCTGTACAGTATTGTTTGTTCTGTATCATTGGTCGTAATGTATATATTTGTGATGTTTAAATATGATATTTGTTCTCCGTAATGTATATAATTATATATTATTATGATGTATGTTAATATGAAGACGTCCAGTATGGTATTGCACCAATCCTGACAAACTAAAGACGTCCAGTATGGTATTGCACCAATCCTGACAAACTAAAGACGTCCAGTATGGTATTGCCCCAAGCCTGACAAACTAAAGATATCCCGTATGTTATTGCCCCGATCCTGACAAACTAAAGATGTCCAGTATGGTATTGCCCCAATCCTGACAAACTAAAGATGTCCAGTATGGTATTGCCCCAAGGACACATTAAAGACGTCCAGTATGGTATTGCACCAATCCTGACAAACTAAAGACGTCCTGTATGGTATTGCACCAATCCTGACAAACTAAAGACGTCCAGTATGGTATTGCACCAATCCTGACAAACTAAAGACGTCCAGTATGGTATTGCACCAATCCTGACAAACTAAAGACGTCCAGTATGGTATTGCCCCGATCCTGACAAACTAAAGACGTCCAGTATGGTATTGCCCCAATCCTGACAAACTAAAGACATCCAGTATGGTATTGCACCAATCCTGACAAACTAAAGATGTCCAGTATGGTATTGCTTGGTGTTCAACATAACTTTGTTAAACATTTTTTATGTTGATGTCTTCATTGAAGAAGGAAAATTCCTGCAGGTAATGCTATCATTAATAATATAATTTGTTTATTGAGTTAAACGTCCCACTAAAGATATTCCAATCATTTGGAGACTATGTCTACTTCAGACAAATATATAATGCTGCCACACTGCAGTGTCACGCCGTAGACATGTGGTATGATACCACACCCAGTCACATTATCCTGACACCGGGCCAACCAGTCATGCAACTACCCTTATAAAATATACTGGATGCCAAGCAAGGGAACTATACTAGTACCAATTTTACGACTTTGGTATGTAATAGCCGGAGATCAAACCCATGACCTTCCGGTTCCAGGGAGAAAGCTCAAACCAATGGGCCACTGGGACTGGTCAAAAATATGTTTGTAGTGCTTCAACCCTGAACTTTTTAGGTGGTAGGTGGGTAGTATGTGCTTCTTTTGATTTACTCTCACAATGGCAAAGTTTAATGGCCATTGAGATGAAGATATACTTAATTTAGCTAATTTGCTTCATCAAAGTTTTACATGTTTGACTGAAAACTGCAGAGATGATCTAACTGTAAGTTGCATGAAAACAGCAGAAAGAAAGGAATGAATTAAACTGACAAAAAGAACTCTGAAAAAAAAAGGTGGTTGGTCTGCCCAGGGCTAAAAAAAAATCTGAGAAGGTTGCAGCATGGCAAACAAACATTTTTAATGATGGCCCAGACCTGTGAACCTACACGATCCGGTCGTGTATTACACTATTTTGACCCACTGCCCCCCTTGACACGATCCTGTTGTACAATGTACACGATTCCCCCCTCCGGCGGCAATTTATTTTTGATGATCAGTAATTTTATGACCCAGTTACGTAAGTGATAACAAACATGGATTAATTGACATGCGTCAGAGGATCTCCCAGATTTGGCACATTACGTCACTGGTACATCCCTGTATCAACCAATCGCAGTGCGTGTTTGAAGTCAAGCGTCTGCTGCAGATGTACAGCTCGCAGAAAGGGATGTCTGATTGTTTCATACATTTTTAATAGCATAATTAGCACTCGACTGATGATCAGGCAATTATAAGCGGTAAATTAATGATCGTTTCTACTCTGTAACCTCTTGTTTTGTTTGCTATTAGATATTTGGCCATTTAATGACTTAGTCTATTCATTCAATGTTCGAAAACTTTGTGATAGTTTGTCAGGTGTTATTTTTTGGAAATTTCTTGTATGGTATAAATTCACAAAAATGTTAGAAACAATCATAAATCATCTACATGTCATAGGGAAAACGCCGAAAAGGTCGAAAAGGTTATCAAGCAAAGTAAGTATTAAGCAAGAACAACATGTTCTCTTGTTGTGTTATATGTTTAGCAGCCTAACAATTGTTATCCTTTTTTTTTTAAATTCTATGTATATTTGTTTAATAAGTTTTTATCTTAATGCAAAAACTATAAAATAAAACACTGGAATTTATAATTGTTTGACTTTTTTTTCTCTTCAGATCTGAAACATGTATTTGATTTATCCTTTGTAACATGTATTTAAAAAAATAAGCTATGTATTATTTTGATTATGTTTTATTGTACTTTCTTCCATTTTCCAATTTAAGATAAAAATCCAATACAGCTTAATACAACTTTTCAAAATCCAATTTTTAAGTATGATTTGTTTTTATTCATATTAAAAATTCTATTGCATAATCTTCATTGAAAAGGATTAACTGTTATTTATGTGTGTTGTTTATTGTTGTTTAAAGAATAGAATTATGAAATAAAATCTAAAATTGCAGCGTTGTTGATTTATCTTTTGATAGTGTTACGCGCTACAAAAATCCCCCTTGAAGTCTCCAATTTCCCCCTTTTGAGTGTTCATGTCCCCCCTGACACATGAAAAAGGTTCACAGGTCTGATGGCCTAAATAACAAATTAAGTGATACTTTTAATCCTTGGGTAGTTGTTGCCATGGAGGCCTGCACCCATTCATTTATTCATTCATTCATTATGCATCACATGTGAATGAATATACTTGCAATCCTTTGCTGAAGAGACTGGAGGTAGAAGAGACTGGAGGTAGAAGAGACTGTGGTTTGATACACGAGAGTCTGGGTGTGATACCCTAGCTCTTTTTGCAAATACATGTTGACCCCTTGGTACTCTTACATGTGCAGTGTATAGCACTGATACACAGGAGACATGTTCTTGGGTAGAAACAGTTCTGAGTACTCAGAGTTTCCCATAGCAACCCCATTTTTGCAGAGTGCATCAGGTACTAATTCTATACATCTTTGGTTAGACATGGTGATCGGAGGAAAGTGATCCAATCCATGAGACTGTAAAGACTTGATAATATGTCTGTGCTGTCTAAAAACTTTAATATAGAGGTAACATACAGTATGTGAGAAAAATATGCAGCCAGACCAGGACTCTAACCCAGGACCTTTGCTTACAGGGCGACTGCTCTACCGACTTAGCTCCCGGACTGCTTACTAGAGGTGCGCAGTTTTACCGGTATACCGGTAAACCGCTGTCTGAAGCAGCTTGTGGTGTGAACTGGGTCAAGGACAAATAATACCGGTACTTCGGTGGTATCTGTATTACAGAAATGAATAAGTACAATTTATCAATAATCTTGTCGTTACTGATAATCATCAAAAACCTGCGTTGATATGATATAAATGTATTAATTTCCATTCAAGTCTTAGAAAATACAATTTTATTTGAAAACATTCACTCGTTACTAATAATGACCTAGAAAGGAAATTAAAAAAATGGCTGACGACGACGACCTGTTTTCATTTGCAAGATTTAATATATGAATAGTCTTCAACACAAGTCCCAGAATATTTTGTGAGGTATACCGTGGTATATATGTACCGCGGTATTTACCTTAAAAACCACAGTATACCATGGTGGTACAGTTCTAATCCGTAGTTCCCAGCTTTACTGCTTACACAAAAATCTCTCGCAACTAAGGTTTACTAAAAGGCTATTACAAAATCGTCCCCAAATTTACAATTTGCAGAGAACAAATTGCTATGTTCCCAACGAACTCAAAGGCAGTATACCCAGTACACTGGAGAACTATACTGCAACAACCCAATGTTAAGCACAAAATGTAACCAGGTGAGAAAAATGTCCAACCAGGCCGGGACTCAAACCCAGGGTCCTCACTTACAGGGCGAGTGCTCTACCAACTGAGCTACCAGAATGCTTACATAAATCCCTTACTGATAAGGGTAATACTAAAAAGGCTGTTACAAGTACATACAAGGCAGGCCTTGATCGAGAATTTTTCAACTGGGGTGAGGTAGGGGGCAAAATCTGATTGTGGTGTAAGTGTTGGGGAGGTGTGGAGCCATGCTTCATGTTTTAAGTATGATGGAGATGCATTCTGAGGGTATCTTGGGGAAAAAAAGTGATAGCTTTTTTAATGTTAAATATATATTAACATGTGCATATTTTGAAAATTGGAGGCCATGGATCTAAGTCTTACACGATATAATTTTATCATCTTTTCATAGTGGACATGTATACCTGCCTACGCGAGGCCACTTTTAATAAAATGTTTGTTTCCCCTCGCCCGACCGACCCTAAAAAAACACGTCGACCCTAAAAAATGAATTAGGTAATCGGCATTTTTTTATTTTAGAAATACCGATTTTTATCTGGTACAAATCTTAAAAAAAAAAAAAATTGCCTACCTACCTACCCACTTCTCTAGACTAGGGTCGGGAGAGGGGAAACAAAGATTTTTTTAAAGGTGGCCTGAGCAAAGCCATTTAATTGAATAACTGCTGTGTTATTGTCTTTGACTACAATTATATTAACAGATCTGGACCCAAAACTTGTCAGATTATGGGGAAGGAAATACATGTATATGGATTATACTGGTTATGAGGAATATAAACATTGTATGTCCTATCGTAGACCTGGAGACCTTCCCCAGGAAAAACTGGGTGTGGGAGGGGTAGGCACTTTCTTTGTCTCATTTTTTGTTTACATTTTCAATTTTAATTGACGCTTTATGGTAATCTCTTAAAGCTTAGTTTAACTTTTATTATTTTATGTCGATTGGTAAATAAGTTCTCACAACTTCTACTAATCCCTCTCAATGGTTCCTAGGTTGGGCCATTACTTCACACCTTGCCCAAATATGGTTCAAAGTCACAACCTTTGGATCTACTTACCACTAGACCACAGTTCCCTCGCTTGATAATAGAAAAGAAACAGACAATTATCAGTAACAATAAATATTTTTATTTGACATAAAATCTTAATTATCCATTTTATTTTATCCTAAATTTGTGTTTCTTTTTTCATATTCATTGTGTCTTTGATTGACTTTGAAGAAACATTTGGTCAATGACTTAATACATTTTGTAACCTGGCTTTGATAAAAAAAAATAATAAATAATTAATGATCATAATATCTACACATACATTATTACAAGATATGGAAAAATTTAAATTTTCAAATTCTTTTATTTCTAATTCATTTTTTTTTTAATCTTAATTAAACACAGATTATTTTATCCAGTAATATTAATAACAAAACAAGAGGGCCATGATGGCCCTGAATCGCTCACCAGATTATAAATGAGCAACATATGTTGGATTTTTCATATTGACCTACTTTTTGACATCACATGACCCACTTTCGAGCTTGACCAAGATTTAATGGAAACAGACATTCAGACCAAGTTTCATAAACATTGGGCCAAAAATGTGGCCTCTAGAGTGTTAACAAGGTTTTTCTAAGATTTGACATCATGACCTACTTTTTGACCCTACATGACCCAATTTCGAACCTGTCCAAGATTTTATGGAAACAAACATTCTGACCAAGTTTCATAAACATTGGGCCAAAAATGTGACCTCTAGAATGTTAACAAGGTTTTTCTAAGATTTGTCCTCATGACCTACTTTTTGATCCCACATGACCCAAATTCGAACTTGTCCAAGATTTTATGAAAACAAACATTCTGACCAAGTTTCATAAAGATTGGGCCAAAAATGTGGCCTCTACAGTGTTAACAAGGTTTTTCTAAGATTTGACCTCATGACCTACTTTTTGACCCCACATGACCCAATTTCAACTTGTCCAAGATTTTATGGAGACAAACATTCTGACCAAGTTTCATGAAGATTGGCCAAAAAGTATGGCTTCTAGAGTGTTTACAAGCCAATTTGTTGATGACGAACGATGGACACCGGACGAAGGGCGATCACCAAAGGTCACCTTGAGCACGTAACTATAGGCTATATTGTATAGGCTAACTGTTCATATTTCTTTTCAAAAGAAAATTCCACTCAGTAAAAATATTTAGAGGAGCAAGTTCTGGATAACTTCATTGTCTTGTAAAAACAATTCTTAAAAAGTAATGTAAATTCTTTTAATTTTTTTTTTTTTTTAAATTTTCTCAGTTTCAAAAATAGTAAAACTGACTGTGAAAGTTTGCAACAAATGCAATAGAATGCTTTACATACAATGTAATATATCCAATAAATTAAACAATGTTAGACATATAATTTCAAAAGCAACAGAATGGTTAAGAACTTCTGACAATACAGAATAAAACAATGTTAGACATATAATTTCAAAAGCAACAGAATGATTAAGAACTTCTGACAATACAGAATTATTTAATTTCAAATCAACCTATGAACATGCCTTGTAATTTTGGTTATACAAAACCACAGGAAGAATACAACAGTTTGGGGAAACAATTTTTGCAACATCACTCTTTGAAACACTAATGCGAATGTACACACCGGAAGAGCAGAAAACCTGCACAAATCAGGTAAGTTCTTCTACTATTGCAGGGCTCTCTCTTTGTTCTAGGGAAACAGTACCTCTACTTTCAGGAGGGGGAATTTTCGTGTTGTTTTCCCCTGTAGGGGAAATTTTAGGCAATTTTTGCTACACATACATACAATAATTATATTAATAAAAATTTACAAAAAAGTTCCTGTCGAGTAGCTTTATTGGTTAAAGTCAAATGGAAATAATCTAATATATACAGTACAGCTATATTGTACAACAATCTACCACTTGACCATTTTTGCTAATTATATAAGCTCTTGCATTTTCAAATGTAGGGGAGATTTGCTTGAAAATGGGGGGAAAAAAACCATACTTTTTATGCCCCTGAAGGTGGGCATATAGTAACTGAACCGGCCGGCCAGCCGGCCAGCCGGCCGTATGTCCATCTGTCCATCCGGATTTTATTTCCGCTCTATAACTGATATTCCTGAATCTATTTTTAAATTACTTCAAAAATGTTCATCATCATGAGATGATGTGTCTCGCACATCTCCAGGTATGTAGCATCAAGGTCAAGGTCACACTTCAAGTTCAAAGGTCAAAAATGGGGTCTATTTTTCGTTTCTGCTCCATAACTCTGACATTCCTTGATGGATTTTGAAATATCTTGGCAGAATTGTTCACCATCATGAGATGTTATGTCTCGCACATCCCCAGGTATGTAGCATCAAGTTCAAGGTCACACTTAGAGGTCAAAGGTCAAAAACGGAGTCTATTTTTTGCTTTTGCTCCAAAACTCTGACATTCCTTATTGTATTTTGAAATTGCTCAGCGGAAATGTTCACGATCATGAGACAATGCGCAATCCCCAAGTCTGTGACTTCAAGGTTAAGGTCACACTTAGAGTTTAAAGGTAAAAAATGGGGTCTATTTTTTTTTCGTTTCCGCTCCATTATTCTGACATTCCTTGATGGATTTTGAAATTACTTGGCAGAAATGTTCTCCATCATGAGACAGTGTGTTGCACGTGATCCCCAGATCTGTAGCTCCAAGGACAGGATCACACTTACTGTTCAGTTCAGTGGTGAAAAATGGGGTCTGTTTTTCGTTTCCGCTCTATAACTCTGACATTCCTTGATGAATTCTGAAATTACTTGGCAGAAATGTTTACCACCATAAGTCATGTTTTGCACGCATTCTCCTGGTCTGTAGCTCCAAGGACAAGGTCAAACTAAGAGTTCAAAGGTCAGAAATGGGGTCTACTTTTTGTGTCTGTTCTATAACTCTGACATTCCTTGATGGCTTTTTGAATTCAGTCAAAAATGTTAACCATCATGAAGCAATATGTCGTGCAATCCCAGGTCTGTAGCTCCAAGGTCAAGGTCACACTTAAGTTTGAAAGGTTTGTTTTTTGTGTCCGCTCCATATCTTTGTCACTCCTCAGTAGATTTTGATTTTTTTTTCGTAAATGTACACCATAATGATACACTGTGTTGTGTGCAATACCCAAGTTTAAAGCAGAAAGGTCATGGTCACACTAAGAGGTCAAGTGTCATAAGCCCTGATTGTGCATTGGTTTGCCCTCGATCCTCCTGTCCAGAAATTGGGATGCTGTGATTATTTAAAATACATATTATAAGCTTGCTCAGTGAAACTTGGTGTATAAAGGCAACTGTATAGAGATTAATTAATAGACCTCACTTTGATATTTTTCTTGGAGAAAAATACTGGTTGCTATGGTAATGGAAATAAAAATATGCACAATCATAAGGGGACTTATGGTTCATTTATGCATATGATTCTAGCTATTGTGTATTACGTACAATCATAATGCTGTAGTGATTTCACTGTTAACAAGAAATGTTTGTGAAACATATATGCCCCCCTCATATGCCATAATATGTATATAGCTATATTACATGCAAGGAGTTTGCCTTCATAATGTTGGCTTGTCACAAAAAATTCTCAAACTTCAAAAATTTGAGTGAAAATATAATGTGCTAAAATGTGGAACTAAACATTTACTGAAATAAATGGGCTGGAGAAATATTTACACAAGTCCACAAAGGTTTAAGTGAAAGAACATTGTCAGTTATAAACAAACAAACATTAAGACTTAGTGCTCTAGGTTTATTATAAAAATTAACAAATCAGCCTTGCTAGCCATAAGCACAAACATCCACAATAATGAAAGAAAATGATACATCATCCTTCAAATATCTCAAACTTTAAAACAAAACATTACAACATAAATTATGTTATCTTGATCTAAGTAATAAAAAATCTTTTGCATAATTTCCATATAGTGGCCAAGTCATCAAACATATATACAAATGCAACCTTGTGACCTTGACCTTTGAGGTATTGACACCAAAATTGAAACCACATGAAGTTTGAGACTTAAAGGTCAAATAGAACTTCAAGTTATCACTCGGACAAGGTCTGGTATTATACATACACAACATGTGACCTTGTGACCTTGACCTTTGAGGTAATGACACCAAAATCAATAGGGGTCATCTACTAATCGAGAGCAACAACCACAAGAAGTTTGAGACTTAAAGGTCAAATAGAACTTAAGTTATCACTCGGACAAGGTCTGGTATTATACGTACACAACATGTGACCTTGTGACCTTGACCTTTGAGGTAATGACACCAAAATCATTAGGGGTCATCTACTAATCATGAGCAACAACTACGTGAAGTTTGAGACTTAAAGGTCAAATAGAATTTAAGTTATCACTCGGACAAGGTCTGGTCTACCGACAGACCGACGGACCGACCTACGGACCAACCGATCGACATGAGCAAAGCAATATACCCCCTCTTCTTCGAAGGGGGGCATAAAAATGTCAGGGAAAAGACATATGAAATATCAGGAAATTTTTCACAAAACCATGAATATGCACTTCAAGGGCATTCATCACATCCTGTGACATATCTTGTTGTCTGGGGGAATGGTGCCCAATAACGGCACTAAAAGTGGAGATCAAGAGCCCTGTATTGCAACAATATTATCAAGCTCCTAAATTTAAGACCTAGCCTACCAACCACACCAGTTCAAAAGCTTTCCAAAGATGTAAGCATTGTCTCTCAGCACCTTTTAGCTTTTGAGAACATTCAAACAAAATTTTCCAAACATGGCATGTAAACATACACACTTCAGACTAAATTCTAATAAAAATGACCATAGGTACCATGCCTATATCAGAGTTCATTCTAGGATTGCCATGCAAAGGGCCAGTGGCCCCTGCCAATTTTGAAAGAGGGCCACCTGTAATTTGCATTGAGCCATACTTAGGTTTTTGGCAAACAAAGAAGAGAAAAAAATTGTTTACGAACTACATGTGTATTATTTTCTATGAGTCTATTCTGCTTTCAGTCATTATCACATGAAGGATGCAGGTTCACAAGAATGATGACAGGATATAGTCAATAGCATTTAACATTACAGTTCAATATGAAGACCTTAAAGTAAATACTCAAAAGTCCAAATTCAACTGGCTTATTAAAAATGGTAACTCAAAATCATCAACTGTCTTTGAGTCATATCTTAACAAAATTACCAACTTGTTGCAGTTTTTCAATTAAATTTAAAAATTACCCAGAATGACATGCTGGATTGAACAGTCTTCTAGATTTTGCATCCCTCCAATTGGTAATGGCTGATTGAAAGTCAAAGTCTTTGATTTCTGGTCCCTCAGTGAGAATGGTGAGAAGGTATTGCAGCCTGAGTGCTCGTGCGAAAATTATTAGTGCCGTACGTCATAATGTTGGTTTTATTATGTTTGATACACAAAGAACACTTCATGAGATCGTTCTTTTTGTCGTATTCTAGCCAGTGATACTGCGATTTTGATAACCATTCACTTTGAAATTTTTTTCATTTAGGTTTTTGATTTATCATTACTTGGTTCAGTCGAGACTTCAGCAGAATTGGAAGTGGATGGGGTACTTTCAATTGTACTTTCATTGCAATTACTACCGGACTGTTCTTTTTCTTTTAAATTATCCACACCAGGACCGCTTTCCCTGCTCGATTCCACAATATCATGGCCCGGCTCAGCAATCTTCGATTTTTTACCGAAGAAATCGCCGATATTCGTCTGCTTTCATTTCGACATGTTTTCACTGGGTGCATTCTTTTTGTTTTACGCGTAGCAGTTCTTTCTGTTCGCAATTTATAAAATGGAATAAATAACTTATCCTTTATTTGTTTGTGAGTTAGGTACAGAATATTATATCAATTAAAATGCCAATTTATATTATATTATAAGTCAGTGCACACTAATCTTCTTGCAGGTTTATCAGAATTGGCAGAACAAAATTACAAAGCCGTAGTGGCGTAAGCAAACGAGTTCCCACTACGTTTGTATAACTCGGCAATGTCCGGTATAAACCTGAACTCTGGTGACCGTGAAATTGTGGAATTAACAAGTTTTCCGATGTTAAAGTCGATATAATTTGTTGAGAATTAATTGTCACGTCTTAGTTTATATACATTTTCATCTGTTATTTCTTGTAAATTGAAATTTAGGATTGGCGTACATAGTGTTAAAAATAGCGCCATCGGTAAAACCTGTGCGCCAGATGGGCGCGTGCACTTTTTTGAAAGGGGCCATTTTAATATTTAGTGGGCCACTGGCGCAAAAGCGCAGCCTAGAATGAACTCTGCTATATGTTACAACAGTTTTGAATAGGTCTTGAAGGTGTCGAATTTACTATCCCTAGATACAGTCCATTTACAATAATTAGGAATGTGATTTTTTCGTTTCGACGACATTGTTGGAATAAATGTCACAGTCCCGTCAAGTTTTCCTATATATCTCATTTAAAATAAATGCAATAATTTGTTTTACAATTACTCGGATAAATGCGGCAATTCGAACTTTATTACAGATCCAACAAGCAATCAAGTTCTTGATCAATGACACAACAGTTCGGACGCTGTGTCACTGTAATTTACACGCATGTGTATTTTTCACACCTATATTGATTAGCGGTCATTTCAATTAAAGTGATGTAAACCGTTGAGAATCATGTGTTGACACGTGTCACTTGAATGTCAAGAGTGTTAACAAACAGAGTGAATTTTTATTTAACTATAAATATCAGTGAGTGTTCGAACCTCACTTTACTTTTGTTGTATGCTCTGCAAGAGTAATATCACGCTATCAATAACAAAGATTCGTAGATTACAGATGTATTTGTAAGTTACCATTTATTATTCCGAATAATTCAGTGAAGGGCCCAGGTTAAAAATAAGGCTTGTAAATGATTGTTTATTGTTGACTATGTTGTGCTTTAATATGTGATTTATGATTTTTATGCAGAATAAAATAAGACATAACCGTGTTCTATATTTTATAAACATGCATATAATACGCCAACTGATTATCACGACGTGTATTTCTTACAAATACACAAAATCCACCGATAGGTAAACACAGTAATTCGGAAGACACGATTTTTCGAACATTTCAGTCAGTCGGCAGACCATTCAAATTATCGTAAAATGACTGAACTTCTGAATGCAGGGGTTCACATAAAAAACATCAAAACCGATATAAGTGTAAAGACGTCAACGTACACACCTTTTACCTCGTACAATGGCGGAATTATTTGCTAAGATTAAAACAGCAAAAAGTGATGTTGCAAAAATTGCTTTAACACACTGATACAATAACTAATAAAGAATGTGCTGACGACAAAAAGAAGAACAGATTTTTTTTCTATACATGTGGAAAAAGGAAAGGAATTCAATGATACTGATATGTAATGAGATTCAGCCAATAAATATACTATTGTACTAAACTGAATCAAATACTTTCAACTAAATTTTACACACAATGGTTACACAGCCAATATTACTGTTTACATTTGGTCCATTGTCCTTCTGCGACGAATCCAGCGACGACACAACAGGGAAGAATCGTTGAGCACATGTCAAAGGTGGCCAAAATAAGCTGTCAAAAGTTTTTGTGCATTTATGAGAGAAAAATCACATGGTGATGAAAGATGTAATGGTGAAAGACTCACGCCTCTTCTCGTTGGAGGAGTAACCTCAACGAACACATGGATCCCTGACAAAGCACTGGCGGAGCCCCAGGTCAGGAACCGTTCAGTCACAGGGTGTTGACCTTGTTGACCTCTCTTCGTCATGGTCCTTTGTAAGGTGTCTGGTTTACCTGTCAGGGAGCCATTTGTAGACCGTAGACCTGGGCGAAATGAAGCCGATCTGAGATTTTATTATACACAGAGTATAATAAGTATATAAACCTATGAAATAACAAAAGATATATGAAAATATCAGTATATTCAAATGAATGTAAACCTGAAAATACGTAAGAAAAATTATATTGCATTTTACTGCTTCTAGCTTTGTAAATTAAATATTATGACACAATTATTAATGAAAAAACATCTAATGAAATAATGATAAACTTATTAATACAATTAAAAAAACAATTAAAAACTACCCATCTAAATTTTTTAGATATCAAATGAATATAATAGACATTCACTTACCAGACACCCGACTTCAAATAACAATTTGAGTTTAAAATTCTTTCGCAAGAATATATGGATATGTAAGTTCTCCTTTGCAGGAAATAGACTGATTGCCGGGTAAAGTGCCAGGTTAGAGTAATGAACTGTCAGTAGAAGTTGTTACGAACACTCTCAACCAATCACATCGCTCTCACCCAATACACAATTACAATTACTGGACAAAAACATTTTATGAACAATGCACATGACAATGAAGTTGACAGCACACACAACACGTGCAATGAAATGAAATGATGGGAACACGAGAAAATTGTTACCACGTGACATAAGTACCTGCCTACAAAGGTGACATTTAAAAAACACAACCTATTTTTCCTTAATTGATTTACTTAGCTAAATATAGGGGTACATTGCCTTTAACTTTCTCCAAAACAAAATTGTTAATTTTACATACCTAAAAGTTTGTCATCTTGGCTGTTCATTAGCCAGCTTTAATAATGCCAAGACTGAAAATAATGTAGATCTACATATGGAGAAAAGGGGAAAAACTTACATTGAGTTGATTAAGTCAGTGCTCCTTTTCTTTTTTTCATTCCTTGATGAAAATGGTTCGATGCAAATTACATTTTAATTAATTACATGTCAAACTTTGTTGTTGTTTTTAGCAGCTTATCCACTGCTGTCTGAAATATCTAATTCCAAGCAAGTTAACTAATAAAGTGTAAGTGCCTATTTATTATTAGATAATCCACATTTGTGTACCTGTAATATGTGATATCCTTCTACTTTCGGTTTGGCGATATCCCCTACACAGGGGCATGACAACCAGTACCAACAAGAGCTGTCAGAGGACAGCACGCTCGACTATTCAAAATGCTTGTTGGTGAATCAAATGAAATCTATTTCAATTCTTGCCCTTCACATACCCTGTACATAAAAATAGTCAAAAATGATATACCTTGATAGTCTGATACCCCTTAATAGTAGCTTGAATGCAAACATTTAACCAAAATTCTAAGTTAAAAGGGGGCCATAATTTTTAATATATTCCATCAAGTGTTATCTTCCTTTATAGTATGCTACCCCTAAGATTTTTCAAATCAATTGCATGCCTGGACTCTGAGATATAAGCATGAAAGTACCTTGCATGCAAAACATTGCATGCATAAAATTTCTAAGTTAAAAAATTTCTATCCAGATTACCAAATATGATACCCCTAAACATATGAAGGATGTTTCAAATTAATTGCATGCCTGGATACTGAGATATTAGCATGAAAGACCTTGCATGCAAAACTTTAACCAAAATTTCTAAGTTAAAAAGGGGCCATAATTTGTAACATAATCTATCAAGAGTTATCTACCATGAAAGTTTGATACTACTAAGCATATTAAAGATGTTTCAAATCAATTGCATGCCTGGATACTGAGATATAAGCATGAGAGTATCTTGCATGCAAAACTTTTAAAAAGGGGCCATAATTTGTAATATATTCCATCAAGAGTCATCTACCTTGGTTATCTGATGCCCCTGAACATATTCATAAACTTTCAAGTCAATACCATGAATGGTTATTGAGATACAAACTAGATAGTAGCTTGCATGCAAAACTTTAACCAATTCTAAGTTAAAAAGGGGCCACAGGGCCTTTTTTCCAATTTTGGGGAAAGCGCCCTAGCCCTTTTTATGGGGAAAATAACAAGCCACTTGTTTACAACTTATTAAGGGATTTTTTTTTACCATATTCATAAATATAAGCATAAACTGGTCTTGGCACAGCAAGACATACTAGAAACTAAATATAAAGACTAATCAAATATTTTGTTTAAGAATCAATAGAGTTAAACAGAGTTAAATTAGCGTCATAATATTGTTCTCTAGGTTTCTCAATGATCAGCTACCTCCTTAATGGGGATTTTATTTAAGAGTGGGGAATCTGAGGACTATTTTTGGGGAAAAAAGGTGGTTATTTGGCTTGGGGAAGCAGCCCTTTACCGGCTACAGTTAAGAAGGGTAAAAAGGCCCTGGGCCATAATTCATATTAAATTCAGTCAAGAGTTATCTACCTTGGTCTGATGCCCCTGAACATATTTATAAACTTTCAAGTCAATACCATAAATGGTTATTGAGATATAAGGTTGATAGGAACTTGCATGCAAAACTTTAACCAAAAGCTGCAACGCCAACACTGACGCCGACGCCAGGGCGACTACAAGAGCTCTCATATTCTTCGAATAGTCAAGCTAAAAATAGAATGTTGCTCTGAGAGGCTCATTGACGGGACTAATAATTTGACTATGATAGCTAGGCATAGGACATATAATAGTCTGGTACCTGACCTTTAATCTGTTTTAGGTATCACATACTTGGCTAATCTCTGTCAATCAGTGAAATGTCATTTAATTTGCATACACAGTACCCAAGTGCTTATGAAAGTCATGAACGACAGCAGTTTGACCCATTCAGATACCAACACACTATCAGCAGGAGGGCTAAGACAACTGCCATTTAAATATTCATTCATATATTTAATTCATTAACTTAAACATATATAAATAAGTTTCTTGTTACATGATCCAATGTAATATATTTTAACAAGCATGACATGATTTGCAATAGCTATTTACAAGAGAGAAAGAGAGAGGTGTTAAACAAAAATAAATTACAGAGTATATTAATAGAAAATATGTAAGGATGAATTAATGTTAGTGTCTACATCCCTGTTGTATCATAACATATAGAATGGAAACAGGGAACCAATTCTATAACAGTTGCGAGTAACAGTTAACGGTTACATTAACACAGGGCAGGAGTCCGGCTGATGGTTATGGATACTTCAATATGGGAGTCCATAATGGGGATTTCCTCTACACAACATTAATATCAAGGTATTTTATAGCCTAGAAATAACGTATGACCAGGGCTGGTCCCCTCATCCCAGGTGAATCCGGCCTGCAAGATAAGTCTTAGCCGGAGTATTATGGTCACTTTCAGCAGTCTTATCTATTTATCTTCCTATAATGCATCACCCCCTCAATTATGTGCAGGTGCACGTCAGTGCAAAAACTAGGGGTCATTTGAAAATTTAGAGTCATACTTTTTTAGAGAGCGAAAATGTATTTTTATAGTTGTTTTTTTTCTTTTTTTATTCATAACTATTTTTAAAATTGTGTTTAACCAGGCAGGATTAGAATATGAGCATGAATAATTGCGATTTTATTTTTGCTTCGATAACTGACAATGTTTGCCTGTGCAGTGTGCTTTGAAGAAGAAGGCACAAACATCATTTTCCGGATGTTTGTATCTGGGTCTTAGGCATGCATTAAATAAAAATAACTGACGACTTCCAAGAGTTTCGATTAGGTGTGTGCAATCCAAGCTTCTATCGATAATGGCTGATTTGGCATTGCCTTAGATCGACACCGAGTTGCTTCGCAGTCGTATTTAGCAGCTTACAGTCAAATAAAAATTATTTTGATTTAGATTGTGTAATAAATTATTGCCAATTTCTTTGCGTTAAAACCAAATTAATTGCATCAAAGACGCAGGAAACGCGCTCTAGGGGAAACACTGCTAATATTTCAGTTTGTTGTTCTAACATTTCTTTAAGTTTTAATTAAGCCAAGGGTTTGATTAGCATTGGTTGCAACTCTTTGTATGAGATTGTGCCACATTTAGCCAAACCCCTGATGATTTAGGCTTTGCATGTCACACGATGCAGGGGTTTACTTAAGGATTTGACTTTCACTTGTCCAGGGGGCAAGTTACTTTGAACATCTAGCCCCCAGTGAAAACAGGTTGCCCGATCTTGAAGTTTGTTGGTGTTTGTTAATGTTTAAAACTTAATGTGTGCAATATTAAGGTGAATTTTAGTTAATATGTATCAAAGACAATTTGCAAGCATTTTACCCATGATATACTATATAAAAAAACGAAAGATTTCATTTAAATAAATAAACTTGCCCGACGGGCTATCTTCTTTGAAAAATCATTTGCCCGCAGTGATTTTAACCCGGCACGGGCAAGTGGACGTCCACTTAAGATAGGGCTGTAACGAGTATTTGAGTACTCAGATATTCGCGGATCAGTGTGTGCGAACCAGGTACTAATATTCATGCATGCTATACACGTCGATTCGCGAATCAGCTTTTTTTTGCATGACTACTAAGAAAGTCAATGCTTTTGATTGTGAAGTTCTGACCCATTGATATGTCCGAATTACGGTTATGTTTAAACTGGAAGTAAACAATGAAGACATATAAGGCTATGGTAGATTAGAATATTTGTATAATGTTAACATAACTCATATAAAAATAACGTTTAAAACTTTTAGCTCAATAATTTTAAGCAACATTTCAAAGATAAGATTAAGAAATCAACTTCAAAAAAAAAAATTTAAGCAGAAGATCATACACCATGTTTAAGATGAAAGCAATATCAATCCATTAATCAATTATTACTGTACAATCAGGAGGTTGTTGGTTCGATACCCGGGCGTGACATATCATAAAACGGTAATGGTATAGATCCTTTTCTTGGCGCTCAGCAGGTTGTCCGTCCGACCGTCTGTCCGTTCGTCCGTAGACACAATTTTGTGTGCACTTCTTCTTCTTCTACAGATACTTCCTACTATGGGAACTTGTGCACCTGCAATTTTCATTATGACTTATCAACGATTACAGGAGTTATGCCACTTTGCATTATTTCCCTTTATAGAATATATAGTGAACAAATCTTGTGTACGTGTCTAGTTTTTAGGAATGAGGTATGATATGGGAAGAGAAAGATTGGGATTGATTTTCATGTCAGTAGGGTCAAGGTCACTGTTACTAAAAACAGTTTTGCTTCCCTGGGGCGACACTTGACATTTGTTTCTTGTTATTAATTATGATTAATCAACTTTTACAGGTTTTATTGTCCTTTTTATTAATTTGTATTGCCTTTTTATTGAATTTGCAAATATGTCCCCCTTAATACTGCTTCAGGCTTTATGCAAAAATAAAAAAAAACATTTCCTGACTTACTATAGCCAGCAGCCTTGACTCTTGATATGGTTTCCTTCACATTTAAAACAGTTGAAGGGTATTTGTATACATGTTTTTATAATTACATATAAAAAACATAATGCATCAATATACTTTTTATTTGTATCCCTGTATTTCCATATTCATATGAAATGGAATTTACCAAGGACTGCTCACAAGCATTGGGTCTGGTCATTTGGGGTGGTGGGGGAATGGGTATGGGGAATGGGGTATGTGGGGATATCCGTTAGCATTTGGCTAATGAACATTTCAACAAAGGACCTTACACTCGCCGGAAACTAACTGAAGTTAGCATATGGCATTTTCCTCTCGTCAAATCAGATGCTAGTATTTGTCCATAGTCACCGTGGTTGTATTAAAATTTTCCTGAGATTGTTCTTCTTGCGAAATTAAAATTTTGCATTGGAAATCGTGTAGTTAGATTATTTGTCTTGTTTTTAGCTGTTTATATCCACCTATTACACATTCATAGACAAACCCTCGACAAATGGTTTGCTCTAAAAACGGGAATCATCAACCTGTCTCTGTCACCAATATATCTACGATAAAGATTTGTGTTTTAAGTGTTGGCAATATGTTTATAAATGTATTTGCTGCTTACTGCATTCACATTTTGTGCATGATGCCCGATTACCTTATTCTTGCAAATCTGCATTTAAACACTCTTAAGTTCCTGGGCAGATTTTGCACTCCCGGCCATTTTGCATACTCGTCCATATGTACTTTCAATTGTTTATTTCCGTACATTCAGAACAATAGCTCAGTTGATTATATCACTACTTTCATTTGTAAATTTCATGTCCTTTACAGATTGTCTTTATATCAGTTACTTGATGAGTTGTTATGAAATGCATTTATCTCAAAAGTAAAACTTCCTGTACTTGACCTTTAGTTTCTTGAAAGTGTTAAATTCGACCCGTATCGTAATACAAACTCTTAAGATAACAATTGTTCTCTCTCTCTGAATACCAAAGAGTCATGTGCACATTTCCATTGCTTAAAGATAATAACGCTCATTATGAGGTGGTAATCATACCGCCATTTCTCAAATACATGTTTAAAGTAGCTTTTTTTTTTATTGTTTATATATTTGATGTAATAAAAAAAAAAAATAAAAAAAAAACACAGTTTAAAATATGTTAACATTTATCCATACTTAACAGCAAACTTAGTCTTGAATGACTCATTAGCCATATCGATAATTGCATTATTGAACAAAATAATTATGATAAAACAGTTTAAAGTACATGTAGTTGATTCCTTGAAAAAACAGGATCAAATGTAGATATACATGTACTTCCATTGTATAAGGTATTCTTGGTTTCAATTAGAGATATAAAATACTGTCATTAGGAAAAACAATAAAATACTGTCATAAGGAAAAACGTCGAAAAGAAATACTTATATAGAATAGTGATTCCAAGTTGCAAATGGGGTCTCTTGGACCCCCTGATTTCTTTTTAGGGGGTCCAAATCAAATTTTGGGGGTCCAAAATAATATTGATGTAGAATAGTGAAAGGTACTAACTATAGTATAAGTGTATACAAGTGTTGCCTGACTGAGCTTCATGTATTAAGTTAAACTATTAGCTTTAAAGGGGGCAGTGTTGAGAATTGTGCATGAAGTTAAGACCTGGGTACTGTTATAATTATTATGATGCTATGGATAATTAGATTAAAAAAAGTTCCATTAAGTCAACAAAATTAGACGCCGATATGCCATTTTTGGCCATCATATATACAGTTCTCAATTGTACTACATGACGATCATTTTGTGTATTGGTTTCGGCCATAGCGGCAGACTTGATGTTCTGTACACTACGCTGAAAATGAGATTGAAGTGAAACTTGTTTAAGAGCTTCAACATGACCTTTTGACTTTTCATGCCTCTCAAGCATTGATTTGCGAAAATTTACGCATCCCTTTTATGAATGGATTGTCTTGGCCTGTTTTGATACACGGGTTGCAGTGCATTCGGTCATCAGTAAATTCTAACCAAGAAAACTGCTTTAGCCAAGCAGATTGAAATGATTTTGAATATTTCATACGTTTACTTTTAGGACTCAGCGCCATCAGAATCAGAATCAGTTTTGTTTTCGTCGGCAGTTTTCGCAGACGACATAAAGAAGTTCGTCAGTTTGCTTTGAGCCATGGTTGTTTACCTAAGCGACGACTGCAACTGTGACTAATTATCGATTTTTAGCAGTGCGATTGGATGTTAATATTTGAGACACAGTCTGTAATTTTTTACAGCGTCATAACTCAGTACCAGTCTACCGGGGAATTCCCCTTGTAGTTATCCCTCTTACAGTCTGTTTACCTCGCTGCTCTGAAAATCTCCTGACGTTTTTTTTTTCACTTTTTTTTCTTCGGTTTTTTTTTTCAAACGCTGAATTGAGATTGCGTCCAGGCAGACGCACAATATTTTATTTTGGGGGTCCAACGTTCAGATAATGCGTCTGAGACGCATGATTTGTGCGTTAGGGAAAACCCTGACATGAAACATTTATCCTTGATATGGGTCTTTACATTCGGTGCTGTCATACATTAATATGTACATAGTATATATGCTTAATCAGTTATCATTAATAGCGTAGGAATTTAATATACTGGTGACTGTTCACTGTGGTGAGAGCGTCCACCTCGAAAGTGGGAGGTCGCTGGTTTGATCCAGATCACGGAATAGCTAAATATGGTACTGGTGCAGCACACTTGATTAGGGTAGTTCCTGACCTGTAAGCCAGTTGCCAGGATGAAGTGATTGAATGTACGAGTATCGTAGTATCTTATCGCTTGTATACGACCTAATATTGCGATGGTATGGAGGCTAGTTTGAGTCATGCTTGTAAAGATGTTGGAGATAGACAATGTAATTCACTGATTCAATTAGCTTATATGCATACATGCCATATCTCCCGGCGGGAGATTAAATCTCCCGGGATTTCAACTTGTCTCCCGATCTCCCGCCGGGAGGTGAAAATCTCCCGGTCTGACTTAAATCAAACCGGTTTCCCTTTGAACTCAGTATAATCCATTTTATTACCAAGCTATGATACAGCATCAGGAAGATTACGTAAGAACATGTGTTAATATCAATCCTGACCAGTGTGCTGTACACAGCCACAGGCAATGTTTGATCGTCCTTATCCAATCAAATTGCATGATTCGGACAGGTAGCAGACTCGCCAGTCTATCAGTTGAAACAATTATCGTCGGGTAATTAGCAGCTATCAAGGCAATACTAAAGCTAGAATGAGTAAAGTTTGAATGCATTTGGTACATCGTAATAAAGACGTAAATGATTGCTTTAGTATACCTCACCATGGATAAAAAGGTCCCGGAGAATAGCTAATCCGTACTTACCGGAAGTGTAAACAATGAATGATAATTAGATCAGCTGTTTACCAATCATTTAAATCTTAAAAAAACTCGTCATATAGACACATCATAGAAAGCACACCTCAGCTAGCGGTAAATTGCAAATGAAGTGCAATTTTCACACCGACGCTGATTTGATTAACAACGGATATCGTCTGCTGAATAATTTACTATAATGAGATGTGCTGATCTGAAGAGTTGGGTAACCACTTCATATCACCATACCGTACACGATTAATATTTTAAGCTAAATAATATTTTAGCTAAAAGCAATTTAAAAGAAAAAAAAAGAAAAGAAAACACAGACAGAAGGTGAAAATATTATTAAAATGATCCAACTCTTTATCTTTATTCATCCCCATTAATTAAAACCATAATATGATCAGAAATCATTCAATAAATCAAAGATACTGTATCAATTTAAATGTGTTTGATGTAAATGGCATGATCTCCGATCTGTTACAAGGTAGTGTTGCATTTAATGTGAAACAGTGCTTGTGGAAAGTTAAGTTTCTATTTGAATTAGATCTATTTATAAATTTTGAGATTTTTTTTAAGATATATTTTAATGGTATTTTCATTAAATGCAATAAACAGTATATAATATAAACTGTTAATGAATTTAATGAAGGGATAATCAAATGTGTATTTTTATTTATTTATTTTTTATTACGAACGTCTCTTTGATATATGTCGTAAAATCTCCCTGGCTGGACCCTGAATCTCCCTGTGAAAACTTCAAAACCTCCCTGGGAGACATACTGAAA
Source organism: Solen grandis (assembly GCA_021229015.1). Taxonomy (NCBI): domain Eukaryota; kingdom Metazoa; phylum Mollusca; class Bivalvia; order Adapedonta; family Solenidae; genus Solen; species Solen grandis. The sequence goes on from CM037787.1 coordinate 40,815,962, forward strand.
ATATGGCATGTATGTATATGTGGGGCAAAAAGGCTATAAATGATGAATGTCATGTGCAGAAGGACAAGTTTATTTCTGCTTGTTGTCGGTATACTGGTGCCCTGTAAATACTGACATTCGGTACATTTCCATAGAATAAAATCAAAGACTTATTTTAAGACTATTGAAACTCAGCCATAGCATGTGACCATTTCTTTGCATGTTTAACAAGTTTTGATGTTTAAATCTTCTTCTTCTATATACAGCACTCCTTCAATTTTGAAGATTTTGTGCCGGCGCCTAATTTATAAATCAAAAAGGTGTATATTACAGTTCAGAGCTATCAATCTGAAGTGATGTTTAAAGGTTTTAGTTAATATCTACAAGTGCAATCTAAAACTATTATACAAAGTATATGCTATCTACTGCTGGAAAATGGGGATGAGAACAGACACAGGGATCATGGCTTTAAAGGCATCCACTGTGGCTGCTTCGTGGGCCTGCAATGGCAGGAGGTTCCACTGTGCTACAGTTCTGGGATAAAAGGAGTACTTGTATGAATCTTTGACAGTATGAATGTGTTTGAATGTATAAGGATTGTTATTTCTTGTTCTCTGGTCAGCTATTATCAGTAAATTTGGAGGTGGGTAGATTGCAACAACATGGTGAATGATTTTGTATAGCATTATAAATCGTGATCTTGTTCTTCTTATTTCTAATGAGGGCCAGTTAAGATTGTGCAACATGTTGGAGACAGAACTAGTGTTGTGATATCTATTTGTTACAAAGCGGGCTGCTCTTCTTTGAACTTTTTCAATTTGATTAATTTGTGATTTGTTTTGGGCCCAAATTAATTTTTGGCCGTTAAACCTGGTGGTTAGTTTAGGCCTGACTAGGGCTTTATAGGCATGGTCTTTAACTTTACTAGATTTGATGCGGAGATTGCGTCGTAGGAAGCCCAGGGATTGGTTAGCCTTACTTGTTACACTATTTATATGTCTGTCCCATTTCAAATTATCTTGTATAGTTACACCTAGATATTTCGCATTTTTAACTTTGATAAGGGGGTAATCACGAAGTTTATATGTAAATTGTAGAGGTTTGCGTTTTTGTGTGATGCTCAATACGTTGCATTTATCAGGATGGAAATGCATCAGCCAGTCAGACTCCCATTTACTTGCAGCGTCTAGGTCGAGTTAGAGCTTTTTAGCGTCTTCTGTGTTATTGATGGTGTTATAAATAATACTATCATCAGCGAAGAGTCGGAGTTTACTATATTTGAGATATTCTGGGAGATCATTTATATAAATCAGAAAAAGAATCGGACCAAGTACTGTGCCTTGTGGAACACTGGACAAAACAGGTACCTTAATTGATTCTACACCCTCAAGGGCAACTGTTTGAGTTCTGTTTGACAGAAAGTGCTCAATCCAACCAAGAGTGCTGCCTGTGATGCCATAATGTTTAAGCTTGTACAGTAGATGGCGATGTGGTACCTTATCGAAAGCCTTAGCAAAATCCATTATAATTATGTCGGTCTGTATGTTGTTATTGTTTGATTGTGTTAGGTCTTGTAGAAATGAGATGAGTTGTGTTTCACACGAGCGAGCAGGCCTAAATCCATGTTGAAGATCATATAAAATATTATTATTTTCTAGATGTGTCATGATATTGCTGGAGACTATATGTTCTAAAACTTTACAACAAATACAAGTTAAAGAGATTGGACGGTAGTTAATTGGATCATGTCTGTCTCCCTTTTTATAAGCTGGACAGACAGTGGCATGTTTCCAGTCTAATGGTATTGTGCCAGTAGAGAGAGATTTTTGAAAAATAATGGTAAGAATAGGTGAGACAGCCTCACTGCATTCTTTTAAAACTTCTGTTTTGATTTTATCTGGCCCTGCTGCCTTGGGTGTCGGGTCAACTCGGCCTAAAAACCAACTCGGCCTGGTCCAAGTCGGCCTACTATGAATAATGATACAAGGTGTTCCCGGTAACACTTACTTGAGACAAACATCCTTTAATTTCTCAACGAATAATAAAGGTGTTAAAAATGATAAAAGTGTAACACAGTTATTAATTAGAATATGTTAAACTTCAAAAGAAATAGCAAATTAATTTACCACTTTCATGATGATTAAAATGGTATCCATTTGAAATATACTTCAAATGTGTTTGATTTTGTTGTATCTTAAAGTAATGTTCAAACAAAAACTTTCAAATTAAACAATAAGCGGATTATCTTCGGTTTCATTAAACTCAATCAAATGCTAATTAGAAAGGGTAAAATTATATATTATTAACAAATTGGGTCGGTATGTGATAAACAATATGTATGGTGAATTGACAGCATTCTTATATATATAGTTGATAAATTCGTA